>JAHHUM010001480.1:0-667640 GCA_036173005.1 Crenichthys baileyi
TGCGATATGAGTGTGTGTGTGCATAGGGGTTAGGCAATTAAATGAGCCTGTTATCATCACTCAAACATTCAGGGACAAGTTCACTCTTTATTAAGCTCTCACACCCCAGCACATTACTCTGTCAATGGATTTAAATCTTTCCACTAACTGCTGGCGGGATTGAGTGTATGTGTACGTGCATGTGTGCCGACAACACATATTCACACAGAATAAACCTTTTTAAAAGACACACACACACTGTATTCACATCGAGCTCACATACACCACACCATTAAACTGGTTTACTTTCTCAAGAGGTTGATATAAGAGGTGGTCCTTCTAACATCTCTAAGATTGAGGTGAAGAGAGAGGTTCCCATCCAACACAGTGATTACATTAGCCTTAAAAACAGATGTTATCATCTGTTCACAGCGCTACAAATCAGATCGATCTCGACATTAGGTGATGTGTGCATAAAGCACAATCTTTTTCAATACAGATTACAGGCCACCAAAGCACCAGTGCAAAAACATCTCCAGATGAGGTTTCAGATTACCTTTCAATCTATAAAGTAGATTTTCACAAACGCAGGATGAGTGCCCAGCTTCTGGCAGCAAAACACATAATACCTCAAAGGCTAAGATGTCTATGATTCGGGACATTCAATCGTCTAATCAAGAACATAATTACACCATTTATTCTTTAAATGTGTAACCAGAATGAGACTCTTAAGTCTTCCGGGGCTCAATGTAGGAGATTTAAAGGGGTTTTCCTAGAAAATATAGTCGTTTGTGCTCCTACAATCCCACATGCAAGTATTGTTGCTGGTTAAGTGACATTTTTGATTTTTCTTGGTTTTGAGAGCAACCTCAGACACCATGGTATAATTTTTAAGCTAAATGTTGATTCTAGGATGTGTTCAAATTCTAATTAACGTTACAGGACTCTGAATTTAATTTATTTTAAATGAATAAGTTCTTATGTCATCAAAGGCAATCACAGGTATATAAACCTGAAATGGAAAGAAATTGAACCTCAACACCATCACATCAAAATCAACCTCATACTATAAAATCTGAATAGAGATGCACAGAGAAGTTGGTCAGTGACCAGAATTGGCTGCTTATCATCTCGGCCAGCATAGATGATTACTGACCGCTGGGATATTCAAAATTCGGATCATTTTCCGATAATTAAACACTCCACATCTAAGCACTACCAGGTTGTGGTAACAACAGTACCCATCAATGTGGAAGTTGTTACCACAGGAAGAATACTTAAAAGTTAGTATCAGCGAGTGAGTCAGACTGCACACAGACTTCGCCAGTCGTTCCTATCCTCCGCCGTTTTGTACTGTTGTTGGTTGTTTTGTACACAACTTTATCGAGGACGAAAAGGAGCGGAGGATCTAATTGTAAGTTAGGCACGAAAGACAGATCCACACCGGCTGCGTTATAGAAACAGAGCCAAGACAAACATAGTTGGTGAAATGGGGCACTTAAAATGTCTGTAGAGCTATTAAGGTTTAAGACTCATTCTATGTGTTGCAGTTCTATGCTCTTACATAAGTTTCATTTAACCGAGCTTCAATGTAGCAGGGATGAAACTGTTACTAGCTTCAATGATTGCCACAATTTGTACATAGTAGTACCATTTTAAAATAAAAAACCATCAAGCAATATTCCTTTACAGTGCTAATAAACCCTTCGTTGTTTTATTGTCTCTCAGCTGTATCTTCTTAAAATGCATGAACGAATACAAGCTGAAGGCAGCAAAAGTGAAGCAGGGATATTTCAACCACCAAAGAACATCTAACTTTAAATGTATTTTGGACTTTCTCACTGTGTTAGGAGGACTTTTGAAGATGTTCCTCTCCTCACTGCAAGCAGAAGGAAACTACACCATATTGTTACCAGTATGGACTACCGGGGCTGGTTTACACTCGGCAGGACAGCCAGTATACTACCAGCATAATAATACCAGCCTGGAGCAGTTTCTATTTATTCAAAACATAAAATTATTGGATAAAGTGGGGCACAACGTCTTTAAGACCTTCACAATAACAGCATTACACATAGTTATTTACACGTTCCGTATCCTGTCTGCTTGTAGCAATACAAGAGTCTGAATGCAGGTCAACTATGTAATCAGGCTGTGATGATGATATGTGCCTGATAATTTAAATGTTATAAGGAACTTATGCTACTAACATTTAAGCTAAAAACGACCTGATAAGTATGATTCACTTGCACATAATATCCATATTACAAAATTCTCAAACTTACATCCCAGTAAGAGTGCACTTTACCCTTGTCACCTCTTTTCTTTTAAAATATTTTGTTGAATTTTGCAAACAAAAAGTTAGGAAGGAGCATGCCTTCCTGACTCAACTATGTATTTAATAAATATGACTGTGATTCCACTGTAAATAATTTGGATATTTCTGCTCTATCGCCCTCTCCTAATACAAAAATGCAAGAGCTGGATTGAGACTCTGTGTTGGCAAAAGCCTAATCTTAAAAGACTTCAATCTGTATAAGATACAAACATTTTCATTGGGACATCCCTGTGCTACAGTAATTAGGGCTGCACAATTATAAGAAAATATGTAACAGCAAAACAATTCCTACAACATTCTACGTATTGCGATATATAACCCTAAAAAACAAGAACATTTTCTGCAGAGTCTGAACACCAAAGGATGCCACAGAAGGCTCTTAGATATTTTATCATTAAGGTAATCCATTTTAAAGAATATACCCACTCATGCATTTATTTAATATGTCATCATCACAATGAATCCATAATGAGGTGGACTTCATTACACAAATTAGTCACATACACACAATTTCATACGTTGCTATCCATCCACATATTCTTGGAGGGTCCCAGGTGCAGATGTGTTTTTCTTAATTAAGAGCTAAGGACCATGAAGACTACAGGCTTTATCCTTTATTATTCTCTTCATTAACCCTTTCACTCCCCCTGCTTGTTTCATTTCACTCTCTTTTAACCCTTTCTCCATCGCTTAAAATCAATGCTCCATCTCCTGCTGTTAGGCAGCCGACTCATGCCCATTTCACGGACTGTTGCCATTAACCCCACATTTGTCTTTATTTTACTCTCTCTGCTGAAGTTCTTTGATTACCACCCTCCCCCTATCTTGCATTTTATTCACTCTAGCAATTAACCCCTTTCTCTGTTGCAGTGTCCTCTTCTCCTTTCATATGCTCTCCTGGATTACATTTATCTATCTCCGCCCTTGCCCTTTAACTGTTCTTGTTCTTGTCATCTACCTCTCACTGACTTTCAGTCTCATTATTGCTCCAAGCAGCTTCTCTTTGTCCCACAAATGCCATTACTCAATTAACCCCCCCGGGTCCATGGTTAGGGACCAACATATGTATCAAGGCTGAATCACATATGTCTGTGCTTTTGACAAATGAATGGTCCACACACACACATATATGCTGGCACTCCAAGGTGTGACTCAGAAATGATTGGATTCATTAGGGGAAAGGGTGAAGGAAAGCGGTACATGGCAAACGGGACGGAAGGGGGTGACAGAACAGGGAGAGGCCAAATCATTACTAAACGCTGGTGGAAGACTCAGAACACGGAACCAAAAAAGTAAGACAGGCAAGATACAAAGATGGGTATTACTTAGATGCATTAACAGACTGGCAGGTACTTTTAAATAAGACAGAGTGATCGCAAAGGGAGAAAAAAACGAGGAGAAATTGGAGACAGCTGAAAGGCATCACAAAAAGGTGGAAAAGAAAAGACAAGAAATAGGGAGCACTTAGCTTCATTATGGCAAGTTCCCACTGTTGTCTCCCTTTTATACTGTCATAATGAGCGAGTTTTCAATGTAACAGAGAGATAATGATATATAAGCCAAGTCTGGATGACCTTTACAAAAAAATCCATTAATTTGAAAAAAATCAAGAGCTAGATACATTTTTTCTCAAACGGTTAAAGCTATTTTAATCCAAACATGGATTTATTCTAATGAGGTATAGGTTTTGTTAAATTAAGCTTAGAGATTAATGGTATTTTTTATGCTTATCTAAACGTTATTATCGTTGGTATTGTTTTTTCTTGTTAATTTGCAATAACTGTTAGAAAATGTTGCTTGGTGAAAATCAAAGTTTGCACTTTTCCTCTTCTCTTGAGGGAGTACAGGTACATCTAAAAAATTAATAATGTGAAAAGTTTCTATATTTTTTGTCACTCATTTCAGAAAGTGAAACTCCCACATTATATAGATTCTTTACAGATAGAGGGAAATATTTTAACCCTTTGTTTCTGGTATTTATGACTTACAGATAATGAAAAATTTTCTGATGAAAATTAAAAAGAGAGATCATATTTCCCCTACTTTAGCTTCCCTTCATTGGCTCCCTGTTAAACCCAGAATAGAATTTAAAATTCTCCTTCTCACATATAAAGCCCTTAATGATCTAGCTCCATCATACATCAGAGATCTGATTGTTCCATACGTTCCTAACAGAGCACTTCGTTCTCAGACTGCAGGTTTACTGGTGGTTCCTAGAGTCTCTAGAAGTAGAATGGGAGGCAGATCCTTTAGTTATCAGGCTCCTCTCCTGTGGAACAGCTCCCAGTTTTAGTCCGTGAGGCGGACACCCTGTCTACTTTTAAGGCTAGGCTTAAAAACTTTCCTTTTTGATAAAGCTTATAGTTAGAGTGGCTTAGGTTATCCTGAGCTATCTTCCTTATTTTACCTCCGTCTTCTTCTCCCCTTGTTGGATGGAGTAAGGGGGAGTCAGGTTTAGCCTAAACCGGCTCAGTTACGGTTGAGGTGCAAACACACCCTCCATTTCTGCTACCTGTATGACCCCTTCTCTTTTCCAATGGTTATGGTCAATCTGACAGAGAGACGTATCCCAATCGTTGTGGTTTGAGTATAACAATGGCCATCAGTGGGCTTTAGATGGACAAACTGTCTACTTTTAAGGCTAGGTTTAAAACTTTCCTTTTTGATAAAGCTTATAGTTAGAGTGGCTTAGGTTATCCTGAGCTATCTCTGTAGTTATGCTGCTATAGGCTTAGGCTGCTGGAGGACATAATGACCACTTTCACCCTCTTCGCTAATTTCTCACGCTACTCTTCAATTTTGTATTATTTGCTGTTATCTCAGCTTTTAACTTTGTTCTCTCTCTTTTCTCTTCCTAGAAGCTACACCTGGCCTGACTCTGTGTCTACCTGTAACACCTTTCTGGAGAGGGGAATCCTCCAAGCTTCTGCTGGCAACAACTTAATGCTCACCCTCTACCGATGATCCACATGGCCCTGTCTTTCAGTGTTTAACCCTTTCTCTCTCCTAGACATAGCTACTGACTGAGCTTCTACTGTAACTAACTCTATGTGCTCTCTTCAGACTCTAAACTTGAAAACTGGCTCAGAGTTTATCTGTTCCTTCTTTCTAGGTGAAACGACTAAAGGAGCTACATCCATTGACATTTACCTTTTCCTTCCCATAGAAAGTACTCCTGGATCAGTGCTTCTTTGTTCTCTTTGTGTCTCTGCTCTGTTTTTCTCTAACCCCCAGTCGGTCGTGGCAGATGGCCGCTCACACTGAGCCTGGTTCTGCTGGAGGTTTCTTCCTGTTAAAAGGGAGTTTTTCCTCTCCACAGTCGCTACATGCATGCTCAGTATGAGGGATTGCTGCAAAGTCAACACCAGTGACTGTCCACTGTCTCTACATGTTCATCCGGGAGGAGTGAATGCTGCAAGTCACTGACTGGATGCAATCTGCTGGGTTTCCTTAGATAGAAAAACTTTTTATCCAATTTGAATAAATAACAGAATCTGGCTGCACTGTTCAATGATTAAGATTAATTGGAATGTATGTACCTGACTTTTGTGAAGTGCCTTGAGACGACATGTGTTGTGAATTGGCGCAGAATAACTACAGAGATAGTTCAGGATAACCTAAGCCACTCTAACTATAAGCTTTATCAAAAAGGAACGTTTTAAGCCTAGCCTTAAAAGTAGACAGTTTGACCATCTAGAGCCCACTGATGGCCATTGTTATACTAAAAACCACAACGATTGGGATACCTCTCTCTGCCAGATTGACCATAACCTTTTGTTATGGACCTCTTTTTAATAGGTGGAATTATGAAGTTCATAATGTAAAAATAACTTTTTCAGCTCAATACTGAGTTAGTAAAAACTGATACGCACATCTTTTGCATGACATATTGCATGGAGGCTCATTGTACTGGAATCATAATACATGATAATACAATCATGTGAAAGAACGCTCTCCTCGTTCCTTTGCTTCACTCTTATTTATTGTTTCACATCAAATCCCATCATGTTCTATGAAAATCTTAAATGTGGTATATGAATAAAGACTCATGCCCCTCCTGTATCTGCATTGGGTCATTGAAAGTGTATCCAAATACCCAACCATACAGTATATGTAACTGATTAATAATAAGAAAGATAATCTTGAATAATAATTAAGACTAAATAACTAACTGCATGAATAATCAATCCACATACATAGCTGTACATCTATACACATAAACAACATACCGTACATACACAAAAATGATACATGCATTGTACAGATGGCTGGTGGTTAAAAGAGTGTGAATGATAAAACCTGCCCACTATTCTTCTGCCTTGTCCATTATTCCACTCGACTGCTTTTAGAGAGTGTAAGTGTATGTATGTGTGTGTCAGCATGTGCAAAGGGATAAATCTGTGTGTGGAGCTTTCAGCATGCACCACAAATCTGTGTCTAAGTGAAACAATCTAATCACATCACAAGTGTCATAAATGAACGATATTAAAGCTAAACCATCAAAGTAAAGCATTAAAAACAGCTATTTAATTTTTGCTCTAAACTACTTTTATTGTCTAAATCCATCAAGTGTGACGCGTTCCATGCAATCAAACTAATGGTGCATAACAGGCCTCCTCAAAATATGCCTCACAAGTAATGTATTACCCATCTGTGTACGTAATAATGTGAAACATGGCGTGTCTGTAACATGAGGCTATGTGACATTAAAGGTCATGTTTAAAAAGATTGTAATTTAGATGGTTTATGAGGCATGTTGGCTTTTTTTGTTGTGTTTGCATATATGGAAGAAGAGAAAAGGAGGCGGTAAGTGTCAGCTGCATTTTCACTGCATTCACACATCCAAAAGATCCTAGCATGGGTGGAAAATATAGTTCATTAAATAGTTCATTGCCATTCACGTCGTCTTAGCTGGAACAGAAGAACTGGCAAAAATGTAACAGTTTAGTAAAACCCCAAAGTCTAAAACTGCTACTGTTTTTTTTTTAGAAAGATTAGTATTAGTTCACACAAATTATCACCAAAACTCACTTTGAAAGAGGCTGTGAAACTGATCATAGCAGTAATCTAATTCTTTTCTAAGTCGCTTTTCTATCTAGATTTTAAACCTGCTTGAGACGTTTTCTTTTCTGCATTTAAATAACTATGTCAAACTATGTTTGCACAAAATACTTTACATAAACATAGAGAGAAAGAAGGGCTGGTGGGATTTCCAAAATTCATGTAGATCTGTCATGAGACATTTAAGTTTTTTATCTCAATTAGAGTTAATCTCATCCCATGCAGGGCAAAACATTTTCTTAGAGCAGCGTTCTCAAACCCCTGACTCCGGTCCATATCCGGACCCCAAGAGCGCAAAGCATTTTCTTATTTACTATGTAGATATAGACATTTTATTCCTGCCACCTGCCGCGTCTGACTTTTGACAAGGCATGACGGGCAGCTATGTGGGTCAGCGACATTCTGGTCCACACTCCAAGCCAGTTGGTGGTGGTAATGCACCACATCGTTGTATGGCAACCACCAGAAAACGACAAAGAAGATGAAACTATGCAGGGTCCTTGAACATGGGTTGCTAAATTACTAGCTTGGGAGCTCATGCTTGCTGACAGTAGGGACTTGGTGGTGCACAGATGTAGTGAGTAAAAGAAGACAGCTTTGTCAAAAAATACGTAAAGTGGACTATGAAAATCGCACATTTAGTGATAATTAGCCATGTGATAACATAGTCTCTTACAGCACAACAGCGAGCATAGTGTTCATTGCAACTACAGTGGATTTTAGGAAAACACCAAAGGCTTTCACAGTCTAAAAATGATCAAATAGTGTGTTGAAGCTGTAGCTGGAACAAGGAGAGAAGAATTGATTGTTATACCGTGTTATGGCTGCAGTTACACATTAGGTAATTTCCATCCAACATCACACTGCTGCAGTAGAGAATTACACATTTCACTACACTTGCTTTCTTTAAATATAGGACTTAATTTACAGATTAATAAAGAACTGATTTTGGTTTAGAACTGGTTTATTTACACAACAAGGCACTGCATTATTAAAGGTGTGCACATGTTAGTTTACCCTGCCATGTGTGTATTTTTTGATTTAATCCTTTTTGTTTTCTGAGTTACTTTAGTGGCACCTGCTCCATTCTTGTGGCTGAAAAAAGAGGTGGAAAGGGGTGGAGCAAGCTGATGTGGAGACCTGCAGTGCAAATTGGTTCATACCACAAATCAGGAGCCTGGGGGAGAAATGGGACTTGCTTGTGTTAGTTTTAGTTACATTTTTGTGTGTTTGACCCTTTTTTTGTCTGTGTAGACTGATCAGCCACTATTTAAGTTCCCCTTTTGTTTCAGTCAGGAGGTCTGTTTTGTTAGAGTTGGCGTTGTTTGTTGCCAGTTTTTTGACTTCTTTGACTTTTGTATAATTTATCCAAGTTTGTTTTTCTGGGTTAAATAAAAACACATTTTTTTGTACTTTAACCTATGCCGGACTGTACAGACCCAGGTCGACTGTCCCATTCAAAGTGCGTTTAATATTAGTACTTAAATTGGATTGCACTTTTCGGTTCATCACATGATTTCAGGGGCATATGAATAATTGATAGTTAAAAGTAGTTAAAACACAAAAACACTAGAGTTAATTAAATGTTGAATAAAAATAAAAATATATATTTTTGTCACTTGATTTAAAATGTTGTTGGGACCCTAAGCCATGGATTTTAACATTAAAACTCCGGTACAAACTCTTCTGGAATTTTCAAAATAAAGTGCATTTAACTGACTTCCAGCAACTGAGGAAAGGGGGGGTAGCAGCAGACTTTCCATGATGCCACTGTCTGAATAAGAGCACCCCCTCTCCCACAGGCCGATCTCTTCCAAGCAGCTCCCGAGAGGAACTGGACGGAGGGACACAGCGCGCTGAGGTCTTTTTGCTGGCAAAAAGACATAATCTCTTCAAAGTGGATCCAAGAGCCTTATATGATCACCGATCATATGCAAAGATAAGTATGAGTGAATAATTGTTTGTGTACCCAGTATTCATTCAGAAAACGGGAATTAAGGTACACGCCTGGCTTGACTTTCTCTCCGAGGCCTGCTGAAGCAACGCTGTCCAGAAAGTCCCCAGCAGAGACGCTGTCTCTACAAACCCGAGTGAAAAAAGGCGGTTTTCCTTGGCCTGAGAGAAGGACGACAAGTAGCCGCATCACCGTAATGTGCAGTTTAGGCCGGCCGACGAGAACGGCCGTCCCACCCCCAAGCTTCGTTAGGTTAGCCGAAGGCTAACGCGTTGTGACTGTGGACGTTTCTTCAAACTTTCGCACGCCACCGGACATCTTTCCTCAGCATGGTCAGAGGTTAGGTTTGGGCAGAGTGAATAATAGAAAGATTTAGGATGAAATGATCTAAACGTTTTTTTCATTTTTTATGAAGTTTGTTTTGTTGTGTGAAAGTGCTACCTCTGTGCTAGTAAAAAGGGCCCTTTGGGGTGCAAAAAAAAAAAAAACACGTGATCAGCTTTGTGTTCTGTGTTTATGTGTTTTAAAAGTTAAGACAACTTTAGTTAAAGGGTGATTTTAAACCCAGGTTTAAACACAAAAGGTTGCTGGATAACGCGCCGTCCGCGGCTTATGCATTTTACCCTTTCATTGACCCTAGGTATTTTAAGGTATGTGTTTGGTTCTGGTGCTAAGTTAAGCTATCGGCCTCCTTTGTTAGCTTAACTGCTAACAGCTCAAGAACACGTGCTCGCTACAGAATATTTAACAGAAAGGTTGTTAGTTTTTCAAGTTAGTGAAATAATAATCTCTTAACATTATTTTTACTAAATCTGATAACTAAGTAAACACCATTAAGCCCCATTTTTCCAAAAGAAATTTGGCTCTTTTCCAAAATATTCCCTTAATAATATTTCTTCAATATTATTTTTTAATAATAAATAAAGTGGCAACTAATTAGACACCTTGAGAAATTATTCATCCAGAAGGTTGGTTTTACTTAGCAGATCAGTTCTTGAAAACGTATTATTTGATAAAATAATATTTTATCTGATCTTGCATTGTGATGTGTTGTCTAAATTTTGGCTAAATATTGGCTAAGTTGTTTCCAGACTAACTTTAACTTCAGTTCCAGATTCTCAAGATAATCCTTGGTTCTCAACATAAACATTGCATGGTAATGTTGCATCACTCTTTGGTCATGATTTTCAATCATCCTTAATCAACTTGTTTATATTGTACATAGCCTTAAGCCCATTAGTCTTCCTTATTCTTTTAATTCTGTCTTGGTAGTTTAGTTGGAGTTTTTAGCATAGTAAAGAGTTTGTTGATTGAAATATTTTTGACTTTAAGTTGACTTATTTTTGTTAATAAATTCTTGTTCATTTTAAGAAAATTGTGTGAATTCATTCCATGTATGTACAGAGTTTATGCTGTTCAATAATGTCAGAGGGCTTGGGCCACACCTTTCACTTTAGTCCTAATACCATCGCCTTACTGGGTGGTATTCACAGGACAACCCTTAACAGACCGAAATATTATTTGATAAAATATTAAAATATTAATATTAAATATTAAATAATATTGTCAGATTAATAATCACAACAATGTTCAAACCCCAAAGTGTTCGGATGATGGAGGTAGTGGACCTCCTGCTATTTTAGTTGGGGACCCCTATCCTAGAGGCTTGTGGTCTTCTGACATATTGCTCAGTGTAGGTCAAATGCTGGCTAGCTGAAAGCTAGCGGAAAGTTAGCTTTAGTCTACATCCCCTTACACAGCAGGTCTTTCCCCAACAGGGAAGGAAAAACAATGAAGAAAAAAGCACGGTTCAGAAGCACAGACAATAGTTTTAACAATGTTCACTTTCCAACAAGCACTTCTTTATCGCTATAACTTTTGCAATTTCTACACTAGTAAGGCACAGATAAGTGGTAGTTCCAGTGAAAGGCAAGTTTGTTCTTTTAGCACCATTCATACATAAGGGAATCCAACGTGCTTTACAAAACATCAAAGAAAAGACAGACAACTAATACCATTAAGGTTTTCCCTAAAGAAGAGAGCTTAATATTTCAAAACACTTGCAAGCGTTGCAAAAAAGAAACAAATGTTAAAATGCAGATTTAAAAGGCAAATTTAAATCCAAATCTGATAGTTACATCAGACCAAGCCTGCAGCCCCAAACACCTGGCTGAGGGAGCAACACAGCTGTGGTTGGTCCTCTGTGAAGACATCCCCAAGGCTGACTCAGAAGACTTTGTACCAGTAGTACCCAGCCTCGAGAGATGCTGCTGAGCTACTGGAACACGCTGCTAGCATATGGCCGCTGAATGAGAGGGACTGAAGTCTTCTGCCACACAGGTGTGATTGTTGATAGTACTGACCAAAGTGACATTTAACATAATGGGATGAGTTGAACCTCTTTCCCTCCTTTTCCCTGTTCCCCATCCTTTTGAGATTTAACTAGATAATCAGAAAAGACGAGACTTTCCAAACAAGGTTGAAGATGAGCCTTACAATTCTTAGAGCTGGAATTGGTTGACTGATAAGTTACTGATGTTATTGAAGGTTGATTCATTAATCAAGTTCAGGTGATTTTTCTCTTAGGGTTAGGGTGATGTGTCCTTAAACAGGTTACAGTGCTAACACATAGCCTTTTTGAATGTATAATATTAATCGATCGTTAAATAGGAAATGGAAAGATTAATGATTAGATTATTTAAAATGTTTTTTTAAAAGGTGAAATATATTAGACTGATTTATCTATTAAGTGTGATTTAAAATAGTGCTGATCTACACAACAGAGGTTATGAATAACTCTTGAATAACTTATGAATAACTTACTTATAACAGTAGCGATCAATATTTTATTACTTTAGAAGCAGTAAAAATCATTTTTACGTTTCCAAGAACGTTTTCAAGAACAAGCACTAACCTCATTTTAAGAATTTGTGTTTAAAATGTTAAAATACATTTTGAAAATAATGAAACTGTTTTTACTCAATCGCGAGAACCTAAGACGGGCCAATGCCTACACTGGCATAATCCAACTAAAATCATTGAGCAACATTACCTCAAGAATTTACCAAAAGAATAGAAAATAACCCTCTAATCAGCAAGTTGCACAGGGCGAGAAAACTCAGCATGCAGTGAGCAAACGTGCAATGCAGTTTCACCAGAAGACTACAGCAGTAAATGTGTAGAAAGTGTCTGAATCTAAGAAAGTGTAAAAATATATTAAATTTACATACACAGAAAGCTTACTTTTTTTCCTTATTTAAAAGTGTCCGAGTCAATTCAGTGACTAAGACCAGCATTTGAAAGAAAAATACTCAGTAATAATAATTTAATGATAAAAATAATTTGAGGTCACTGTGAATTTTTTTAATCAAGTATTTAAATCTGTGGTAATGAGGAAATTATTCAGGTCATGTTTCCTGGTAATAACCAGCCATTTCCCTCACTCGCTTCTGTGCTCATTACCTCTGTTGTAAAGTTTACCACAACCATGAAAATGAAAACTATAGCTATTAGTGGAAAAAGAAAACACACCAGCTGCTGCTGGCATCAGCTGCTGTGAAAAACTTTATAATTTATATCCGTCTTTCAGTCAACACAATGCCTTTTAACTAATAGCATGCACACACATTAATACTACAATGAGTAGATGGAGTAATTCTTCATACAAATGAACCAATTAGGACCTTTAAAAAGACAATTTAGAAATCATGACTGAGAAATGATTGTCTAGAAGTTATTTGGCTTCAAACAAAGCACAAATAACTATATTCGGAGAAGTGATTTGGCCAAACTAATCATTATGTGGAGAATGATTCCTGTCACCTCTGATCATGTGAAGCTGGAATGAAATATTTCAGACAATCCTCATTTAGGATCAATTTTTATTTAACTTGCTTTCTCTTCTAATTAAGAGTTAGCATTGCAGCTGTTAGTTTTAAGCAATGTATATTTATGTTTGCTAAAGCCAAGTATTTTGATGTTTTGTGTTCATTTATGCATTTGAATCCAGAAAGTTTCCCCAAGAACAAGAAACCCAGAAACGTTGGTGGGTTTTGCTTCATATTTACTCTTTGCCTCTTTCTCCCTCATTCTTTCGTACCTTTTTAATTTTTTCCATTTTCTCATTAACATTACGCTGTCATTATGCAGAGCAAAATACAGGCCGGTCTACATGAGACAATTATGACCCTGCTGGAAGGGCTATCATGCATAATGTCCGTAATACTCATTGATTTTGTGCACTATGCTCAAACTGATAGAAACTTCATAATTTTGCAAGGAGCAGCAGCTTGAATAACAGCAAGTAAAACCACAGACAAAAAAAACCCAAAACAAAGCCAAGGCGTTAAGTAAAGATGATGTGCTTGTAATGTTATTATTCATAGCTGCTTGTCCTGGTGTGACAAGATAATGAAGACAATAGACATCAGACAGTCAGGCAGTATTTTACTGGGTTTCGAGGCAGTTAATGATAAGGCTCTCACCACATTTGATGTGTGTTTGTGCGTTTGTGTGTGTACTGCTGGCTGATGTGTCAACATTAATTGAACCATGACCAAGATCAAAACAAGGAGACCAGAAAGCGATTAGAAAGACACGCCATGTAAACTACTGAGAAGCCATGATTTGCGTAGGTGGACTCTGAGACGTTCCGCATCTCATCAAACCAGTTTAAGCCCAGAGACATCCAACAAATACCATCATTCATGTCGTAACTCCATGTTAGACTTAATAATCATATTATTATTGTATTGAATGTTAATAAAAAGATTTTTGTTCTGTTGTTTCAAGTATTATTTTAAAGTTGGACCAAAGCAGTGTTTGTCATTTACACTTTTTGCTGTTTTTTTGGCGCATGCTTTTTCTTTTAAACAAAATGGGTATTTTTTTAGAGTCTTTCAGAGAGCCCCTAACTCAGCCTAAAAAATACTGCCGAGGAGTCTCAGCTTAAGAGATACAGACACATCACCCTAACCCTAAGAGAAAAATCACCTGAATAAATTTATTATTAATCATAATTGTCTATATTTAAAGGAATTTACCAGTAAAAAAACAAAGTGGACCAACAAAACAATTATGACCTACATCTACTGATCTGAAAGTAAATGGGTTTGGTTTCATTAATGAATCAACCTTCAGCAACTTATTAGCACACAAGCGAACGTCTCCACAGACAGGGGGCTGTAGATGACCATTTAGGCTATAGCTATTGACTACCATTATGTAAAATACAGCACATACTTATTCACCTTATTTACATATATATATTTTTTCGACTTTTTCCAATTTTTTTCAAATGTTTATTTTTCAAAGCATTTTAGCCTCTAAATAATACCTAAATTCTTCTGTATTATATTGTTTGTACATTTGTTTGCTTTTTATTCATGGTTATTCATTATTGTTTCTGTTATTTAGTTATCTTTCCTAATATTACCTTCATGCACCTTTAACCTGTCATGCCGCTGAAACTATTTAATTTCGCCCCAGGGGGATGATAAGGTTTATTCTATCTTTATATTAATAATTGTATGATTGTTATACAAATTAATGTGCTCATTTACTCTACTGTTTAGGGGGTGGATCCCTGAGTGATCGAGCTGGTAGTGTTCTAATAATTCACTGTTGTTCATTGTACAGAGAATATATTTCCGTTCTCTGCCTTTCCAACATCTTCTGCTTAAGACACTCTCAGGCTCACTAAACGTCCTCCTCAATACGATAGGAGCTCTCTTAAGGCCTAAGGTGCTTTGTGAAAAACATTTATCTTATCGAGGTAAAATTCTAAGAAATTTTTCTTGAAATGACGTCACTAGGAGTTACTTTTAGTCGTAGGATTCTTTGTCACTACGGGCCCTGATGTTTTTGTCAAATAAATTTACTATTCCTAACAATCTCTCTGAATTATTTCAAATTATTGCTGTCATTAACTTTGAGCTATTTCTTTCCATAGAAGATTCACTCGAGCGATGATTCTGTGTTTAACTGTCTGTTTTATTGACAAAGTAACTAGAGGAGCTATTGCTACCATTATGTATGTGTATTAATTTTTCTTCATCCAATAAAGTACTACTGGCTGAGCCCCTTTCTGTTTAGTGTTTCTCTCCTAGATGTCAATGCTAATTCTGCTTTTCCTACGTACGTTTTTTACCAGTAAAAAGTAGTCCTGGATCAGTACTTGTTTTTCTGGTAGCAGTAGATGGCCATTCTTCTTGAGGCTGGCTCTCATGGAGGTTTTTTCCTGTTCAAAGGGAGTGTTTCCTCTCATCTGTCGCCACATGCTCAGGATGAGGGATTGCTGCAAAGTCAATGCAATAATATAATCTGACTATATCAGTGGATTGTATTGGAATGAATTGGATTGATTTGAATATAATTTAGACTGAGTAGGAATCTATATAATTTGACTTGAATAGGTGCCAATTTTGTGCCTTTGAGACATTTGCTATGAATGTGTACTATAAAAAAACTGAACTACTATAATTTGCTATACGACTTTGACCCAAGGCTTTATCAGTCAAGCAAAAAGGTTCAAACTAGTGTGTTGCCTAGATATTACTGGACCAGCATATTTAGTGTGTTGGTTTCAGAATATGTGTTAAGGTTCATTCATCACTGAAGATGTGGATTAGTCATTGTAATAGACTTCACAGTTGACAGAAATAGGTCAACAGAATGCCGGCCAGAAAAATATCAAAAGAAAATTACATTTACATTTTATTTTAAAAAAGCCATTCTCTCTAAGTTACATGTCTTTACTAAAACTTTTAAAATTTGACTGGCCCTACTGCTTTTTCCTCTTCTCTTCTTACTGTGGTATTTCCTCACCATGCTTATCAATAGATCTTTGAGGGCAACTTGGTTCAGATATATTTTCCTTTCCAAGTGAGAAGTCAGGTCACAAAGGTTAAGTGAATGAGCAGGAAGGATAACATCTCTTGCTTTTCTCTCTCCTTTCTCTCTCAGACACATACATATAACAGTATTATAGTCAACTTTGACCCCTCAGCCTTTCCTATGAAGTGGCCAGCTGGCGAGAATAATATTGACCTTCCACTGAAGAAAGCATTGCTGCTTATTGGTTTTACACATTGCACTGGTTTCATTTGGTGGATATTACAGTGTGTGCACAGGGATGTACAAGTCTAAGGAAAGCTAAAATTTAAGCTCTTGAGGTGAGTGGCTGCTTTGACCTGACTGGATAAGTTAGCAATCAGCTTGTTAGGCCCATTTTATTCACAATGAAGTTTTGAAACCATTAAACGTGCCTTAGGCCTGAGTAAGTTATTGAGGAACATTTTCTCACTGCCAATGAAACAAAAACTATAGAAGCAGCAGTAATACAATTTTTTGTGTCTAATTCTTATTTCTCATAATTAAAAAGAGCCACATAGTATAATCTTATAAGGCCATGTATGAAATGACATTGCAGCAAAATGTCAAGCAATATTATTAAAAACAAGCTTTTGTTGTTTTGGTTTTTTTTTACCCCACAGCTGAAATAAACATCTTTCTGCCTCGTTACATTTTCATTTGCCACCTGAGACCTACTACAGACAGTAAGTCTAGCTATCGGATACCATGCAGGGCTCAACATTAATGGTTTCCTACTTTCGAGTAGCAGTTAAATTTTGTGTTAGGGAAAATCAGGCAACTCACACAGTTGTTTGAGCAGTCAGGAAAAAAAGGTAATATCTTTATCAGTTTCTTTCTTTCTTGTGGACAAGTTGCTGTTGCTGTGAGCCATCAAGTAGTTGTTCATGAATCCTGCAACTTGTAGCTTGTTTTTATTGTTTTAAATCAAAACGGCATTTAAAATCCTCAATGGACGTACTAATGCCTAAAACGTACTTTCCTACGAGTCAAAAGTAAAGAATTAACATTGTCATTTAATGGCTTTTCCTTATTTTATTAGATAATGTCTTGTTTTATTAGATGTCTTGTGGTTTTGCTCTTTTTGTCACACTTAAATCTTTCAAATCAATAAATAAATTTCAATATTGGATAAAGATAGTCTGACTAAATACAAAACACAGTTTTTAAATGATTTCATTCATTAAGGTAAAAAAGCTATCCAAACCAACCTGGCCCTATGTGAATAAGTTATTGCTCCTTAAACCCACTAACTAGTTTTAGGAGCAACAACTGGTATCAAGATTTTGTGATAACTGGCCATGAATTAACATTAACATTGACAATGGCCGACTCTCCTTTGCAGAAATGCTTTAACACAGCCACGCTGGAGGGTTTTTGAGTATGAATGGCGTGTTAAAGATCATACTATAGTATCTGAATTAGATATAGGTCCAAACTTTGTCTAGACCACTCAGAGGGGGCCTTACTACTATGCTTTGTACAACTGTCCTGTTAAATAATCAAAGTACGATTGGGCTTAAAGGGGACATATGATGCTTTTAAATCCTTCTTATCCATATATTAAGTTCTGTTCAGCTGTGGTCTATATAAAGTGGAACTACAATGCTTTGGTCTGAACCGGTTATTGTAGCTCCACAGGTCCCTCTTTTACACCTGTCTGACTCCAACTCGTCTTGGTGCCGTCTCTTTAAATGGAACTGAGGCACTTCACACCCCGCCCCCCTTTTACGTCAAAGAGCGCTTTCACTTTAACTCGTTCGGCCATTTTTGTAGTTTGATACCAATTATCTAGCCCTGCAGCAACAAGACAAAAACTGCAAAAACAATGCAAAACTGTAAATGTAACATGACTATTCAAAACGCGCAGTACAGTTCTGTCCTCAAGGAGCTAAAAGCAGCATACGGCACTAACCTAAGCAGAAGATGCTACTGCTATCAAGACAATAGCCAGGACGTCAAATCAACGCACAATAAATTCATGTCTAAAATAAGGGCTGTAATTTTAGCATTATTTGCAGCTCACTGCTTTGCTGTGCCCATCGTTTCCAGAGACAAAATGAACTGACCGCTTAATCAGATGAAGTCTTTCAGCAAATCCTACTTGATACTGGCGGAGGTAGTTGAAGGCACTCGTCCTTGAAGCGGGGAAATAAGAATTTCCCCACTGAAGTGGGAACATTTCCATGAAAAATAAAATGTAACCAGGCACTTCAAAGAGGTACTGATGCTGGGGGACGGTGTAATAAATTGTGTGGGTTAATACACCCAACAACCGAACTTATCCTCTTTCAACGTAGGCATACTAGAGCTCTAAGTTTCATGATTAACTGGAACCACTTTGAAATACTGCATCTTACCGATTTACCGAGTTGTTCAAAAAAAAAAAGAAAAGAAAACATGCTATCATTGGCCTAGCAATTTCGCAATGTTTTCCACAAGAAAAACATAATCAGAAAGCTTAAGATATGAAATATGTGTATTATCAGTGAAATGCAATCTGTGATGTGTAGTTTTCTACACCTGAAGTTATAGTTAATCTTAGAATCTTTTAAAGAGCAGATCATTCATACGCTTAACATTTGATTAACGAAGAGGTAATTTTGCTGTCACAATTACTGTAGGTACATATTTACAGTAAAATAAGTGTGCTTGTATTGGTATTAAGACATGGTCATGAATGTATTTCTGTGTAACATGCACAAAAATTTAGAAATAAGTAGAGCAATCTTAACTCATCTTAGTCCTTCACAGGGCGTAAAACTATTAACTCCTTCTCCCTGTCTACTTTACTTGTGATTTATATCGTCTTTTCACTACGTTTTATGTAGTCTGACATTTTTCATGCTATGGTAGTTAAATGTGTATGTTGTCATTGAATACCTCGTGTGAATGTGGCCAGGTGTAACTGGTAGTCCTTGAGAAGGGTAAAGGAACAATAAACCTTGTCTTTCTTTAACACATGAAATGTCGGCCATTAGCCAAATTGTGAATTATACTTCATAAGGCTCCTGCCCCTAAGGTACATCACACTGACAAGGTTATCAATCTAAACTAAAAGCTAACATATAATACATATGGTTTTTTTAAACTAGTATACTTTATGTAAACGTCAATCAGAACCAGATCATTACTTGCGCAATAAAAACCTAAAATAAATGTAAATATCAGGTTTCAACTGTATGTCTTTCCTGTATTTTTTGGGAATTTTATGATTTTTCCTTTTTGTTTCTTGTGAAAAACATATGTCTGAAGGCTAAAAATGTATGTTTTAACAATAAGCAGAGTGAAGGTGTGGTTCTCATTGTGAACACAGCAGCATGTGCTTTAAACTTAAACGGTATTTGCTTTGGTAAACCTAATATTAACTGTGTCTGATCAAGAGTATGCGGCAATACATGTAGACATAATTTATAGGGTAACAATGTTTCTCAACATTCTACAATATTTTCAACCTTTTAAACAAGCTCTGGTCGCTGCAAGTCCATTTCTGCATACAGATGACACTTAATAAATGCATTAGGAAATACACTTCCAGCAGTGTACACAAATGCTGATAGAAACCCAAATTTTCTGCTTACTTTTAATTTTCTTTGGCATAAAGCTGTGGTTGGGCTTCAAAAACGAAGTGCAAACATTTAGTGTAAAAAAGACGTTTGTAGGAGTGTGTGTTAGAGGGGAGCAGTGTCAGTGTATGGTAATCTAAAAGTAAACATGCAAAACATACAAATAACATTGTTGCAAGTTACCACATATCAACAAGGAAACTCAGCATACAGAGTTTCAGAAAAGTGTAAAATAATTTGGGTAGTAACCTGCCTTAAGAGGCATTGGAAAAGGCATTAATGCCATGTATAATTGAGAATCAATTGCATCACCCTCATATCCTTGCGAATTTGAAGATTGATATGACCTCAGTAAAAAGAAAGTCCATATATTTTTTCATTTTGGAGTTTTACGCATCTGGACATCATAAAACTAATCTGATCTTTACACATTCGTAAATTATTTAAATCTAACCTTAAATTAATGGAAGCAAACAAAAGGATCTACAGATTTAACATGTTTTAAACTCATTAATTATGGTTTAAAAACTAACAAAAAATGGAAAATCTCTGTGTATTAAACTAAGTACACCCACGACTCAAAAGCATGTATTTCCACCTCCAGCATCATTATCTTGATGTAGTTGTCCTCTATCTGGCTTTCAGTCTCTCAGGGAATTTGGATTTATTCTTTGTTACAACATTTCATCAATTCATTGAGGTTTTAAGAGATTTGTTTTTGCAGAGATTTTTAAGTTTGACATCTTGTGGAGCGTTTCTGTTGTAAATGTGCTGTTGCATTTGGAATCACCTTCGTGTTGCATGACCCAAGTTTCACCTGAGCTCAACTGTCAGGCAGAAAGTTGCACATTTTACTCTAGAGTACTTTGGTGTACTAAGGAGTTCATGGCTGACTCAATGACTGCAAGGTGCCCAGGTGGCTGCAAAACAAGCCCTGGTCCTTGGTCCCGTGATGTTCATTATCATGCAACTTTAAAAACCTAAGCTACACTGCCATTTTTGTTTTACAAAAAAAATACATTTTGTCTATGGAACATTACCAAACAAGCCATAAGTGTTCATTTTCTTTCTTATTTTACTTTTACACACGTGACCATTGAACATGCTATGTAAGGCCTGTAGAGCCTGTGATGTAGCTCTTGGGTTTTTCTGCAATTTCTCTGAAGTTGGTATGAATTGATGGGAATTTTTACTATAAAAGATTAACAGCTCTCTAAATGTTTCCCACTTGTGAAAAATCTTTCTCACTGGAAAACAGGGCTCTCAAACTCTCATCCTCAGCTGCCAATGTCTTCCAACTTTTGGACATTTATCTGCTTCAACATACCTAAATTAAATAAATAGGTCATTAGCAGGATTCTGTTCTTGACTGCATGCTGATGAGGTAATTCAGCCGTTTGATCCAGGTATATTTGACAAGGGATACATCTAAAAGCTCAAATTGTTTGGAGCTTGGATGGCATTTTAACCCTACCCAGATCTATCAGTCTGGATAAGGTTAGATAAACTGATAACTGAGGTCCTTCCTCCTTGGCATTGTGCAACACACACTTGTGCACTCCAGATCAGCAAACTTCTAAAACTCTTGCTTTTTCACAGAGGAGGTCAGACTTGCTGATGATCAGATTAATCAAGTGCATTTAATTAATAGCCTCTGGCTGCTATGTGTCCTCCTAAAACATATGGAAGAAGGGTGTACACAGTTTTTCACTCAGGTTTTCACTTATGGCTATGGTTTTACTTGATAAATATTGGCGTGTAAACTGTTCATTTCACACACTTGAGGTTCCATTTCAAAAATTGGTAAAGATTATTTAGGTTTTAATATTATGTTGTTGTAATTATAGATTATTGATTAATTGAATATTTATCAAGAATTATAATTAAAATCATAATCCGATAAAATTAACTCCTTAACCAAAATCCTGGTTTATGAATTGAAACCAGAGCTGTCCTCTGGTGTTGTAATTATGGCTCAAGGCCTCTGATAATTACAATTATTAAATGTCACTGTTTAATCAACCGTTTCTGCCGAAACGTGGGGAACTTTGCCTTATTTTGACTGACGAATCACTCTTGCACAAAATAAACACAAAACGGCTTCACTTTATCTACGTGAAAATTTATTAAATCAAACAGCCTGATACAATCAACTCCCCGATTCAATAATCTTCACCTACTCAAACATGCAAAGTTCTACAAAAAAAAGGCAAAATATCTAACTAACAAAATAAAGCAAAACCGCAGTGTGTGTGTATTGAATCAACCAGCAGTTATGGCAAAAGTGGTAATATGACAAAGGGATGTGGTGTGTTGAACGGGGTTTGAAACAGTCCGCCAGAAGCGTAGCCCAGCGGGCCACGGGCTGTCATAAAACCCCCACAGCAAAGTTGTAAACTAAGCTTAGACAAAGAGTCATAAACCTTTTGGCGGCAAGTTAGCAAGCAGTAAGGTTGGAACAAAGAAAATGGTGAATTTCACCATGAGGTTACTGTCGTAGTCCAGTACCGGCGCTCTGGTGTTCGCCTGGTAAGACAACTTGTGAGACGCGGCGGCCTCAGGACTCAGTACAATGTTGCATGCAAATACAATTTCATAACATCAGACTATAAGTTGCGATTCTGATCGCACTAAAAATCGTATCTCTCTCTACCCTGCCCAGACTACTTCTAATAAAGAAATCAAAGAAAATAATAAAAGATGGGTATTACTTTGTGGAGCAATTCTTCAGGGCTGCCCGGGTGAGGGGGAGAGAAGGAGGGGGGGAAGTTGGAAGTTAACGTGCGTCCACGGTTAACTTCGGGAAGAGCGGTCAATCTTCGTCCTTTGGCCTCCTTGGCGAAAGGGAAAAATATGATCTGACCATCAGCAGTCGACTAGAACAAAAAAAACAAGGTGGCGATCCGTCTCCTTGAAACTCCGTGGTTTTTTTGGTTACGTGTTAAACTAACACCTTAAAGTAAACACCGTAACACCGTAAAGTTGAAATTTCTGGCCTTCTTATTCCAGGAATTTCTGTCATGAACGTTCTTTTCGTGGCCAACGATGGAGAATAAATTAAGACTCCACGTGGGACCTCTTCTTCTCCAGAGGATGCTTCAGTTGCGTGGTAATCTGTCGAGATCTCCAGCTAAAAGCAAGGTTTAAAACGCCCGCCTTCCATATATAATCTCGTGTGACGTCAGACCTCTTGTGACGTATGACTTGGGACGTCCCCGTCCTACCAGCCGCAGTGCCCACTGGGATTTGTAGTGGCGGACGATACTGGATACAAAATGGCCGATGATGTCGAAAGGCCTGGTGGTGTCCAGCAATGTGTAAATGGCCCAATATTCAGCAAACAAGTGGTCCAACAATGTCATTATACATAAAACTTTAGCATAGATAGGGGGGGTTACTTTGTTGCATACGAACGTATGCAACAAAGTTAAGTAATGATTTGCTGTTCGAGTACCCAGCATTCATTCATAAACCGGGATAATTAAGGCAAGCTTGATATTCTCTTCTGAGGCCTACAGAACCGACTTGTGTTCCAGAGAACTTTCCCACAGCAGCCCTAAATGAAGCGGTTTTCCTCTACCTGAAGGAGGACAATGGGACGCCTTGCACGCCTTCCTTGTATGCACGCCCAGGTTGCGAGGGCTACCTGGCCGCACCATGGCCACGGAAGTAGCCCTTCGTGGTACAGTTCAGCAGGGCCGGCTAACCAGCCAACCCCCCCACAGTTACTGAGAGTAGCTGCAACGCTCGTCCCTTTATTAACGCGCACACGTGGATTACCGGGACAGTTTCGCTTCCCTCAACTCATCGCCCAGGACATCTTTTCTTCAGAATAATTCAGGTAAGAGGTGGTGTTTGAGCAGAGAGAAGTTTAGAAAGAAATAATCTAAATAATGTTCATTTCATGACGGGTTTTTGTTTATGCTGAGAAAACTCAGCTAAGCACTACCAGACTAGCTGCTCAGCTAATGATGTGTTCTGTGTTGTGTTTTTAAAGTTAAGACAAAATTTATTTAAAGGGTGGTTTTGAACACAGATCAGCCATAACGCGCCTTTAACGCTTATGCATTTTAATCCTTTTATTAATGGTATTTTAAAGGGCTTTAAGGAAGCTGTAGGCTTTCCTTTTGTTAGCTCCAACCGCTTTTGGCTAAGGTAACACGTGACCTGCCACCATCTTAGGAGTCCATTAAAAATCCTTTATCCAGAAATGTTTTTGGTTTCCAATCTAGGAAAATAATATTGCCCTAAATATTATTTTACTAAATGTGATAGCTAATTAAAAACGATTGATACCTATTTATCCAGGAAGGTTCTTATTCAAAATAATATTTCCTTAAATATTTTTTTAAATATTTCCTTAATAATATTTCCTTAAATATATTTTTTTAATATTTCCTTAATAATATTTCCTTAAATATTATTAAACTAAATAAAGACAATTAAATACCACTGATAATTAGTCATCTAAGGTTGGTTTTATTCAGCAAATCATTCTTTAAAATATTATTTTATTAAAATAATGCTTTATCTGATCTTGCATTGTGAATGGTTGTTTGAGGGTACACCAATTATTGTCTAAGTTAGTTCCAAGACTAACGTGACTTCATTTCCAGATCCTTCAAGATAATCCTTGGTTCTCAGACATAAATAACACTGAATGGTAATGTTGCATCACTTTATTGGCCATGGTTTTTAACCATCTTTGATTCACTAGTTCATATTGTGCATAGTTGGTCTTCCTTATTCTTTGATTCTGTGGGTAGTTTAGTTGGATTGATCTAGTATAGTAAAGAGTTTGTTGATTGAAATATGTTTGACTTTGAGTTGATTTATTTTTGTTAATAAATTCTTGTATTTTAAGAAACTGTGTGAATTTATTCCATGTGTGTGCAGAGTTTATACTGTTCAGTAATGTCAGAGCTTGGCTCATCCCTTTTCATTATTCTCTTAATACCACCACCTTTTTGGGCTGGTATTCACAGGACAACACTTAACAGACCGAAATATTATTTGATAAAATATTAAAATATTAATATTAAATAATATAATCATAATAATAATTACAACATATGCTCTATCTAGACCTCAAGTAGTTTTAGCTTCACCTGGTTCAAATTCTTTAAAAAATCTATTAAGCACCCTTTGCAATCCGATTATTAATCGATTAATTGGAAAAATAGTCTACAGCTTTATCAATTAGCAAAATAATCGTTAGTTGCTGCCCTATATTATATATCTACATATATATGATATTGATTTGTTTTAAACTGCATTTTGACCCCTTGACTTCAACAGACTTGGGCTCCTCTCTGTTTTTCCTATGATCATAAATTCGAAGCCAGGCTGACTCAGATAGCCAACAGTAAAACACTCATCTGGGATTAGGACCCATTTATTCATTTCAGAGCAGTAATACTACAAGAAACTGGCCCCAGAATTCAATGAATATTTCACACTTTCGTTTTATATGCAGTCTCTGGTGCTGAGAATGGTGCGCTGCTGGGTGTCATTTTTGTGTTTTTGTTCTGGAGTGTGTCAGTGTATCAGTCTGGCTTACCATATGAGTGTTTTGCAGGAATTAGTTTGCGGCTTGATCCAAGTATTACAACATGTTTATTTTTAGGTTTGAACAGCAGCTTTGTTGGATTCTGGTGCTGCATTCAGGATTTCACCCAGTGTTTCAAGCGGTTTCACTGAAGCTGCCCATGACAACTTCAGAACAATATAGAAATACGCCACCACAATAATAGGTCAGATGTTTACAACAAATGAAGATGTACTGCAGTCTGGGAGGACAGACTTCCAGTCTTCCAGATGCACTCATAATTCACACAATCAAAAGTAGTAAAGAGTAAAGGGACCTATATCAGACACAAATTCGCCAATTGACTATGCAATCACTCAAAATAAATATTTCTCCCCTTATACAATTTTTCAGGCTATAACACCTCTAACACAGGCTAATGATCCGAAACTTTTCACCAGATAAACATAGAAATCAGAAGGAAGGAAAGGCATCAATGCTCCAGCATTGTTTGGAGGGGAAGGGCAGAAGACTAAGTGCTCATTCTTATTACCAACATGGGCAAGAGGCAACAGTAAAAGCAAATAAAATAAATAGAATAATTACAGGCAGACTTATAAGACAGAAAGAGCAAAACACACCAATCATAAACAATATACAGCATACAAGTCAGAATGGACTTCATGATGCTGCTTTTATTTTTGAAAACATCTTATTTTGAAGGGGATGTCCTTCACTTCCTATGCAAACACCCTCTTACAGATTTCCTACAATGCATCTGTGCCTTTGTAAGGAAGCTCAGCAAGAATAAACAAAGAGAGAAATGCAAGTTGCTCTAAGACTTTTTGGCTTATGCTAAAAAAAATATTGACACAGGATGTAGGTTTTTAGAATGACGTAGACCTAAGTAGTTATTTTTCAAATGTAATGAGCTGTGCTCACTTTGTAGAGAAGAGAGTAAGGCTGTTTCTCAGGCATTGCAACGTGAATTTAAATGAGCCAACATTCAGTGAAAGAAAGACTGCTTGATTTTCAGCAGCTGTTTTGTAAAAGATTATTTTTTGTTAATTAAATATAAAAACGTAAGTGTGGTGTGACACATTGCATCATCCAGGTGCAATGTCCGCTGATGCCAGAAGAGGAAAAAATTATAGTTTATACTTTATAGTTTATACTCAGTGTTCCAGATCTCAACAAGAGTCAGAGCTGTTTTTGTGGACCTCCTATATGCTGTACAGTCTGATCAAAAGTGGAGCTTTAAACACGTCTAGATAATGCATTACAAATAAAAGCAAAGCACAAGTGAAATCTCACCATCAGCTGCTCTAGTCCAAACCGCTCTATGTTACCATTTAAAACCATGGCAACAAGTTTTTGTAATATATAATCCACCAGCTCAGATGTTGGTGTGTAAACCTAGAAGATAAAGAAAAGAAATACTTCGCTCTTAATTCAACAACGGCCATTTTATGAAGTTTTTAAGAAAAGAAAAAAGCCTGACTCATGGTTAAAAATAAAGAGAAAGCTGCTCTGCTTAAAGGTGCTTAAGGACAGAAAAAAATCCCATCTTTAGCAACTTTTATATTAATTAGTGCAAAAAAATCCCAAATATTCGACTGAATTCATAATCCCTTAAAGGCATACAGTATGTGGCAAAGACACAAAGATACATTGTGCATTATATTTTATAGCCAGCAGATTCATTGGTTTTTTGAAGAGGTTTACCATAGGAACCAAGCTCATTGAACATGTTGACCATTTAATTTGAAGACTCATCCAGTGAGGGGCATACGATTCATTTTATGACCTAAGCCATGTTTCAGAAAGTCTTTCAAACAGCTTGTTTATCGCATTATACCATATTCTATGAGAGAGCTCTCAAGAACAAGACTTTTCCAAAGAGTTAAAAAAAAAAAACAGACACATTCCTGTAGGGGAAAATCTGGGAATAAATGGATTTGGTTTGCCTCGAGTAAATGGTAATGGCACTGCCTTCTGCTGAGGGCAAGTTAAAACCTTTACGTTTGAATTTTGCTAAAGAAGCAATATTCTATCCCAGGGAATAGCTCGCGGGCTACAGCAGCTCAATAAACTGGAGTGTGAATGTGCATACATTTACTGTCCAACACACCACATAAAATATACTGATAGTTGCATATACACTTTTCCTTCTTCACAGTGTATTAAGCTGTGGCAGTGACTACTTAATAGGTAGGCATTAAATGTACTATTCAGACATATCAGGAGCATATTCAAAGGAGAAAGATGGATTAATACTGTTTTTTCTGAACATGAACAGCTTAGCCATGCATGAGCTAACCACCTGTTTTTCAGCAGGCAGATCATTTATAGGTTTCCTCCACATTTTCATTTCAAAAGCTTGAAGTTTTCTAAACCCAGATTTCTCTGTCAAATTTTGGCCCATTTTAGAATGCAAACGTTCGAGTTCAAAAATAACTTATGGCAGATATCTTAACAGTGGTCCGGTTTTAAATGCTGAACCTGCGAAAACAGAGACAGAAAGGAAAAATGGATCTGTGGAAGGAAGTACAGCAAAACAGACATTTGGATGGCTGGATTGGATGAATAAATAGAATAATGAACAGACGACCAAACCATAAAATCAAAGTCCATACTTTTCCCAATTTCAAGACTGTTCATTTACTTACTAATAAAAACTAACCAGTAAACAAGAAGTTACATGTTCAAATCCCTTCCTTAAGGAGGTAAAACCAATAAAAACTCACACAAGACACAAAACAACACATGCATTCAGTTTCCAGCTTCCTTACCTTGTCTTTGTCCTCTACCAGATCACTGAGTGTGTCATCAGGGTCCAGGATACCCCCGTCACAGTACTCAACATGGTGGGTTCGAACGAGGAAGTCTCCTTCCTAAAATATAGCACACAACAACTGAAAATCAACAAATTACAAACAATTAATATCACTGTTAGACACTACCTGCAGTAATATTTATAATACTATTTGGCATCTGAATTATAGCATTTTTTTTTGTTCACTGGCTAAAGCTGCATGGAACCAGAGTCAGTTAGTCCCATATATTTGCCATTTTCAACTACAGAGGTCAATGAAACAAACCACAAGTAGCCACCAGCTATCTTCTTCCTAGTTCACTGCCATCGGCTTCAGTTTATAGTGAGAGTTCAAACTTTTTGTCCTCTCCAATGTTCTTGTCAGAAGTTGCTTATGAATCAAGGATAAATGGGCTTAACAAACAAACAGCATCAAGACACACTGAAGCAGTTTTTACTGACCGCAGTGGGTGTGTGATTTTCTATGATAATATGCATATATTGGACTGGAAACTCAGTACAGGTAAAATAATACAGGTTATGACAGAAAAATGACCTTGAAAGTCATACTCAAAGAAGAACAGGGGTGGGTAAAAGCAGACTGTGTAAAGGCTACCACAGAGGTGGGCGTACTTTGCGTGTACTGAGCAGTTACGACTCTGCGCTCATGCAATCATTCGAGTCGAGCAATTTCCTACATTTCTCGTGACAAATTCCTACATATGCTGTTTCTGCCATTGCGTCATCCGACGATGATGAAGCGCTAATTTGCCTTGCAGCTTTGGAAAAACAAAAGAAAAGAAGGTGGTATATAAGGCTATTAAACTAGACTTAGGACGAAGAAGAGGAATACATCTGTCAGTGCGTCGCAGCAAGTGACACTGCGCGTCCTCACAACTAGCTGCTCGGAGCAGTGTGTCACATATAAAACAGTTCAATTTGAATACTTTTTACCGCCAAGCAGTTTATTGTGTGACACTGAGAACATGTTCGTAAAAGTTGAGCTTTTCACGGACATGTCAGACGGATGTTTGCAGTGACTCTGCCTCAAGTACGCGCGGACATCCACGGAGTCAAGTACGCCCGATTATGTGGGAGCCTTAACCTACCCTGTCAAGTGGCTGAAAAAAATGGGTCAGTGTATGGTCAAAGAGTTGCACTGTAGCTCTGGGAGCCTGTCACAGATGTTTCACTAAGCCAAAAAGAAATTGTCAGCTTTTAAAAACCTTGCATAGTTTGTCCTCTTTAAAAAAGAATTTATCCAGAGTTCAAACAATCCACACACAACCTTATCTACTGCCCCCAAACCATCTGCTGAAAGTTTATACAGCCTTCTCTGATTGACCTCCCCTCGCTCTCCTTTGTTTCTTTCTTCCACACATCTCCCACATCTTTCTCTAGGTGCCTTGTACAGATTACGACTCTCGCCTGGCCTATTCTCTTTCCCCCTTAACCCCCTTTTCTCCGCTGCGTTGGGTCTGTGATTAATGACACCGACACTGTACTGGACAGCTGACTACACAGAGCTGGTTGTCGAACAACATATTGAGACAACAGCACACAAGCACATGCATACACCCACATCCCAAAAGCTGCATACAGCCTACAGAAAGGTATCCATCAAGATATTACAGGGAAGTGCTTCATTAAATCTTTCTTTCAGGGTCAGGTGGCTGGAAATGAGAAGGCACTCTGTGGTTGTGTGCATGTCTCTAAAGGTCAATCTACACAGAACGCAAACGTAACAATATTTTATTTCACAGAAATAATTTAATTTGTACCAAATGAAACAACTCACAATGACACAAGGAAAGATAAGACTGTTACAGTTATGACATCTTGGCTCTGGCAGGTACGTGTCTTGTTGTTCATGTCCTGATAATTAATAAATGAGTCGGAAACATCACAAACAGTGGTAATTGTTGTTACCATAGTTACATCTAATCTAAAGATGACACGCTGTCTATATTACGTAATAATTTCAATAAACATGGAAATGTTTCATCTTAACTTCAGTCATTCTTGAATGTCTTCTGGTGTAAGCTACCTTGCTAAAGTATTCACACCCCTGGATTTTTTTTCCTTCATGTATTTTATTGGGATTTCTGTGATAGACCAACTCAAATAGTGGATAATTTGTAATTTTTAGGAAACATGATATTTAAATCTAAAATGAAAACCTCTTGGCCTACTAGCAAAATGCTCTGTGGTGGAAAAAAACAACTGCAGCAGACCCACTGACACATCATCCCCATGGTAAAACCCAACACTGTGGAGATTCTGTTCTCCAGCAGAGACAGGGAAGCTGCTTAGAGCTGATGGGTTGATGGATTAAGCTAAATACAATGCAATCCTAGAAGAAATTCTCTCAGAGCTTCCAAAAGACTAGGGCAGAAGGTCACGTTTCAGGAGGACAACGAACCTAAACACACAGCCAGAGTTTCAATGGACTGGTTTCATCAAACAATATGCATATCTTAGAATGGTCCAGTCAAAGCACAAACCTACATCCATAAAAAAAAATGTTGCAAGACATAAAGAAATGTGTTCATTGATGCTCTTCGTCCAATCTGACTGAGATTGAGCTGTTCAGCAGAGAAGACACAGCCCAAAAGACTTCCAGCTGTAACTACAGAGAACGGTGGTTCTACTAAGAAGGGCTGAATACAAATGCACCCCACACTTTGCAGATTTTGTTTTATTTATAAGCTATTTAGAAAATCATGTATAATTTTCCTTTCACTTCACAATGATGCAGTACTATGTGTGGGTCTACAACATAAACTATACATATACTCTATACTACTATACGGCTTTCCTTTCCGACTGGACTGCAAAGTACTACTGTGTAGGTTGACACCAAGTCAGTTTACACATGACGAACACTGTCAAAAGATAGTAGATGGCATACGTCCACCATTGAACTTTTTAAAACAATTCTTAAGATATTTTTTCCTACTTAAATTTTGATATACCTTAATTACCAATAATATATACAGTAACTTCAGTAACTCTTCAATCCAGCATCAGCATAAGCAGTGTTTACCAAATCTACACAACCATCTTGACAACCCTTTGACAAAAAGCCATGTTAAACATTATAAAATCATTTTTATTCTCTAAAAAGAAAGGCAAATTTAGCATCCTGGTGAGAAGAGAAGTTTGTGCACAGTTTTGTATTAACTGTGCACAAACGTGCATGCTTTTATATACTGATTACATATTAATTACGTATTGAACTCTAAGACAAAAGCAGTTTATACAACGAGAAAAAGGCTCTAGAAGAGCATAAAACTCTGTATTTAAAATATAAAAACAAATTGAGCCATTTTGCAGGCAGAGTAAACACTGAAGCAAATCTATATTCATTGTTCTTTGTGTACAGATTTTAAAAACATGGATTTACCCGCACTTTCAACAAAAGATCATTTTTCTCTGTGTTAAAGCTGATCTTTGCAGGCACTAACCAAACCTTGCATAGAATAAACAATGTTTTATCTCTGTGTGGAAGAGAAAAGCTGTTGTGGCAGAAGGAATTTACATGACTCTAACACCCTCATTCCTTTGGTGACCTGCAACTGTTTTTAGGTCCTCGACAGATCTTTTGGAGTTCTTGTTACAGAAGGCAAGGCAGAGAACTAAAAGCTGAACATTTAGAGGTCGAGCAGAGAGTATAGTGATTTAGTTTTGTAATGTGTGTCAGAAATCCTAATTATAAACAAAAGGGAAACAAGAAGGTTTGACAAAGTCAAACATCAGAAGCATAAACAGACAAAAAACAAAACACATGGCTGTAAGTGTATTAAATATTCAAACTGCAGTTTGGACTCTCACATTTGTATTAAAAATCTGGCGTTGACGACATCTGGCTAAAACTGTGCCTGTTAAAGTCAAAGGTTCTGATTTCCAGCAGGCCCATTAGAATCAATGCATCACGTTTCCTAAATGGTCGGAAAGCTCAGCGTTATGACTGATTCTAAGCAAGCATAAGCCCCTCTTCGATAGAAGGGTTGGTGGTAGGTTGATTTAAAGGAAAACATTAAAGCGCTGCACTTTACCCAAGTCAACAGAACAGAATGAGGAATTCAACACATGCTGTGGTTTGTCTGAAAGAGAAGAGAGCACGCGTCTCCTCCCTGCCGCTCCCTCATTCTCAAACATATTGCCTGTGACCTGGCATGGAACCAGAATGTTTTACAACTTTAGGAGACTGTTCATTCAGGTCTCTTTTTCATTACTGCTCAAACTTTATTCAGCAGAAAGATGTTTAAGGCTTTTTGTAAAATACTTCTAGTCCTTGATTTTCTCAAGCTCATTTTTTACCCGTTTTTATAGTATTTGTAAGGAGGATGAAGCCATTGCAAAAACAGAGTACGCACGTTTTAAATTTAAAAGTTTTTAAGGTATTTTGCCCAATGTTTTTGGTGTCAATTTTTCATAAAGTTTTCCAATTTGGCTTCATCTTTGTTTCCCAACAAATATGAGGTTGGCATCTGTGGTTTGCGGTTATAAGGCAGAGGTTAAATTGAAATCATTTTAGAACCTGGTAAAGATCAGACCATTTGTGCACAGAATTCATAGAGGGTGTCCGTTGTTTTTACCCTGACAGTAGTTCTTGGATGATTATCCTTTAATTGTTTAGAGTCAACTTGCTAACCAATAAAATCTGCGGGATGCAGCAAAGTATCTAAACATGTGTCACAGGAAAAAACTGGCACGAATTCAAAACAAAATTTAAAAAAAAAACAGAGACTTTGGTCGTTTATTACCTGAAAAACTCAGCACTTAGACTCTTGAGTTTGTACAAGTAAAGGGAATAGTGTAAGATTTTTTAATTACCTTTTCAAACAGCAGTCTTTATCTACTGATGGTGTACTGTTAGTAATAACGGGGGGGGTTTTAATCTGAGCAAAACAATGCCAAGAACAAAATCTGCAGAATCTCGCCTATTCACACTCCTTACAGGCAATGTCCTGTTGATAGCCATCAACAGGACATTGATGTTGATACCCATTATTCCACACCATAGAAGAAGACATACAAGTTTGCTTACATGTGTGAATTTACCATGGCAAAGCACAGGTAACACTCAGGCTATACATGAAACTATTTTCCTGAGAAACAAATGGATGACGCCTGGATGCCTAACCCCTATGAAACCAACATAGAAATGATGTTGCCAAGCAATGGAGAGAGTCAGCTGTTGGATCTTATGACTTTGTGAAGGTAAACCTCTTTCAGTTCTGGTGCAGCACTGTGATGACCAGGTATCATTTCCTTACAACTGCAGTCAACATACTCCTACCTTTCAGCACCACCTACCTCTAAGAGTCCAGCTGGCTTAGATGAAGATGAAACAACGAAACAGACTGGAGACTGAGCATGAACACAGAGTTGCTGTGTCTACTATTACACCTAAATCCCGGTTTGATCGGTACTGCAGTATTTGGGTCAAGGTTTGGTATGGGTACCACACAAATGCGAAAAGAAACAAATGTCAAACGCCAAAGGTTTCTTTGATTTAGAAAAGAAATCTCCCAAAACAGTGAGAAAAATAAACCTACCTTGTGAGGCGCTCTAGGTTAGCAGGCTAAGTAACACAGGGTTATTTTACATTTTAATTTATTTAAAAGTTAAAACAAAAAAAAATTAAATGCTCACATTGTTTGATCTAAACAAGTGGAATAATAGCAATATCCTGAACAAAAAGCATAATTAAACTGACATGTATCTTTCTTGTCATAAAATAAACAAACTAAAAAGTATTTGTTTCAAATAGTTTAGCTACAGACTTCATGCTAACTAAAAGGCAAAACAGAGCTAAACAACTTCCCCTACGCAAAATTAAGAAATAATTAGACTGTATAAAGTCAACGTCCCCACCTGGTGTGACACTGATTGAACATTACCTGACACTTGATAACAACCAAGTGGCACATGGTTCGTTTCTGGTGGTGTCCTGGTGGCATATTTAATGGTATTTATCAGACTGAATTAGATGTTACTAACAACGTATGAAAAAAATTAAGCCGTCTGTGGAGGATAAAGAATAAATACAAAAACAGATTGCCATAAATGCACTGAAAACCCTAGTTCTGTTCCCTGCTTTATAAAAAAAAATGACAGGTGATCCTTGACCTTCTGCATGTCATTACAAGCGGCCATTCTTGCATTACTTTGGTGTGGAGTGCTTCAGATGGCAGCTTACTGTACTCTTTTTCTGTAACAGCTTTTAAAACAAAAGAAAAAAAAGAAACATTTTGACGGCATGCAACTGATATCTAAAATGTTTCCAAGTTCACCGTTTGCACTCTAATGGCTTCCTAGGAATGCGGTTACCAGACCGCTATTGATAAACTAACTTAGTAGTCCCTGATTCTAATTTTATAAACGTGAAGGTGCAACACGTCAGGTTGTCCTTGCTTTTTCAATGTGATCTACATAAAAAAAGTAAGAAAAGTACACTAATGTGTTATCTGTTAAAAAAAACATGATTAAAAGTGGATCATTCTGTTAACAAATGACCCAGAATGTGTTGATTTGTTAGAGGTCTGTTAAAGTACGTCAAGTTTCTGTCAATACAAGTTGCAGCAAACCATTTTACTGCAGCCTTTTTACATACATGACCATCCTGCACCACAGGTAACGTGCAGGATGCATGTTATAAACCGACTGGAGCTTAAAACAGAAGAAGCAACTAAAGACCGTCTGGTTTCATTTTCCATCTAATCATAACAGAACTAAACAGACACCCTAAAGTACTGTTTTCACTTATTTTCAGAGCTTCGTTTTTTGATTAAAACCAGGGAAAACTGCAACATTCAGAAACAGTCAGCATATGCACACATTTAAAAAAAAAACTACGAACACACTCTTCTGTTTTGTCAAAGTCAATTAAGAAAGTCCATCAACAATCTAATAACATCCTGGTGACTCCCCGTGAAAACAGCCTCTGCTTGTTTCTTTTCTCTTCTTCCTCCTTTTCTGGCGCCTCTTCCCTCTGCTACGCAAGCTAGCTACCTATTTGAAAGGCTTATTCATTTCTCCAAAGTAATCTTTTTGAATACTGAAAATTGTGAGACATTTTCTTTCATTTTTAATTTTTAATTTAAAAATACTTGAAACTCTCTATACTGTTAATATTGATGCAGATTATCCATTTGCCCAAGTATGTTAGACGTGCTAATTATTCACATGGCCGTATGCTAAATAAAACAAAAATATAACCAAAAAGCAAATTAAATGTTCTCTAAAGCTATTTTCATGCCTTAGTTTCAAGGAACCAAGTACTTTTCAGATCACCTAACTATGTTTTTCCTTCCTCTGTTAAACAAAAGCTTTTCTTTAACGGTTCTGAGAACTCTTAACAAAAGAGCTAATAAATGGGCCTAAAAGTGTCAATTTAACAAAGTGACGTGCAGGCAAGATAATAAATGGTTTTAATACAACACTACACTCACTAAGTAGCATTAGTAATATATAGACGAAGGGAAGGCTAAGGAAGATAGACAGAAAGCAAGCTGCCTCTGTTAGAATTTTAAAATGTGATTTGCTGAGCCCTGTGAAGGAAGATTAGGGGGACTGGACTGCTATACAACACAGACATCCCATCTTTCTAATCCTGAAACACATTAACAGTCATAATTATACAGCTACAACAGATTAGTGTCGCAGAAAAACGACTGAGCGACACGAATAAGAGAAAGGGGGGAGGGGGGAAGAAATACAAAGGAAGACATAGTGAAGACGGAATGTGATGAAGCAATTAAGGAGAAAAACAAAATTCCCAAGGAGCATAACAAGAGTAGGAGGAGAAAAAGGTGTAGGAGTCGATAGTCAAAAGGTTGTGGAGCGAGAGGCAGAGAAAATCTTCCTGGTAAGAAATATGAATATTTATTTTAAAATATATCAAAACTATAAGGAAGCAAAAAAAGCAAGAAGTCATGGTAGGACTTATAAGAGGAGGAATACTAACGATGGAAGGAGGGAAGATGGAGAGGAACAGAACCCAAACTCACAATCATTTTATTAACACTGTGTTTAAAGATTTGATCGATGGAGCAGAGGGGCGCAGAATTACACACGGAAAGCTGTTGGAAAACACACGTGGCTTTCACTTCGTCTCTCAGTGAACGCAGAAAATGTGGTTAATTAAGCCAAATCCGACAAAGTTCAGCACAACAGTGTGTGTCCTTTTGTTTTTTAGTTTCACCTCATTTCGACAACACAAACTGTGTCCAATCTGATACATTTGAAATGTACAAAACTGGTATAACTGAGATAAATTTGTAACTAATCTGCTACATTCTGCAGGTTTTAGTAGGAACAACGTTTTAAAACCTTAAGACTATTTTTATTTAAAGGTAAGATCTAAGTTAAACATAGTAACAGTAGTTATTACTTCATAACTTAACCAACTGAAGTATAAACTACTAAGTTTTTCAGCGCGGAGTTGGCCTTTACAGGTAACTCTACCAAAGTCAGAGGAAGCACAGAGGTGTAAAAATCTTTCAAACAGGAAACTGTTTTCTATGACATATTAAGACATGACAGAACAAGAGAGCGAGACAAAGCAGGTAACAGGAAGGCTGAACAGAGTACCGGAAAGTTGCTCTGTTTTCCCTTTTTGAGCTTTCAACCTCCGTTCATCAGGAGCATGCTGGATTTAAAAACGTTGGCAGGCTTTTGGTAAAGTCAGAGCTAAGGTGAAGATCTACATTCTCAAGAAAACACACAAAGTGACTGTGTCTATTGTGAAGCAAGCCACACAAATGTGCTAATATAGGACGCTAAAGCCAGGATAAAAAGTATACTCTGTGATAATTCTATCTTTCTTTTAAAATAGTAATAGTAAAATAGTAAAAACCTGTTTTATAGTGACTGCTCTCTCTCGTGACGTCACCTCTACATAATAAATATTAAAGACTTTTTAATGAATAACATTTAGATGATAAATGTAAGACTTTGTACCACTGTGCAGATACCCTGTACACCACTGTGTACACCTACTACATAGACAATCCAATGCTAGCCTCCTCCCTCGCATAGTTTGAAGAGCACACAAACTGTCGAGCACAAAAAAGCTCTTATGGCAGCATGTTTAATGCTGTAAACAGACCTCTTTAATCAGTGATGACTGATCGTTAACATTTCGTGAGTTTGTAGAAAAGGTATACATGAGCTACACAAATTTCCTTCTATTTGCTATCAGTTTGCAAAACCTGTTGGTTTACTGGTAAAAAAGAAAGCTTTTCTACTTCCATGTGGAACTGAGCCATTTCATAAAGGGGGAAGTGCACAAAGAGGAAGAACGGTTTACCTGAAAGAGAAACAAAGCTTTTAGCTGTGTCTGAACGGCACTGAGGAAGGTGAAGAAGAGATGTACTGGTGTGAAAGATAAGAATGATAAATGAGAGCAGTGGGGACTGAGAGGGTGGTATATGGATAGCAGATTAAAAGGCAAAAAAGGTGCAGAGAGCACAAAAAAGAGGAGGGTGGAAAATGAGGGCATCTCCAGGCAACGTTTCCCACATACACCCACAGCTTCGACACATCTCTTCTTCAATCAAAACTGAGCCTATCTATCCATAAGACTGCTGTGCTTTTTGAATAATGGACCCAATATGAAGCAAGTCACCGAGATGATTTGGTTGTCTGATGGGGGTCATGGGGTTCCTGCCCAGAGAGCAGCCCAGGGAATCAACAGCAGTCATAAAGGAATCGCGAGACAGAGTCATTTGCATTTTACACTCACAACTAAATTGGAAATGACGCGTGTCTGCTCCTGTCTGGGTCTTCCCGATTCATATCAGATAAGCTTTTAATTTTTTATACAGCAGTTATGGAGAACTGGACCTCCGTGGCTTTGTCTAATTTCCCAAGACTTAGGGCTCTGAAAATGTTATGGTTCTTTCATGATATAAAAATGAAAGCGCTTTTGAATTATTTTCCTATATCTTCAGGGACGTCAAATGTTATGAAAGTACTTTTTTCATAAAACCGGCTCTTAGCTCTCTTCTGTCATTCTGAAGTTCATGAAAATCTTAGCAGGATACTTACAGGACTCAGGATAAAAAATAATGAATATTGTGGCTAGCTGGTGGCTGAAAAGCCAGATTGTCAGAGAGAAAAAGTAGAAATCGTTCAGGTACATTTGGCAAACACAGCATGCTAAAGGATTAGTTTCAAAACTGCTAAAATGTTCCATCTTACTGCTTCAACGATTTACAGCTACTTTAAATTAAATCAGATATCAGGAAAATATGCTATAGTGACCAGAGTTTTCTCTGACTCTATGGAAAATAAAACAATGCTCTCCCTCACCTGTTGCTGCGCACAGCCGGTCAGCTGGCTGATAGAAGTCTACTACATTTTTCTCTTACAGCGAGACGTCTAAATAGGAACACGAGGGATCACGGTAATAAAAATTCATGCGACGCCACTTTTATTGCTAAAAATTTGTGTTAAATGCCCACTTTCTCAATTCTCCCCTTTAAGCTGGGCTTCCAACACTTTTTTGTGAGCTTTAGCAACTCGTGCACAGTAATCTGTGCCAGGTGTGGGTACCTTCAACAGGCTAAGACATTATTAGCATGGAAAATGCAAACTAATAACACTTGGAATATATAATCAAACATTTATCACATCCAAAACAGTCCTTTACAGCATTAATGATGCGGACACTTTTCTTCTTCATTGCAAGCATGAATGTGGCCCAGGTGTTGCAAGTGCTCAAAAATGCACTGTAACAGAGAAAACTCTTCTTTTTCCCTGAAATGTACTTATTTAAAAACAACCATGAACTATTTGCCCCACACTTCTCAAACAGAACGGTGTCCCACACAAACTGTGTTCAATGGCTTCATTTTTTATTAATATGTCACTACACAATGCTTATTGTATTGTTGTTGAAAAGGCCCTAATTTTGCCTAATATGACTTATTTTGAGTGCTGTGCTAGTTTTAGGTGTTCGTGAACAGTATGAATAAATTGTTTTACTCTCCTCTATTTTCATTGAAAATAATTGCTTCCACTTACACATTTTCAAGGTACAAATAGCCTGTTTGATCAAATTAAATTAGTATTCAGCTGTTCTGCTAATATACTGAAAATTCTTTTTGACTATTCGGCTGGACAATATTTTGCTGGAAAATATTTTGGCTGGACAGCTAAATTTGGGAAGCTAGAAGAGTAATCACGCTACTGTTGGTCATGTGCTTTAAATAAAAGTAATTATGTCATGTTATACAATTTAGTTTTAACACGTTGTGTGGTAATACAGAAATACTTGGAAACCATAATATTTTTACTCAATGCCGGCCCATGCCAAAGCATTAGATGTGTTAGAAATGGAGTAGTAGAAGTACTAATCATTACCTGCTCCAGTAGTTTCCTGTACCTCTGGGTGGCTTGCTGGATGAGGTCCCTTACAGTCCATCCATCCTTGCAAGGCACGACTACACCTGTCTGCCCAAAAGTTACTGTCACCTTCATCCTGATGCTCTGGTTTATCCAAGATATTGCTGGTGAAGAACAGCCAAAAAGGAGGCAGGATCCAAGTTGCAAAGTGCACCACAGAAAGGTTTTGGGTTGTGATTAGCCAAAATAAAAAAGCCCAAACAGTTGGCAGAAACACAGGAGTGGTACTGGGTGGGCTGAGTGTTATTACACACATATAAATCCACAGAACTCAGAACCAACGTCTTTAAAAAGTGTCCGTTGGGGTTTCACAGGTAAATGTCAACGTGATTTAACAGGCAGCAGTCAGATGTAATCACCATGCAGTGGTCATCCTGGTGGTCGCCCCCTCTCTCATCTCTCCTCAAGTTCTGCAGAAGATGCTGCTCAGTTGGGGCGAAGCACAAACAAAGTTTAATGAAACGTCAAAGTGCTGAGCTCTTTTCATGATGGGTTCGAGCTGAAGCTCATAAACGAGAGGTGTGTCGTGTTATTATTCCTCTTTGGGACTTTACCGGATTCTGATGAAAGAAGCTAGCTGATTAGCCTCATACTACAACCTGGCCCCGGCTAGGATAACGGGCTGAAGATGAAACATTTCACTTTCAAACAACTTTTTGTTTATACCTACTCGTCTTTTTCTACTACAACCGAGCTAACCCTCAATTGTTTTGGTAAATGAAAAAAAGTTTTCCCCTTAGCGAGCGTCTCCTGTGCTAGCTAACGTTAGCCACCTTAGCTGAACTTTTGGAGGAGGGAGGGATGCAGCCGCTCGGGCATCATTCCAGAAGTTTTCCTCTCCTTTCCACTCAGTCGTTTGCATCTACTTCGTCGCCCACAAACACGTCAAGTAAGCGCTGAAGTTATGAACACGTCCAGTGACAGACTGGAAGTGAGCTGAACCGGCGAAGAGAAAAGCACTTCACTGAGTTGGAAAAGTTTGGGGATTCCTCCACAGCCCCGTCCGTTCTTGACCAGTTCCTGGCCAGTTCCTGGCCAGCTACTCCGCCGCTTGTTGCTGTCACTTTCTTAAAGGGGAAGCGCGCTAAAACAGCACATAAAACAATGAAAGGTCAAAGAATACAATTACAGAAGGAATGCAAACTACTTTATATTATTAAAACACTATAGTGTGCTGTTCTAGTGCGTCTGTACATTATAACACTGTTTACCAAGGTAATACAACATTTATACAGCCTTAAACTGCACAACTCTGTCGCTTTTATTTACAGACTTTATTCCCATTTACTTAAATATTTAAAAAATAATAAATTCTGCAAAAAAAGCTTTAAATGCACTGATGCACTTTAGGTTTGTATAATGTGCTTTGTCTAGATTGCTACATCAACATGTACGTTTTTGTTCAACACAACGATTAAGTTGCTTTTTTTAGTAAACCATAGAGAATCCAAAGTATTCATACCACTTGAATTCTTTGTCAATTTATCTTGTTACAACCACAAACTTTAATTTACTTTATTGGGATTTTATGTGATAGATCAATCGTCGGTCCATTAAAGCGGATTTCCATCTGAGGTTTAGAAAGAGATGCAAGATGCCCAGATTTTGTCAAGATGAAAAAAAAAACAGTGAAAAAGTCCTTTAAATCTTTATCTAATGATTTTTAGAAAGAGATGCACTGATCAGGCTTTTATTGGTCTAGATGCTGTTGGGATAAACTAATCTGGATTCATACTAAATTAGGATTCCAACAGTGTTATCAACTGAAGATAAGATATTAACCTGTAACAAAACTTTACTTCAAAATACTGAACTGTCCCTTTAAACTTTAAGCTATGGCAGACACTCATATATATATATTTATTTGCTTTTTGCATTTTAAACAAAATAAAGGTATGATAGTTTGATACTTTGGTTTAAATAATTAGGCTTAAATGTAGACTAATATAGTCCAGATGTTTAATTTAGGTTCTGAAACAGAGCTGATCTAAGATATTCCAGATGCCAAAAAATAAACAGTGAAATAGCCCTTTAAAGCTTTATCTAATGATCTGCAAAGCATACAGATAATAAAGCCAATCTAGGTAAATGTTTTTGTACATAAGTGTCCAGAGTGCTATAAAAACCCAGAAAAATCCTGACATTTTAGTCTACAGAAAAGTATGGAATTGTAAAATTTTAGGAGTCCGCAAAAGCTTCTTAAATTACAGTTTAAGACACATTTGGTCATTTTGCAAGAATCTGACTTCCTGGCAGAAAATCCACAGTTATAAAGTGGTGCAGGTTAGCACATTTAAGGGTGCAGCTCAAAGGCCATTTAGGTGCTTTCTATTTGAGCTGTTTCAGCTACAATTGATTTTTCTTCTGCAAAGCCCTGAATTCTAGATGTCTGCTATGAATAGGGTCTGTTACCAGTTTAAATACCTGTCTAAAAAAACAAGCTGATCCCAACTTGATTCTTTCAAACGGCAGGGTTTGTGTTGTCTATTGTGATTTAGGATTAAGATAGAATCTCAAAGTTTTCCACAATTGTAGTGATTTCTTATCAAATATCCAGATTAAGTCAAAGTATGGGAAGAATGTCTCAAAAAGAAGAATGCAAGGGGACGATGAACACTTGATTTGCTGCCATAACAGGAAACATCCGTCCGTCTATAGCAGCTTGTCCTTACAGGGTCGCAGGAGGCCTGGTAACTATCTCCAGCAGTCGAGAGGCAGGGTACACCCTGGACAGGTAGCCAGTCCATCGCAGGGACCAGAACACAGTAAAATTATAATGTTAACAAAAGAAATGTAGTACTGTTGTTTTAAGAGGACAGTGTTACTGAAGATAAATGAAACTTAAATAGGCTGAGCATATTACATATTTAGTAACGTTAGTCCTTTACTCACAAACTGCAGTCTGTAATGAAGAGTCCTCAAAACCCTGTATTTACCCTCTTTAATGTTTTGTTTAATCAGTGTATTTATTATTATTTAATATCAAGTTATTGCTTGCTTTATTGTTTTCAAAAAGCAATGACAATAGAAGTTCACAATTAAACCCTTCTCATTCTCCATCAACAAAAACATCCCCACCACTGTAACTTCCCTCATTTAGGGTTTGTAACAGCCCTCATCACTAAAATCGGGTTTGAGCATCAAGGGTGAAGAAGGTCCATTTGACTCCTCAGGTATGTAACTGTTATGCAAACTTTGAATACGTTGCAGTCAGATACTGTGTATTATGTCATTCATTACAATCTTTGTACCTTAAATGATGTCGACATATTACATATGTGTTGATACTGCAATGATGATACATTTTCAATATGCAATGCATCTCCATGCCACTTGTTAAAATTTGAGGCAAATTAAATATAAAGAAAATAAAGAAATATATAATGCCAACGACATCCTTTGTATTTTTCGTCTTAATATGATTACTACATTTTCCTAAAGTGAAAAATGTCCCGTTATATCTTGATAGAATTCCCAGTCTAATAAGCTTTTCTATGAATGCTATAAAGAGCAAAAGCCCATATTTTCCTCTAAAAACATATTTTCAACAGAATCAACCAACTCAGGTTTATTAAAGAATCTACTGCAATAATGTTAACTACAACACTTCTATTTAACATATGTTGAAAAGAATGAAGGCATTAGGCATCTTCTAGTTACTGGCACCAATTCAGCATCATAATGCTGAAGCTGTATTTACAAAACATCCTGGCTTTTCATTGTTTGGTTCATCTTCAAAGGGGGGATTCCCTCCCTGAGAGGAGGAGTTCGACTTTGTAATTAGCAGCTGAACTGCCTGCATGTGTAGATCTGCTAATTCATTTGAGCTAGGTTTAGTTTCTGGGTCACTGAATTGCATTGCTACTAATGAACCCCAGGGGAGGTGAAGCATTGTACATGCAAGACTTTTTTTCTCTCTTTTTATCTTCCATGATGAAGTTAGAAATAGCATAAATTATTATCTAGCTAACGATTTTTAATTGACTCAGAAGTTTGGGAGGAACATGACAATTTTTTTCAATACGCAGCGTAGGATGTGTTTACAATATTTATCTATGGCAATGATTTATTTATTTTGCTCATCAGTATATTATGAATGCAACTGCTACAGTTTGCAAAGATGGCGGCGCGGGGTCCTGCTGTGGCCCGAGGCTCTCGGCTCTTTATGTTTTGATACTGTTTTATGTTCTTGCTAGTGTTTTCACCTTTAGAAGCATTTATTCGGTACGGTAGGGCAGAACTTCTTGAACTAGGGACAAACTCAGGAGTGTAAGGACCACCAAAGGTAGATCATATTCCACCCGAAATGCAGCAAATCACTGTGACTCTGCACATCCCCACTCTATGGCTCAAGCGGCGGAGAAGACACCGTAAACAAAAGAGGGGTAAGCGAAGCGGCCTGGACGCTTGGCTCAAAGCGGACCCATACATCCCTGCTGGCCTGAACAACCTACATTGTGCCTCCAGCAAGAATAAATGCAGTCCCATCTATCTCCAGAGAGAGTTCACCGTAGTATTGGGAACTGCTGTTTACATCCCACTGGATCGTAATGCTAGCTTGACTGTTGGACTTCTACACTGCAGCATTAGCGACCAGCAGAGCAAGCTCCCTGACTCCTAACATTACAGCTGGGGACTTCAATCATGCAGACTTAAAGGCTACATCAAACTGGGTTATAAGGCTAGGCCACAACCACACCTCGGCCAGTCTGATCAGTTATCCCTGTTTTTTATGCCCCCCTCAGGAAAACTGCTTTGACATCACAAAATGTGCTAAAACTTGGTAGATAATACCTCCCAACAACTGCAGGACTGCTTTGACAGGACCAGCTAGGAGACATTTGAAAACCTTTTGAAGAGACTTATTGCCTTCAGGTCAGGCAATCAGGGTCTCTAAAGCACAGCCCAAGCAAACCTGAAGAGAGGCATCAGAAAGGCAATGTCGAACTATAGGAGGAGGATCGAGGACCACCTGGACAGCAACACCAGCAGGTAGGTGTGGCCTGGGAGCCAGCAGCTCACCAACTAACAGACCAACCTCAGTGCTGCTAACAGCAACACATCGCTAGCAGAGGAGTAGAACCTCTTCTTTGCCTTGCTTTGAGGTGGTGCACCGACAGGCGACAGTGGTGTTGGTCAGAGCAAATAGAAGGGAACTGTGAGGACCTTTAACTTGTAAAACTGTACACAGCTTTGAATTTTGACTAGTTACTGGCTCGTTTTCTATTTAATAGACACAGACTGGAAATCCATTTTCCCAATCTTGACTCCAAGTCTGACGATTCTCACTTTGCTTTCCTTTTTCATTTACACAATTGTATTCAAACCTTGCTCACTTGATCCATCTGGCTGTCCGTTCCCCTTTGTTGCCCCATATGGTAAAACCCTAACCTCAGCAGTGTTCTGTGTCCTACATTATGAACAGTTAGGAAGCTGCTGTGAACATGCTAGAAATTGAATGCTCCCCTGCTGTTGGGACAGGTGCATCAACTCCCTGGCTAACAAATCATTGCAGGAAAACAAGGGGGTTGTGGGGTCAGTTTAAATGTTTCTAATGGACCAATTGATAAAGAACTCACAACAGATGTCGGCAACAACCTTGCAATCCCAACATACAAAGAAATCAAAACAAATTATTTAACAATTGAAATTAGGGATAAAAAAAATGGAAGATACAAGGCACAAATACTGGACACACGAAGAAAAGGATGGCATTTCTGCTGCTATGAGCAAATCAATATCAACTGGTTTATTAATTAACTGATGACCTATAAAAAGCTTTGTTTTTGTCAGAGCGGATTAGAGCAGTACAGCTGGTAAAAACTGTAAAAAGATACTTTCACAAAAGGTTTTAACTGTTGCAAAGCATTCAATTGGCAATGGTTACAGATGCATTTCTAAACTTGTGAATGTTCCAGTGCGCTCCAGTGGAGCCATAATCTGAAAGTGGAAAAAAACATAATTTAAACATAAAGCAGCCACAAGCAGGTGCTGCTCGTAAAATGTTTGAGTAATCCCAGAAATACTAGAGCAAAAGGAATTAAAAACAAGAAACAAGAAACACAAGAACTAGATGCCACAAGAAATAAAAAAAACACCCAACAGAAACTTAAACAAGATTTTAAAGTATTAACCAAAAGCAGAACATGAGCATAAAGGAAAGGATCATGACAGTGATAATCACAAGCATCCAGATTCCAGTGCCTCCAACACAGCATATGCCCAAGCTCCACAATGAACCATCTCAACGCTCAAGTCATTATTTAATGTTATTGCAATGCAAAGATGCTGCTTTAAGGAAAATGTATCATCTGCAGAATGAGCCACACACCTGCCAGTCAGTAATTTCTGTTAAAACTGTGGAAAAGCTGACTGTTTAATCTCTGAATTACTTGTACTACACAGTACACATTCAAAATTTGTCAGTTGATTCAAATGGAACAGATGTATAGTGGTTAGGACTGTAATAGCACATAAAAATATCTCTAGTTCAAATCCCCAGGTGCTCTAGCTTTCTCACACAGCCCAAAATAATCGGTTATGAAAACGTTCTCAACCGAGAAAAAGAATGTGAGCATGCATGGATGTTTGTCTTGTGTGTCCCTGTGTTGGCTCTGGGTGGCTGACCCTTTCCAGGCTGCACCCCACCTCTCCCCTATTTGCTGCTGCTTAAGGCTGCTGCCTCCAGTAATCCTGAATGTGAAAAATTAGTAAATGGTGAACATATTGGCTCAGTTTCAGTCAAACGTTGGAGTAATAATGTGTGCATAGTTTTCTAGGGATATTTTATTCTTTAGATAGGCTTGCTCATTTAGAAACCTTGGTGTTTTTACCTGTCAAGAAGCCTTTATAGTACATTCCCAAAGTTTTCATACCCCTTGAACATTTTCACATTTTGTCACTTTATAAGAACAAACAAAAAAATCATACAAAGTATGACATAATTGTGTAGTGAATGAAATGTAGCCCCCTTTACTCTGACACCCCTAAATAATGCCTAATGCTTAAATGTCACATAGTAATTTGTGTTTGTGTTTAATTTAAACACAGGTGGACATTTTTCCTGTAAAGGCCCTAGTGTTTGTTAGTGAACATTAGTGAATAAATAGCAAAAAAGACCAGGAAAAGCCAGGGATAAAGTTATGTTATTGGTTTATTTGTCATATGGAGGTTAGAACAAAGTCAACAATGCAATGAAACGCTTAAGATAAGAAGAACTGTTCAACTCGCTATAAAAAAACAAGAAGTACTGATAGCCTGCAAAAGAAAAAAGTGCACAGCAGCAATAAGCTCATAAAGTGTCACAAATGCCGAAATTTAAAGCAGGTATTGAACGTTGCACAGAGCAATGTGGAATACAAAAATGGGAACAGAGTATGGCACAACTACGCTGTCACATAAAATCCCAGTAAAATAAATTAATGTTTGTGGTTGTGACATGACAAAATGTGCAAAAGTTTATGGGCGATGAATACTTTTGCAAGCCACTGCAGATATAGATGGCCAATAGATAGCTTACATGGTATATGGGTAATATATAACACAAAGTGAAAGAATATCGGTTGGCTGTTTTAGACAATCTATACATTTTGGGGTTGGGCGTAAGATTTTCCTGAACATTGAAGCCAGTTTCATTGTATAAGTGATGAGTGGGGTAAATACCAGGATACTACACTGAAAGCTAATTTCATTGAGGGGGCAGGAGGAGCTACTTGATAAATCCACATATAAAGGTATAATTCAGAAATCCAATCAACATCATTCACTTTCAAGCCTTTGCCTCAGCACACAAAGCCTGAACAGCCCAGCACCTTCAGGATTTGTACCATCTCAGAGCTTTAAATCTGGTGTTTGTTGTGACATTGTCTTGCAGGCCCAGCAGAAGCAATGACTTGTAATGACTGAAACCACTCCTTCTTAGCTGAAAGGAGCCAGGGTGGTCAACCACAGCAGAGCAAGAAGGTTCATGTGTTAAGAATGCGCTTTCTATCTAGTTAGAACACTTCATCCATGAACTTTGACTTTTTTTGTACCAGAAGGGGGAGACAAAACTTAAATTAACATAAGCTAACAAAAGAAAGATGTTTACTGTTTTAAATAAAATGTTAAGGGGCTGAACTCCTTTATTTTAATTAGTAATTCTCCTTCATTATTTTTCTACATTTATTAGATATTTTGCTGTTTCTTTGTCAATTATCTTTGATAAGACTAGTCTGATTCGCAGAAAGTCTGTCTTTTTTTTGTCCAAGAGTAGTGGTGTACAAGCTTTTGGTCAATATATATTCTGACTTTTTTAATTGATCAACGAAAATCACAATATTTTAAAGAAACAAAATAAGCTTGTCTGATTTTTGTAAAGAAAAATGCTTTCTTAAAAGGACATACAATGTCCAAAATCTGCACATTTTTGACAGGCCTCATATCAAAAATATGGCACTAAATAATATTTAACAATATTTTGTCTGTAGATTATTATAATTTTGCAGGGATCAGTCCTGCACAGACTCATTTAAGGATAAAGTTCCTGCTGACCTGAACAATCTTCTGTGAAAATAATAAGACACATTTTTGTGTCTTATTAGAGACACAGAGACACAGATATTAGATACAATCCCTAAGATTGTATTTTCCATCTCTTCAGCAACAGTAAATATTAATGTCTTCTTCCCTGTAGAGTAACCCTTTTTTTTTGTCACTGACATTACACTGTTTGCTGATATGCATTCCAGACCTCCAGATCTCACCAATAGATGTTAACAAAAAAGTGACCTGACCTGGTGCTCAGCATGTTTTATGTTACTGAAAGATTTCCTATTTCCTGCAGCCTGGGCTTGCATCTGAATGTGTGTGTGGGTGTTTGTGTAATGGTGGCAAAGATACTGACAGATCAATACTAAAACCTTCAGCAGGGAGATTTCGATCAGCCACACTTCATCTGTCTATACCCGTAAACCCCTTGTCCCCTGTGTACACATCCCTAGAAATGGTCAAACCCAACATTGCATTTAACCGTGGAAAGAACAGCATGCTGTCAGTAGGCTGCTCCTTCTGTCTGCTCCAACATGCACCTGTGAAGAATGGGTAGTAAAATAACTGATTTATAACTAATCGAGTCTGATAATTGCTGTGTAGTTTACTTTCCGTTTCACCACCTGTTGGGGTCCCTGTTGAGAAGATAAAAAGAAAAGAAGAGTCTATTTTTAAACTTGGGACACTGACAGGCTGCTCAAAAAAGCCTAGATGTAAAAGCTCAACATGTTACCTGAATACCATGTAAAAATATATCTAAGTATGTATGTTATTTAATGTTACCTGTTCCCAGAACCACAGTCTGAGTCTGAGTAAAAACTCCCCTATATCTCCATAATGACTGCACAGTGAAGTGACCAGGGTTCAAGTAGCGCCCTTGGAAAAATATGTCGCACCATATCCCTAAATCAGGGACCCATTAGCTGTTGCTTGTATGTCATATACAGACTGAACATGTGTAAGCCAAGAATAAAGTATTTCTTTACAGTAGAATGACATTACATTGTCCTGATAACATATCAGTGAATTCAAAAGGTAGTGTTAAAAGACAGAAAGGTTATTGGTTTCCATGTCAGTCGGCATGACCAAACACTTGCAGCGATGCACACACACACACGCACGCACACACACACACACACACACACACACACACACACAACTAAAATCAAACAAAGCACCTTTTGAATTTGCATGTTTTTTGTTAATTGAGTTAATAACTCAATTAACACAGTGTCACATCAGACACTGTAATTCCACATGTCTCCAAGGAGGATAATGAAGCAGCAGACAGTAATTGATACTGTTTTCATGGAAAGCTGCTTAAAAAAAACTAATTATGTGTATACAACAAGCAGAGAATTGTTCCGACAGACCCTGAAACCCATTAGTTGTAGGGATGGGGATGTGTGCGTGGGCAGAACTTTCATGTGTATGTTCCAGATTATTTTCTTACTTTGGATGACACTAAAAACAGAAGCCTGGAAAAATATGAGTATAGTTAAAAAACACAACTAATCTAGGTCAATCTAGGGTTAAAAAAAAAACACAAACTCAAATGCAGTGCTAACAGGAGGCACAGTAAGCTGCAAATTAAAATGTCTTTACAAGCCTGGTCAGCTTGAGAAAACAAAACAATGGAAAACTTAAATTTGTTCTGAAGTTTTTCCTTTCAGATTTGCCTGGAGCAAAAAACAAAAAAGGACTTGGACAATGACACACTAAAATGTAATATTATAAGAATAATTAGCAAAAACGTGCATCAAGTTGAATAAGTCATTCATTTCCAACATGTTGGAACAATAAGGATTACTTACATCAACCATATTAATTAAATAAAACATAACGTAAAAGACATAATCTCAGCTGCTCACACTACCTTCATGTTTACACATACTATAGGAATATTTAAAACTGGTTCTTTGAAATATTTAGCCAGAGAGAAATGTGAATCACCTTGGACACACCTGGAGTTTCTTTGTTTTAGTATCTGTAGTGCACAGCTCTTATCATGGGTACCCCTTGTAGGTTATATTTCAGTCGTTTAAAAAACTTCCTTTTGTGATGAACCGACAGCTGGGATAGGCTCCAGCATCCATCAACTCTGTGTAAGATCAAGTGTGTATTGAGATGCTCAGATCAATAAGGATCTCCCATGTGAACCAATATTACATACTACCAAGACCTACAGTCGTAAAACCCGTTGGGCTGTCAGGATAATAAAGTCTAGGCCCAGTATGGAATTAGATCAGATTGAATCCAGGCTCCAAAAACTCAGGAGCCATTGTTCATTGGTAAAAAAAAAAAGTCAAATTAGAAAAGAAAAGTGTGAGGACATCGTGTTCATTTTACTTTAATGGGTCTCAGACCCTCCCTCAGCCCTGAATGGGACAGACATTTCTCCTAGCGCCTCACCCGCATGGTACAGAGAGAACTAATTATGCTCAAGAAGCACCATTTGTTGGAATTTTTTCCACAATCATAAGGTTTATATTGTAAATTTTTTATTGGTTTTTAAATGCAGTTATACACTATGCCTAAAGTAATAATTTTCAAAAATATCAGACACAACATACTAGAAGCAAGACTTAATTCTGCCTTCTATAACATCCCTGCCATTAAAAAAGTGAACCCCCCAGAGCTGCTTTCTGTCTTTCTTCTCCCATACCATAATAAACACCACCTTTTAGCTGATGGTATTCATTTCCACATGTTCTCTGTTACACAAACGGCTTTGGTATTTGAAAATCCTACCCTATCTGTTTTAGTTATAATTTACATAAACATTTGACTCTGGCTCAGTGGGAAGAGTGGTTTTCTTGCAGTTAGAAAGCTGTGGCTTCCATTCTTGCATTCTTCTTTGCTAAATGTACCTTTGTGCAGTAGAATATATTCAAGTTACAACATTTCTGAATATCGTTCTATTGTAAAAGTTCTTTGAGGGGTTGGTATGATTACAAAAACACCATATAAAAGTCCATTAACCACGGGCAGATATTTCCATAAATGCATGCATACTACCTTTCTTGAATGTGGGTAAAATGCATCAGAGGCACCTTATTTGCTCACTGGAGCTTAAGAAGCAGATTTGTCTTTTCATCTAGTTTGAGAATTAGAAGGACCTGCAAACTCAGGTTTGCATATACAGTATTTAGCGCCTGGAAATTGTTCATTGAATATACCCATGAGAGGTCAAAACATCTGCATATTAAAGATGTACTTCACTAGATAAAAAGCCGTGGCCATTGTCCGTGAATGATGTTATGTAGGGTCTTTATGCACTGATCAGTTAAAGAAGATGGTGGCTGGATAGGCCAGCTGCTTTCTGAAACTAACAGACACATCTCTCTGCACGTCCACACACGTCCACACACGCAATCTTCCAAAGTTACAAGAGAAAACACAAATTTGGAAAAAAAAACATTATTTTTTTTCAGCAGCATTATATTGACAAAAATGGATGATGGAATCTGAATTGAATTCCTCAGTGGTCCATTAAATGACTACGCTTGGTTATATCAGCGTTCCGTTGCAATAAAAATTTGATACGAGCTGATGAATTGGGCAATGGATTGAGAAGCAGTCAGACTCTGTATTAGATTTGGAGCAGCTGCAGACCAAAAGACCAGTAGGGTTCAAGCCCTCTATCTCCTTCTTCACACTTCTACAAAAAATATGACATTTTCAATGCATGAAGCAATTTAATCTCTCCCTCCTCTATAAAACCCCTGTAAATGAGCATCTGTGAAATTACAGGGATAGTCCAGAGATTGGTCAGCATGTCGATCTTGCTTCCCTCTGTCTCTCTTTGCCTCTGTCTCGTCTCCATCTCCACAAAATATAAGATATTATCAATGCATGAAGCAATTTAATCTCTTTCCCCTTGTGCTGTCTCCTATGAAAACGTCTGTAAATGAGTGTCTGTGACATTAAGTGGAAGAATTAAATGTTTTCTCTGAGGTCGGCTCTATTTTTCTTCTTCTCTCTTTGCTTCTGTGATCAGTCCTTTTGTCAGAGGTCAGACTTCTTAGAGCAGAATTTTGCCTTCCAAACATACCTTATTACCATATGTAAATTCATTAATTCCAAAGCCATACCCACATCATCCTCATACATTGACCTCTCTTATCCAGCCCTATATTTTCAGGGCACCAACACAACCAATATCACGCCCTCTGCCCTCATGCAAATGACAAACAAATGAACTTATAACTGAATATCCATAATAAAAAAGTGCATTGTAAGTCAGCAAGTAAGTAAATAAGTAAGTAGCGAAAAAAAAACTACTAAAATATAAAGCAAAAGAGAAAGAAACCAAGAAATGCTGTGCAGGATCAAGAAAAAGACTGGAGCTTACGGAGGCTTAAATACTGAGGCCATGAATACAAAAGATGATACAAAAATGACTGCCCGAGTGAATGAAATTGTGGTTTTTCAGAAAGCAAAATATGATGAAGGGAAAAACATCCTTTTGTTATGTTAAACACACCATCTCACTAGAAATGTCTTGGCCTGCTCTGTTCGTCTGAACATTGTTATTGCAAATAATAAGGGAGATTGACAAAGGCTCTTGCTTTAGATTAATCCCCAGGCAGTTCAAAGAATTTTTGCACAGAATGCAATGCATTGATGCCCCTAAGCTGGAGAATATTATGTATATGTATCTCTTGATATCCACCTACAATACTTTAAGAATGTAAAGTCTTAAGCTGTCTCAGAAATGGCAGCAGGAGCAACAACTCAGCCACCTTCTATTTCCTGTTTGCAAACGTTACTCCCCTTTGCATGGTTTTCTGAAGATCACAGCAATTAAAATGCCAGATTGTACGCAGATCAACCATGTGGCTCACAAAAAAATTATTTATATATCTATCCCTTCTTTTTTAATGCAGTTGTGACTGGATTTATTATTTCAGTCAGAAAGAACGATGAGCCTGAAGCTAGAAGGAAGTGATTGGTACGTTTGGTATCTAAAACAGGAATGCAGAAGGACAGGTGGTGGACGCATTTACAAAGAGAATGGAAATGGCTGTAGCAAATGTTTTCTTTCAGAAGAGGCAGGAACACAGGGTGACTTGCAAGAGCGACATTATAAACACACAGGTGGATTACACCATGTGTAAACAATGTAATCTGAAGGAATTTAGTGACTGCAAGGTGGTGATAGTTGAGACTGCTGCCAGACAACCCAGGATGGTGCAACAAGTGTGATAGGAAGATGGACGGAGTACTTTGAAGAGTTAATAAATGAGGAAAATCAGAGAGAACAAAGAACAGAAGAAGTGACCATTGTGGATCAGGAAGTAACAGAAATCAGTAAGGATGAAGTAATGAAGGTATTGAAAATGAAGAGTCGAAAAGCATTTGGTCCTGGTGATATACCTGTGGAGGTATGGTTCAATGATATCGCAGAAAGCAAAATAGATGCCTGAGGAATGGAAAAGTTGCTGGTCCCAATTTTCAAGAACAAGAGTTGTGGCAACTACAGCAATTAAATTGATGAGTCATGCAATGGAGTTATAAGAAAGAGTAGTGGAAGTTAGACTGAGGCCAGAAGTGAGCATATGTGAATGTCAAGAAAAGGTACTACAGATGCAATATTTGCTTTGAAGATGTTGACATAGAAGACAGAGAAGGTCACAGGGAACTACATTGTGTTTTTGTAGATCTAGAGAAAGCATATGACACGATCCCGAGAGAGGAGCTGTGGTATTGTATGAGGAGGTCTGGAGTAGCAGAGAAGTATGTTAGAGTGGCGCAGGACATGTTTGAGAGCTGTAAGACAGTGGTGAGGTGTGCTGTAGGTGTGATAGAGACGTTCAAGTTGGAAGTAGGAGTGCATCAAGGATTGGCTCTGATCCCCTTCTTGTTTGGTGTGGTGATGGATAGGTTGATTGATGAAGTTAAACATGAATCTCTATGGCCTATGATGTTTGCAGATGACATTGTGATCTGAGGTGAGAGCAGGGAACAGATGGAGGTTTGCCCTGGAAAGGAGAACATTGAAGGTTAGCTGGAGCAAGACAGAATACATCTATCACGACCAGAGGCAGAGAACCCAAATTCAGCCAAACACAAAGTGATAAGTAAAAAGGTTTATTAAGAAACTCAGGATCAGAGAGCAGAAGAACAGCAGTCAGCTTCCAGGAACCACTGAGAACAGAGAGACTAGTTAGTGGCTGAATAAAACTCAGGATCTGCAAGGAGTTAGATAAAGCCACTAACCTTCTCAGTCTGGTGATGAGGCACAGAATCCAGAGGAGGAAGAGATCCAGACAGTTAATGAGGAAGCGTCCAACAGACTGAAGTCGGATTGCCGACTGATCCAAATCCTCCGGGGAACCAGCTGACGCTGTGACAGGAACACAGAGAGCTGTGATTGTCCTCTTGACAATAAATCCAGGCAGACTAGAGAGCCAGGCGAACTCAGGCTGAATAAAACCAGTGGCTAGGCTGAGACGTAAATCCAGGGACAGAAACAGGGTCGAATTCCAGGGCTAGAGGCGTCAGACAAGGGGCAGGCAGAGACATAAACCAGAGGCAGAAAACAGAGTCGAAATCCAAAATCCAATCCGTCAGACAAGGAGCAAGCAAGAGGGAATAATCTGTAAGACAAAGGCAAGCTCATGGAACGAGATCAGTCAGGAAGGAACGCTGGATAACTACTCACAAAATGTTTTCGAAAATCTGGCACCGTCTGCCGGTCAGAAGGCTGTATATAACTGCAGCTCCACAGGTGTGTGGGATGACGGTGATTGCGCAGCAGCGCAGCAGCAGACAGGTGAAGCAGATGAGTTAATTGCAAGAGTGAGAGCAGAGCAGGCAGACGGGCCAGAATCATAACAACATCTGTGTGAATGAGAGGGACCTAAGTGGAGCTTTGAGGTTACAGGGAACAGAGATAAAGGAGGTGGAGTATTTAAAGTACTTAGGATCAACAGTCCAGAGCAATGGGGAGTTTGGAAAGAGGCGAAGAAATGTGTCCAAGCAGGTTGCAATGGGTGGAGAAAATTTTCAGGTGCGTTGTGCGATAAAAGAGTATCAGCGAGAATGAACTACAAGCACAATGATGTCATAGAAAATGGATGGGTATTTTCCTGTTATAAAAATAAACTAGTATTTTCAGCATTGGATCCTTTTGTAGAACCTTAATCAAATCAAACCTAAACATCAAAGTCTGGAAATAAAATCAAGGCATAAAATTTTAAGCAGTAGTTAAAACATTGTGTTATGTCGTATCACCACTACTGATTGGTGTCAGTCATGTGCTTGTAAGCCACCCATCTACCCCAAAAATGACTAAAATAAGTTAAAAAAGGAAAACTTAACTAAATTAAGAACATTTTTACTGTCAGCAACCTCCCGATGTTCTGAGAACAGCATGCTCTCATTTACAGCTAACATTACCCAGTCGAGTGAGTTCTCTGGACCAAATGTGCTCTACAATTAAACTTGGTTCCCCTGGGTAGTGACCAGTCTGTTGATGAATACTGGACACATCAGGGCCTTCTGGCACCTAATCTAAGCAAGTCAAGGTCTGAACATGTCTGCATAGAGAGCTAGAAAATCTATAAAAAAGTGTATCAAAGAAGGATCTTTTTTATTGTATAGAAAAAGGCAATCGCATTTGGCATTCAAGTGTGATTGCAGCCTGGACTCATACACACACATATGAATGTTATAACACGCACACTGACCTTTCAAAGCTTTTCACATTTCTGATGACTTGTTTTTTTCTCTGCCCTCTTTCCTTTCATTACAGCTGAGGTGTTTTTCCAGTTTTTTCCCCTCTAAAGCTACATGTGGATGTATGGTAATATAAGCATGTCTGTATGGAGACAGAAGACTGAAAGCATAAAAAGAACCAAAGAAAGAAGTTGGCCTGCTCACCATCATCGAATCTACCATGAATTTTTACTGTGTTGCAGAGGGTGAGAAAATTAAGCTGAAACAGAACTTGACCATGTAACACAACAATGACCTAAAACACACCTGTGAATCCATCAAGTACTGGCTGAGATTTAGGGAATGCAATCTCATGGAAGCAGGGGCTGTACATGCAAGAAACCCCTTAAAACATCTGAAGGTGAGGAGTTGGGAAAACTTTCCTCAGACTGATGTCAGAGACTGGTACATGACTGCAAGAAGTGTCTCACTGAAGTTATTTCAGTCAAAGGGGTAAGGCTAGCTTTTTGGCTGACTTTTTCTCAGCCAAAATACACATTTTTATTATTTTTTATTGAATGAGTAAAACACTTTTTTGGTGCATACCTGTAATTAAGTCACATTCCTTTCCAGAAAATATAGAAATGGTTAGACTTCAATAGGTGGTCATTTCTATTATTGAAGATTTTGTGGCACAAGTGGCCAATGTCTAATCTCTGGAATCTGTCTCTGGAAAAGTAAGTTGACTGTAGTGTAAAAAATAGATACTCATAATTTCACCTTTAAACTAAGACCCCTCTGCGAATTTTCTGCGGAAATGTGCAAATACCTATGTATTAGGGAGAATTTATGGTGTTTCTAAATCAACAGAAGATGTGGAATGGTTTTATTGTACCCTGGTAGTTTGCAACGACAACAGAATTATCCATCCTTCTCGATTGTCGATGTTTGATCAAATGCCATTACATCCTCTTTCAGGATTTTCTGACAGAGAGAAGTATTCGTGGTTCCATCAATAGTGGCAAGTGATCCAGGCCCAAAACAGCAAAGCAGGTTCAGACTGTCACACTACTGCACCATGTTTAACCTTCATTCTGGTATGATGTTCTTGTTGTTTTTTCGACAGTGCTCTTTCAGTTTCCCAGCAGATGTAATGGGATGCACACCTGCCAAAAATTACTGTTTTGTCTTGTCAGTCCACAGATAATTTTGTGGTAATGGTATTTCTTCCTGTAAAGCAATACAGTCTGATCTTCAAAACCACAGAATCTTCTTACTCTGAGGCCCGTACAAAGCGACCCACTGCTTTGAATGTTGGTTTGGGTTCTTTTATGAGTCAATGAAGCAGCCTTCAGTAGGACAGCCACTCGTGGGAAGATTCACCACCGTTCCATATTTTCTCCATTTGTAGATAATTGGTCTTACTCACTGAAGTCCCAAGGCATTAGCAATTACTTTGTGACACTGTTCAGACTGATAGATGTCAATCACTTTGTTTTTCATCTGTTGTTGGATTTTCTTCATTTAGTTTATAATGTGTTTGTTTTTAATAACGTTTTGCCTACTTCATGTTGTAAGACAGGTTTTGTTTAAGAGATTTTGCGATTTAACAGGTCTGGCAGTAATCAGACCACTGGAAGGTGAGATAACTCTGGTTAATCAGTGCTTATTCAGGATTTTTTACAGAGGATGATTACGTTTTCCCACAGGACCAGGATGCATTCTGTTTTTACTCAGGGTATCTGTGTCTGTCTTAGAAATTGTTCGATGATCTGAAACATTTAAGTGCGACACCAAAGGAAAAACAGAAGAAGACATCATCACAGCACTTTAAATGTATGTGCAAACCTGCAAATTGCCATGTTAATGAGCCTGACCTGTATATTCCTTTTGTTATTCTTCCACTGGCCACTTCCGACAGCTGTACATGCAGGTATTATCAAATTACCAGCATTACCAAAACGTATTTTACTGGAATGAACTGTTTTTTTAATATAGTTAAACGCTGCGATTCACTCTGAAATTTCATTTTTCTTCTTCTTTTTTATACATAAATCGCAGAGTAGAAGCAAGTATTTATTTTTATTGTTAAGTTGTTCTCTTCATTGAAACTATACAACCTGTATTGACACAGCAAAGCAAAAAGCTGAAGAGTCATAAATTCCGGTCGGTATTCAAATCCATGTAAGGACAACTATGATGGTAACACACCATTTTTCCTCATATTAAGCTCTCAGCTTAATTCCATTCCATTATTTAAATGCCTGGTATAAGCACACTCATGTCCATGTCCATCCTAGTTTTAGGTGAGCTGCAGTGCCACCTTTTTTCCCTGTAACTATACCTTAAATCAAATATACAGTATTTTTATTAGTCTACCTATTTTAAGATAGTAGAAAGCAGAAAGTTATGACCCAAATCCTCAGTTTTTTCATTAATTTCATTTTTATCTTTATAAGAAACTTTCTCAGGCAAAAAACGTTATAATTGATTGGATTTTGTCTTATCCTTTAAGGAATGAATTTCTCCATAGTGTAAGGATGTGGAGTGATAAGTGATGTACAATCTGCCCATTAATGGTCAAATAATCCCTGATCAACTATGGAAAGTGGGATAAATAAGTAGAAATGGAAATAAAGAGAATGTTCATAGGCTGAAACACGTGTTTATTAGCATATTTAAACTGAAAATTTAGTAATTAAAAGTGATTCTAAGTCTGATGGAAAGTTAAGCTTTAGCAGAGGCATAAAATACTTTTTTTTCAGGATTTGGGCTTGTTTTCAGGACAAGGAGCAGACACTCAAAGGGTTTGGACCCATTTGTCTCTGGAGAGACATGGCTACACAATGACCTTTTAAAAGATTTTCATCACTCAGTTATTATCTCTGCCTTCCACTTCTCCCTGCTCATTTATCCTTTTGCTTCTTTCATGAATACTACATTACTCAAGCTCTCTCTCTATGTAATAATAACTGCTTGTCTTTCTTTCATCTTTATCTTCAAATGCCACGCCTTTTTCACAGGTCAGTCCATCCCTTTTACTTCGAGAGGGGAACATATAAACAACAGTGAAATGCGTGGTGTTTGTGAGCTGAGCAAGAAATCCTGTTAACTAGGAGGAAAGAGGACACAAAGGCGAAAACGTGCAGAAATATAAAGCATAGAAAGCAATGAATACCTTTCATTCTTTGGACTCCAAGTTGCATATCAGAAAACAACATTCTTAAATCAAGATTAACTAATTCTTCATGACCAGCAGAGCGCTGAATGTGTCCTACCTTGCTAGCTATGCAGGCAACACTTACAGCTCAGTTTACTGTTAGTTACTATAGCAACTCAATGACACCCACTGCATGTGGCTGAGGTGCTAACAGAGAGCAGGCTCACACACAATCAGTCCCTGAATAGATTTGTGTGTGCATGCATGTAAATGTCTGTGTGCAGAGGATGCTTTAAGAAAAGCAATGTTCGCATAATGGACAATATTACATTTATTCTACAAAATTCCTTGAAGTCAGCATAACAAAATCTCCTTTCGGCCAAAATAAAATAAAAGCCGTTCTGAAAAGAAAAGGAAAAGATATTGTTACACAAAAACCCAATGAGTTTTTCAGATAGTAATGTCTTAGAGCGATGTAAACATTAATAAATAAATACAGCTTCCAATATTGAAGGTTAAATAAATTTTAGTTGTTAAAGTTCATGTACTGTATATTTACAGCTATATTGTTATATGTAAATACTCTGAGATGAAAAACTCACATCAAAAATCTTTTGCAGAATTAATATTTAGATAATAAACATTTAATTAAATTACATTAAATTAATACATTAAATTAAACTATAATACACTGCTTTATGTAAATAAGGCTCCAGCGTTGCCTACCATTTAACACTGTGGTATACGCAATTAATCACCATCTAAATTGGGCTGCATTTCCTGAAGATGGTAAATCATTTCTTGGCAACAGTGTCACAACACCGTGGAAACCACATATACAGTAGACACTACTGGTAGCAACTGCTACTCAAATGTCATAGCAATGACTTGAAAATCACAATCACGCTATCTGTACTGCTAAAAATGAACTTACTTTGGCATCAGAGCAACTTAAAATGACACACGCTGACCTCCTTTTCTGATTAATTCAGCTAATAATTATTTGACCATATAGAGTTATGTGTATATTGTGTGTAGATCTTTCAACTTTAATCTCCAGATCATTAAGCATGGAAACAATTAAATTATATGGTGATGTTATGGTAAAAGTAATGTACCCTGCCCTGGCCTCATCCTAACACACAAACTATGCAATCCTAAGTGATACAAATCATTGATGTTCCACAAAATGTGATGCATTTTCAAGCACGACAAATATGTTTTAGGAACACCAGCATACAGGGAAAGATAAGAAACAAGTTCTCAAATAAGGGATTGTCTTGTTTGGATGTTTTGATGTGTAGTCTGATCCAGGACCCACAAACAAATCAGGGTTTTGAGGTGAGCCAAATAATGTTTATTGAAAATGTTTGAATGTTGAACAGCAGAAGCAATGTGGCCCGTGTGCTCATTTGGAGGTTTGTTAAACCATCTAAAGGCAAGTAAAGGCAGGTTCAAGGGCTTCTGGTTAAAACTGATATGAGTGAAAAATGTTCTTCTTGTTTCTAACTAGCAGGTGGAACTACTGTGCATCTTTGGATGTACTGTGAGTGTAAGGGTGGCTGAAGTGGAGATTTGCTGATATCCACATGTTGTAATAATAACGGACAGACTGACGGTTGAGTGGATGAAAGTTGGAGACACTCAAAAGACCTGCATGACTGTTAAAAATGAAGAGAGGTTTTCAGGTGAGTATTGTAGTCACGAGAGGATCGAAGAAACTTCTTTTTTTCTATTTTAAAATCAAATAAACTCAAGGTAAGTGCTTCAAAAGAACAAGGAAACTGTAGGAGTAATAGTTACCCAGCACCCCACTCATACCCAGGAAAGAAGGGAAGCTAGATCAATGCAATTATTGACGAACCAGCTGGCAATGTCATGGAGTCTCACTGGTCCTCCGGTGGCATGATGGGCAAATACATTTCAGGTTAGGGAATCAGAGCAACAGGAACTGCTCTGCCCTAAAAGAAGATACACAGCTCAAGAAAGAAGGAGAAGTGAACAGAAACAGAGATGAAGATGAATCAAAACAACTTAATCCACCTCCTGATCACAACTGGGGCACCACAGGATGAGCAGAACAATGAAGATCAAGGAGCTCTTCAAACAATTTACAAAGTTATGAGCATGTGCAGATTAAAATTAAAACCCCATGAAATATATTTCCAAAACAATCAACTTTTTTTTTATTCTTAACAGACCTCACAAGATGAGAAGTTCGGCAAAAATTTGGCAAAAGAAAAGGTCAAAGGTACACTTTTAGGACACTGGACAAAGTTAGTCTATCGAATTGTTACAGATGAAAAAGCCAGGGATAAAAATGGAAAAAAATGTTCTGTAAACCATCTAGAATAGATGTGTAGGAACCATTAAAAAATTATATTTAAGACCCAAATGTGGCCGTTGGTATAACTGATGTTAAGAAATTTACATAATTTTTGGAACCTTCATTCAGGTGACCGGTGTTGGTTGGTTGTTACTAAACAGTTGTTTATAATCAGTGAATGGTGGAACTGCAAATATAAGCAAAAACATCTCTAAGTGATGAAAGAATCAGAGCATACAGTCATTTTACATTATTAAAAGGAAAAGTCACAAAAGCTGAAAGTATACTTACAGATGTTTAGTATTATCTTTGACAGAAATCCCTGAGGTCCAGTTAATTATGGTGAACAAAATGCTATGGAGTTAGGGTGAAAGGAGTTGCATCAGTCAGTTAGGGATATTCAAATATGCTTATTACAACCTCCAGTAACCTACAGTGTTATGTGACCTTTGTTGACAGATTCTTACCCAAGAAAAATATAAATTACAAAAATCTAGGAAGGCAAATTGACTGATGGTGAAAATATTGTGTGAGTCAATCTTTAAGGCTCAATGGTAAACTCATGATGAACTTTATTAAACACATTATCGGGCCACCTAACTGAGAAACCCCTCACCAAGAAAGAACAAGAAAATAAAAACTTTGTTAGCAATTTTAGATAATCAAATGTAAAGCATGCTGGGTCATGGCAAGAGCCTTGTACTCTGATTGGCTTAATCAGCTTCTGAAGTAGAAAATTACTCCTGAGAGATTGTGTAATTTCTTAGAGTGTGAGGAGAATGGCTTAATCAAATATAATCAGAATGGAATAATTAGGAGTTATCTACAACATAACGATACAAAGGAATACTCTCAACAAAAAGAAACACTAGCTTACGGCTATGCAGACAGATCTTTTTTTAATGTTTTTTGCTGCACTAGTGGCCTTATTTTTTTGGTATTTTTTCAAAATAGGCAGACAGGAAGTGGAGTAGAGAGAGAGAACGACATGCAGGATAGGTCTCCAGGGTCTGGACTTGAACCCAGGACAGCTGCTTCAAAGATTGAGGCCAATATACATTCACCGGCCACTTTATTAGGTACATCTGTCCAACTGCTCGTCAACGCAAATTTATAATCAGCCAATCACATGCAGCAACTGAATGCATTTAGGCATGTAGACATGGTCAAGACGATCTGCTGCAGTTCAAACCGAGCATCAGCATGGGGAAGAAAGGTGATTTAAGTGACTTTGAACGTGGGATGGTTGTTGGTGCCAGACGGGCTGGTCTGAGTATTTCAGAAACTGCTGATCTACTGGGATTTTCATGCACTACCATCTCTAGGGTTTACAGAGAATGGTCCGAAAAAGAGAAAATATCCAGTGAGCGGCAGTTCTGTGGGCGCAAATGGCTTGTTGATGCCAGAGGTCAGAGGAGAATGGCCAGACTGGTTCGAGCTGATAGAAAGGCAACAGTTACTCAAATAACCACTCATTACAACCAAGACATACAGAAGAGCATCTCTGAACACACAACACGTCGAACCTTGAGGCGGATGGGCTACAGCAGCAGAAGACCACACCGGGTGCCACTCCTGTCAGCTAAGAACAGGAAACTGAGGCTACAATTCATACAGGCTCACCAAAATTGGACAATGGAAGATTGGAAAAACGTCACTTGGTCTGATGAGTCTCGATTTCTTCTGCGACATTCGGATGCTAGGGTCAGAATTTGGCGTCAACAACATGAAAGCATGGATCCATCCTGCCTTGTATCAACGGTTCAGGCTGGAGGTGGTGGTGTAATGGTGTGGGGGATATTTTCTTGGCACGCTTTGGTCCCCTTAGTACCAATTGAGCATCATGTCAACGCCACAGCCTACCTGAGTATTGTTGCTGACCATGTCCATCCCTTTATGACCACAGTGTACCCATCTTCTGATGGTTACTTCCAACAGGATAACGTGGCATGTCAAAGTACGAATCATCTCAGACTGGTTGCTTGAACATGACAATGAGTTCACGGTACTCAAATGGCGTCCACAGTCACCAGATCTCAATCCAATAGAGCACCTTTGGGATGTGGTGGAATGGGAGATTCGCATCATGGACGTGCAGCCGACAAATATGCAGCATCTGTGTGATGCTATCATGTCAATATGGACCAAACTCTGAGGAATGTTTCCAGTAACTTGTTGAATCTATGCCACGAAGGATTAAGGCAGTTCTGAAGGCAAAGGGGGGTCCAACCCGGTACTAGCAAGGTGTACCTAATAAAGTGGTCGGTGAGTGTATGTTGGCCTCAGGCCTCAACGCAGCCATCCTGGGTTGCGGGCTCTACTGCTATGTTACGCTCCATGCACATGACAGATCTAAAGCATAGTAATAATCTTTTGTTCTACATGTAATGAGTAGAAATGGTTTTATGCCTATTTTCTATACTTGCTACTCACAGTATTGTGTTAATGTTAGCAGTAGAACAAGAGTGTATGCATACTGAAACTATCTGAAGGATTTAAGATAATAGTGTAGTGAACTCAAACACCTAAGATTTAACCTCTCACTTACAAGAATAGCCTTCCTCTAGTGCTCTCTCGAACCATAGGTATAATGAAAATAACCTCCTATTTCATGCAGATGGCTTCCCAGGGTTCTCAAAATATAAAACGTTTATTTAATTCAATGTATTTCAGAAGCACTTTATTAATCCTAAAGGGTAATTAGATGGTGTTATAACTCACCTTATCCAAGTTTCTTCAAAGAATTCTAGTAGATGCTGACGGTGGTGGACAGGAAAGATCTACTGTTGTCAGTATTACAGCAGCTCTGAAGAGGTGTCTGAGTGATAACACTGTTGTTTGATGGCAGTCTGATGAAGAGGATGCTTAGGGTGATCTGTAATATTGTCATTTTATGAAGAATCCTTCTTCGGACAAACATCTCCAGAAGTTCCTGAGCAGTTCCCAGAATGGAGCCAGCCTTCTTTATCAGCTCGTTAAGCTTTTATAGGTTACTGGCTTGGATGCTGCTATTCAAACAAATAATGGAAGAAGATATTATGGTCTTTACAACAGACTTATAGAAGACAAACACTAAAGAACCTAAGCTTCCTCAGTAAGTACAGTTTGCTCTGTCCCTTCTTGTATCCGGCTTCACTGTTGCGTCTTCAGTCTAGTCTATTATCCAGATGAACACTGAGGGATTTATACTTCACCACCTCCACTTCTTCTCACATGTTGGAAATAGTGCTTGACCTATTCCTGTTTCTCTTAAAATCTACAATCATCTCCTTATTTTTATTCACGTTCAAGATGAGATGATTGTTTTTCTACCATGCCACAAAGCGGGCCACCAGCTCTCTGAAATCAGCTTCGTCCATCTCTGAAAAACCCAATGACTGCAGAATCATCCGACCATTTCTGCAGATGACAGGACTCTGTCATGTACTGGAAGACTGAGGTGTAGAGTAAAAAAGGAATGGTGAGAGGACAGCCCCCTGTGGTGCTCCTGTGCTGCTGACCACCTGGTAATATGCCAGAGTTGAGGATAAGATTGTTTACTATGGCAGGTTTACCTATTTTTGTGACAATTTTTGAAGGATTCCAGTTTTTGTTCCAAATACGTTGTATTTTTTTCAGCATCACTTTGTGACTTTCTTTAATTGTGTTTCCCATCGTATCCAACCTGGTTATAAGACCACGTAAACGTCTCTTTCAGTCAAGCTGTGAAACAGGGTCAGAACCGCACATGTGCAGAAATACAGTCAATCCTGGGAGTGAACAGACCAAGTAAAGACCTTATTCATGTTCTATCATGGTGGTTCAGGCGCTGAAAGCTCACATGTGATTTGAAGAGTTTGAATTCATTCTCCTTTTTTCCCTCCACCTTCGGACTAAAGTATGAGCTAAAACTTAGTGCTAGTGCATATACTTCCTTTCTTTAGATTTTTAAGACACTGATAAAATCTAGATAAATTTTAGATCTTAGTGTCAAGGTTTGTGTAGCGGAGGACCCCGGAATGCAGACGAGCAGGCAGCATGACGGTAAGTGAAATGATTTAATTAACAAAAACTTACTACAAAGGGTGACGGCAAAAACAGACATGGGCAGGCTGGCAAAACAGACTTGGCATGATCAAAAAGGGCAAGACACGAACAGAGACGGTGATCCAAAAACCTAACTTGACAAAACATGAACTAGAAGACAAAAACTAAAGCATGACCAGGAAAATAATAAACAGAAGCATGATTCAAAACCTTAACATAACACAGAAACAAATGAGGAAAAACCCACAACCGAAAACCAAACAACCCCAAATCATAACACTTACTTTTTTGATTAATTGGGGTTTTTAACGTTCATCCTTTAAAGCATGAAAACAGTCCGTCAGTCTGTTTATTGGTCAGATGTGTCTAGGGCAGAAGTACCAAATTTAAATACTGGAGGCAAATGCTGTGTTCTGAGCAAGTGGAAAACATGGTTTCTCTGTACTATTTCATGCTAAATATCTGAGAAGATATATGGAAGGATTTTGAGAATATGTCTTGAAAGTTGCTACGGCTTCAAGCTTTATGGAAAGGATGCACAGCCTTTCTTCATTAGTTTGTTTACTCCCACAATGGAATGCAAACCTGGCTATGGTGTTTGGCTCAGATTTCACAGCTTTCACCTGATAGCTGTGTCGGATTGAGGTAAGATCCCATTCAGACTATAAATGAACTGCTGTAGAGTTTGTTTAAAACAGCTACAAGACTACCTCCCCCAAACTGTATCAGTAAAGTTGTGTTGGTCCGCATCATAGTGTGATTGATGTGGTCACATCTACACAGGCTAAATTTGTTTTAAATGGACAAAAGACCTCAGGTGTGAAAACACCCATAATCACCTAAATTATTGTTTCAACTGAAAATTAACTCTTGTTGGTTTTCCCTATAATCTCTAGTTGAAGACTAATTACGTTTGTATGCATACATTTCAATACAGACAAACATGCACAGTTTTAATTATTACTTCATCGAGATTACTCGATGGAATGGTTAAGGATTTATCTTTAAGGTTGATTTAGGTACTGTAGATGAATCTATTATGAGATTTATTGTTTTACAAACATTAATATAGTTTAGAGTAGATTAATATCATTACAATAGACATTATTTCAGTTCTTTTGAGTATATTGACAGCAAAAAGATCATTCAGTGCCAAAACATGCAATTGGCTAAATTGAAATTGTGAGTAGATGCAATGGGCTTAAGACCATATCCAGCCAAATGTATTTTATTTTGTATTTCTCTTTTTATGTTGACCTTTTTTCTTACTTTTTCTTCTATTTTCCTTTCATTCTGTCTCATTCTGTCTTTGTTTCCACCTATCCATCAGCCAATTTTATTGGACCCACAACTGTTCCCACCCTTTCCTCCTCTTAAAGCACCTGGCTGTTCTCTTTTTCTCGTACCAATCTGCCTGACTCCTAAACCCTTCTCTGCTTCTGAACACACCCATAAAACACACAGACTCACACATGCACACATTTAAACACAGAATTTGGCAAAAAATACAACCGTCAGAACTCACACAAAGAGCACACAGTGCACGCTCAGTGCCAATCCACTTAACCAAACTATTCTCTTCCTGAAAACGGCTGATTTGAGCCCCTGCAGCCCCTAATCATCCAATCAGGGACAGAGTAATCTCCTTCCCACTGGGCCTATCAGAGCCCTCCGTTCAGGTTCCACTGTTCCTGCAGTGATGGCGAGACAGAATCGTGTTCAAAACGTCCTGTCACTCATTCTAGGCCCGCTCAGAGGTGCTTTTCCTTTGCCAGTTCATTTATATTGTTCTCTGCAGTGCACCGGGCTATTGTGACTGCACATCTCTGATGTCTTGCAAAAATCACACATCTCAGCTTTTGCTTCTCTTTTCAGCAGATCAGATTTTTCTGATACACAGAGCCCATTGTAAGTATAGCACAAAGGGTTCTTGCACCATTTGATTTCCTATATTTTGTTTCAGATTTTATTTGCTTTACACATCATTTATGAGAAAAAAGGTGTTTGTGAAATATTTTTCCAAAAACTAAAATTAAGCACAGAAAAAATTTAAATTTACTTTTAGACTGGCATTTGAAGCTAAGCTATAGTGCTTCGTAACTCTCTCTCTCAAGTATACTAGAACTATGGTTGGAAACACAATCTTTCACAACTAATTAGGGATAATGTCTCCATTTTTTTCACCATAAATGAGACCCTGTGCAGCAGACCACCATTTAATCTTGTATAGCATTATGGAGAGACTCAGATCATTCCATTTCCTGGAAATAAGGTTTTATATTCATATCTACCTGCATGCTTGCTTTGATTCAGCCACATTGGGGTTTTTTGGACTTTGAATGGCCTTTTTTCAAGTCATATCACAGCATCTCCATCAGATTTAGGTTCAGAAACTGAAGGCAATTCTCAACTCTTTATTTGTTTTCAAAGCTGACTGTCCGTAAGATGTTGTTTTCCTGAAATGCTTTTGGCATGGTTGGTTTCTTGCCTCTACAGATAGATACATTTGAACATTATATGTGAATTTTAGTTTCCATCCTTTCACACAGTATGTAATTAATTACAGAAAGACTCGTTACAAAAAAAATGACAGAAGAACAGACAAATGTGGATTCAAATACAAATCTGAACAAAACAATTTGAATATATAATTATTCAGATCAAAAACAAGCATGAAACACCTTGATGAAAATTAGAAAGGTAATTACAGTTTCTTTGCAATTTTGGTTGTAAACGTTGTGCATGCTGGGTCCTGGCTTCAGCAGGTCCTTTGTACTCTGATTGGCTAAATTAGCTTTTGAAGTAGAAAATTACTTCTACAGCAAGATGGTATGATTTCTGGTGGGTTGAAGAGAACAACTTAATCAAATATTATCTAAATGGAATAATAAGGGCTTTTATCAGTGCCATAAAGTTACAAAATTGCATATTTTTGAAGAATCGAACAATTTTGTGAATATTGTGAAAATTGATGTATAATGGTAAGATTGGCCTTCGCTTTGATAAAAAGGTTCTGTGTCCATTTTTATTCAGTTTTGTGTCTTGTTTTTGTACATTTAACACCATTTTACTTTAGCATAGTATGAGGATGATTTGCTTTTAAAAGGGTTTTTGAACAAAAAGGTGTACAGTAAAGATTTTGTTAAATCTAGTAAAATGATGAGCATCAAATATATAAAAACTACTGAAAAATTATTTAGGTAAATTAAAATGGCTAATGTATAAAAATACAGAAGAAAATCTTATTTGTTTATTTGTATCAGGTTATTATCAATGATCTCTATAAGCTTAAAGCTTTTCTTCCTTCTATGGAAGAAACAAAATTGACACACATAAAACATTTTGATGGGTTTTGGCAGAAATATTGCCCTACGAGCATATTTACAAGCTCAAGATCCTCTGTGGAAAAGAGAACTCACACACCCACAAATCCTCAAGTTTGGCCTCATTTTCAATTCCTCATTCCAAATCTTGGTCCTTAAACATACATATTCACACTGAATTGTGATATCACCACATCATTTTATTGGTTTCTATATTATTCTATAGTATATTGTTTTTTTTTTACTATTTTCCCTTAGTTTATTAGGTTTCCTTATTCTTTTCATTTTTACTTTGTGGTTTAGTTAAATGATACTAACCTAAGTAAAGAGTTTGTTGACTAAAGCATCTTAACTAGAAGTTGAAGTACTTTATTAATAAATTCTTGTATTTAGGAGAGAAGTTGATTGTGTTTATTCTGCATATGGCTGTTTGAAAACGCCAGTGTGCAAATTAATTTCTTCATCTATTGTTCAATAACAACCACACAGGTGGTCCACACACGTCAGGAGAAAACCACCAGCTGTCCTATTGGATGCTACACTACCTCGCTGGCCACCCACAGTATGTGAGGATACTGGCTACGTCTCTGATAGGCTGGCCTGCAGTACAGGGGCCCCGCAGGGAACTGTGCTGGCACCTGTCCTGTTTACTCTCCACACCGCCGACCTTTCCACCATCTCCCCAGGCTGCCATCAACAAAAGTTCTCTGATGACTCTGCCTCATCACACGTGAAGATGACTTAGAGTATAGACAATATGGACTGGTGCCATGGGACCACCTCCTGATCCATGTGGGGAAAACCAAGGAGATGATTTCTGGTGGTGGATTTCTGCAGCCACAGAACCATTGACATGGGTGAGCAACCAAGGAACTGACATTGAGATAGTGGATTCTTATAAGTACCTGGTTGTTCACCTGAAAAATAAACAGAACTGGAGTCACAACACTGATACTCTTTAGGGTCAGAGCAGACTCTACCTGCTAAGGAAACTGAGATCTTTTGGAGTGCTACTGAAGACCTTCTCTTACTCTGCGGTGGCATCAGCCATCTTCTCTGGTGTTATCTGTTAAAACAGCAGCTTATCTACAGCTGACAGGAAGCAGTTAGACAAGCTCATCAGGAAGGCCTGCCCTGTCCTGGGATGGCCCCTCAACCCAGTGCAAGTGGTGGGAAGACTCTAGCAAAAATAATATCACTGGAGGAAAAGAAAACCTCATGCATGAAGCTGTTGCAGAACTGAAAACCTCCAGTGACAGAATTATGCGTCCTAGGTGCACAAAGGAGCATTATCGCAGGTCCTTCCTCCCAGCATCTGTTAGACTTTATACCCATATCTACACAGTAGCTATGTAAACCAATGTTTACATTCTGCTGTTATTTGCACAGTTTTGTAATTTCTTGTAAACAGTCTGTTGTTGTTTATGCACAAATAGACATGCTTGTTTTGTATATTTGTTAAATCAACCTACTCAGTGGCATACTTTGTCTTTATCTTATTATATACATTAATCTGAGTATTCTATTTTTTAATAAATGAACAGTATTTTTTCTTATGTTGTAAAATTCCCCTTACTGTACAGTCTCTTACTCCAGTATTTCTGTTTTTGAATTTTTTACCTTTGTGTATCTGCATGCCTCCATTTGCCTTTCATTTTGTTGCTGGTACAAATGAATTTCCCCACTGTAGGAGAATAAAGGACTCTATTTTACTCTATTTTTTTGAATGACTCATTGCACTCAGAGCGATTATAGTGAAGTCCTTTAAAAGGATAGTCATGACTAGGGCTGCAAGATACTAGAAACACATGACATGTATTATTGATTAGTATTGTAGTGCTGAAATTAACTGTGATTAACCAACATTTTCCCCACAATGACCCAACGGCGTCTGTAAAGTCACATTCTAATTTTGACCTTTTCTGTTCCAGAACATAAAAAGTTTATCAAATTTGCTGTTCACTTTTACTAGCCACGTCCAGGCTTTGAAACTCCCAGGCCTGTAGGTAAAAATGCCTAAAGACATTCAACAACAGATGAGTAACAAAGTCATTAACATCTATCAGTCTGAAAGGACTTAGATAAGCCATTTCTAAGGGTTTGAGACTCCAGCAAACCACAGTGAGCCATTATAGCACAAATAATAGAAAACAGTGGTGAACCTTCCCAGCAATTTACAAGATTAGTCATAAACAATTCATCTGGGAGGTCACAAAGAAAGCCAGAACAACATCTAAAGCCCTCCAAGCCTCACTTGCCTCAGTTAAGGTCAGTGTTCATGATTCAAGAACAGAGACCTGGCAACGTTGCATCCATGGTAGAGTCCCAGTCTGTTAAGCACCAAGAAAAGAATCTCACATGGCCAAAAAACATCTTGATGATCCCAAAGACTTTTAGAAAACTATTAACAAGATAAAATGCTTTGGAAGGTGTGAACGTCATTACATCTGGTGTAAGATAACAGAGCATTTTAGAAACAGAACAGCACACCAACAGTCAACCTGGTGGCAACCTGGGGCTTCTTGGCTTTTTAATGACCTAGAAGACTTGCTGTGATCAATCATGAACATGAATTCTTTTCTGCAGCAAACATTATGTTTGGCCATCAGTTTGTGACCTCAAGTTTCAGCACACTTTAAATATACATAAGGAGAATGTTTCAGAGCACACCAACAAGTCCACCTCTTAATGGTTAGATAGGTTTTGTTGTGGCCTAGTCAAATTCTTTAGTTAAATTTGATTGGGCTGTTGCTGCATGACCTTAAACTGGGCACTAATGCTCAATAACCTTCCAATGTGGCAGACAACTCTCCAAAAAGAGTCAGTCAAAATTCCTTCACAGTGACTTAAGAGACTCCGTGTTAGTAATCAATTACTATCACTGGGGATCAGTTTTCACTTTGGGCCAAGCTGGTTTCATTGATTCTTTCCCCTAATAAATCAAATATTTTGTTGAAAACTGCTTTTTGTACTCAGCCAGGTTGTCTTTCTCTAACACTAAATTAAGTTTGATCATCTGAAACATTTAAGTGTGACAAAAAAGCAAAACCTGAAGAAGTCTGTAAGGGAACAAATACCTTTTTATAATACCACATAAACCTGATACCGAGGAGATGCTGAGCAGATGGGAACGTATGATGGACTTCTCTCCCAGTGTAACATCACAGAAACTGTGGCTGTCAAGAGGAAGATAGTTGGTTCTTTCAACCTTTTAAACCGTAGCTGCTGAGATGTCTTTCATGTACAATGCATTCATTTCAATAAGCATCACAGCTAGTGGTGTGCAGATCTGTGCTATTAGGACACTAATGGGACCCCACCGCTTGTCCAATGGCTGCTGGATATAGGCGTTAGCAGTCAATGGGCTTACTGGGTATTGGTTTTGGGGAATTTTAAACTTTGATCGGCACCTCCCCGTGTGCCACATTAGTCAGTCTCTTGGTTAAACAGCATTCACATGTTACATCTATCCTGAACTAAGGGAGGTTGTTTCTAACTCCTGTTTCACAGGAAGTGGTTGTTTTTTCAGTTGATCTATTGTTCCTCTGCAGATCACATTTTTTTGTTTTAATAGTCAACCACAGGGGTCATTAGCTGTTTCTAGGCTCCTAGCTACCACCGACCACATCTGATTGGCAAACATGATTTTCCAAAAATAATCAGACTTTCTGAAGCCTACTGACTCGGCAGAAAAACGAGATATGTGATGGAAAGCAAAGAAACTCAAAACAGAATAGAAGCAGATGGACACCATGCAGCACGGTTACTGTCACGGTGACAGCGACCACAAATATGACTCTTTTGTTTGAAATCATGTCACAATCTCTTCATTTCAGTGTCAAACATCCTATAACATGTTTTATGTCAAGAGGACTAAAGACAGCTAGCTTGAACGCAGGAGAAGAATGAGGGCAGAGGGAATTAGCTTTGTACCCATCTTCCTTTCTCTGAAAAGACACATAATGAGAGAAAAGCAACTTCCTCCTTCTTTTCCGTCCTCGTCTTTCTCAACCTGTACTTTGGTCCACCTCTCATTCCACCTCCTCCTTTGCTCTCTAACTATGTGCATCTCTGAGATGTTTTGTCAGATAGATTTTTTCCTTTTCTTCCTTTTCATGCTCGATAACGGCAGATTGAGAAGCCTCCATCTACCCTCATCTCCATCCTCAGCTCCTCTTCCATTATCCTCCCTTTTTGTCTTTTTTTCCTCCTCCTTGTCCTTCCTGCCTGCCCCATTTCTCACTTTCCACCTCTCTCTATCTCATTACACCGAGGGGGCCACCATGCTGTGATCCTGGCCATCAGTAATGGCTCATGGCCACACTGGATGGGAGATTGCAAATGTAGCACAGATGAAATATTAGGTGGTGAGTGGGATTGTGTAAATCAATGGCTTATGAAGGCTGACCGGGCTCCTTCATCCCCTATCACATACACATCAGAGAGCTGGCCTGTTACTCCTTATATCTCCCATTCTGTGTAAGGCTGTCTTTTTGTTTAACTTTAAATTACTCTTTCTTCGTACTTTTTAGTTTATCATTAACATCAAACTATTCTCTCTTGTTCAATTTACAGAGATCATCCCCCTCCTCTTCTGTCGCCCCCAGGCTTTTTTTTCCATGGTTGATGGGATTTTATAATGAGGGCCATGGCTTGGTCGTCATTTTTAGCTTCTTTCCTCATGTCCTCCTCCTGCTCCTACCTGCCTCTCTTTGCGGCAGCAGGTATATAATGGGGATCAGAGAGTGTCTTTCTCTTCCATTAAAGCCTCTGCTGGTTCATAAACCAAATCACAAATCAAACAAAAGTGCAAAGCTGGAGCAGAAAGGACTCCAAATGACAGTGGCCAAGTCTCAAAACAGGGATTACTAATGTCCCCTTCAAAATAGCATCGAAAACGGCAAATGACTTGAAAATAGCTTTAATACGACTCGAGGAGGTTCAACAGTAATTTGAGGTTGCACCTAATAGGCAAACACATAGTTTTTGGTATATGAACGTAGTTTTCAGTCATTTGTTATACTGCCTTACAGAAGTCTGCCCAGCAATGTTTCTTCACATTTTGCCATGTTACAACCACAGACGTCAACGATTTTCACTGTGATTTTTAATGACAGACCAACAGAAAGTAGCACATGACAGTGAAGTGGGAGGGAGATGAAACATGATTTTCAAGAATTTCTTAAAAAATAAAAGTCTTTAAAGTCAGGAGTACTTTTGTATTCATCCTCCCAGAAACAATAGTAGAACCATTGTTTTAGGCTATAAGCTTTGCACATCTAGACACTGGAACAAAAGTTTAAGTTCTGACTGATTGGATGGATAGTGTCTGTAAACAGTAATTTTCATGTCTTGCCACAGATTCTAAACTAGATTTAGATCTGGACTTTCAGAATCAGAATCAGAATCAGAATCAGCTTTATTGCCAAGTTTGTACATACAAACAAGGAATTTGACTCCGGTACACTTTGCTCTTTGGTTTTGTTTTTGCACTACAGAATATACATATTTACAATGTACAATATACACATATATAAATAAAAAGGTGCATTTGCAACATCTGTATGCTGTTGTTTTTGTATTTTATTGAATGTTCAACAGAGAAACAGCCTGGGGGAAGAAACTGTCTCTGTGGCGGCTGGTTTTGTGAACAGCGCTCTGTAGCGTCGGCCTGAAGGCAGAACTCTAAAACAGTTTATGTGCAGGGTTGTGTGGGGTCCTGCAGAGATTTTAGCAGTCTTTTCCTGACCCTAGACCTGTATAAGTCCTGGATGGAGGGAAGGTCAGCCCTGATGATTCTCTCTGCAGTCCTGATTATTCGTTGCAGTCTGTACCTGTCCTGTTTTGTGGATGAACCGAACCACACGGAGATGGATGAAGACAGGACAGACTGAATGATGGCAGTGTAGAAGATGACCAGCAGCTCCTGTGGAAGGTTGTACTTCTTAAGTTGCCTCAGGAAGTACAGTCTCTGCTGGGCCTTCTTCCGAACAGTGTCTATGTGTGAAGACCATCTCAGGTCCTCAGAGATGGTGGTTCCTAAGAACCTGAAGTGATCCACAGCCGACACGGTGTTGTTGAGGATGGTGAGGGGGGTCTATGGAGGTGGTGTTTTCCGAAAGTCCACCACCATCTCCACAGTCTTGAGTGGGTTTAGCTCCAGGCAGTTCTGACTACACCAGTGTACCAGCCGATCCACCTCCTGTCTGTATGCAGACTCATCACCGTCCTGGATCAGTCCAATGACAGTGGTGTCGTCTGCAAACTTAAGGAGTTTCACGGACGAGTCTGCTGAGGTGCAGTCATTTTGTGTAGAGGGAGAAGAGGAGTGGGGATAGAACACCCCCCTGGGGGGCACCAGTACTTATTGATCTGGTTCGGGAGAAGATGCTCCCAGTCTCACCTGCTGCTGTCGGTCCGTCAGGAAGCTTTTTGATCCACTGACAGGTGGAGGCTGGGACGTTGAGCTGAGTGAGCTTCTGGTGGAGGATGTCTGGTATGATGGTGTTGAAGGCCGAGCTGAAGTCTACAAACAGGATCCTGGCGTAGGTCCCTGGGTGGTCGAGGTGTTGCAGGATGAAGTGTAGACCTAAGTTAACAGCATCATCTGCCGACCTGTTTGCTCGGTACGCAAACTGCAGGGCGTCCAGTAGAGGGCCTGTGATGTCTTTCAGGTGCTTCAACACCAGCCGCAGCCAAAGGATTTCATGACCACAGACGTCAGGGCTACAGGCCTGTAGTCATTTAATCCTAGGATGGTGGGTTTCTTGGGCACTGGAATGATGGTGGATCGTTTGAAGCAGGAGGGGACCTCACACTTCTCCAGTGACTTGTTGAAGATCCGGGTGAAGATTGGAGCGAGTTGATTTGCACAGGCTTTCAGGCATGATGGGGAGACGTTATCAGGTCCTCCAGCTTTCTTTGTTTTCATGCGCTGAAAGAGCCTGACTGGGCCAATCCAGCTACTGATGATCCAAACCATTTTATTGTGGCTCTTGCTGTATGTTTGGGGTTGTTGTCTTGCAGTGATGGGAAGCTCTACCCCAGCCTCAAGTCTTTTGCAGCCTCTACCAAGTTTTCCTCCTTGGATTCAGCTCCATTCATCTTCCCTCTATCTTCCTCAAGTCTGACCAGTTTTTCTGTCCTTCCTGAAGGAAAGCTTCCCCACAGCATGATTGCTGCCATCCCCATGTTTCACCAGAAATGATGTCTAACTTGAAAACTGATGTTTACAGCCTCAGTCGTATGTGACTGAGCTTGAGCTTTTCTATAAAGAAGGATGGGCATTCCCAGACCCTTTAAATCTGTATATATGCAAAGTTGGTATAAACATTCCAACATACAAACATTCAGTTTAATTTTATGAGCATGTACTTTCTTTATACTTTACAACCATGTGTCATTCTACCACATAAAATCCCAATAAAACAATAAAGGGTTGTGGTTGTAACGTGACATGTATAGTACAAACCCTTTTTGATCTTATATAGAGCTTAGTTTTTCTGTGTTCAAGCAAGAGATAAAGAAAAAATACCCAGCTTACTAATGATATCAGAGCCATGTTATTTTCATTCATTCATTCATTAATGTTTTGTTTACTTATGACTTCACCACTCAAGAAAAGTGCTAATTTACTGTTAAATCAATCTCATCACCTATTACAGCTTGTTAACAATTAAAGCTTGACATGGACGCTTCTTAAATGACTAAATAAGCACGAAGAAGGATGTGCCGGCAGTGTTGTATAACTGGTATCTGCTTTATCTCAGCGAATGCATTTTATCATTGTTTGTGCCTTTGTGTGTCTGTTTGTCCTATAAACATGTCAGCTAATCTATACTGACATTTTTGCCAAAATGGCCCCTATCCTATACAATCAATATGTTGTTATTTTCAAGGAGCCCAAAGTGTGGTTCTGCGTTTAGATGTTAGAGTAAAATGTGTAATTAAATAAATGCGGATTCTCAAATGTCACCTTGTATTTGTATTGTTCTGAGACTAAATAGCCTGAGTGCATTTTGTAGATGATCAGTATGTGGCTCCCTGTCTTTGAGAAACACCGGGTGGCAAACTTAGGCTATTCAAAAAAAAACATGTATGATTATTGATTGAGTGGAAATGCCAAGGAAAACCTGTAATGACTTCATCAAATCCTCCAGCAAAATGTAAAAAGCCTGTAGCCATGAAGAACATTTAAAAAAGGGCTTCTTGTTTAACGTTTTAAATCTGCATGATGAACATTATTTTCAGCAGCAACATTTCAAAAAAAGCACAACAATGATCTGACTCCAAACTTCAAGCTGAAATTATATCCAGTGAGAGTTTTAATGTGTTTAATGAACCAAAGGAGATCATTTTGATTTATGTATAACAATATAAGCAACACAAGCCCCATCACAGGTTTGTAGACTCTTAAACATACCTGAGACCCATTTCCAATCAAAACTATGTCATGCCTGAGCCTGTATGTTATGACACAAATTCCCTTAGCTTTTGGCTACGTTCCACTGGCCAGACTCTGGGGCTCCACTGAAACCTAGGTTGCCTGAAACAAAGTCTCCGTCGAGGCTGGATGAATCAACTCCTACGATTAGACATGGGTTCTGAAGGGCAGAATGAAAGTGGAAGAAGGATAAGCTTCAAGTGTCATTTAATAATTTAAATTAATTTAAATTTGAATTTCACATTTCTTCTGGGATCCCACAAGGTTATGTTCTTGGGCGTCAGCTTTTTTCATTGTATCAGCTTCCTTTAGGCTCCATTTTTAGGAAGCACCTTTCATTTAAAGGAAAGGAAAGTGCCTTTCATTTTTATGTCAGTGACTGTCAGGTTTATTTTCCCCTAAACAAGAGGACTCCCACTCCATGTAGCCATTTATAGAGAGCCTTGAAGAAGTAAGTCTTAACTTCCTTCATTTTTATGACAGAAAAACAGGGGTTTTGCTTTTTTTATTCCAGGGGTCTCAATTGGGTCGTCCTCTGTAGAGCTTATAGCCTTCTGGCACAGTACATGGAACCTACTGTCACTATCCTTCTGGTGAAAATTGTCAGTGATTTTAATCTTGACTGGCAGATCAGCTCAACTGAGACTGAGACAACTATGCAAAGTGAATCATAATATTATCAAACAGGACTTTGAAACTGTAATCCATGCATTTAAAACAACACACAACTCTATAATATGGTGACATACGACATCCCTGGTTCATCTCCAGCTAGATCAGAATGCAGCAGCATTGTTTTATAACATCTTTTAGGGGTCTTCTTTTCTTCTATTTGCATTTTACTGTTTAGATATATCTGTTCAGCACTTTGGTCAGCTACGCTGTTTTTTAAGTGCTTATAAATAAATTTGGCTTGGCCTAAGGCAGAGACCAACCCTGAGGGATCAGTCTACTTTTTTCCAGTTGAGAACCATGGCCTCACACTTAGTGGAGCTTTTTCCCATTCCAGATGCTAAACACAAAGCTGTGATCTGCTCCAATACACACTGAGGGCCATAGCTTGCAGGCGCCAACAAATCAAAATCACCTGCAAAAAAGCGAAGATGAGACCCTGAGGATCCCAAACCAAACATCCTCGTCTACAGGACTGTGCCTTGAGATCCAATCTTTGATCACTCCAAACAAGGTAAGAGGTTACCAGGGGGCTAATACTTAGATTTTTTGAGTTGTTTCGACAGCTTTAAATGAAGTTCATTTCTTTAAAATATATTTCTTTTTTAAGTTTTGGTTTTTACCATTTTGTGGGTATGAATAAATAATAAAGACAAACTGAATTTCATTTAATGTCTGGCAGAAGACCTTTAGTCTGTTTTTCTGACCAAAACGAGATCATTCTTCACCCTAAACTCAATATCTGCTCCTATTCGGATCCCACGTAGCTCACCTGGAGACTGTTTCTTAAAACTACTTAACAGTCTGACAAGATGTATTAATGAGATTAATTTAACCCCTCTAAATGATGCTGCAGTTTGAGTGGCATCTGTAGATTAAACAGAAAGTCTAATTAGGATTTGAAGGACTTTTAATCTGTTTGAACATAAAAAAATGCATCACAATGTTTTACCCTGAAGCTAGGATCATCATTACAATCCATGTAATCACATTAACATGGTTTGGTATCCCTATATAACAGGGTTAAAATGGTTTGTTGAATTTCATCAAAATTCACTGTTGTGTACACAGAATATTCATTGTTATTTAAAATGCAGCTACACAAGAGAAAAGAATGGAGGCTATTTGGTTTCTTCTCTGTAAACTGTTTTGCACCTATTTTTATTGAAGGCTTTTTATATTAAGTTGCCTTTTAGATGTGAATATACCTAAAAGTCAGCATGTACAGAAGGAGCTCTGCGATTATGTTTCAAATATCAAGCTATCATATTACTTTTCATTGAAGAAACTTGATTATAGGGCATGAATAGTTTGGCCAGGTACTGTTGGATTAAAGTACAGAAAAGTAAAATAAGAGCAGTGAAACATATTTCAAGACTTTATTTCCAATCCTGTTGTCTAGAACTTGCACCCATTGATGTGTCCATGCATCTACCTGTCCTTCCTTCCTTCCTGTTGTTTTCTCTGATCACTGCAGAAATATTTGCAGTGAGCTTTTGTCTTTATAAAGTACACTATGCATAGAGTTTCTAAATGCACATTGATATAAGTAAGTTGCTGCTCAGTTTTATTCTTGTTTACAGTATCACATATCTTCACATTCAGTAAATGTCAACTACTTTACAAAGTTAGGAAATGTCCAGAAGAGCTCATGTGTAAACAGAGCAAATAATTCTTTTTAGACTCATAGCAGTGTTTTATCCCTCATAGATTTATTCTGATTGTCTATTGTTCCAGCTCTTTTATCAGGCTGTCAGTCATTTCTGAAAATATAGCTATGTCAAGAAAAAACAGGCATCATTATTGGGGATTAGTAGGTAGTCTTGCCTGTCATGTTTGGCATGCTGTAAACAAAACTCTGCGATTACTACCGAGGTCTTTGCATCATTTCCTACTTCCTGCTTACCAACAGTTTTTCTACTTATCAAATCCATCCTGCACTGAGATTCTCTAGCTTCCTGGTCTTTCTTATATGTGCAAAAGGCATGTGTGGACAAATTCTGGACCAGATTCTCCAGGCGTCGTCTGGAGATCATGTGTCAAAAAACAGCTTAACGCCCCCCATCCATCCTCCTGGTCTCCATCATCTTTCTTTTCTCCGTTCTCCATCTCCATCTTCTTCCTCTTTGTCTGTCGCTCTCTTTCCCCTCTCCCTCCTCTTCCTATCGGCATGTCCCCAGTGTTTATCGCCACACTGAGTTTTCACAGGAATTTGAGCATGAATCTTTAATTAGCAACAGCTGCCGTTCTTGTTGCTTCATCAGGGTGTGTGACTGAATTTGTGTGTCTGGTCGCTGCTAACTATTCTCACAGGCTCTCCGTCACCTCAAAGTTTTACACACCAAGTGGTCCATTGCAAACTAAAGGCACACACAGCATGCACACATATGTGAAGTCTAATGTACATGCAGTCATATTCATGTATACATCCATCACTCATTGAATATAAATATAAACACATGCACACACTTTGTCTATAAACATATTTCAGTCAGTTTGGCTCTCTTATCTCTTGTTCTCTTTTTGCCTCTCTTTGTCCTCATTCACTCAGCTGTTAGCTATGAATTATGTATCATATCCTTATGGAGTGAGAAAAGTTACCCCGCGGCTAACATTCCCCACTTAACGATCATTAGTTTTGTCTTTGCACCAATTGGAGCTTGGTGACAAATCCGGTTCTTTCTGTCTCCATCTAACTTTTGCATAATGCAGCTCATTGCTCCTGTTACTGCTGCTGATTATCCTGTGATTCTGCTAAAAACAATGTAACCTGAAAAATGTAACCCTGGTTTCCTCTTTAAGGATGGATTGCACTTGCATCAAACATCACAATCTTTTTTCATAAGGGAGCATCTCACCTGCTTGCAAGGTGTGAAGCTTATCTGCTGATAAAGGTGGATTGAGCTAAAGAAATAACACACATTGACATGCAAGGTACATGCACTGAGGATTACTGAAGTGCATTAGTGTGACTAGTACTGGGCAATGAATCAATTACAATATTTTATGGAGGAATATAAAATGACAAAAACAATGATAAAGGTAGACTTTAAAGTACAGTTAGACAGACATTACATGTGGCCTATCAGGCATTTAATGGGGTCACCAACCTTTATAAGATGGCAAAGAGACATTTATTTTATGCTTGTACTCATATTTGCACTCTTATACAGTACCACAAATGGGTCCAAAAAGCGCACAATTTATAGTTTATCGCAATTTTTTAAAATTGCTTTATTATAGGTATTAATTACTACTTTTGATCTGTTTTTTTCAGCTTGTGTTGATGCAAATGTCTTAAAAACCAGATTTTTTTAATTTAAAAATGAATTGTGATAATGATTTTTTTGTCCGCATTGCCAACGCTGGGCTCTGAGTGTGACTCATTCATCCCAGCGGATGTTTAAAGAAGACTAATGTGCATCTATGCATGTTTTGCACACTTGTTACTCAGGACCGAATCACAGCTATGGTCTGTGTCTTTGAGTTTTATTGTTTTCTAACTCTGTGGTTTTCCAATCTCCAACATATAATTATAGTGATGGGTGAAATAATTAAAAGTATTATCTTATTATTTTACTGTAGATTTAGGATTTAAATCACATTTTTTTGCATCAAAGGAAAATCCCCAAACAGATGAACTGCAATCATGCTTCAAAACGGATGTAAATGTATGAATATTGTATATCTAAATAATTGTGTGCCAGTTTAGCATGCTTGTTATTGACTTAACGCCAATTAAGAAACTAGTTTTATATCTTTTTCATCAAGTATGTTTTATCATTTACATTAATAACACAATGACTGTCTCACCAACACACAGCAAACTGTCCCTGTACTACATTTGAACTGTCAGCGATGAATTACAGTCTGCAGCCCAAACACACAGAGCTCATCACATTCAGAATGTTGTGCTTACGGTAGTGAAATGGATACTATAAGATGTTTTAATTAGCACTAAAATCTGTTATTTAAAGTAGAGGGTGAAACATACTATGTCGTCACACAAAGTTGACCTGAGTAAACACAGAAAGTTTTTAAATAACAATTTCATTTATTAAGGGAAAGGTTAACCAAAACAACCTGGCCCTACGTTAAAAAAATCATTCCCTTCCTTTGTTAAATAATTAATTAACTGTGATTAATCTAATTTTTGGTCTAATCTCACTAGCCATACTTAGGTCCAATTACTGCCAGAGCTTCAGAATCACGAAATCACACAGAACCTGCCTGACAACATTAAGTCTTGAAAAGCAACACATCATACCGTAATCAAGAGAAATTCAGGAACAAATTAGAAAGTTATTGATATATATCAGTCAGGAAAGGGTTACAAAGGCATTTGTAAGGTTTGGGGACTTGAGCAAACCACAATGACAGCCATTATCTAAAAACAGAGAGGACATGAAACTGTGGTGAACTTTGCCAGGACCGACCATCCATCTAGTGTCTATACCTGCTTGTCCTTGCAGAGTGGGCAGGAGGGCTGGTGCCTACCTTCAGCGGTCATTGCAGAGCAATTAAGAGTAACCAATTAACCAAACTGACATTATTGAACTGAACTGTGATAGCAAGGTGGAGTATCTGGAGAGAACCCACAGATGCATGGGGAGTGTCAGGTAAATTCAACCTCAAAATGAGACCACAGAGAGAATTCAGATTTAATACATTATGGTTTTATTTACACAAGGCGACACTACAATACAAATTGAACCTGAGCATTACATCCTGATACAGATGCAGCTTTCTGTCTGCCTAACTATCTAATATAGGGAGGTTTTATACAGTTCATGCAGGAGTCCTATCTTTTCTTCTTTTTCCCAGACTTGGCTGCTGGTCCCCAACACAGACTGTCGTGAGAGCAGGAACAGTTTGACCTTAACTCAGACGTGACATTTCACCTCAGTCCGTTGCTGCACATAGCTTGTACGCACAACCTCACATTATCACATCTGAGGTATGTATAATTCAGCAACTTACAGACAGCATTACATTTTTCTTACAGGGAGAATATGCAAATTTCATGCAGAAAGACCCCAGGTCAGGATTTGAAGCCAGGACCTTCTTGTTGCAAGGCAACAGTGCTAACATCTGTTCCACCTTGCAGCACTGACCGACCAGTCTAGGAAAATATCTCCAAGTCCGCAATGATGAGTCTTCCATTGGGTCAGAAAAGAACATGGAATAAAATCTGAAGCACTGCAGGCATCCATGGGAGGGATCATAAAAAAAATAATACCAAGAGTCCAACATGGTGGAGGTAGTGTAATGGTGAGGTAAGGCTTTACTTCTTCAGAACCTGGACAACGTGCTGTAATTGATGGAGCCAAGAATTCTGCTCATCTGCAGAAAATCCTACAGGAGAATTTCCAGCCAACCGTTTATAACCATAGGCTCAATCACACGTGGGTAGCAACAGGACAATGATCAAACAGAAACTAAGTGAAGGTTTGGGGGTGACCTGTACCTAAATCCAATTAGGAAAACTGAGGCATGAGTTTAACCAGGTTGTTCAAGTTTGAAAACCCTCCACTTTGGCTAAATTATAGCAACTGTGCCAAATTTCATCCACTGTGATGATCCACTTACTGGCAGTTATTGCAAACACATGGTAGTTGTGCTGCCAAACATTCACCCGAGTTGGTTTTTGAATAGATTTTTCCCTCGATAAAATCATCAATTGAAAACTGCATTTTGTAATTACTTCAGTGATCTTTGTCTGATGTTAAAGTTCATTTTGATTTTTTTGATTTTTCTTTCTCTGAGATTTTTGTCAAGATGGATGAAATAATGAATAGTTCTATATAGCATCACAAAACAGTTTCAGCATCACAAAACAGTTTCACCACCTACAGAGGGCTGCAAACAAGAGATGTCCTCACAGTCTGACAGACTTAGAACGTTTGGAAGGATAGGCGGGTAAACATTGTCAAATCAAGATGCGGCAGGTGGATAGACTCCCTTTAAAATAGATTGAATGCTGAAATTAAAATGAAAAAGTCCTTGGTTGAATCAAGATGTACTACCAGTGCCAGCCGGGCCGATTTAAACACTTTTAGGGCCATTTTTAAAGCAGAAACTTCAACTACATCATGTGGAATCTCATTTGGACTGAGAATAACATCTGTCATTTATACTGAAGGGACGTGAGCTGTTAATGAATACTTGGACATTGGGGGACTTTTTCTTGGGCACTCATAGGAAACCTATTTAGCCTCTTTGAACAGAACCTAAACAACATGTTGGACTTTATTGTTTGCTTACAATAAATAGTTTTGAAATACAGCAGTATCCCATTAGATAGTGAAAAAGCTGTGTGCAAATGTGACTAATAATGTGGTATTATGCATTTTGCAGTTTATATATATCTACGTGTTGCAAACAGCTTATACCCCTGTGCTCAGTGGGTCCTTCTGTGTTTAATACGTCTCTACACATGTTTGTATCTGTTTTTCGTTCATGTTTTTCTCCTCTCAGCTGTTTTTCCATGCAGGAGAGCTCATGTTATGTTAATGCAGTTTGTGCATTAGAGGGTGTTACTGTCAGTTTTGTTTCTGTTTTTTGGTGCGATCTCTTCACAGTAAACATCTGTTCGGTCTCCCTCCAGAGGGACGGTGGACCCTTTCTGCTCCCACCAATGTGACTCCACCAGCTAATGAGCCTTTCTGTTAGTCTAACTCTGGCAGGGCTCAAAACTGTAGTGTTTTACACACACCTTTCAGTGAAAAACACACAAGAAAGCTCAACACCTTTCACAGTCAGTTTATCCGTATGAAATCCCTCCGGGGACTTAGAAAACATACTCATGTATGTGTTTGACAACATCATCAAACTAAAACTTCAGCACAATGTGTCATATTAATCACATGTTCAATGAGGCAGTTATTTCTCTCAGGGGGAGAATGTGTCACTGAATTTGTTCAGCTGTGACAAGAACAGGAAGAAAAACAACTGTTGCCCTTAAGATCGTGAACATTTTTCAGTAGTAGAGTCAGGAGGAGAGACAAAGACACCGGTTTAGGTGTTTGTGTTGCTGGTCTTTGATTTATGTTGCACAACATGTTCAGGATGACGTTTAGGGCAGTTTTATTTGGTATTAAAATAAATGTATGTTTTTCAGCCGCAGCTCTAAATAATGTGTCATTTTCTAGCTATACTGTTTGCATTGTTAATGCTGTAGGTAATGAAGCATGGAAACAAAACAAACAGAAACAAGATAAAAAGCTCACTAAAGTCTTTTTAGGGTTTAAACTAGCTAGGAGATCTTTTCTTTCCTTTTTAGATGCCTCAAATCCCTGTTTAGCATTTTTTTGGGAAACCCAGGACAGCCCATAGCACGCTTTAAATAATTTTTGTCATATGTTAGAGGATGTCCTCAAGAAGCATAAAGTCAAATCTTTTTTTTTTTAGTTGTCAACATTCCTACTTGGGTGGACATTTAAAAATCTCATTGCTAAGCAGAACCTACAAAATTTGTAAATTTTACAAACTTTTTTTCCACTTGATTGGTATGGGATGTGCCACCTGGGCCACTGTAATCCACTGTAATTGCAAGGTGGGCCAAAGCTGTTTGCATTATAACAGTTAAGAAAATTATACCATGACCGCAGAGTTACATTTCATTGCCAAATATCTCCTGGAATTTTAAGAAATAGGCTGTGGTTAGCACTGCTGCCTTACAGCAAGAAGGTTCTCGGTTCAACTCCCGGCCGGGGGTCTTTCTGCATGGAGTCTGAATGTTCTCCACATGCATGTGTGGGTTCTCTCCTGGTACTCTGGCCTGCCTCTCACCCTCAGACCACTGGAGATGGGCACCAGATCCCCTGTAGCCCTGTACGGAAGAAGCGGGTGTAGAAAATGGATAGATTTTAAGAAATATCAACCATTCCGTTTACCCAACAGGCAGCTTTTACAACTGAAGAGCAAGAACAGGAAAAGAGTAGTTAGAATATTAGCCTCTATACCACACCACATTGATGCAGTATTTCATGCATAAGAAGCCCCAACCAAGCACTGACAGCATATACTCTACCGTGCATGGACATACTTTTCAATGGGCCAACATTTCAAATTAAAAATCCTTTTCATTGGTCTCATTTAATATTAAAATATTCTGCTGAAATTAGGGTTTTCATTAACTGTAAGACTGAAAAGATAAAACAAGAATAACCACTTTAAGATTATTACTCTGTGTGTGATGAATCTACTGTATATAAGTTTACTTTTTTAACAGAGTTACAAACTATTCAATAACATTTAGACTAACTGAGATCTACCTGTAGGAAAGAAATGCTTGATTTTTTTTTAACAGAAAGTCAGTGAAGAAAAATATTGAACGACGCGAAAAGGCATCCAATATAGAGATCTGCTTGCTACAACAAATCTCAGGCAAGTGGAGCAAATACACAAAGTCGCAAAGAAAAGAGGAAGCTCGAAAATTAAATAAATAACTGAGCGCCAACTGGTCATACAGGTTCAAAACTGAAAAGAACAAGAAACAAAGATATCCAGTATGAGATGAAAATAAAGGTTTTGCATAAATTGGGGGGAAACATTTCCCCATAAAATGGAATGCAGAACATTTACATATAGAGGAATATTCAAGTATTAGGACCTTAAGCAGGACAAGACTGCATATATCATCTTAATGAAGTTTAATTTTACTTCCTGAAGTTTTGTAGCATTTGCGACTCACACTGTGTGTCTTAAGATTCTCCTTTGAAAGCAAGTTAGGTTGTTTGCAACAAAACTAAACATTTCTTTGGTTAGAAAAAAGTGTTTTGAATGAACTGAATGGGATGAATGTTTTGCAGTGGCAATAACAAGATGTTCTGTAACATGTAAACAGAATTCTTATATACAGTTAAACTAAAGTATTAATGTTTCTTCTGAGTGGAACTGATATGGATATTTTGGAGTGACTCCACAACAAGTAAGTAGGCCTTCCAACCTCAAAGACTTGGAGCTCATCACCAAAGATAAGTTTGAACACTGTCTCATTGACTTTTAGGAGATGCCTAAAACGTAGCAGAAACAAACTTGTAGTTTGAAAGAAAATAATAAAACATCTAAACTCTGAATCTCTCAAGGAACCCATCTATATTTAGAATATATTAAAAATTTAGAAACATCAGAATAATTGTGTTTAGAATATGACTGTTCAGAATTTTGCCTCCTAAAGAAATAATGACAATAACTTCTAATCTGACAGCTAAATGTCAGGTTAGATGAATAGCCCTTTTCTTACATATATTTCTATCTATTCTTCTCCAATTTCAGGAAATTTTATCTGATCTATAGTAATCCTGATATGTGAATGAAGATATTTTATAGAAGACATATTTTATTTGAGTCCGTTCTCCATCCATGTGGTTATTTTAGGGCTCGGAAACAGTTCGGGCTTCAGTGCTTGACCAGCAGTTGTTTGCAGTCTGGTCTTCACATGCTTTGATTTATTGTAACTGGTTCCACCATTTCAGATCACAAAAACAATCTCAGAGATTTCTTTGCAATTTTCATATAATTTGTGGTTGATGTTGCTTCTAATGCAGAAAACTGATAAACTGTGCAGTATTTGACTGAAATTAAGTTTGCATGTTGCTCCTTTTGCATATCTGTTTAATAAAGGTACACTTTTAGCTGCATTGTCTTATTATTTTCCTTTAATTTAAAACAAAGTTAATAGTTGTGGCATCTGTCTCAGCGTGAATTAATTTGAAGTAAAATATATATGACAGCCCTTTTTACCCAGATTCAGCCAATCTCTCTGATTGTCAGACTGTGGCTTGATTTTAAACTATTTCAAACAGAAGAGGCCTTTCACATCAGAATGAGACACACACCAATCACATCAGCATTGAGCTAAGCTGTTCACACGCCTTTTGACACCTAGTGGGTTTATGCAAATACCTCCGGGGAAGCTAAAGAGATGGAATTGGTTAAGGTTTGCGAGAAAAATAGGCCTAGACTGAAAAAAAAATGGTGGAACTGCTTCTCCTCTTTTGTTGTCATAAAACCATGATTTGAAGTAAATAAAGAAGAAAAAACAGTAAACATAGACCTCTCTTACAAGTGCAATAAATCTAAATCCTTTGACACACAGGGACTTGTTATTTTTCCCTTTACACATATTTATATAACATCGGCCACACGTGTTTAAAAAAGAAGGCATGGAAATTCTGAAACCTCAGCAAGTCAAAAATCAAAGCATGATACTTTTGTGCCATCAAAGATACCAGCTCCAATAGGATCATACAGTGTGTCCTTACCACTTTATGTTTGTTCATGGTGTAAAGGGTAAGTCTGTGTCTTTGATACAGGGTTTCAGGTTCAAATCCCAGTTTCGTCAGGAAGGGTGTCCAGTGTAAAACCTTGCCAAGTCCGTGTGCAAGTTGTACTAACCTGCTATGGGGATCCCTGCCAAAATGAGTAGCCATTTTGTCACATTACAGCTGCAAACGTTAATGGATTTTATTGGGACTGAATGTGATTAAAACCAACACAAAGTAACACATAATTGTGAAATGAAAGGAGAACGATACTTGGTTTTCAAAAATCTTAGCAAACATAAGCACACACTGAAAAGTGTGGCATTTGTACTCTATTTAGTTCCACTTTACTCTGACACCGGCAATTGCTTTTGGAAGTCACTTAATTAATAAAAAAATAGCCCACAAAGGGTGGAGTTTCACTAATTCAGTGCAAGTACGGCAGTTCTGTAAAACCTCTAGTAGTTTGTATAGAGCATTAATGAACAAACAGCATCATGAAGGCCAAGGAAAACAACAGGCAGGTCAGAGATAAAGTTACGTAGAAGTTTTAAGCAGGGTTAGATCATAAAACAATATGCCAAGCTAAGAACACCTCATGGAGAACTGTTCAGTCCATCATTTGAAAATGGCAAGAATATCTATACAAACATATCTATACAAACAAATCTATACAAACATAGCTCTTCACCAAAACACGCCGTGCAAGGAGACCTAGGAAGCTGCTCTCCCATGGTGACTCATGAGGCCCATGGTAACTCTGGAGGAACTAAAGAGGTCCAGGGCCCAGGAGGGAGAACCTGCTCAGAATTAGTTACAAATTAGTGAATACTTGGCAGCTGATCTGAACTTGGACACTTGGGCTGGAAGTGTAAGAAGAATCAGGATGACCGGCAGAGGACCACTCAGAAAGTGATTTTGGTCTTCATGATTAAGCGCACTGGAGACAGGTGGGTGAAACTAACAAAAGTAACCCCCACAGTTACCCCCGGCCCCCCCCCAACAGCTTCCCCCAAGGGACTCCCTTCCACCAACAACTGTGCAATAATTTCATATTCATTTGTGCAACATATTCACTGTACAATAATAGCTATCTGTGAAATGTATTAAAATATTTATTATTCAACTGTGTAATTATGTTTCTTTACTTTGTTTTACTTTATACTCAGACATCTCCACACTGCAAGGAGCTGCTTTTTAATCTCATTGTACATTAAAGGTGTTCTATTTTATGTAAAAATGAAAAGAAAGAAGTCTGAAGCGCTATAATACAAGGCAGATTGTTCAAGAGTGCCCTCTAGGGCTTCGTTTTGGAAATCCCCTAAATATTACTTTTAAAATCAGGTTCATTTTATGTACTTGGGCAGAAACAGGAGCTCACTGAGATGAAAAAATGATATAAGCCCATCTCTGTCGCCTAATAATAGTTGAAGAGACAGTGATGGAAATGTACTCTGTAATATAAAGTAAATCTGAAAATTTTCTTTGCTCTTTTTTTTTACAGTGTTATTTCATTAGTGGAAATGTGCTCTCTCTACATCCATCACTGATCATTATGGCATCTTAGCGTAATTGCCCTCTCCCTATAGTGTGAGCACGCTCGCTGGTCATGAATGCCAGCAGTAGAGAGAGAGAGAGAGAGAGAGAGAGACATATGCATACCCAGCTCATTTCCACCGCCAATCAAATTACCTGACCCAGCTGCAATACATCACTGCCAAACTGTTTATTAAACAAAAAGCCATGATTAAATTATTAACGACAGAGATTAATTGGGCCTTCTTGCAGCACCAAAAAAATAGAGGCTCGGAGGCAGGTGGAAAGGCATGAATCCACTCGTAAGCGAGATACACACATATAGACATAAAAGCCATTATTCTCCTTCACATTTTTAAAAATGCTTCATTCACAGGTACACCACCTGATTCTGGGCTTCTCTAGATGAGAGTGGAAGAGTCTGCCAGTTGCATGAGCACTGAGCATCATCAACAAGAAGCCAACAAACAGCTTTAAAAGGTTTATTATCAGCAAACCTTACTTAAAGTCACAGTGAGGATATGTCTGTGGTGCTACAAGTACTGCAGTCATGGTCTGTCAGGAGTGGCATCTGTTGCTTTTGGGTGTCCCCAGTGTGCGAATGTGTGCAGACAATTTTCTGACACATTATGAACCCTCATCGTATATTCATCGCAGTTTTGAGACGGCAAAATGAGAGCATCAATCATCGGAACAAGCTGAAGTTCAACTCCCCAGAGCAGCACAAACAAAGAAGATCAGATGACAAGTTTTTGAAACAGGGAGAAAATGTGCTTAATAACCCTACATGTTACAAAGGCAAAAAGTCTTACTTGGAACATTGCTAATTATGAAAATAAATAAAAACAATAACTAGAATTAGAAGCAAAAAGGTACATATCAGCACTTAAAAGGTAAAGTTAAATTTCAACGCCAGCCAGATCCAAAGATCATTCCTATAGAATAAATCTTTTACAAATGGTTAAAAAATGATGCAAATTAAAATATTCATAATATTTTATTGCCTCTTTAAATCTTCAATTCAAGTAGATTTTCCATCAATTAAAAACCCAAAGCAACAGCTGCTCTTCTTGGTTGAGCTATTACCAAAATGACTCTGCTAATAAAAATTAGACTATAATGAAAGGCCCATTAAAAACCACTTGCAGGAAAGTCAGAACATCCTTCATTAGTAAGAGCACACTAGTTTCAGGAGAGATGAACTACAATAAATTATTCTTTTTCCAGGACTTATCGGTTCAGGCAGATGTTATGACATGTTTCAATCATTAATATTTACAAATGAAATGACTTTAATTACACATGTATCTTGTCAATAGGTATTATTTTGGCTTCTCTTGCCCTTTGAATGAACTCTGGCGGTATTAGGAAGTTGGACTTTCAACCCCTTTCTGAAACAAAATGTAAAAAGCTACTTTCTGTAGCGGTAAGCTGTGCTCGAGTGCTCATGTTGGCTTTTATGTGAACAGAAACAAGCAGAGCTTGCAGAGCTTGCAAGCTAGCATTAGGTAGACACAGCTAGCTTGGACGCTTCAGCTTGATATTGCTCTGTGGCTTCACAAACACTCCTCTACTTTATCAGCCTGTTTCGTCTTGCTGCCCACAGCCTTCTCATATTCTTTCATTTTACTTTAAGTCTGACAAAAAGCCATAGACTAACCAGCATGTTTACCGTTGCTCCCATGTCCTACATTGTTGTGTTGTGTTTGTGTCACATACAAATCTCATAACATCACTTTCGGACACCGCCTTGCTATGACAACCACACCCACGTTGAGGTGGTAAGCAACTGTAATGGAAAACGGCCCGAACCATGTAGAGTCAAGTAGAGCTGAGTAGGTAGAAAAGTGCCAGAGGTGCTTTTTCTTTTTGACAAGAGCATAATTATTACAAAAAAGAAGGAGGATACAAAAATATAGAATTTCCAATTAAGAATTTCACAAAAATACAAAGCAGGCTTTAAAAAAAATGAAAAACCAAATTATGCATCATAAACTTCCAGGTCAATTGTTTCCAGAAAGCATCTTTGTTCGTTTATTACAGTGCCGCTGTGCCATCATCATCAGATTCTTCATCCCCACTGCTGTCAGACTGTCCAATTCTACTGTGTAATAACTCATGCAATTACCTCTGTATTTACAAATACCTACAACCATTGTCACTTTAGTACAATCACCTCCGCTATTCATTGTACATTAGTTACGTTTATTCTGTTATTGTTACTTGTTTTGCACATTTACCTTGTTCTTCATTGATTGCACATTTCCTAACTATCGGCACCCTACTTGTGTGTTACTAAGCTGCTGTAATAAGTGAATTTCTCCATTGTGAGATCAATAAAGTCTATCAATCTATCTTACCTTTAACTCTGTTCCAGTGTTATAACTAACAACATTTTTGATTGCATCTTCACTCATAAAAATAGGATACTCTTGGCTGCTGCTTGTGTAACCAAGTTACTAATGAGTCAAGTTGCTACACCCTTAAGTCAAAATCCAGGGGGACCTGTAGCCCCCACAGCACCCTGTGTTACTTTGGTGAATTTAGTTAAAAAACAACAGATGTATTTATTTTATTTTATGTAGAATAAAGATTGTCCAACTGAAGTGAAGATTTCAATGCTCTTTAAAATGAATAAATGTCTTCTCTTATAGAAATTACTCTTATTGTGTAACAGTTTAGAGCAGTGGATTTTGTGAAATCTGTCTGTCAATCTGTAAGACAAGTTTCCATAAATAAGCTTTGAGCAAAAACGAAGCTTCTTGCAATTGCATGATTTGCCTTCTGCGTACTGATAGCTTGACTGATCCAGTTACACAAAACCACTGTGGTAACAACAGCTGTTTCTTTTTAGGTTCAGTGAAAATATAAAAAACTTAAATGAAGAAATTATTGGAAAGGTTGTTTCCCACAGCAGTACATAAGTCAGTTTATGTTGTCAACCTATCCAAATTTGTATCAAAGAGCTGCTGTGGTTGGTGTTTCCATGATGGAGGGTTTCTCCTGAGTGGATGGAGAATTTCTAGCATGGATACCACTGTTATTTCACACCATGCTCATTTTATGATAAGGGAGATCTATGGCTTGAGATTGGTCCCAGGGCAGACCAGTAGACACCAGCCATAAAACATACACAACCCATAAAAGAGTGGCAATGAGTGTATGTGTGTGTTTGTGTGTTTAAAGAACAGATTAAACACATTTGCATTGGTTGTGTTCTAGCGCCTGAGTATACGTGTTTGTTTAAATATGTAAAAGAACAAGTCTAAAGAGGCCAAAACAATCACCAGTATCAGCACTTTATGGTGGAGAACACTATATCACCCTGACAATAAAGGCAGTAAAGTGCTGGATGGCGCTGTAAAACATTGTGTGATTCTGCACTGAGATGATCGTTAGCACAGCTGGTTAATTGCCTGACCACACCTCTCCTGACACACAGAAAACATGCACCAATCCCCTGGCTGTCCTGCAAATACATGTGTGTTAAAAGTTGTGCGCGCTCAGGAAAACACACTTGTGTACAATTATTGTGCACGCTCGCAAACCATTCCCCAAAGAAGCCATAAAGATGCATGATGGATGAAGCTGGAGGTTGTTCAGTATAATCAGTCAAGGAGACAGGGCAGCATTCAGATGCTGCTTGTTGTTCCAAGACAAATTCATCACACTGTAATTAGTTTGCAAGACTTCACACCCTCAGTCTCCTTATTATTTCATTGGTGCAACCCCACAAGCACTGTCCCGGTAGTGTTTATCAATAAAGGTTCTGCTCCATTAAAGAAAGATCGGGGTGTTTTGCTGTAGTCTTGTCACATAAAAAGTCATGTTTTAAACCTGAATACTAAAATTCTCAGCCTTTCTTTTGTGCTCTTTCCAAAAGGCACCCGTTAGCTGTTGTAAAGTAGCAATTAATTGGTGTTCTACAAATTGCTGAATTTTATACATATATTAAAGCAATAGTTTCCTAAATCTTTTAGTAAATGCCCCCCTTCTTGCATCCCCAAAAATTGCATACCAGACCACCATAATGCTGCACACCAGCTTTTTTGGAACATCTTGCAAGCATGAAATTCAAAATGAGTGAATATTTGCAAAAAAACAATAAAGGTAATCAGTTTGAGCATTAAATATCTTGTCTTTGTAATGTATTCAGCTGCATATAGGTTGAACAGGATTTGCAAATCAATGCAAAATATGTAATTGTGAAAAAAATAAAAATAAACAAACTTAGAAAGAAAACTGATTTTTATAGCCTATATTTGTGAGTTCTGGAGTTCTGTTTATTTTCCCAAGGTCCAGTAGGTTTTGCACCCCTCCATTAATTTTGCTTAATTGAATCGAAGCCAATTACATGAAAACACCAATGGCTCTTTGAATTGCAGCCAAGAGGTCCATAGCAATTCTAGAGGACCTGCAGAGATCCAAATTTCAGGTGGGAAAATATGTACAGGGCAACTATTTGTCGTGCACTCATTTTTAAATCCTTTAATGGCCTTGCACCCCTTTTTCAATGTAACTATTTAAGTGTTTGTGTGCATCACAGGTCGTTGAGGTCATCCAATCAGCTTTTTATGGAAGTTCCAAGGACTGAACGGACATTTTCGGTGGTGACACCCAAGCTCTGGAACCACCCTCCTTTGGACCTCAGTGCCATCACTGGACTGGGCCTTTTCAAAAGCAAATTGAAGAGCATTTATTCAGAAAGGCTTTTAATGTTCCTTAGCACATTCCTTTTAAATGAACTATTTTGTTTGCTGTGATCTTTTTGAGTGTTTTTATGATTTTATTGTTACGTGCTTTGGTCTCGTTTGGATGTTTTAAAGCGATTTGTTTACAAATCAATAAATGCGATTTGGCTTTTATGGAAGAGTAGGAAGAAGAAAGCCTTTGGTGAAAGTTAGTCATAAGAAGAGCCATTTACATGTTGCCATAAGGCACAGCAGACACGTGGAAGAGGGTGCTCTGTTCAGATGAGACCAAATTGAACTTTTTGGCCTACATGCAAAAATAAGGAACTTCATCCTAAGCACACCATCCCCACCAGGAAACACGGTGTTCACAGCATAATGCTGTGGGATGCTTTCCTTAAGCAGGGACAGAGAAGCTATTGCAAAAGACTAGAGACTAGAGTCTCACATAAAATCCTAATAAAAGATGTTGATGTTTGTTTTTGTAATGTGACAAAATGTTGAAAAGTTGAAAGGGTGTGAATACATCTGCAAGCCTCAGTAAATATTCCACAGCTGATGTGTGTTATTTTGTGCACTTCAAAAAGACAGTCTTTTTATTTATAAAAAAAATAAATTACCTTATTATATGTGGCATATTTCACCACTTAAATGTGGTTTAACATTAGCACTCCTCTCGTAGCACATTTAGTGATCCCTTTAGCTTTATGTGCCGAAAAGACATCCAGCTTCCTATGGCGTGTAACCATACACTGAGACAACACTGCCGAACTCCTACACAAACAGGGGAACTACTTCCATATGCTGGAGACTATGTGCGGTCTGATAAAACTAATGCATTTGCAAACAGGGGGAGGAGTGCTTCACTAATAACAGTCATCTGTCAGATAACTTTCAACACTGTGCATGGTTTTCTCATATGAGTGAATGAGTTATCTGTAGTGTAAACAGTACCAGTATCCTGTGACCTATAAATCAGATTTAGCCTTGTGTCAACAGTAACGGTTGAGTGAAGTGTGTGTGAAGGATCAGTGATGATCTAACCAAGTGATGTAGCAAAATAAAATAAATATAATCATACAACAACCCTTCATAATTTCGGTACATAGCTGAAAATACTCGGAGACAGCATCTTTTGAATGTTTAGTGGGTGTTTAAACAGCTTTTGTACTGAATAGTGGACATATTGGAGTGTGTGTGGCAGACAGGGCATGTCTAGTCAGCACTAATTCAGGCACTCACCGATAATGAGCAATGAAAGGACATCAATAACCGCCATGTGCGACATATCTGACAGGACGGCTTTTAATAATGGCCACCGTCAGCAGAGAGCGGCAAACCGACGGAGGGAGATGGTAAGAGCTGCAGGGAACACACAGCAGCTGTGTGGAAAAGTAGCATAAAGTGTTGCTTCAGATGGATGGATAAAGATTAGTGAACTACATGTTAAAATAAAAAAAAACAGGTAACACGGAATGATTAATAAGGACTAACTGAACAACGGTTGGAGGCATCAAGAGCTCATCTGTTAAAACGCTATCATATCCACTTATCTTTAAAAGGTTGTCGGAGCCAGTCCAAGTGGGTATATTTTGGAAAGAACCATGGTAAACTATGCTTAAAAAATACTACATGAAGCTTGGTCTCACAGAAAAAAAATACAGGAAAAAGCAATGATCTTCTGCTGGTTTAGTATACAGTGAAGAACAAAATTAGGGCACCATGTCATCATGGGACCTACAGCAGACTCTTGCTAATGTTCAAGAATATGCATCTACAATCCATTATTGGCGTCTAACTGTCTAACTGTAATTAAATCATTTTCTATTCCTGAGATAAGTTTTTACAAAGATTAGGCTTGAACAAGTTTAGTTTTCTTGGGATGTGTGCAATGATGAAACATTTTCTCATTAAGAAAAACATGATTTTTTGGCTGAAGTTTGACAGCGAGAAAGTCGGTTAAGACCAGAATTTCTGGAATAACATTCTTTGGACAGATGAGTCTAAAACAAAATTATCTGGACACCAGATCAGGGACATGCTTGGTAAAAAATCAAGTACAGCTTTTCCTGAAAACCTCATAACAACTCTGAATCATAGAGGTGGAAATGTCATGGTTTGGGGATGCTTTGCTGCAGGAGGACCTGGTCACCTCACCATAAAAATAATCCATAATGAATTATAACATCTAGCATAAGGAAAATGTAAAAACATCTGTAAAACCATCTGCAAAAAAAAAAAAGTTACGCAAAACATACCAGTAAACCAACCAAGAATTGGTTTACTGGAAATGGAAAGTCCCGGGCAGAGTAAAAGCCCAGATATTGATCTCATTAAGATGCTGTGGGGTGCACTGAAATGGGCCCTTAAAGATAAGGAGCGGGGCAAACTTTCCCCAGACCGAGACCGGAGAATGGTAGACAGCTACAAGAATCATTTAACTGGACTTATTTCAAGCAAAAGTGGCAAAACTAGCCAGGAGTTAGGGTGTCCTAAGTTTTCCCTCAGAAAACAATGTTGCTGATGTCTTGGTTGTGGAATAAATGAAGATACATTATTGGTGTATACCTGTAATTAAATTACTTTCTACTACTGAGATACATTTTTAAAAATATTAGGCATCAACCTGTACAGCTCATCGGCATTGTTGGCTCTGGGGTCTCTCATCTTCCTCTTAGTACTCCATAGTTTCCATTTAAGGTTTAGGTCAGGTGCATGTCTTTGACATTTAAGGACAGATTTACCATGACTTAAACCAGTTTTTGGTATCTTCATAGTGTGAGCAGGTACCAAGTCTTGCTAGACAATGAAGTCAGCATCTTCATACAGTTAATCAGCAGAAGGAAGCATGAAGTGCTCTAAAACTTCCTGGTAGACAGCTTCGCTGACTTGATAAATCCCAGTGGATCAACACCAGTGGATGACATGGCTCCCCAAATCATCACCGAATGTGAAAACTTCATACTGGACCTCAAGGAACTTGGATTATGTTCCTTTGAACTTTTCTTCTAGACCCTGGGGCCTTGATTTCTAAATTTAAAGCAAAATGAACTTTCATCTGAAATGAGGGCTTTGAATTTTCATTAGTTTTTAAGAAACAAATATTTTAAATAAAATGTTGAAACATAGCCTGTGTATAATGAATGTATAACAGAATAACTAAATTAAATGTGTTTGCAATTCTCAGAAAAATTATATTTGAATTTAGTTAAAAAAGCTGGTTGAGGCATTGTTGGTATGCTCAGTATAGTTTGTTCTAGATAGAAAGGGATAAGATATGAATGTTCTCTACTGCCTTGCCTTTTCTTACAAACCATAATAGTATAATTTTTTAGACACAGGCGATGCAAACAAAAAATACATTAAGATTGCTTTCATCTGTGGAGTTTGTGACATTGATTATTATGTTGAAAATGAAAGGTAGGCTGAATATTCCAATTCCCCTAATGGTCTGCAGAATATGACTCAGCTTTATGAAAAAGCTAAACTAAAAGCAATTAAGAGCTTTGCAGTTCATCATTGAAATTAAACTGTGAGAAATACAACCCAGTCATTATTAGCTGGCCGCTCTGCAATTACCAGACACTTGGAAATATACATATACTGCATATTAAACATGGATTGTAGAAAGCAAATGAAAAAAGATAGCACATTTCTAATTAGGTTGGAATTAGGCTCACTGTTACCATGATAATAAGGTGAAAATAATGAGTTGTTAATAAAATGCAGATCTAATGTTACTTCAGTGAAACTTATTTCATATAATTCCTCATGACAGAGGTACAGTTTGGTATGAAAGATTTATGCAGGGCATCTACTTTCATATTTTAATACAAGTTTTGAAAGTTTTCAGCACACGTTTGACCATCTACATCTTTGATTGTCATCAACATTGCATTTGTGTGTGTGTGTGTGTGTGTGTGTGTGTGTGTGTGTGTGTGGGCCAAAAGACAGAAGGAGACTGAAGGAATCGGACCAAACAACAGATATATGGATGGTCAGGGGCAAAGGCGGATGAAACATCTGCCTTCCATCTTACTTAAAATGTAAATGGTTGTGTTGGGATTGGTTAGGGCTTCACTGCTAATGAGGCACATTGGGGTGATAGATGAAGCTTTAATTTTGAAGAGAAATTGAACTACAGGCCTGGGAATCATTAGTTAGGCTGTGTGACATGCGTCTCATCTATCTGTGCCTCACCATCCTCCCCTTCAGCTCTTCTCGTCCATTCTGCCACCTTGGTTTACTATTACTCAGACCCCATGTCCCAGCTTGGTCATTTGTCAATCTGTTGCTTCCTCCCACTATCCTTCCATTTACCACGCTTTGCACGCTACTACTCGTTTCAAAACTCCTCTTTGCTCGCCCAGTGTTTCCTCTCATTTATCTTCTTCTTGGTTTCAAACTTCTGACAGCAAATTTAAAGTATTAGCCCTTTTCTATTTGGGTTGAGTTCAGATGCAATAGATGCTTTGCAGTTTCTGCAAACTAAACCTAAATCATGACATTTTTATGTCCTTGCGTTATATGATATTCAAGCAGTTATAATGGAAAATTTGGTACTTTGATTAACAAAGTCTTGCAAACACTGGACATCAACAGACAATTTTTTTTATGGCTAATTAAGGTTAGCTGCTCCTTTACCTTATTTATTCCCTAAACTGGATTTTGGTCCCATGCATATTTAGCCTAAGCAAAAACCAAGAGTTTTCGTTTTCCCATTTAATTAAACCCAAGCACAATTAAACATAAATGATCATCTTTATTTAGATGTCTTTGTACATTTTACTTTTAACCAAATTTTGACAATATTTAGATGGACAGGGTTGTATTTTCTTTTCATTGTCTATGTTTAATTTTGAGCGGGTGAAGGCTTCATTCAGTCAGCAGCTATTAATGTATACAAAATGTATGTATTTCCAAATTATTTCTGAGAAGGAGGTGCGTGTTGATTTTGTGAAATCAACACGGGGCACAGCATCTACAGCACAACTTGGTCCTGGTAATTGTGGCCCCTTTCGAAAACACGGAGGATTATTTACAGCTGCAACTACACAAGATGCGTGTGCACCCACACATGAGGACCTAAAGCAGTGGTGTCCAATGACAGATTTAGATTTATAGTAATTTCTTTATTTTACCTACCTGTTACGTCTGTTTGGAAGTCATTGTATAATTTTGAAGTGGTCCAGCCAGAGAGCCAACATGAATCTGATGGTGGGAGGATAAGGTTAGGGTGATGGCAAGGAGCCCTTCCAACCTCAGACTTTGAGCTCATCACCAAAGATAAATTGTCAAAATACCGGTGGAAACATGCAAAAAGTTGCTCAGCAATTATAAGACGGGGTGGATTGCTGCAACCCCAATTAAGTTTTTCCCATTGATTATTGCTCAGTGAGATGCTGACGGCTGTGGGCAGGAAGGATCTCCTGACAGATCTCAGACAGTCTCATGAAGGGGATGCTTGGGGTTCTCCAAAATGTTCTTCATTTTATGAAGAATACTTCTTTGTTGTTGAGCTTTTTTAGGTCCCTGGCTCTGATGCTGCTACCGTAGCAGATGATGGCAGAAGAGACCAAACTCACCACAACAGACATCTTGCAGCATGTCACCGAAGGACCTAAATGTCCTCAAGAAGTACAGTCTGCTCTGTCCCTTCTTGTAGATGGCTTCACAGTTGCATCTCCACTCCAGTCTGTTGTCCAGGTAAACACCGAGGTATTTATACTCCTCCACCCCCTGCACTTATTCTCCCATGATGGAAAAAGTGTTTGACCTATTCCTGTTTCTTTTAAAATATATAATCATCTCTGTTTTGTTCAAGATGAGATGAATGTGTACACACCATGCCACAAAGCGGTCCAGCACCCACCTGTACTCAGCTTATTATCCATCTCTGATCCCCCCCCCCCCCCCAAGTATTTCTGCAGATGACAGGAGTCGGTCTTGTACTGGAAGTCTGAGGTGTACAGAGTGAAAAGGAATGGTGAAAGTACAGTCCCCTGTGGTGCTCCTGTGCTGCTGACTACCTGGTTAGACACACAACCCTTCAGTCTCACAAACTGTGCTCTGTTTGTCAGGTAGTCTTTGATCCAGGAGATTGTTGAGGCCTCCACCTGAGTCTTCTGGAGTTTCTGACAAAGCAAATCAGGTTGAATTGTGTTAAATGTACTGGAGAAATCAAAGAACATGATCCTCACAGTGCTGCTGGCTTTGTCCAGATGGCAGTGGGTTTGTTGAAGCAGGCGTATGATGGCATCTTCAACTCCAACTCCACAGCAATAAGCAAACTGAAGGGGGTCCTGATAGTTTATTGTTTGTTTACTCAAGTGGGCCAACAGGAGTCTCTCTAGGACCTTAATGATGTGGGATGTCAGGGCAAGGGGTCTATTGTCATTCCTTTTTTTTTATTTACTTCTTCTGTTCTGTTCTGTTTCCTGTGCATCTTTGTTTAAACTGGTACATAAGTGGTAGGCTATTTCACTTCTATTTGAAGGATTTGACTTTTATACTGTTTATGTATTCTATTCTGTTCTATTCTAAAAATATAAATAATGATTGGTTAAAAACTGTAGCAGAATACTGTATGCATCATTATTTAATTCTCTCTTAAAATGCTGTATTTCTTGAAATCTTTAAAATAATTATAATGAATTAATTATTTCAAGAAATCTTGAATACACTGACATATAGATCTATATAACATATTTACATCACCAGAACAATATATTGTTTTTATTACTTTATCACTTTTACTTTTAAAACAGTAAAAAGAATTAGATCCCAGCCTGGCTGATGAGCAGTGGAACAGTTAACTGATAAAATTGTAATTTACACACAAGAGTAACTGTGCATCAATATTCTATTCTTTGTAAGTTTTATTGTTTCAGCCTTTCTTCCCCTCATTAATAATTTCCTGCCATGTTCTCACCTCCAGCATCAACATTTCTCACTCAGCATCGAACGCACCCTCATTCATACCGTCTACTTTCTACCCCCTCCCTTTACTTTACATAACCCCCCATCATCCTGCCATCCTGTCAGTGTGGTCCCTCCCACTCTTTCACTTTTATTTCCCTCTTTATCTCAGCCGTCCTCTGTCTTTTCCTGACTCTGCAGCACCACACCCTGTCACCCTATATATTTCCCTGTTTATCTATTCTCCTCTTTTAAATCAGAATGGTCCGCCCTTTGTCTTTCTTTTAGATCTCATGCAGACAGTTTATTCACACATCCTCCTCTCTAATAGAAAATGTGTCATCATGTTTCTTAAAGTTGAATTAATTCTTTTTGGTTACCTTCATGATTGTTTTTTGTACTTTCTCATTCATCCTGTCTTGGATTGCCAAAATAACCTCTTGCCAAAAGTAGTCCTTGCAGTCAAATTATTACATGTTGACATATAATCTTGAAGGTTTAAGGCAGATTTAGATATAACACGGGAGTTTATTTCTCTTGGTCAACTCATCTTTCCCCCTCCAACTGTTACTAATTTTGTTCCCTCTCTCTATGCATCTTCCGCTTCTTCTGCTTAGTGTTATACATGAGTCTGCGGCAAAGGAATGATTCGTTTAAACAGGCAGTCTGTATGCATGGGGGCTCACTAAACTATACTGATGTTGTGTGTATTTATGTGATAACCGGCTGCTGTCCTGTGTGTGCATGCACCTGTGCAGCCCTGTCTTGGCAATCATTCATTAGATGAGACTGTGCAAACAAGAATTTGCAAAACTCATCCCTGATTTTGCAACATTCATCTTATCTTTTAGCCAATAAAAAACTACATACAGTGCGATGAAAATTATTTGATACCCTTACAGACATCTTTCCTTGTTTGTTACACTTAAATGTTTCAGATAATCAGACAAAATTTAACATCAAAGTTAGAATACAAATACAAAACAGTCAGTCAGTCAGTCAGTCAGTCATTTTCTAGCGCTTATTCCATAGTGGGTCGCGGGGGAGCTGGTGCCTATCTCCAGCAGTCTATGGGCGAGAGGCAGGGTACACCCTGGACAGGCAAATACAAAACAAAATTTTAAAAAGCTGTTTTCTAACGATGATTTTGTTTACTAAATGAAAAAAAAACTGTTCAAATGCAGAATTGGCCTTTGTGAAACAGTAATTGCCCCTAATAACTGGTTGTGCAACAATAACTTCCATCAGGCATTTGCAACCACTGGCAATGAGTCCTGTATCACTGTGGCCGAATTTTGGCCCACTCTTCTTTGCAGAATTGTTTAAGTCACACTGGATAGTTTATGAGAAGTAAGCTTCTAACTGAATTTTAGTCAGGACACCTAAACCTTTTTTTTGTTTGTTTTTTTTTTCACCAAAACCTTAATTAAAATTAAAAAAAATTGTATCCATTGAGAGAATGACTTGCTGGTATGATTTAGGGTGTATTTACACCAGGAAAGTAATTTGGTCCCCTTGTTTCGTCCAAATCAAAAGCTGACTTTATTTTTTTTCTTTAGTGCGGTTTGCTTTCACATTGTACTTTTTGTAAGTGAACTACACTGTAAACAAAGCCATATGCGTGACAATTATTACTGGACATAAATGACAGAGCACAGACCCTCGTTGGTGGCATTTTAGTCACATTTGAAGTGATTTATTGATTTTTACAGGTCTGGAAGTAATCAGGCATTGGTATGACTAGTGAAACAGAACTAACAATGGTTAACAAGATGCGCAATTATTTTCTCACCAGGTGGATTTGAATAGCTTTTTTTCTTTAATATATAAAAGTCTGATAATCTATTAAGGGGGAAATACTTTTCCATAGCAGTGTACATATTCGCAAGGTGGACAAACCTTGGAAACATGAGAGTTTATGTCAAAACAACTATGTTTTGCTTAAATATCTTTGCATTTACCCTTAAGACAGGAAGCAATTCCCTTTAACATTAGCACATTGCAAATAAACAGTTTTAAATACATTTAGCACCTCTCATGAAAATACTGCATGACAGCAAATTTCTGCCTTTTGTCTGCCCTGTCGATTGTAATTCCTGCACACTCTAACCTGCTCAGTAAGAGACATGGAAATCTTTTTTTAATCCATTCATTTCTTTATTTACAATCCGAAGACCTTTATTATTTGGTTTAAGGTTAGATCGTGTTCCCTGTAAAAATCTTATAAAGGTTTCATCATAACATTAATTCATTTTTATTCTGGTTGTGATTTCAGGGGACAGATGTATTGGCAGGTGTAGAAAACCAACCAGAGATATATTTTCCAAAAACGTAGTAAGTATGACTGTATGACCTTAGAAAAGCCTGGAAGGCTGTGAAATACTGCCAATGACTGCATACTATGAAATAAAGAAATGCATATAAAGATTATTCATTTGTGTGTAATAATACTTCCAGTTCATGGGAAGAGACAATACACCATACTGTGTTCATGAAAAAGAGATGAGATGAAATTATAACAATATGTTTTAAAAAGCTAAGATCCCTTCGTCCTAGCCTGCTTGTATTGAGGTTTCTATGCTTGTATTGTATTCTTAGGTGGCCCTTATGACAAAAACCATTAAAATGCTCCTTTTTGTTTTTCAAAAACAGAATAATTAATTAATCTCAAACTGCGTTTTAAGGAATCAGCTTAGAATCGTCCAGTTCAGGTTTAATCATTCCAGGTTTTTTAGACTTCATGACAGAGAGGATCGAATGTAATCAATATCTCAATAGAAATTCTGACATGGCCATTTAGGATAGCAACAATATGAAGCTAAGAAACAGATCCCAACTTTAGCATCATTCCCTTCTAATTGTTAGTCAATTATTGTACAGACTCACAGACCGTTTTGCATTAGCATGTCCTTGGGAAAAACTTTGAAATATGTTTTTTACATGACGAAACTCAAGAGAGTGCAGCTCATCCTGATGTCATTCAATAGTGCTGTGTTAAAGGTTGAACTAAAGATTTACACTGTTTTGCAAACTTTAAATATCTATAAGTCAAATTTTTAGACTGTCGAAGTAAGCATCAGAATCTAGTCACACTCAATAAATAGAAGTGTTTAGTGGATTGTTTTATTACTGTTTTTATGTTTGTTGTCCATGTATGTAACAGGTCTCTCCTATAAATGAGACCATGAATCTCAAGAGACTTTCCTGTATAAATAAATAAATAAATAAAAAGATAATATGCGTTCCTGTGAGGCTCGTTTCTGAGACTAAAATTGAAATCACAGAGCTTCATATCTTGTCCGTCACACGTTTTGTTGTTGTACCAGGTACCCATAATAATTGCTTCTTCCTAATAAAATAACAACCTTTAAGTAGGTATTAAACATACTTTTCATAAAGGTCATATTTCTGCATTGAAATGTCTGTCTTTTTATAAGTCTGATGTAATATTATGACTGAAAATGTCATTTTTGCCAACATTCATTTGTGTGTAATTAATCTCTGTAATGCTTTTCACTTAATGAACTGAGTTCTGGGGTCACGTTAATCGGATATTTTTCGATGGTGAGTTTTTTTTTTTAATGGTGACTGAAAAATCTAAAGGCCATCTGTCATTTTGACAGATTGCAATTCACACCCCTGACCACTTGGTGGCGAGTTAGCATTTTAATTAATAGCTTCCTCCTACTGAAGCGAGTGCTTGAAACCCCTCATTCAGAGAGTCTTGCCAACTTCTGATTACTTCAATTAGAGAAATGTTCCCTGATTTAAAAACTTTGGCTGAAGTGGCACATGTAGTTCCAGTCTCCAGTGTGGGGGCAGAGCGCGGATTCAGCCTTCAGAACATCAAAACATCTACAAGAACTCGTCTGCCCGAGGAAAAAGTTCAAAACCGCATCACAATAGCATCAGCGGCTATCCCACTCCAGACATTTGATTACACAGGATTTTTTTGACCCTGTCAGTCAAAATGACGGACAATGAAAAAGTCTAGCGCAACCTCTGATTGAGTTACTGAAATAAATTTACTTTTTAACAATGTTCAAATTTATTGAATATGACTAAATGTGAGTGAGATTAGTTCATTTTAGAATTCAGCCATATTAAAATGCAGTTTATATAAACAAACACAACAGGAGAGAATAAAACAGATGTAAGGTATTTTTCTTCCCCCATTCCTATTTATCCGGCCATAAATGAATGATGGACCCGTTGTTCTTTTTCTGTAAATAGTTTTTGTTTAAAATTGTAAAAATTGTTTGCAGACTGATCAGAAAAGCACCCGCTCACAAGAATAACGTAAAAGTCAGCAAAATTCATTTTATTTGCTTTCCTGGCCCTTTCTGCTGTACTGATCCTCTTTTTCTAAAAACAAATGAACCAGGTACTGTCTACATCATGGGCAAACAACCTGAGTGATTTCTAGGTGCAGTCTGACCCTGAGCCTGCGCCACCAGAGGCTCAGCAGTATGAGAAATGATGACACACAGACGGATGCAGGAACATTACGGGCTAGAGGGCACTCTCTCCTCTGAGGACAATCAGGAAAAGGCCCAAACATATGTTGCCTTCAGAGCGTGCACATCCACACCTGATTACCTAAGCACTATCCATCATCTGCTGTGTGTGTGTGTTTGTCTTACCAGAATTGTGACTGTAGGCACAGAATAAGTTCACCATACCAGAAGAGCAAAATGAAGGAAAAAAGAAAGAGAGACAAGAAAAGAGAAAAATGATTGAATAGCAGCTGAACATTTGATACGAAGAAGATTTCCAACTTGAGTTCAGGATTGTACGCTTCATTTGTGTGTACCACCACCCACACCACCCACACTCATCCAAACACATCCATAAAGAGTGAGGAGACCTTTCATATTCATTTTCCATCATTTACAATCTACGGATTATTATGAGATTTGAACTGCTAACTGTGTGCTTGAATTTCGTTTAATGCTCAACTTAAACTTAATATGTAAAACTTAGAATTTCAGTGTCTAATTTTAGTATTGTTGATTATAATAAAATTTCATCTTCACAGCTTCACCTGTGTTCCATGTAGCATGAAGTTTTTAAGGTTAAAACAATGGATGACAGTAAATTAGCTATATCTGTTTGATCATGCTGCCCTGCTTGAATATTGTGCTGGACCATTCAACAGTGCCCTCTAGAGGTAGGGGAGAGCATAACAGCTGGAGTTGCATCTCAGTGGAAACTAACTGAAATATTGAATTTACCAAAGCTGCATCAGTGCAAAATGTTTTGTCTCATGCTTGAAAATAATTAAAACCACTTGAGCATCATCCAGAATCCTATGCTTATATTCAATATAAAGTCTAAATGCACCATGAATTAACATGTATACAATAAGCTACTAATAATTGTGTTCCTTCGAATCTAAACTTATGGTTTTGAACAGTTTTATTCCTAGGGTGGAATGGTTATATAACATTAACACTTTTTAAAAAGGGGGCACTAATTTATCATGGATTTGTCAGTCAGTCAGTCACTTTCTACCGCTTATTCCATAGTGGTCGCGGGGAAGCTGGTGCCTATCTCCAGGAGTCTATGGGCGAGAGGCGGGGTACACCCTGGACAGGTTGCCAGTCCATCGCAGGGCAACACACAAACAACCATACACACACTCATTCACACACCTAAGGGCAATTTAGAGTGACCAATTAACCTAACAGGCATGTCTTTGGACTGTGGTAGACAGCCAGAGGGCCCGGTGAGAACCCACACATGCACGGGGAGAACATGCAAACTCCATGCAGAAAGACCCCCGGCCGGGAATCGAACCCAGGACCTTTTTGTTGCAAGGCAACAGTGCTACCAACTGCGCCACCGTGCAGCCCTATCATGGATTTGTCTCTGATCAAAAAAGTATTAAAACTATACATATATTCTTAAATATATACACTAATATTTGGTTACATGTTTCATAGCAAGTTGCAACTCAGCCACATGCTTTTTGTAACCAACACTTATGTCATAATATTTGGTGTTTTTTTGACAACTCCTCTTGGCAGAATTGGTGAAACTTTTTCAAAATGGTTGGTGTCCTGTCACACACCCAGCTTTGAGGCCTAAATTTTCAATAAGTTAGGAAAGATCATCCCAGAAGCTTAATGTTTGCCTGGTTTATCTCTACCGAAAAACAGTTTTGATGTGTCCAAATGTAAACCATTCAGCCCAAACATCGCCAACAACAACGTTTCAGTACGGATTTGGTGAAATCTGGGACATGGCTTTAAATGGCTGAGCTGAAAAGCAATCATGAATAATTGGTTATTATTTCCTAAGATGTACTGTATTTGTGAACAAACTGAGCTCAAGCAGAAAACAAGGACTAAACACATAAAAGTCAGAATGTAACTATGCACTATTACAAAAAAAAATTGACAATTCCTTTGAATCGCAAATTACATTTTTAAACTATTTTAAATATTTTATTTGCTGAACCTGTAAAATCAAATCTAATGTTATTCTCAGTCTCAATATGTTACGATCTGTGCTACGGAGGAACCCAGAACGCAGACAAGCAGGCAGCATGACGGTAGTTGACTTAAGGCTTTAAATAAACAAAAAACTCACTCTTAGAAGAGGCAGGAAAAAAACAAAAGCAGGCTGGCTTGACAAAAAGGATGGCATGGGGGCCAAAAAAAACAAGACAGGAGTGGGGAAAACAAAATGATTCCGCCAAGTGACTAACAAAAACAGGTTGTGTATATATGGAGTGAAAACCCAGTGGGAGGAAGACAGATTGACAAGGTGCAGGTTAACCGGATAAAGATGATTAAACAGAACAAGAACGTGGCTGGAGGGGAAGAACAAAAACAAAAGCATAACCAAACCCAAAAACCCCAAACCCTTGAAAAAAAATGAAAAAAGACTAAAACATAACCAAAAAAAATAATAAACAAAAGGCATGATTTTTAAAAACTGTGAGAAATATAAGAAAAACCCAGAAAAACAAAACCCAAAAAATGATTTTAAAAACCCTTTAAATGTGAAAAAACATAAACAAAAAACCAGAAATTAAAAAAAAACCCAAAACCCCAAATCATAACACAATAAACACATATAAAACTTTAGATCTATGGTCTGTATTAAAATTCAAGTATTAATGGGAGACCCCTGATGGTCTGTTGGCACTTTGCCGCCTAAGTTTGCTTAGGCCATCTCTGGTGGTATGTGATGCCTTTCAGTTTAATTCTATTTTCAAACACCACAGCTTCTGAAGGAACGATCCTTGGCAATACAGTGATCTGTTCTGTCTATGTGGACTTTAGCACATCCTGTTCAGTGTGTTTTAATAGTCAGACCTGATATGGATGAACCCGATATAAATCCTACAGAAAATTTGCACAAAAAAAGCTGAAAATCAACTAATTTAAATCATCTTCATCATTTTTAAACAGATGAGTGGTCAAATACTCGTACTCGTACTCTTACTCGTCGTCTTCCGCTTATCCGGAACCGGGTCGCGGGGGCAGTAGACTCAGCAGAGACACCCAGACGTCCCTTTCCCCAGACACCTCCTCCAGCTCCTCCGGGGGGAGCCCAAGGCGTTCCCAGGTCAGCCGAGAGACATAGTCCCTCCAGCGTGTCCTGGGCCGTCCCCTGGGGCCCCCTCCCGGGGGGACGTGCCTTAAACACCTCCCGAGGAAGGCCGTCCAGGAGGCATGCGGTATAGATGCCACCTAAAACTGGCCTCCTCTCGATGTGGAGGAAGCAGGGGGGCTTTTCTTTTCGAGCCCCTCCCGAATGGCCCAAGCTCCTCACCCTATCTCTAAGGGGGTGCCCGGCCCACCTACGGGAAAGGAACTCATTTCAGCCGCTTGTATCTGGGGCTCGTTTTTTTCGGTCATGACCCAAAGTTCATGGCCATAGGTGAAGGGTAGGAACGTAGACTGGGCCCCGGTAAATCGAGAGGGGTTCGCTTTTCGGCTCAAAAATTTTCTCTTCACCACAACGGACTGGCCCCCAGCGCCCCCATTACTGCGGCAGCCGCCGCGATCCGGTCTGTCGATCTCCCCCGCTCCATTCTTCCCTTCACTCGTGAACAAGACCCCGAGGTACTTGAACTCTCCACTTGGGGGCAGGAAACCCCCCCCTTTCCAAACCCAAAGGGGACAAGGCACCCCTTTTTGGGTTGAGTAAACCCTTGTCCTCTGATTTTGAGGAGCTGATCTTCATCCCAGCCGCTTTTTCACACTCGGCTGGGGAACCCGCCCCAGCGCATGCTTGTAGGTCTTGGCTAGAAAAAGGGGGGGCCCGCAGGACCACGTCATCTCAAAAGGGAAAAGAACGGAAACCACTGGTCCCCAAAACCAGACCCCTCCGGCCCTTGGCTGCGTCTAGAAATCCTGTCCATAAAAGTTATGAACAGGACCGGTGACAAAGGGCAGCCCTGCCGGAGTCCAACATGCACCGGGAACAGGTCCGACTCCTGCTCCGCTCGTACAGGGACCGGATGGCCCTGTACAGAGTGGTCAAATATGTGGTAAAAATTATGCTGGAAGGTTGTTGATGACTACATGAAGTCAGAGGTAAAACTATCTAGGGAACATTAATCCAAACAACAATGGGATGTATATTTTAATGAATAAATTTAAACTTGTACAAATTCTTATTTTAAATAATATCAGTTTATTCAATTCAGTAAAAAAATTAATTGAAGTTCTATCATCAGTTGAACCTGAAAAACAAATGGTTCAAACAAATCATCATCAAAGATCAAAATTAAAATGAAATACATGCCAACGTTGAGTTTCTGTAAATGTCTCACACGAACTGTAGTGAATTATATTGTTAAACCACAGTCAACACCCTTTAGATTTCCAAACTACAAGATTTAGGTGTCCAGACATCCTGTACATTCAAGCATGTACAGTTCAGCGCCGCATATACGGTCATGAATAGAAGTCCTTCTCGTGTTCCCCGGGTGTATTACCACAATATTGGCTATTTCCTGTGTTGAAGACAAGTGAGCAGAGAAGCAGATGGCTTGCTCACCTCTTGCTGATGGTCTGTGACTGGCATGATTGCTGTGCAGTTTCTGCTAGTTGCTATTCCTATATTCCCTGATATTCCTCATTCACCCTCCATCACTCTGCTTCTTTTGCCTGTTTTCTAATCTCTCGGTTCTGTTAGTGTGTGATCTTGAGAGAAATAATAAAAAAAAAAGACAGATCATTCTTTTCATAGTTATCTCGTGTAGAATGCAGGGTCAACCATTAGAGCGAGTGTGCCAAGCAGGAAGTGGAGGGAGTATGTCTCGCCTAGTTTTAAGGTTCAAGAGGAGGCAGTCATTCGTGGAAGGAAAAAGAGCGGCCAGTTTTAAAGGTTAAAATAAGAAAAAGAAGCTGTTGTTGTTACAGAGAGAGACACAGGGAACTTTTCTGATGTTAATCCAAAAATAAATAAGAGAGAGATTCTTTTTTTCTGAGATTTCTGCACATTTTGTATCTGCAAAACACTTAAAAGGAAGTTGGGCTCTGTGGGAAGGTTCATCCTTGTCATCTCAAAAATAATATGTTTGAGCACTGGAATGGAAAAGAAAATTTGTTCTGTTTTGACAGGGGCACTGTCCTCAGTCACTTAAATGTTCAGCAATGTCTCCTGCCTCCTCCGAAGAAGCTATGCAAAAACAACAACCAACATGTAAAATCTTTGCTTGCTTTTTTTAAAGTGAGTTTGTGTACAATCGTTCAAGTAATTTGTGTTTTGCCTGCATATATGTACCCCTAGCAGTCGGTTAGGGTTTGTGATGGGTAAGTCAAGCATACCAAATTTTCAGGGAAGTTGAAATTGAAAAAATATCCTAGAAAAAAATCCCAAATTTATTCATGTATTTACCTAGCATCAAACGTGTTGCACTTATTGGTACCTCTATTGGTAATACGTTGTATAGCTCCCTCCTTTTCCAACAATAACCTGTAATATTTCCAAATGTTGGAGCACAAAGAGAGAGGGGTCTCTGGCAATTCATATTTGTACAATCTCCCTAGATTGTCAGAAGTCTTGGTTCCTCTCCAATGCACTAAACTCTTCAGCTCACCCCACTTCTACAGGATTTTTTGTCAGGTGAAACAGTTTTATTGATTTGGACATTTGATTCCTGCTGAAATGATGATCAACTTTTAGTTTGCTGCTAAACCCCACAAAACATGTATTTCAAATTTCCTTGTGTTAGTTGTCCTTGGGTACTCCGTCATCTTCTCACAGCCTAAAACTATAACTGTTAGGTTAACTGGTTAACCTAAATTGCCCTTAGGGGTGTGCGAGTGTGTGGTTGTTTGTCCTGTGTGTGTTGCCCTTTGATGGGCTGGCAACCTGTCCAGGATGTAGTGCGCCTCTTGCCCAATGACTGCTGGAGATAGGTACTAGGTCCACTGCAGCCCTGCCAGGATAAGCAGGTATAGACGATGAATTGACGGATGGATGGTATTTGAAAAAGCTCGTAAAAACCTTCACAGCATCACAGGTCATTCACCATACATTTCGGTGTTGATGAGGTTCTTTTTCACATATCCATTCTTTGTTTCACACCAAACCCACAGGGAGTTTAATTGCCAAAAAGCTCAGTCTTAGTCTGACTAATACTAATAGTTCCTTTAGATGCCCCAGTAGAGTTTAACAAACTTCACATGTTAAGATTTGTGATGGCAGGAGTGAAAAGGCTTTTTTTTTGTGACACATCTCCCAAATAACCAGTTAGCATGAGGAAAACGTGTAATTGTAGTTATGTAGACTTGGTGATCCCAAGATGCTACTCTTTGTTGCAGTGAGGTATCAGCTGGTCCACCGGTGTGGTCAGAACCACCTGGAGCTTAAACCACTCACAACAGTGGAGATTATGGTGGACTTCTCGAGAACTCCCCCCAAACTTCCTCCCCTCACCATCCTCAACAGCACTGTGTCTATTGTGGATTACTTTCAGTTCCTAGGAATGACCCTTTCTCAGTCCCTGAGCTGGTCCTCACACATAGACACTGTTTGGAAGAAGGCCCGACAGAAACTGCACTTCCTGCAGAAACTCAAGAAGTACTACCTTCCACAGGAGCTGCTGGTGATCTTCTACACTGTTATTATTCAGTCCGTTTTGTGCACATCTATCTCTGTGTGGTTCGGCTCATCCACAAAACAGGACTGGTCCAAACGACAACTAACAATCTGCAGAGAGAATTGTCAGGGCTAACCTTCCCTCCATCCTAGACATGTACAGGTCTATGGTAAGGAAAAGGGCACCTAACATCTCTGCAGACCCCACACATCCTGGACACATGTTGCCGCTACAGAGCGTTAATGACAAAAACCAGCCTTAACAGGAACAGTTTCTTTCCTCAGGCTGTCTCTCTAAAGAACACTTAACAGTCAGAGCGCCCAGATTGATTACATGCATATTTCCACTAATTAAACCTTGTCTTTCTCTTGGTAAAAAAGCTGTATTTATTCATATTAACATAAATATTCTACTTTTTATTTAATTTCCCTTTCTATATGTTTAGATTTAAAACGTCTTCATTTAAAGGAATGTGGAACTGAAGTCACATTCTTTGTGTGCCCAAACTTGGTGAATAAAGCTGATTCTGACAAGCATTCTTCAGTTACAATTATTTTATATTAATTTTTACAAGCAAAACTATGGTTAAGCTCAAAACTAATCATAACCCTGGTATATGTAGATGTAAAAGAATTTTATACCACCATATAATATAAATATAATAACATATTTTAAATGAAAAACAAATTTAAGGAAAACACTACCGGTCAGCCTTTCTCATTTAATTGTTTTCTTTATGTTCATGAATATTTATATTGTTCGTAGATTCTCACTGAAGACATCAAAAATAGTGAATGAACACTTATGGAATTATGTAGGAAACAAAAAATTGTAAAAGAACTTAAAATATCTTTTATGTTTTAGAATACTTAAAGTGGCCGCCCTTTCGAGTGATTACCAAAATATTACCCTTTGGCCATCTCTTAATAAACCTCCGGGAAGTTCTTTGGAAAACCATTTCAGGTGAACACCTCATGTGGCTCATGTAGAGACTGCTATGAGCAAAGCAGTAATCAGAGCAAATGGTGGCTATTTTGAAGAATCTTAACTATAAAAGAGTTATTTCACACTTTTTGGTTACTATATAATTCCATGTGTGTTCATTCAGTTTTGTTGCCTTTGGTGAGAATCTACATTTTCATGAAAATAAAGAGACCCTTTAAGTAAGAAAGTGTATCTAAAAAAAATTAAAATGTATTTATAATCTTCTTAATCATCAATGAAAAAGCACCATTGATCGTGTTATACACAATAATTGCTGAACCTGAGGTTTTATCTCCACGCTATAAATTACTGAAGTTGAAGATAGGATTTTCTAAACATTTTCAGTGTGAGAATACTCTGCCGCATTAAAATATGAAACACCATTAACATGATAGCCAAAGGAGGCACTGTTGGCCCAAATACTATTTTGTACATGAAGTATACACTTAAATACACAAGAGAAGAGCCTACAACAAATGAGGATGTGCAGTGCATGTATAACAAGTGTTATACATTTGATTTACTAATGCTGGACTATTGCACAGCAGTAAACTACATCCCCTTTTGAGCACCTTTGGTTCTCATTAAGGAACTGAAGGAAGTTATGAGGTTGTGTTGTGCCTACTGTACTGTTTTATTAGCCCTTAGAGGAAGATGGCTGGAACATGGCTGCTCTGCTTCCTGATCTTTGTGTCTCTCCTGTTTCAAATTTTTTCCAGTGTCTTACATGTTTCACACAACTATTAAACTTCCTCCTTCTGTTATACTCTTCTTTTCCCAACATATAATTATGAACTGCTTCGGTGATCATACAGTGTGTCAACCTAGGGCATATTTCTTAATGATCACTGGCTGCAGTTATCAGGAGCTGCAGATGATGGCACCATCCTCATTGATTGCTGGTGACAATTAAAAAGCATGGCATAATTCCCATTGATCAGCTATGACAGAGTGTGAAAAATAGCATCATCTGCATCGATTCGCAATAAAAGCATGTGACAAAAGTGTGTCACTTGTTCATAGTAGAAGAGCCCTTTTGCACACTGTTCTATTCATCATTTGAATGTGTGGTGCAAATGTAAAATTTAACATGAAAGGGGGAAAAAGAAGATAGACATCAATGGGAAAAAATCATATTTCATTAAAAAACTAAACGTCTTTGCCACATATATTCAATCAAAGCGGTGCTGACATTCTTACAATAATTATAATTAAATTTAAAATTTGTCCTCTTGAGCTCATTTGTAGGTCACCAAAACTGTTGCAGAAAATAAACGAAAACCTTGGAAATGTATGAATATCCCTTAAACTTTTTCACATTTTATCCCATAAGTGCAACAAATTATAGTTCATTTTTAAGGGACATATTTTTAATAGTTCACCGCAAAGTGGTGCATAATTGTAAAGTGGAATGAAAAATAAAATAAAACTCTGAAGTGTGTTGTGCATATGTATTGAGACCACCTGAGTCCGTAGATTCCAACCAACGGAGACTGAATGCCATATTTTAACCAAAAGGTGGATTAAAAAGGTATAAGGTTGCACACACTGGTGCCGGTCTGTTGTGATGAAGAGAGCCGAAAAGCAAAAGCTCTTGATTTTTCGATGTTTCTACGTTCCTGCCCTTACCTGTGGGCATGAAGTTTGGGTCATGACTGAAAGAACGAGATCCTGGATACAAGCAACTGAAAAGAGCTTCCTCCGTGGGGTGGCCATCCGGTGAGGAGCTCGGAGTAGAGTCGCTGCTCCTCCTCATCAAGAGAGGATCTATATCAGATGCCTCCTGGACGCCTCCCCTGGGAGGTGTCCCAGGCACATCCCACTGGGAGGAGGCCCAGGGACAGCCCAGGACATGGTGGAGGGTGCTGTCAAAAAATTCAACATGACTTATGCCAAAAGACAAGTTTTCCACACAAAGCTTTTCAATTCAGCTTTATCTTTGTCTTGATCAATCAAATCTTTTTTTCTTACCCTTTCACTTTTTATCCCTCTATCCCTTGTTCTCTCTTCACCTCTTTATATTTGGTCAAACATGGTTTCTTCTGCTTCTCCTTCTAAATTCCACTGTTTTTATGATTTAAATGCTCCTGGTGCTTTTCTTTCGTTTCCTGCTACCTTGATGAGGCTCATGAACTCACAGAAATAGATGGTGGAGCTGGAGATAACCAAACCAGCCAGACTTCACTGTGAATTATAATCACCTCCAATCTGTGTGTCTGAAACCTTGCCCAGTTTTAAGCACCATCCGTGTGTGTGTACGTGGACACCCTGCAAGTCACGTGTGTTGTATCTTTTTATGAACCTCATGAATGTGAGTAATGAAGTCCTTCCCCTTAGGGGTTCTGTATATAAGCATACGTTCAGTTGCTACTTATTATTCCCCCGGCCCTACAGTGTCTGACCCGTCTCTCTTTTCTGTCAGAGTTTCATGTGCGGAATATAATTTTGTTTACAGTATTGCGTTCTCTCTCTCTTTCTCACACACACAAACACACAAGCTATTAGACAGCAGCCATCAGTGTGAGCGGTCCATCACTCACCCTCACATAAGGTATTCAGCTGCACTACATCAGTGTCATATTGTCATTGACCAAGTGTGTGGCTGTGTGTATGTGTCCATAAAAATCTGGTGGAGCCAGCAGCAGCCTCTGAGGCAACGGAGAGAAAATGCACCCTTGAAAGCTTGTGTGATGTGAAAAAAAAGAGAGTAAAAATTTGTACATTTCACCAGAATGATTTACATCTATGCACACATGCTATGAAAGTAAACCACTGACTTTCTTTACAGATCTTGAACATTTCAAATCCAATTACTTTCTACATGTGTCTGGTTTATTACGTTTTCAGAACAGTTGAGGTCAAGAAGCTCTCCGTCTCAGCAGTAAAACAAGAAGGATTTTGGGGGCATCTGACAATTTGACTTCTAGTGTAATAAACTGCATTTAAAAAGCCTTTTTATTAAATGTGTTGGTCAGGTGCATGGCATGCAAACCACAGCCAAAGAGACATTAGTTATACTGCACTAAAAGATTCTAGCCAGTGGGGAAATTTCTGTCAAAAATAATTATGCAATGAAATTAAAATTACAGTTGTACAATCATGTTCTGCAATAAACTGCTGTTTTTTGAAGAAAGAAAATCATTGCATGCATTGTATGAATTTGAAAGAGATGTTGCATGCGGCAGAGAGAATCGGCAGTAAGCAGCAAGATTCGAGGCAATCAGCCTGCTTTGGTAAACTGTATAGCTAGAACGCTGTATAGATGTTTGACCTTCTGAAGTGTTTTCACCCAGTCTGTAGGACCTTTCCCAAGAGGAACACAACAATGATGAAGAACAGAATAGGGATCAGACAGATTGAGAATTGAGTTGCATAGGGTTTACACCAGTAAGTCCCAAGTTGTGTTGGCTGCTGACATAAAAGACAGAGATCAACCAGATTGTGGTAAGGACACCATTTGGAGCTCCATTAGATCTTCAACCAGCAGAAATCTTTTAGTTTCCTGTTTTAAATATTCCATTTTATTGAACTATTTTCAGCACTGATAAATTCTGCTTGTATCACCAGAACTATTTAGAAAGACGTGCCAGTACAGTGACAGTGCGTCCAGTTTTGGAATATCTACAAGTCCAGTGTAGGATACTGAACCAATCAATTAGAAGATGAACGTCTCTCATTCTTGCTGTAGATTAATTTGATTTCTTCTCTTGCATCTTCCCACTCATGCTGATTACAATAATGGTGACAACATAGGTTGTACTGCAGGTGCATGCATGGCAGAGCTAACTAGTTGCTGGATTTATCAGTCCTCCTGCCTGGCATTAAGTCATTGGCTGGTGATGCAGCAGTTCTGCAAGATGTATTGTTGAAAATATTTCTTATTAACAACCTGGCTCCAAATGATTAATGACCAATGCAATCGGTGAAGGTTTGGTAACGAGCTGACCCTACACAACACTACTGATAGAGTGCAATGTTGTAATTTGGATAGTGATATTAAAATATCGACTGAACTTAAGAAAAGGACAAATAACTTCATAAGTTTTTTTTTAAACTAACGGAAGACTTATTAAACTAAAGCAAACAAAGGCCTGTTTGTCTTGGCTGCCCAACTGGATTAATCCAGCTCAATATTTAAACTGAGGATAAGAAAATTAGATAAAATAACAAAGTCCATATAAAAAAAGGAGCCTGCATGGATGAAGTGTGTACTGTTTAAAAAGAGGCAGCAGCGCCATCTCTTGTGGAGAATAAGAACTTTTTCATCATGTCTGTGAAAAGCTTTGTTTATGTTCTTCTTGTATATAAAATCAAGTAATTGTTATGTTTCATGAATGTAATTGTTGGTATAGGTTGTGTTTAATATCTTTTTTATTCAAAGCTATGTGGGACATTTCATGGTATAAATCAAATACCATTAAAGTCCTTGTACGGTACAGAGCTCTAGCTCTGAGTGGTCAGCAGCAAACATGCCAGAAAGCAAAAATTCAGGGAATATTCCTGTGAAATACAAAAACATTTTAACTATTGTTTAAAGGTAACAATCCTAGAAAAATGCCTTTGGGATTTATGAAAATCTTTATTGCTTGAACTGTTCCTGAAAGGAAAACTGTTTAGTTTTGGACTTCAAGCACTGCAATCTCAAACAGTTATTATGCAAACTGGTTGTCAAAGTCTTCACTCTTCATCATGACAAAAAGGGGATATTATATTTATATCAATGAGATACACTGTTTATTTAGTGTTCAGTATGATCCTTTTGAGGTTTTCTTGTAGTTAAGGTAATACAGCATTTGTTCTACCAGACATATTTAAACTTATCTAACAGAACCAAATCAGCATTTTTAAACTAAACAGTCTGAACCATATCCAATTACAGTTTATAGCATCACAAAAGTTTAAATAATGTCTGGTTCACATGACAGGATTTTTATGCCGATTTGTGCCCCGATCTTCCACTTCCGACATGCCCCGATCATCTAGATGGCTCTTAAGATAACCTTAGGAGATAATCCTGCTGTGTGTGGTGTGTTAAGAGTGATCTAGTCTGCTTGGAAGGACGTCGGGACCGCTCCGACCTCAAATCGGGGATTTTCCACATGTTGGATGTCTTGGCCTGATATTCTATCGTGTGGGGTGTTCCCAGAGGACAAACAAGCATGCAGCCTCTGTTGAATGTGACGTATCAGAAAGCGAGGTGATGGAAACATGGAAGGGAATTACTCGAAACTCACACTTGATCTCAATACACACCCTCCATTTCTGCTACCTGTATGACCCCCTCTCTTTTCCAATGGTTATGGTCAATCTGACAGAGAGACGTATCCCAATCGTTGTGGTTTTTAGTATAACAATGGCCATCAGTGGGCTCTAGATGGACAAACTGTCTACTTTTAAGGCTAGGCTTAAAACTTTCCTTTTTGATAAAGCTTATAGTTAGAGTGGCTTAGGTTATCCTGAGCTATCTCTGTAGTTATGCTGCTATAGGCTTAGGCTGCTGGAGGACATAATGACCACTTTCACCCTCTTCGCTACTTTCTCACACTACTCTTCAATTTTGAATTATTTGCTGTTATTTCGGCTTTTAACTTTGTTCTCTCTCTTTTCTCTTCCTAGAAGCTACACCTGACCCGACTCTGTGTCTACCTGTGACACATTTCTGGAGAGGGGAATCCTCCAAGCTTCTGCTGGCAACAACTTAATGCTCACCCTCTACCGATAATCCACTTGGCCCTGTCTTTCAGTGTTTAACCCTTTCTCTCTCCTAGACATAGCTACTGACTGAGCTTTTACTGTAACTAACTCTATGTGCTCTCTTCAGACTCTAAACTTGAAAAATGGCTCAGAGTTTATATGTTTTTTTCTTTCTAGGTGAACGACTAAAGGAGTTACATCCATTAACATTTACCTTTTCCTTCCCATAGAAAGTACTCCTGGATCAGTGCTTCTTTGTTCTCTTTGTGTCTCTGCTCTGTTCTCTCTAACCCCCAGTCGGTCGTGGCAGATGGCCGCTCACACTGAGCCTGGTTCTGCTGGAGGTTTCTTCCTGTTAAAAGGGAGTTTTTCCTCTCCACTGTCGCTACATGCATGCTCAGTATGAGGGATTGCTGCAAAGTCAACGCCAGTGACTGTCCACTGTCTCTTCTCTACATGTTCATCCAGGAGGAGTGAATGCTGCAAGTCACTGACTCGATGCAATCTACTGGAAAAACTTTTTATCCAATTTGAATAAATAACAGAATCTGGCTGCACTGTTCAATGATTAAGATTAATTGGAATGTATGTACCTGACTTTTGTGAAGTGCCTTGAGACGACATGTGTTGTGAATTGGCGCTATATAAATAAACTGAATTGAACTGAATTGAATTGAATAGGGTTTGCGAGATTTCCCATCTGACATCTGAATGTTTGGAGTGAAATCTGTTCGTGTGCAGTGTGTTGTGCTTACCATGTGGCTGGACACCACACATTGCGGGACGAAACCTGTTATATCTACGATTTTTTATCGTCACGTGTGGGGTCTCTCAGGTTTTGAAATTCAGCCGACAATTTTAAAATCTTGCCGTGTAAACCAGGCATAAAGTAATTTCCCTCTAAAAGAGAACCAGCAGACACTTCAACTTTGTTACACAGAAAGCACCAAAACAGTGGCAATCTGGACTTTAAAACACAGCAGGCTCATAATATTACACATTCCTAAATGTCCTATTTCCATGAATCCTCTTCTTTTTTACCTGATGTAAATGTGTTGAATCCCACACTTTCTTACGTAGAATATCTTACAGCTCTGCCTGAAGGTAAACATGCATTTCATTTTGACAAGTCTGTTAGCCTGTGCTGTGTTACCCTAGTAGGCCTACGTTTATCTTCTTCATGGATACTTCTACAAAGCAAACACCCTTTGTAAGGAGGGAATTTATTTAAAGATTGTGGTTGGGTGTAGCAGGAGGAGTGTAACAGCAAACACAGCCATGCCTCTTCAATCTAAATGCTGAAAATCATATTAGATGTGCTGCCAGAGAAAACAAAATACATATTAAAAATACATTAATACATTATTAACACATATTAAATATGACCAAATCTTAAGAAAGTCCTCCTGCTGCTTGGATGTGATGTGAAGTGATAGATGATGTTCTTCACCCAAATCCTGTTTGATCTTCTACATCTCTAAAGGAATGCTCTACTTCAGTGTTTTTCAACCCTGGTCTTTAAGGCACTCTGCCCTACATGTTTTAGATATTTCCCTGCTTCAGCACACACTTATTTCAACTCATGACTGAATAACAGGCTTTTGACAGACTGCAATAATTTGAATCAGGTGTATTAAAGCAGGGAAACATCTAAAACATGCTGGGCAGTGTGCCTTGAGGGCCAGGGTTGAAAAACAATGCTCTACTTGATCAATATCCTCCAGAAAAGAAGAACATGATATTTTTTCACTGCCTATTTTCAGATACTGTATTCAATAAATTAGAAAAATGTGTTCTGATGAGGTTCGTTTGTAAGATTAAAAGTACCTTTTGAAAATAACCCATAAGCAGGTATTAAACCTTTTTTCATTAGGCCCTTTCTGTATTAAAAATTTATGTAATATTCTAATCTTAAATGTTGTATTTTAATAAGCTGTAAGTTGAAAATCATCATAACTGGAAAAATCAAAAAGTCTTACATTTTCATAAATTATTTGTGTAGGCAGAGTGAAAATTGAGCGAGTAAGAAGAGTTTGTTTGGACTACCCCACCATATTAAAAAGTACACAGCAGTTGCATGTTACCGTCGTTGGATTCAAATGTAAAAATTAAAACTTCCAAAATATTGCATAAAACCTGAATTCCGGTTGTAGAAGAACTGTAACAGATATTTAGATAGCGTACTGGCTTGTGAATTGTTTAAAAGTTGAATGGAGTTCCTAGCTTAAAGTATGTGAAAGTAGAGAGCTGTGAAACATTCAGCAAACTTAAGGATGAAAAAGCCATAAAAAGCTGAATATTTACACTCACCGGCCACTTTATTAGGTACACCTGTCCAACTGCTCGTTAATGCAAAATTCTAATCAGCCAATCACATGGCAGCAACTCAATACATTTAGGCGTGTAGTCATGTTCAAGATGATCTGCTGCACCTCAATCCGAGCATCAGAACGGGGAAGAAAGGTGATTTAAGTAAATTTGAACATGGCATGTTTGTTGGTGCCAGACGGGCTGGTCTGAGTATTTCAGAAACTGCTGATCTATTGGGTTTTTTACGCACTACCATCTCTAGGGTTTACAGAGGATGGTCCAAAAAAGAGAAAATATCCAGTGAGCAGCAGTTCTGTGGGCACAAATGCCTTGTTGATGCCAGAGGTCAGAAGAGAATGGCCAGACTGGTTCCAGCTGATAGAATAGCAACAGTTACTCAAATAACCGCTCGTTACAACCAAGGCATGCAGAAGAGCATCTCTGAACGCACAACACGTTGAACCTTGAGGTGGATGGGCTACAGCAGCAGAAGACCACACCGGGTGCCACTCCTGTCAGCTATTTGGCGTCAACAACATGAAAGCATGGATCCATCCTGCCTTGTATCAACGGTTCAGGCTGATGGTGGTGGTGTAATGGTGTGGGGGATATTTTCTTGGCACACTTTGGGCCCCTTAGTACCAACTGAGCATCGTGTCGACGCCACAGCCTACCTGAGTATTGTTGCTGACCATGTCCATCCCTTTATGACCACAGTGTACCCATCTTCTGATGGTTACTTCCAGCAGGATAACGCGCCATGTCATAAAGCACGAATCATCTCAGACTGGTTTCTTGAACATGACAATGAGTTCACTGTACTCAAATGGCCTCCACAGTCACCAGATCTCAATCCAATAGAGCACCTTTGGGATGTGGTGGAACGGGAGATTTGCATCATGGATGTGCAGCCGACAAATCTGCAGCATCTGTGTGATGCTATCATGTCAATATGGACCAAACTCTCTGAGGAATGTTTCCAGTACCTTGTTGAATCTATGCCACGAAGGATTAAGGCAGTTCTGAAGACAAAAGGGGGTCCAACCCGGTACTAGCAAGGTGTACCTAATAAAGTGGCCGGTGAGTGTATGTATAAATAGTATAAATGCCATAGCCAGAAAGAGCAGAATATTGTAAAAGTTGAATGGTTGAAATAACACAAAGTATGCATAAGTAGTTGGCGATCAAAAAACGCAGCAAGTAAAAGAATAATAAAGAAATTGCATTCCCTGCAAAAATGCAGTGTAAATGCTGTGAGCTGAATTCTTCAGCTAAAAAGTGAAAGACGCTAAAGTCAGCTGGAGAAAATCTGCTGACATGTAATTAATTAGCAGAAATATTGGAAAAGAAAAACTGTCAGCTGATCTGCTTAAATAGGAAGACTCCCAGCTAAAACAGCTAAACAAGCTGAAGGTACCTCAAAACTCCCTGTTTAAAACAGTTGTTGAAATGTAACAAAATTGGCAGAAATATAATTAAAGCAAGAAAGAATTGCCAGTAGATAAACTGAAGAGAAACAAATTTAGAAAAAGTCAGTGTTAAAAGTTTTGTAGAAATGATAAATCACATTCAGAGACTTCAGAGATGTGGTTTTATTTATACAAGTAAAAAAAAAGTTGTAGTACAATTTTAAAACAATGTTTACAGCATTGTATTTGAAAAAATCTGTTTCAACCTGACTTTCAGCAGAAAAAAATGCCATTTTTTTAAACTTAGTAAAACCCAGTTAAACCATTTTGATCATTAAAAAAAGGTATAGTAGGAGAAAATTATAAGAAAAAAGTTTCCATCTTCCAACATATTTTGTATCCCTATGCTTGAAAGCATCAGAAAAGACATAAGGGGTTTTTGATTATGAAAAATGGGATGAAATGTTTGCAAAAGAAAGTTATGACTTACATGGGCTAAACAGTATATTAAAGTTAATTAAAATGAAAAATCTGCAATGCACAGAGAATAGGCGAAAATATTTAAACAAAAGGCGTGAACACAATTTCGCACAAGTTCTGTAATCAATGCAAGTATCAAGTACAGCCATTCCAACTTCCTTGTAGGAATGCGCATGCACACATCGATGATACATCGATTAAAGACCTCTCATCAAGACGTCTTACCTGTGAAAGTTTCATTTCGTCGAAGGTTATGGTTAGTCTTATTTAATTCATTTTATGTCGTATTTTCCTTGAGTTTTTGTATTACGTCTTGTTTTAAGTTTACACAACAGTGAGTTTGTAGGATATTTGTAAATGACTTTAGTTTGACGTCTGTAATGTCGTTATTTTTCTATAAACCACGGGAATCATGACAAACACAGTCTATGTTGCAGGCTATTTTGTGCCTCTAATTATACTACATTTCTATATTTTTGAGTATTGGTCATTCTGTATCTGTCACTTTATCATTTCAGGTACTGTGTGACCTGTGCGGTCGGTGGGCCCATTTCGACTGTGCCAGATGTAATAAATACTCACCCAACTTATTTATGAACAAAGTGTTTGCAGGGATAACCTGTATTTGTATATGTCTATTTAATTTAATAAAAGCTCTTCTGAAATAGTTTCATTGTTTCGTTCTTCTTCAAGTTAGATATTCTAATGATTCATACAAATCAGAAAACCAAATTGACACCTTTTGCAGAATTGTATTTCACTTTCAAAAACAAAATAATGAATAAACACAAAAGTACACAGACCAGTAATTCATATATGGTTCGTTCTTTGGTTTTTCCGTTTCAAAATAATATGAGAAAAAATGAATAATCAGGCGTTACGTTAAAGTTTTCTGGTTTTAAAATTGAACTAGAAAAACAACAATTCCAAAAATAGGCTGTTTTTCAATTTAGGACCTTTTGGTGAAGCCAGATACTGGCAATGGCTGCACTCAAACCCTGCACTGATTACAGAACTTGTGATATTTTCTTCCCCTGAAATAATCTGTTCCCCTGGTCACACAGCACAGATGTTATATCATGGGTGCGCTATGTGTTTCAACATATAGTGTTTCCACAGAGTTCTTTAGGTTTAAGTATGAGTCCAGCCCATATGTCTTATTTTCCTAACGTTTTTGCATTACTTTTAAGTTTACATTTAAGTTTACAATGACAGTAAGCATATTTGTAAATTACTTTAGTTTGACGTCTGTAATATCGTTATTATGGTAAATGGCCTGCACTTATATAGCACTTTATCAAGTCCCCACAGACCCCAAAGCAGTTTACACTACAATCAGTCATTCAATGTTATACAGCATAGCCACAGGGCAGACTGGCAGAAGTGAGGCTGCCATACAATCAACCCACCAAACTACCACCTGAGCCACAGTCACCCTTAAAATGTAAACCACAAATTACTCTCATTGTTTAGCGTTAACCACGTGAGTCACGACAAACACAGTCTACTTTGCAGGTTATTTTGTGATTATAATTATACTACATCACTATATGTTTGAGTATTGATTGTTCTGTATCTGTCACTTTATAATTTCAGGTGCAGTGTGACCTGTGTGGTCGGTGGGCACATTTTTGCTGTGCCAGATATAGTAAAGACTGTCACACAACTTATTTATCCACAAAGTGTTTGCACGGATAAGCTTTATTTGTAGATGTCTATTTAATTTATTTGCAATAAAAGCACGTCTGATATTGTTTCATTCTTCTTCAAGTTAGATATTGTGATAAAGGAATTTCTTGCATCAGCATGTGCTACCTCTGTATTTTATAAAGTTAGGATATCCTGATGAAGGACTTTAGTGTGTCAACATGTGCCAGCTTTATGATGAAGGAATTTACTGCATCTACACACGTAGGTAGTGGTTTTAGTAAGGTTTTAGTCATTCAGATAAATTGTTTCAACGCTACACATAACTGCTAAACAGCCACTTCAGTCTCGTCAGTTGAAGAATGTTTTCCGGTGATTATATTTAACATCAACACTAGACGTTATGGTTTTCAGCATGTAAACATGACGGAGGCAGTTTCTCGAAGGCTAGCACCGACAGATACATATAGCGATCTAGACATGCTACGGTAGGAAAATCTGACATGGCAGCACAGATCATCAGAACACTGGTATCGCTATTAATTAAAATAACAGCTGTATATTTTGTTTTGGATTTAGATAGCTAAAGCAAAAATCAAACACTGTGGATTTGTAATTAGTTCGATATTACATTTTTACATTTACGTTTTAAAAACAGAAAAACAATTGTGTTTTGAAAACCAAAGAACGAAGCATACACGGATTTTTATTGCCAAGTTTGTGTACAGAAAGAAGGAATTTGACTCCGGTACATTTTGCTCTCATTCTACAAAGCTGAATTGTTCTGCATATAACAGCTTAACAGGAATGTTTAATTGAATTATAAAAGAGCAAAAGTCACCATTGAAGACCACTTTAACACAAGTTCCCATGAAAAAGATAAACAATCAAATGAATCAGCAGAACATTAATCTAAAATGTGAAACAGAGAAATGCAGACAGGGGAAGGTCTTGAAGTGAAAAGAAAACATCTGAAAATGTTAGTGTCAAACATATCAAAAAATGTCTTGCACCGTAGGCGTCGGCAGGCCTCGGTGACCAATCCTGGAGATTTTCATGTGTCTACAATAATCCGCCTAGGAGATGTGATGATTTAAAAAAGTCAATCATTTTAAAAGTCTTCAACTTGTGTCTGTCTGAGATAAAGACAGAGTTGGTACTGTCAACAAATCTACTTCCTGACAAAACACTAAAAGTAATTTGTCAGTTAACCCAGAAAGGTCTGAAGATTAATTGGTACAAGGCTCATATCTCTACATCTCTACATTAGGAGAGGCGACAATTCGAAAACAATGCTTACAACATTTACACTAATTAATAGAAACAAAGGCTTGAAAACATCAGTCTGTGTCTAATTTATCTATATATGTTTCACTTAGTGAATAAAGTTACTGAAATAAAATGAACTTTTCAATAAAATTCAAATTTATTGAATATGACAAAAACATTTTAACAATGTTTCAGTCTAGATTCAGACGCTTTTGTTGCGCTGAGAAAATAAAGCAAAGAGAACATGTTTTAAGGGTTAATAGTTGTTGCTGATACAAAATATCTGAAACAAGGTCTATTGACGGATGAAAGAAGAGGAAGTTCTGAGAAAGCGCTTAAGTTAAAAGTTACAAACTTTTAATCTGATCTCCTTTCTTAGCTTTAGTAATCAAATCATTTCTAGCTCCTGAACCTCTGCTTTGTTCAAAAAGGACCGACTCTAAAAATGTACAGAGTTCATCCATTTTCTATAAGGATTAAATAGAAAGTGAATACCAACGGCTATATTACGTCAGTTATGGATAAACGCTATTGATATTTGTTATAATTTATCGATTTTTTTACAACAGTACTTTATCTTCTGTGTACTAGGTGTACTTGATAATGCCTCCTTTATAAATAATCACTTGGTGCAGGTTTGCAAGAAGTTATCTTTTTGAACTGAAAACCATTTTACTTTAAAAGTTGTGAATAAGCAACTTGTAATACGGAAAAAACATGTCTAGGCAACCTGTGACCACTCTTTCTCTACCATGCTGTGTCATCAAGAATGATTTGGTGAATAAAGTGTGCATCATCCGAAGCTGTCTAATGTGGTGTGTTATGTGTGTGTGTTAGTGCCCCGATGCGTCTCATGTTCACGTGGATAATGCAATTGGCAGACAGCTCGCTGCAGGCGGGAGGGGCCTTTTTAGGAGCAGTGGGGTTAAGAAGGAAAGGCAATGTCATGGAGAGAGGACGTGGCTTGGATTTTTTGCTCCTGGATATTTGAAAATGTGGACTTTTGGACCATTTGGAAACATTTAGACTCTGGAAGAACGCTGAGGCAGAAAGCCTGATTGTTTTTTTTTTTTTTAGGAAATAAATAAACATAGTTTTGTTCGTTGCTCGAGAACTTTGACAAAGTACGAACAGGAGGCGGGCTAATTTGTACCCTATGCTGCTCGATCAGCTGACTAATACTGCCGGTTTGATTCAGGAAAGTAAGGAGAGGGAGAAGAAGAAGGGCTATTCTGAGGCGTAAAGTGATAACTGAAAACATAGATGAGTCCGCATTGAATGTTCAGTTTATATTTTAAAAGAGTAAAATAGAAGCAACAGCCCAAGATTTTCAGTACATCAAAGACTTAAAAAAATCACTTTATTTCCTCTAGATTTTTGTGAGTTTCCGCTAACAAGCATTCGCGCGAGGGACCACTTCAAGGGTCCCCAAACCAGCCACAGCAAATAGCCAGTGACACCAGATGTGAGCAGAGGAGGAACGCTCTTTCGGAACACTGTGTTTGAAAAAACAAACCCGCAGGATAACAACCAACCAGAGCAACCAGAAATTAACTGTGGATCAATGGCCTGATTCTAACAGACCCCAGAGATCTCTCATCAGATGTGGATCGGACAGAGAGCTGCAGGCTTTCATTAACATGAGAGACGATATCCAAAGGCCTTTGCGGATATTTGCAAGTGCCAACAACAACGATAGTGACACGGGGCAGACACCATGTGGAGGTTACCAACACCAATTAGCAAAGGGAATACCCATACAAAGCCTTTCAAAATATAACAAGTTATGTCTTAATGAAAGTATCGAAGAACATATGGTGCGGACTTATTTTTCTGTTTAATTAATATGGGTTCAATTCAATTTCCATAATTCATGGGTTAGTTACTATAGCGCAATTTCACAACACATGGTGCGTCCAAGGCACTTACAAAAGTTCAGGGTAGCATGTGACCAGTTCTACAAGATGTAATTCTGCGGAGCCGGAATCATGTATGACAGCAAACGACGGCACGTCCGATGTCCTGCTCCATTTATTCAAATCGGATTAAAAAGTGCAATAAGGGAGAGTGATGCGCAATAAATTACTAAGGGGTAAAACCACCGAGGCGTCGATATTTGTATATTTAGGCATGAATTGGTCAGGGTCGCCAGTCAGAGCACTATGATCGCATCGTCACATATCCATCCAGCACGTGAGCATGTAGAGGATCACAGGGACAGGTATAATAGGCTGGTTGAGCTTTTGCAGGAATCGCCTCAACCTGACATGCAACTGTAGCGACAGTAGGAGAGGAAAAAACTCCCTTTTCTAAACAGGAAGAAAAGAAAGGGACAGAAACTCCGCAGGCAGAACCAGGCTCACAGTGGTGATGCTTCGGCGGCCATCTGCCCGCACACGATCCCGATCTGGGGTTAGACGGGGGAGGAGAGACCAGGCAAGCACCCAAGAGGACACAGAAAGGGAACAGATAGAGAAGCACTGATCCAGGAGGTACTTTCAAATGGGGGGGAAGGCCCCAAAAGCTAAATGTTAATGGATTGTAGCTCCTTTAGGTCGTTCTCATTAGAAAGAACAAGGAACAGAATAAACTGGGCTTGAGCCAGTTTTCAATGTTAGAGTCTGAAGAGGAGGACATAGGAGTTAGTTACAGTTTTAAAACTCAGTCAGTAGGAGCTAGTCTAGGAGGAGGAAAAAGGGTTATTAAAACACTGGAAAGCAGGGCTAGGTGGACCATCGGCATTTGAGGGGTGGAGCACCAAGTTGCTGCCGCAGGAAGCCGTCGGACGAGCCGCCTCTCCCAGAAAGTTGTCACAGGTAGGAGCACAGAGTAGGCCAGGTGTAGCTTCTAGGAAGAGGAGAAGACAAAGAAGAGAACAAAGTTTAAGAAAGCTGACAATAACAGGCACAAAGTAATACACAAAATTGAAGAGTAGTGTGAGAATGTAGCGAAGGAGGGTGAAAAGTGGTCATGTAGGTCCTCCAGCAGCCTAGAGCCTATAGCAGATTAACTACAGAAATAGCTCAGGAAAACCTAAGCCACTCTAACTTATAAGCTTTATCAAAAAGGAAAAGTTTTAAGCCTAGCCTTAAAAAGTTAGAAGAAACATTGTTTCCTTTGTAGATGAACATGTTCTTATAATCATTTGGCAGATAGTGTGAGTACCATTGTTAAACATCGAATGAAACCCCTGACTATCCATCGTGCTTCTTGCTTTTAGGATCAAACGTTGTTAAAAAAGAAACATGCTTTTGGAATCGTCCAAATGATCCCCAAGATATATACTAGATAGATTTTAAAGATAATCAAAATTATTATATATATATAGTTATTATATGATTATCTATATAATATATCTTATATATATATAGATCTATATATATAGGTGGCATTCTATGGTAACTTCATTTGAAAAGCAAAGCTGCAAGAGGTCTCTTCTAACACCTCTTCCATAAAGGCCATATTTGTAGAGTGCACAAGAAATAGTTGTCCTGTCAACAAACTCTCCCACCTGAGTTTTCGATATTTGCAGCTCCTCCAGCAGCTCCTCTTATGGTTTATGTGGATGGCCATGTTTTGTTACCTTTGTAGTCTTCCCAGACTCTTTCTATTTTCAGATGAAGGATTGAACAGTTCTCTGTAAAATGTTCAGCGTTTGGATTTTGTTTTATACTTAACTTTATCCCTGACCTATCTGCTGTGTTTGCTGGTTTTATAATTGCTGTTTGTTACTTACCTGTAATGGGCGAGGAAGATTGGCCACTCACCACTGAGCCTGGTTTCTGCGTGGAGGTTTTGCTGGTTGAAAAAGGGGAGTTTTCCCGTCTCCGGACGGGTCGCTGACATGCATTGCTCCAGTCTGAGGATTTGCTGCCAAAGTTCAATCCCCAACGGGGACTCGCTGTGCCACTGTTGCTACTTGCTCATCCAGGAGTGGATGCTGCAAGTCACTGACTCGATGCAATCTGCTGGGTTTCCTTAGAAAGCTTTTTAACCAATTTGAATAATAAACTAAATCTGACTGCATTGTTTTCTGATTAGGATTGATTGGAATGTATATACCTGACTTGAAATCTGTATGATTTGATTTAACTGACTTTGTAAAGGTTCTTGAGATGACGTGTTGTAAATTGGTGCTATATGAATAAACTAAAGTGATTTGAATTTTCAAGACTTCAATTTGACAGCTATGTGCAACTTTGTGGTTGGCCTATTATAGATTAGCCACAAACAGCTCTGATATTTGTGATTGGCAAGGTAAAATTTTATATATTGTCTCGCAGGAGGTAAGCAACAACTTGTTGCAAGGCCTCTGTGAATCTCATGGAAATCCACCAATCAAAAGCAGGACAGCTTCAAATGCAGCAATACAGGAAGAGGATTCTTCAAGACTGGATGCCTTGAGAAAATTGTTCTCTTGGCAGAAATTGTATCCCTCTGTCGTACTCTTTCAATTGCTGCACTCTAATGAAACAATTCAATAAGATAAGAGAGTACTGCACAGGTGGCTGTCAAAGAGGTCTTTCATTCTTCATCATGCTGAATCACATTAGTAAATGACTTTGACCTAGATTCCATGATAATTTGATGTCAGATTGATCTTGGAACTAGTTGGAAATTCAGTTAAACTTAAAAACTAGATTAATTCATTAATTAATCATTGTTGACTATCTAAACATGCTGAACTAAATTTACAGTCCCAACATGAAGTGGTTCACAATGCATTCATTCTTTCTTCAATGAGGTCATTAAATAATAAACAGGTTCGTTTTGCCAATCTGACCTTTAAACAGATGAAAATAAACTATGCCGTTCTTTTTGTTCACATTAGATGTGTTATAACATGGCTAAATTCTAAACACAGCTGATCTCATCCACATATTTTCCTGTTTTGCTTGGAATTTTGAGCAAGAAACAGCCCGTTAATGATCAGTTTCTAATTGCTGGGTGGCTTAAAGCTCGGTGTTCCTCTTTCATAAAAATCCTCATTTTGCATTAACACATCAGTTGACTAAATCATCACTCATCTTTGTTGTTCTTTTGGATTTAGCTCCTTCTTTGATGGTCTGAGAATAAAGTTAGAAGTGACAGAATGCTGCTGCTTTATTTTTCTGCTCCCCTTTGTTGTACCTGCAAACGCACCTGGATCCATTACCTGCCTGCAGCAGCCTTCAGTGTGGTAGCAAAATAGAGTGCAGAAACACAGAAAGAACTTACCTCCCTCTGGGTAAATAAGTTTCCCTCCCTCAGTCTCCCTACTGTTTCTACCTCAGCCACTCCATGTTATCTCCTAATTACCACAGAGGTCACAGATGTCATTCGCCACACCTCCCTCAGTATGAGCTCTCAGAATCTTATTTTCCATATTGTTCTCTGCTAGGTCATCCCTTATTCCCTGTTCCCATGACCATCATTTTCTTGTTTTTAACTTCTGACTCTGTCTGTGCCTCTGTCCTGTTTTTCAAGGTGTTTGCTTGTAAGTTTTTCATTTTTGTTATGAAACTTTGTAATGTTCATCCCACATTGCTGTTTGTGCTAGGGTCCTTCAATTAACTCACACAAAACAATATGGCATCTTAATTCACCAAGAAGCAAAAGGTGTATCAAGATGTTTTTTTGGCAATGTTTAAAACATTTAATGAATTTAAGTACAAGTGTAACCATTCGTCACTATGTGAATCTTGCAGCTGTAATATAGATTTTTAAATAGATCTGTTCTCTTTTTTGCCTTTGACAACTAAGTTATTGGTTTCTGTTGACCAGTTTTAAATTTGTGAGACTAGAAAGATGTATAAAAATTCCTCAGAGCACTACTGTTGACCTTCTCTTTGTCACCCTGCAAACTTACTGATACAGCTGCAAAGACATTGTTGCCTCAAACAGCTGGTGCTGCAGCTTAGTAATCCTCCACCAAGGAGCTCACATATTTCAGTCTATCTGTGTGACTGTGTTCACCATGTGATTGTGTGTGTGTTGAGAACAGCAGGCCGCAGGACACACAGGACACATTATGCTCGTAAAACAATTCCTGGATGGAAAAGTGGGGCTGTTTGATCAAATAAATATTTACTAAATATCCCTAGAATGCTGTGAGACCGGTGTTACCATTAGGCCACACACACAAAATAAAGCTCTGCAACTGTAAAAGACAACCACTCTTTGGAACATCTTTCAACATCTATCAATACAATCTGCTCAGAAAATTGTAAAACCATCATTATAATTTCACTTTCAGATATAAAATGAGGGAACCAAATTGGGATATTTCAAGTCCATTCATTTATCCAAGTGATGCAACAGAGAGCTATAGAAACCAACGCAAAGACTCACAAGACTCTGAAACTAAAACCACTCACTGCAATTTTCCATGAGTATTTTTTCTATATTTACACCTTAACTTTTATGTGTTGTGACTGTGCTGAAAAGCTCCATCAGCTACACAATTTTAAACAAAATCCCATTATTCTCAGAGGATTGCCTGAACTGATAAAGCTGATTGTTTTCATGTTTGTTTGCTACTACTTCCAATGTACAGCTAAAAAAAGAAAGAACAAAATTCTAAACATGATGGTGGTCAGAGGGCTTGGTGGTTTCTGTGTGTGGCAGCCCTATTTCTGTCAGTCTGCCCCACGTTAGCTGTGGCTGCATTGTAGCTCACCACTGTCAGTGTGTGAATGTGTGTATGAAAGGGCGGATGACTGATTGTAGTGTGAAGAGCTTTGGGGTCTCCAGGGACTTCATAAAGCGCTATACAATGCAGGCCATTTCCCATTTACATACATGTGCTTTTTGTTTGTCTCCAGGAATGGGAGAAGCTGAATTATGACATCCACACACTGCGCTATGCCAGACGAGAGGTCAAATCTCGATGGAAAAAGATCCTGCTACAGCTGGGTGAGACTCAGTGGACTTCTAAATAGGAATGAAGCAGGGCATAACTATTAAACACAGTTACAAAAATGTTTTAAATACTTTGTGAAAAAAAACTTTTTTAGTAATCACAACTTCAAGACATCTCTTCCATGAAGCAACTAATCACATGCATTGATCAAGTGTGATTTTGACTGATTCTTCTACACTGGCTGTTTTCAAATCAGCTTACTGACTGGTCCATATTATCAGTTTTACTTACTTTCTCTAAAACCATTTAGGAGTTTCTTTGGCTGGAAATCCACACTAATTCCATCTTTAGATTAACAAGATCATGGGACATTTCTCCATTCAGCCTTCTTTCAGCTTTAGTCTGCTAGCACCACATGCTGTAAGATAGCCCACACTAAGCAAATGTGCTTTGGCCTCATCTGACCAGACTTAATTCTCCGAATTTATCCTTGGCTTGTTCGAAAACATCTGCAGAAAACTTTAAACAAGCTTCAACATGCATTTTCTTTAGCAGAGGAGTCTTGTTCAGTGAGTGTGCATCAAGGCCACTGGGGTTAAGTGCATTTCCCATGTTTTCAAGGGAAAAAAGGTACCTGCAATTTTCAGGTCTTTCTGAAGATCTATGCAAGTGCTTCTTGGCTCTTGAATAAAACTTTTCTTTATTCTTTTGAATCCTCTGTCAGAAACCTTATGAAGAGACCTGGCCTTGGCTTGTTAATGGTGAAATTATATTCTTTCCACTTCCCGATTATGGCTTCAAGAGTCCTCAGTGCAACATGTTAAGAAGTGTAAATGTAACCATTGCCATTTGTGTGTTTTGCAGGTGTAATTCCTCTTTTTATGAATGTACCATTGCTTTTGCAAAGGTACCTGCTTTTGCAATGTTATCATTTGGTAATGAGAAACCATTTCATAGGCCAGCAGTTAGTGTTAAGCCAGCTGATACTGATTAGCACTTACCAGCAGGTATGCTTTCTAAATTCTAATAGGTTTCAGCTGGTTTATTGGCTTTCTGTAACTTGTTAAAATCCCCCTTTTTTATGTGTTCAATAATTATTCATTCTTTAACTTAATTTGTGGACTAATGAAATTTGATTTTCTTGGAGAGTGAGAGAGAGGGGGGCAGAGAGGGAGGGAGAGAGGACGAGATATGGAAGAAACACCTCTTTGTGATCAAGTCCTCCGCTATACCATGCCAGTGGCAGTGTTTCAACAGGGACAAAACCACAGTCTGAGACTATAGAAGCTGAACTGGATTTACACACATTTTACTTTTAATTGTTGACACTTGGATTTCGAAAATGGGACATTTTGTTCCTTTGTGAAGTTCCGGTACTCCTCTCCCTGTGTCTCTGCAGGTTATCAGTGTGAGGTGGATTCCCTGCTGTGTGTTCACAGACAGAGCCACTTCAGTCCAATTCAAGAACATCTTGGAAAAGCTGCCGACCTTTTAAAACAGCTACTGGACCACACCTCTCTGTTCCCTAACGGAACAGAACATCATAACAGATACCTTTATGTCATGGTATGCACATTTATACTAACCTTCACTTAATCTGTCTGTTTTCCTGTACTATATTTCTATGATTTGGTGTAAAAAGTCTTAACTTTTTGTGATTCTATGTACAAGAAATGACAAACAAGGGGTTCACAAATTATGCCCCCATACCAAGCCTTCCTTCTCAAAGAGACCAGCTGTAACTGTAATTCAACTTCAACAATAGCTAACAATAATATATCTTTAAAAAATTGCTTTTGTTTGCAAAAAAAAAAAAAAAAAGGCCAATTCCATCAATTTCCTGTTTTGTCTCTGGTGTTTTACACCCACTATTGTTTCAATGACCCTCTACAGATTAGGTTCAGTTTATTTTGTGACCTATTTGCAGAATTAATGAAAAACATTGGAGATTTGCCAAAAATGTGTCAAATGTAAAGGGCGAATGTTCTGTTTTCATGTTAATCTGCAGTTATGGACTTTTTTGTGATTTTTTTTTTTTTTTTTTTCCTACCCTTTGTGTTTCCTTTAGGAGCGTTTGGTGTCACTGGACAGTGCAGAGGACTTCATTAAACTGGCCAAAGAGAAATATCCCAAGAAGGAAGGCTGAGAGACAAAATAGGCACCAACAAGGAGAAAAGTTAAAATAGCATATCAAAAATGTCTGCATACAGTGCTGTGCAAAAACCTTTAAAGCTCTTAAATTGTATTACGTGTTGCTTCTGATCAGTCATTCCCAGTAATTGCAGACCTTAGCTGATTTCTTTTTACCAATTCTTTTCTGTCAGAATTAAAACACTAAAGATGATCTAATGCTACGAAGGAAATTAGTAAAAATGCAGCCCGAGTCCGAAGAAATACAACGGAGGAGGTACCCTGCCTTGCACAATCATTTATACCTGTTGAACCTCTTCATATTACAGTCACAAATTTGATGGAGATTTCTGCGCTCTGCAGCACCCCTGAATCACAACTTTTTACTGGATTGTATTTTGGGGTGTCAGTAAAAACGTATAACCTTCCAGCTTAAAGTTAACTGTAAGTTCAAAAGTTCTAACAGTATTTTTTGCTACTTTGAAAAAACCAGTCAAAGTGCTTTGTAATGCAAATTATGATTCATGGCATTTTAGATTTTGTCTTTTTTATTTCAAAACTCAATACTCGCTGAGTAAATGTAGGTGCTTTTAACTTAATGCATTTGTTTAAAAGAGAAAAAATATAAACATTAAAAACGTTTTTTGCGCATAAAGTTTTTAATGGTTATTTATTTCAGTTATCTAGACATTTAATTTTTATTTTTTGAGATATATCCCCTACTTAAGTGTAGGATGTTAAATTTCACAGTTTTCAATGTTGAAATTGCTTTTTGTCAGCAGGTGGCAGCATTTGTTTACTTTACACTGTTTGACTATTTAGTTGACTACTAGAATTTGTTTTTATCCAGAAATTAAGCTAAAAAGGAAACAAATTAAAGTTGTAGCGCAAAACTCGATATGCTTGAAGCTCATTTTCAACTTCTAAACTATAAATAACTAGAAGGTAAAATATATGTGCAGCCTTTCATTAATCTAGGCCAGCCTTGGGAAATTAAAATGTCCTTTCTGAAAGATTGATGCAGGACGGATGCAAAACGTTTCATTGTAGCTTGAAACCAAGCCCTTTTCTTGGATAACTGCTGGATATAAGAGTTAAAATACATCAAAATGCACAATCACCAGCCTCAAATGATCTGAGCTAGTGATCATACAATCCATGTTTGCCACGTGTGGTGCACAAATTCATCCTCGCTCGCACACATGTGCACTCAGAAAGAGAAAGTTAAGTCTGACCCAGATACTGTTCTCTCCAAGGTCCCTTCCCAGGTTTGGGAAACAGATGTGGACCTAAGTGAGGGGAAATGCTGGAGCTGGGGGGAAGGGAGCAGAATGGGATTGAGGCACTGAAAGACATGAACTGGATACACCTTTTTCTCATTAAACCTACAAGTGTGTGTGTGCATCTCTTTGTGTAATGCTTACATCATTCCTCAGACCTTAATCTCATTCTCCACCCCCAACTCAAACACACACACACACCATCAGTCCTGCAACTAAAGGAGTTGATTGGTGTGTTTGTTGGACCTAAATATTACACATACTTTGATTAGAATTTATTTCTGACTGATCGACTGATTGATTCCTGTAATGTTGAAAAGAGAACGTAAAGACTATTTCAATAAAAACTGATTGACTCCTATAGTACTATCCAAACGTCTTTAGTCATCCCTTGCGGTTTCGATAATTTCAGAACGTTTCTCAACATACAATAATAAACTGTAATATTTTAAGTTTTTCCACACTTGTTGCACTGTAATTACTTAATACACCATTCTCATTTCTGTAGCTATCAAAAAACCCTAATGTTAAATTACAAAAAGATAGATTTTGACAAGCATCATGTGTCCTGGACAGATACCGATAACATCATATTCTCAACATGTCTGTTCTCTATAAAACTTTTTTTCCCCCAACGTTCATCTGTCCTCACCTGCTTCTCATGTGTTGCTTGATGCCACTACTCCCTCACATCCTTCTTTGTCTGTATGAACACCAGTAAGCAGACTTGGTTCAGAGTGCAAGCTGTCTCTCAGTAAAACCTTATAACACAGGTGTCAAACTCCAGTCCTTGAGGGCTGGCGTCCTGCAACCTTTAGGTATGTCTCTGCTTGAACACACCTGAATCATATAATTAGGTCATTTGCGGGACTCTTGAGAACTTGACTGCATACTAAGCTAAGGTAATTCAGCCATTTGATTCAGGTGTGTTGGACCAAGGAAACCACTTAAAGTTGTAGGACACTGGCCCTTGAGGACTGGAGTTTGAAATCTGTGCCTTATTGTGTAGAAAGCTTATAAGGCAGAGCCATATATATATTTAAGTCAACATCCAGTGCTCTTAGCGACAGTGACTAATTGTTCATGCTGGTAAATGTCAAAGCCTGTGTGATGATACACTTCATGGTTGGTCCAGAGGGATAATTCATCTAGACTTTAAGCAAATAATTATAAAATTTTTATATTTAAACACAAACGTCCGGCTTATGATCCCCAATGGTGAAGATGTGTAAAAAACCTTGAAATAATTCTTTCTTATATACTTTCTTGTGATCCAGATCATCGTGTGTGGTGACAAGATTCATATACACTGACTTTTTGATAATAAGTAATCATTTTAATTAACAAATTAACAAAATTAACAAAAACAAAAATTAACAAAACAAACAGATAAGAGCCTTCCATTAGATAATTACTGCATGGATGATTTAGGTATTTATCCATAGCTGATACAGTGAGAAGCTTAATTTCTTAAAGATCCATGTTTGAGGACATCCTATTGTCGTGGAAAAGAAGTTAATCTGCTTTATCTAAGGAGCTAAAACTGCTAAAATATGACCAAGAACTATCGACCACATTATTAATAACTGGAGGGATAATGTGTCTTCATGGAAGGAATGTGGGATTCATTTAAATGTTTGGTGGATATAACTAAACTATATTTAATAGTGAAAATAAGAGCATTTACAAACTCACAATTTAAAGGGAACTAAAGGGATTGGGATTTAATAGCAGTGTAGACTTGATAAAAACACTGATCTGTGAAGGTAAAAAAAAGGTTTAAATTTGCTAAAAAAACATAGACTGGACAGTGGAGCAATGGAAGAAGGCCATGTGGTCTGATGGTCTGATCCATAGTGATGGCTGCATCAGGGTAAGAAGAGAGGTGAATGAAATTATACATCAATTAGCCTATGGGGTTGCTGCAGTTGGTCAGGTCTAGGTTAAACATTGTTATGTGCTCAAAGAATGACTTCAGCTGACTGACCAAATATGCGTAATGACCAGGTTATTTAATCAGTGAATTTTTTCTTCATATTCCAACATGACAATGTGAGGATTCATTAGGCTGAAACTGTAAAAGAGTGGTTTAAGGAGCATGAGGCATCATTTTCACATATGGATTGGAAACAACAGTACAGGACCAAGAAGGTCCTATTTTAACCCCATCTTAAATCTTTGGGAATGGCTGCAGGAGAATTTACACAGCAGTCCGACACTCCCATCATCTGTACAGGATAATAGCGCGTTAAAGCTCATCAAAGCTAAAGTCTGTCCACAGAAATCAGAAAGTGATGGGTAACCAAGTGAATGTTTTTAGCCCCCTTGATAAACTTAAATCGTACACTATGAATAAAAAAATGCATGAGTTAAATGTTTTACAGATTAGTAGGAGTTTGCCAACAATCTCAAGATTGTAATCAGTGATATTGTAAAAAATAATATATATTTTTAACTTTTTTCTCCACTGACAAAAAGAGGCCGTTCATTGTCTTAACATCTCATATGTCAGCTGTATTCAGTTTTTGTTAGTGTAATTAAGGTAGCATTGCTTTTCCAACATTATTGCATGAAAACTAGTCCAGTGTCTTTTTATTTACTTGGATTTAATTTTACGTTACGTTAGCATGCATGTTTTTGCAGAATGAGATGAAGGGCAGAAAAGCTTAAAGTCAATCATTGTGGTTTTGTTGTTTTAGTCTCGGACAGTTCAATAATTGTTTTATAATGAAGGCTTATCAAACTGATGCTCCAACCAACTGATTTCCAACCTTTAACTGGAAAAGCAGCCCTACAGGTTTAAATGCTTAACCCAGATTCTTAATGGACCAGACATCGGACCCCATCTAACTCCTCTCATAGCTTCCCGTGTTTATCTCCCTGGGTATTTTCTGATAAGACACTGTTACACCCATGCACACAGACAGTAACAGACATATAGATAAGTTCACGAGCGCACACAGCAATTTATAACGGATGTTTAGAGAAGAACAAATAAACCAAACGAAGATGTGCTGACCTCTTTGACTTCAGACTGATGGTCAGAAGTCAGAGGTCTTCTCAGCAAAAGAACGTTATGCTTCTCCTTCTTTCTCTGCGTCATTAATGTCAGTACAGAAAACATGGTTTAATTTTTTTATACTTTATTGGAGAGAACAAGAAGGTAATGTAAATCTTAAAACAAAAAGTGAACAATTATAAAGCTTTCCAAACCGATCGCACCGTTTCTTAGAAGTAACATTTGCAAGCTCAATAAATTATTACTTTTTGAAGGAATTTTTTTAGACACTAGTGATCTTCATTTTCTAGTAGGTTTACAGGAAACAGGTGAGAGAGAGCAGAGAAGGGAATGCAGCAAACGTCAATGGGCCGGGATTCAATCCCACCACAGCCTGACTAAGGCCTCCCTACATGGGTCATGTGCTTAATCCCCTGTGCCACCAGCACATTGCCCAAAATCAAAAGATTTTCAGAATCTATAATACAGCTTGGACATCAAGGAACAGCAATAAATTATTTCACCTTAGTAATAAAAAGCAAGAGCTGCTTTGCATATTACAGCCATTCTTAGTTTCTTAAGTCACCCAGAAGATAATAATCAAGGAACACAGACAGATACAGAAAGACATGTTGGTTGAGCAAATCTGCAGGCAGGGCAGGGTGTGTGCAGCATGCTTGTGGTCATCATTGGTGGAAGAGTAATTACACGGTTCCACCAATGCTCTTGATTTATTCCCCTCAAATCAAACACAATTAAATTAGATAATAGGGTTTCCCTTGACTGTAATTATTATTCATTTAACTGCATTGGTTCCACAGCTGTGATCAGATTGTCTGGGCTGCTTGGTTGCTGATCGTCCCCCCTTTTTTTTTAGGATTGCTGCCCAGGATCACTGATAGGTTAAGATCTAACTTTAAAAATGTACATCTGATTCTCATAAGCTGTGTAGATCCCTGTTTGGACCAATAACCAGAACTGACACAGGAGTACAGGATGCATCCAGATGCAACTGTGAGTGCGTGCACTGCAGATGCTGTTTGTGTGCACAAGTCGCACTGTTCACTGATGTGGTTTGGGATGTTTGAGTGATCTCACAAAGCTGTCATGCCCTTGGCTTCCATAACTGCCAAACAGACTCTGACATGTGTGGACGTGTTCGTCCTCTGATTAGAGATGAGCAAGACATTTCTTTTATGCATTCAAAACCACTAAAGTCTGCCTTTTAAGCAGATTTGTCCAAATAACCCTGAATGCTTGTCTGAAACTCCCAATGCATTGTCCTTGAAGCAAAACCTACTGTGTGCAACATATTTTTAAGCACAAAACAAATGAAAATGAACAAAAGCATAAAAAGTGAAAACAAATGAGAAGGAAACAAAGGATTAGTATTCCAAAAAGCAACTTCTTCCTTCCATTGTGAGCATATCTCAGTTAGAATCTGTAAAACACTCATTGCTACCATGAAAATTTGCGGTGCAATAGTGAAGCAGTTTATCCTGGGTGCAAACTACAGCAATGCATTCTGTTTGCCCAGCAGAGCGAAGGTGCTCAAATCTCCAGAACAATTTTTCAGTAGATGCTTCGTGAGAAATTAAGATAACTATATTATTCCTAGATTTAAAATCATTTTGGGATTTTGGGCTATGATTGATAAACATGTAAAAGAAGGAAAAACACTCAAGAAAATCTAAGAGTACAAAGATTTTAAATATGAATTTTGCCGTCTACAACTTTGTTTTCTTTTCAGGACATAAAAGACAGTGAATCATTAACCTGGCTGGGTTATCTCTCAACACTCATCTGATGTGCACCCTCACTACCTAGCCTGCAATCACAAAAACAAAACAGCCTCAGACTAAAAAGCATTCACCATTTTAATCGCATGAATCAGAGTCTGGAGCAACATGTTGTATCCATTCTATATAATGCTGCATTCAGGTGAACCTAAGATGAGGGGATCCTTCTTTCCACAATTATCTTGACTGAGACCATGTAATAATGGTGCAGATGGGAGTTGATCTTCCTTTGTACAAAAGCACAGGCAGAAGGCTGCAGACATGGGCATAAACGTCATACAGTATAAGTATATGCTCTTCATCCCTTAAAATAGTCCAACTCTGTGTTTAAAACATCAAATCCAAATACATTTGTGTGTGTGTGTGTGTGTGTGTGTGTGTGTGTGTGTATAACAAGAAATAAATCCACTGCAGCTGGGGTGGTGGACAGAAACAGATCTGGAATTCTAATTTTCTAATCCTGATTTTATGATTCTTTTTTTCATCAGCATTAGTCAGAACAGTGACTTCATAGTCTGGTCTTTATAGCTTAGTTTCCAACTCAGCACTTGCTGAAATATTGATGTCTTTAATCAGAACTGATAATAGAAGAAGAATAAAAGAGAAAAGTGCAAAATTAAATTATAAATAAAAAATCCTGCAATTGGCATTTGCCATTTAATCCATGTATAATTTCTCCAGAATCTCCATAGCCCTCTTTCTTTTTATTACAACATGCTGAGATTTTCATAGGGCCATGCACAAAAGATAAATATGCTACAACTAGCAAGGCCTGTAAATGTTGCTTCTTGTTGAGGTAGTTTGTGTAATTGCAGCCAGCATATTAAAAAACTTTGGCCAATAACAGGGACCAACAAAAATGAAACAAGTCTTGTACCCCATATAATTCTAAATAAACATCCCCTTTTTCTTTAGATATATCTAAGAGCTTGTTTCTCTTTTTTAATCCTTACTGACATTTTGTTGCGGCTAAAATTGTGAAAACACAACACAGGCTTTTCGAACGTTCATATGACATAATTAAATTAAAGGTACCCACTCATTATGCTTGTAAGTTAAAATGCACTGTTGTCCACCACATGCTAGGAGTCATTTATTTCAATGCTATGCTGCATTCACACTTCTGGTCTGATTCAGGGATTGGTCCCAGGATCAGTAAAAGTGATCAAATTTACACCTTTGCTTTTACACAGAGATTTTTTAGAGCAGACCAAACAAAGTCATGCAGCTGCAACAGATTGTTTTGGGGGCAGTATTGCTACAGTATTTCACTGATTGATAAGAAAAAGAGCAAGAAGAAGAAAGTACATCTTCTTGGGTTTCTGTTGCTACTTTGGTGTTCAAATATAGCTGTGAGCCTCCACTACTTCACTACTCCATGTAGCCCCACGAGACATTTTTAAACCCTTTCTTCTTTGGATCTACTCGAATGCACTGTTCTTACGTTAAAGTCTCTCTTCCTGCTTTTGGTGCACTGGCCCGGGCATGCATTCACACTGCCAACGAACTGCTCCAGGGTCCAGATAAACCATGCCAAGACTGGCGGTTGTAACCATGCTAAGGTACAGTTCTCTGGTCCGTTTCAGGGATGGGTTTTGTCAAAATGAGGTGAGATCCTTCCATGTATCCATGCAGAAATTAATTAAACCCTCATAATTAGATCAATGACATATACAGCAGTAAATGTTCACATTTTAAAGCTATGAAATCTGGGGGGCCCATTTGGTGTATGTTTTAATTCTTCTTTCTTTTGCAGAAGTGTATTACTATGATTGAGTTTAACAACAATGCCAACATATGCCAACACAGTTTCTGTTTTTCAAATTTTTAAATTTTTTAAATTAAATTAAATTTTTTTCAACTTGACCATCGAAACCCTGAGCATCAGCGCCTGTCCACTTCGAGGAAGAAAACTGAAGATTTTCCTTTTACCCAAGAAGAAAATCACTAGTTGCCTACTGAAGAAATCATTCCATTCAGATCCATGGTGATTACCTTACCAGTTTCAACATTAGTGAAAGATAGGTTAAGTTGATTGATTTATTTCTATTATTCAAATTATTAAGTTTTGCTGATTTTTAAGCTGTTACTGATCCCTGCAAAAGCATTACTAATTAAAGGAAGCATATAAAATTCTAGATTTATTGTGGACAGTCAATTATTTGAGTCACCTTATTTGGGTTTTTCGTTGGTGGTAAAAAGTCTTGTTGCCTGGTTCCAAATGATTTTAGGAGGTTTTTATAGGTTGCCTTAAGCCAAACATGTTAAAACAATGCCCTTGGGGCTTGTGCCGAGCCACTAAAATCAACCGAACCCATATACCAATTGCAAGTTGTAAAATAGGGAATGAGCTGCCATTAACAGAAGTGACTGTCGAGGAGTGGATGACTGCTGTGGGCTACTCGGTCGTCCAGGCCACCAGTTGAAGAAGGGCGAGACTTTTGGATGCAGGGTGTTAGAGGTTAGGCGAGTCATTTCCTGACACCAGCTTAAACAGATTTTCCAGTAAACCTGCTTAGTAAGACCAGGTTTAGGGAAGTCCGGACCCGTTGGATGGAGAGCTGGATTGAGCAATCCCCTTAGAAATAGGGAAGTAGGAGGGAGGGGTTAGCTCATCGGACAACGGAAGTTTACACCAGCATGATCCACTCCAGAAACCAGACTCTGGAACAGTAGTGTTCCAAAGGTTGGCTGTGAATGCACTGTAGTTCTTTTTTACCACATATCTCTGTCACATTTAAAAACCGATGGAGTAGCTGTTGCTGAGATAAGTGGACTAGAGGTATTGCTCACAAAAAAGGTCTTGTCAAGCTACCGTTGTACGCCTTTGACCAATCACGTTAAATAAACAGAAACTTTTAAGTGTAGCATAAGGGTGTACTTTATAATTCCCAGCAAGTGTTATGCAGTCAGCTGAGAGACCTTTGCCATGTTTGAGAGTGTTGATGGAAAAACACAGAGACGGACAGAAGTTCCACTGTAATTTATTTTTTGTTCTGAAGCATACGATAGGGTATCAAGACAGGAGCTGTACTATAGTTTTAAGGAGTTAGGAAAAGCAGAGATCTATCTGAGGCTGATGCAAAACATTCACAACTACAGAAAGACAGTGGTGAGGTGTGTGGTGGAAGAGACAGAAGGTTTTTAAGGTGGGAATACATAAGGGCTCAGCTCTGAAGCCCTTTATGTTTGCAGTAATCATAGACAGGTCAGACAGTGCCAATAAACATCATGGACTATGATATTTTTACCACGCCCGACAGGCGTGGTAAGGCGTATTCGTCACTTCCTGTTTTGCACTTGGTGAATTGTTTGGTGTGTGAAGGCTTTCTCGTTTGATCTAATTTCTCTCTACTGTGATATCTCTTACTTGTTATAATACATAAGCACGTTAAAACACATACTTTCTGTTGCTGTATTTAATGTTTGGGGACTCCGTGTTTTACACGGTTTTTTCTAGTGGTGGTATGGGGTCGCTAGCTTAGCGTTAGCTCCACCATGGCTACCCGTTCTGCTGTGTCTCTCTCTGAGTCTCCTCTCTCCTGCTCTCTGTGTCAGATGTTCAGTTACTCCTCTGCCTCCTTTAGTGATAATGGTACGTGTAATAAATGTAGCATTTTTGTAGCTTTGGAGGCGAGGGTGTCTGATTTGGAGGCCCGGCTCTGCGCTGTTGAAAAACCAGCAGATAGCCGAGGCCCCTTAGCTAGCGCGGAGCCACCGAGGGTAGCTCCCCGTAGCAGTCCTCCCGCAGACCCCGTGCAGCCGGGATCTCAGGCCGGCTGGGTGACGGAACGTAGGAAGTATAGTCCTAGATCTCAGCCCACAGGTCACCACCAACCCGTCTGCGTTTCTAATAGATTTTCCCCGCTCAGCGACACACCCGCTGAGAAGCCAACTCTGGTAATTGGCAGCTCCATAGTCAGAAACGTGGCACTAGAGACACCAGCGACCATAGTCAAATGTCTGCCAGGGGCCAGAACGGGCGACATCAAATCCTACCTGAAACTGCTGGCTAAGGATAAGCGTAAATACAGTAAGATTGTAATTCATGCTGGCGGTAATGACACTCGGTTACGTCAATCGGAGGTCAAGTTAGTGTTGCTTCGGTGTGTAAGTTTGCCAAAACAATGTCGGACTCCGTAATTTTCTCTGGTCCCCTCCCCGATTTAACCAGTGATGACATGTTTAGCAGCATGCTGTCATTGAACCGCTGGCTGTCTAGGTGGTGTCCAGAAAACGATGTGGGCTACATTGATAATTGGCGAACATTTTGGGGAAAACCTGGTCTGATCCGGAGAGACGGCATCCATCCCACTTTGGATGGAGCAGCTCTTCTTTCTAGGAATCTGGCCGAATTTATTAGTTCTCCAAAACTTTGACAACCCAGGGTTCAGACCAGGAAGCAGGGTCGTAGTTTAATACTCCTCTCTGCAGCTTCTGTACTGCTACCCACCCATTACCCTATTAAGACAGTGTCTCGCCCACGGCCAACATTGAATAGATTAAAAAATAATCTAAAAAGAGGATATCAGGAAAATCTAATAAAAATAAACACAACTCAGACTAAGAAGAAAAATAAAACAATTAAATGTGGCTTACTGAACATAAGATCTCTCTCTTCAAAGACTTTGCTAGTTAGTGACCTGATTTGTGACAATCAGATTGATTTATTTTGCCTCACAGAAACCTGGCTGCAGCAAGAGGATTATGTTACTATAAATGAGTCAACTCCTACTAATTATTAAAATTTTCACATTCCTCGAAATACTGGGCGAGGAGGAGGAGTAGCAACCATCTTTCAGTCCGATTTATTGATTAGTCCCAGACCAATCAATAGCTACAACTCTTTTGAATATTTAATCCTTAGTTTTCCTCATCCAAATTGCAAAGCACTAAAACCATTTCTGTTTGTTGTTTTGTACCGTCCACCAGACCCTTACTCTCAATTTTTAGATCAGTTTTCAGACCTTTTATCTGATTTAGTGTTAAATACAGATAAAGTTATTATAGTGGGGGATTTTAACATTCATGTTGACACTGAAAGTGATAGCTAAAATATAGCCTTTAATGGTATCTTAGACTCAATTGGCTTTACTCAAAACATTAACAAACCTACCCACGTTTGTCTTCATTCTCTGGACCTTGTGCTGACATATGGCATTGAGTGTAAAGACATAACAATATTTTCTCACAACCCTGTCCTGTCTGACCATTTCTTAATAACCTTTGAGTTTAATTTAACCGAGTACTCCACACCTGAAAGAAAATTTCATTATAGTAGATCATTATCAGACAATGCTGTAACAACCTTTAAAGAATCTGTTCCACTTTTAATTTCTTCATTATCACAGAAAAACAGAGTGGAGGGCAATAATTTAGTTTCTTCCCCTTCACAAATTGATTCTCTTGTTCAGAGTGTTTCTTCATCATTGCGTGGTGCATTAGACAATGCAGCCCCCTTGAAAAAGAAGGTAATTATTCATAGGAGGCTAGCTCCCTGGTTTAATTCAGAGCTGTTAGAAAATTGGAGCGAAAATGGCGCTCTACACACCTAGAGGATTCCTACTTAATCTGGAAAAATAGCCTACTGTTGTATACAAAGACACTTCACCAAGCTAGAACAGCTTATTTCTCATCCTTAATAGAAGAGAACAAGAATAATCCTAGGTTTCTCTTTAGTACAGTTGCTAAACTTACACAGAGTCATAGCTCTGTTGAGCCATCCATTCCCTTAGCTCTCAGCAGTCTTGACTTTTTGGGATTCTTCCAAAATAAAATTGATTCTATTAAGAAGAAAATCTTTGACACACTCCCAGAGATGATTACTTCATCCTCAACAAGTGAGGCAAGTGAGACAAATAACTGTAGAACCTTATCTGTGTTTGGACTGTTTTGATCCTGTGGAGCTTCCTGAGTTATCAGAAATATTAGCTTCATCTAAACCTTCAACTTGTATGTTAGACCCAATCCCAACCAAATTATTTAAGGAAGTGTTCCCTCTGATTACCAGCCCCATTTTAGATATGATTAATCTATCTTTAGTAAATGGGTATGTACCACAAGCTTTTAAGGTAGCTGTAATTAAACCTTTGCTTAAGAAACCTTTGCTTGATCGAGATGACTTAATAAATTACAGACCTATATCCAATCTTCCATTCTTATCTAAAATTCTTGAGAAAATAGTTGCTAATCAAATGTGTGAGCATTTACACAGCAATGACCTGTTTGAAGAGTTTCAGTCAGGTTTCAGAGCTCATGATAGCACTGAAACAGCTCTGCTGAAAGTCGCTGAAAGTCAGACTTGTGTCTGTACTGGTTCTGTTAGATCTCAGTGCTGCATTTGATACAGTCGATCATAATATTCTCCTAGAAAGGCTGGAATATGCTGTAGGGATCAGGGGAACAGCACTAGGCTGGTTTAAATCTTATTTGTCTGACAGATTCCAGTTTGTTCATGTAAATGATAAATCATCTTTAAACTCCAGGGTTAATTGTGGAGTACCACAGGGTTCAGTACTTGGGCCAATTCTCTTTACTATATATATGCTTCCAATAGGTAAAATTATCAGGCAGCATAGAATAAATCTTCACTGTTACGCTGATGACACTCAGCTTTACTTATCCATAAATCCTGATGAGCCCAACCAGTTAGATAGACAACAAGCATGTCTTGAAGACATAAAAAACTTGGATGACTTTTAAAATTTTCTGCTTCTAAAATTCAGACAAGACAGAAGTTGTCGTCTTTGGACCGGAGGGCTTTAAAAAAGGAAAATGCTTAGTCAATCACTTAACCTGGATGGCATTAAATTGACCTCCGATAATAAAGTAAAAAACCTTGGTGTTATTTTTGACCAGGACATGTCATTTAAAATCCCATATTAAACAGGTTTCCAGGATTTCCTTCTTTCATCTCCGGAACATTGCCAAAATTAGAAATATCCTGTCCAGGAGTGACGCTGAAAAACTAGTCCATGCATTTGTTTTCTTCAAGGCTGGGCTATTGTAATTCTTTTATATCAGGATGTCCACAAAATGCAGTTAAAGCCTTCAGCTGATTCAAAATGCTGCAGCAAGAGTTCTGATGAAAATTAAAAAAGGAGATCATATTTCCCCCTACTTTAGCTTCCCTTCATTGGCTCCCTGGTTTAAATCCAGAATAGAATTTAAAATTCTCCTCCTCACATATAAAGCCCCTTAATGATTTAGCTCCATCATACATCAGAGATCTGATTGTTCCATATGTTCCTAAAAGAGCACTTCGTTCTCAGACTGTTGGTTTACGGGTTCCTAGAGTCTCTAGAAGTAGAATGGGAGGCAGATCCTTTTTATTTTTATCGGGCTCCTCTCCTGTGGAACCAGCTCCCCCTTTTAGTCCGTGAGGCGGAAACCCTGTCTACTTTTAAAGGCTAGGCTTAAAAATTTTCTTTTTGATAAAGTTTATAGTTAGAGTGGCTTAGGTTTATCCTGAGCTATCTTTTTCCTTATTTTACCTCCGTCTTCTTCTCCCCTTGTTTGGATGGAGTAAGGGGGGAGTCAGGGGTTTGCCTAAACCGGCTCAGTTATGGGTTTGGGTGCAAACACACCTCAAACCCAAAATCACAAAGGTTAAATAATGTCTGGTTCACATGACAGGATTTTTATGCGATTTTGTGCCCCGATCTTCCACTTCCGACATGCCCCCCATATTAATGGCTCTTAAGATAACCTTAGGAGATAATCCTGCTTGGGGGGTGGTTGTTAAGAGTGATCTAGTTCTTGGAAGGACGTCGGGGCCCTTTCCGACCTCAAATCGGGGTTTTCCACATGTTGGATGTCTTGGCCTGATATTCTATCGTGTGGGGGTTTCCCAGAGGACAAACAAGCATGCAGCCCTGTTGAATGTGACGTATCAGAAAGCGAGGTGAGGAAAAAATGGAAGGGAATTACTCGAAACTCACACTTGATCTCAAAAACCCCCTCCATTTCCCCCATACCTGTATGACCCCCTCTCTTTTTTCCAATGGGTTAGGGTCAATCTGACAGAGAGAGGTATCCCAATCGTTGTGGTTTTTAGTATAACAATGGCCATCAGGGGCTCTAGATGGGCAAAATTTACTTTTAAGGCTAGGCTTAAAAAATTTCCTTTCTGATAAAAAAATTATAGTTAATGGGTTAGGGTTTTTTACTAACTAACTAACTCTATGTGCTCTCTTCAGACTCTGAAAACTTGAAAACTGGCTCAGAGTTTTTCTGTTTTTCTTTCTAGGTGAAACGACTAAAGGATTTACATCCATTAACATTTACTTTTCCTTCCCATAGAAAGTACTCCTGGATCAGTCTTCTTTGTTCTCTTTGTGTCTCTGCTCTGTTCTCTCTAACCCCCAGTCGGTCGTGGCAGATGGCCGCTCACACTGAGCCTGGTTCTGGTTCTGCTGGAGGTTTCTTCCTGTTAAAAGGGAGTTTTTTTTCCTCTCCACTGTCGCTACATGCATGCTCAGTATGAGGGATTGCTGCAAAGTCAACGCCAGTGACTGTCCACTGTCTCTACATGCTCATCCAGGAGGAGTGAATGCTGCAAGTCACTGACTGGATGCAATCTGCTGGGGGTTTCCTTAGATAGAAAAACTTTTTATCCAATTTGAATAAATAAAACAGAATCTTGACTGCACTGTTCAATGATTAGGATTAATTGGAATGTATGTACCTGACTTTTGTGAAGTGCCTTGAGACGACATGTGTTGTGAATTGGCGCTATCATTTATATGTATGTTTTTCATAGCTGTTTTTATCAATAATAAAAATAAGATTTGCTCATAAGACATAAACACAGTACAAGGAAAAATGCCCAATGGTTTGTCATTAAATGACCTGAAGCTGGGGCACTTTAGATAGTAGCAGCTGGCAGTAACTGTTTGATTAGAAAGCTACAGCAACACTTAGATTAAGTATGGACACCCGCTACTTTACACAATTTTAACAATGACACTTTGCTGACATAGTCACTGACATCACTGAGCTGAGATCACATAATGCTTTGATGTTGCCAATATAAAAACTGTAATGCACATCGACATATTGCAATTCTGAAGGAATCGAAACCCCATCATCCTTAACAGATTTTCCGAGACGGGAGCCTCAGCGCTGATCTCTGTAATCATTCCTCTGCCTTAATTTAGATTAAAAAAGAGCTAAAAGTTAGAAACTGGTTTGAGAGTCGTTCCTTTAAGAAAGTCTAAGAGTCTTTTAGATAGAGTGTGTGATCGCTTCATGGGGAACAAGTACCGGAGGAGCTCCGAGGCGTCTGACCGCCAGCAGGGTGCGGTAGCTCGGACAAATTGGTTTCCGCCGCCGCGGAAGCGCCCCGGAAAAAACTTTTTTGATGGATGCCAATGGGTTGCCACGGAAGGACAACACACATCACAGCTGCGTGCTGCCGTAAAACAGGTAAGGAGATCCTATTAAAAATCTCCAGTGTTTTTCCTGTAAAAACACTCTGGCTGTGTTGTTAGTTCTGAGTGAGCTGTTTTTTGTAAATCTTGGAGGCAGAGAAATGGTTCAGAATAATTGTTGCGAACGCGTTGAAACCGTAAGGCGTGTAGATAAGCGGTGCGATTTTAACGGTGTCAGCCCGGGAAGAAAGGTACAATCTTAAAAAAAGCTAAAATCTAGGGTGTAGGTTTCGAGTTCCTTTATTGTATGCAAGGGAAGATCGGTTTCCCTCGCACACAATATAAAAGCCACCTCCCTGAATGAAGGCACGCTAATACTCGGTTAGGGGTTTGACGGGTCCTGACCATCCCATAAGGAAGGGTCAAAAAGATACTACCGAGGGGAAGTATTGGGTTTTAAAGGCCTCCCTGATCTTCTTAAAAGATCTCAAAGCCGCCCACTTCTTTGAAAAAGTAACCACGCAGGGATATAGATGCGCATACCCGGGTAAGGTTTGTTGGGTCCTGACTATTCCATAAGAACGGTCAAAAATACTGCCGGGGGGAGTGATACGAGTTTTAAAAGGCCTCTCTAACCTTGTTAAAAAAAAGGTTTAAAAAGCCGCCCCTCCTTTTTATTATTTTGAGTAAACAGCTGTATAAATATAAAAGTGTAACATCAATTGGCCAGTGTGGATGTGTGTGAGTCATAACGGTGAGCAGACTGAAGTGACGGGGGACACATTAGACTGACGGACGGACCTTGACTGCTACATGCTAAGCTAATGCTAGCTAGCTAAGCTAACAGACCCTAACAGACCCTAGCTCACTGAATAAACTCTATTGTGAATAAACTCTGGTGTCTGAGAGATAACAAAATAAGCTCTCATTTGGACCAGGAAACGTGGTGCTGTACCGCCTGGTTGCCAAGAGTGTGTGTGAAAAGTGTGTGTGAGGTGAGAGAATGACTGAGACATCACTAGAAAATGAGCTCCCTGCTTGTTCTGTGTGGGAGCAATGCTTGGAGACAGGGAGGAGAAATATATTTCAACCACAAAGACGCTTTAACAAGTTAAAAACAACAGTTTGATGGAGCTTGTTTGAGTCCCGGAAATAATTGTCGACTCACCAGAAAAGGTAAGAAATAAATTTTAACCATTAAGTGACACAAAGTGGTTCCACTCTAAAAATGCTGTATTTACAGGGTATTTACAGGGTAATCAAACTTTATGTGGCCATGTTTGTGTCCATTTTGTCTGTCTTTTTTGTGAAATGAATGTCTGTTTCATGTTATGTAAAAAAAAAATTAGGGATATGTGGCAGGATACATTTGATTTAAATTTTTTTCTGATATGAAACTAATTGAATTTTGAGTTTTTAGGTCTGGAAAAGCAGTCCTGCCATGGACCGCCTGCTTGAAAGGTAAAAAAAACATTTTTAAACTGTCTGATGCAGCTCAGTGTTATTTATTAAATAAGGTATCACAATAACAATTAGAGATTACAAATGAGCAGGTCTGATCCAGCAGTACCATAATAATATTAGGTCAGTTCTTTATGATAACACGAAAGGAAGTGCCAGAAAAGGACAATCTCTCCCCTCAAAACATGATTTTAATAGATGGTTTGACTTTTTCCAGTCAGAATGTTCAGAATGATTCAAATTAGACTCAAATTTAACACAAGATGAAATGCACCTTAACAGAATTACTGGACTGGACTAAATGGAGAAAACTTGAGTTAATGAAACAAACTTTAGTTACTTGAAAATAAATACAAAGTGTAATTAAAAAGGAAACTGTACGGTGTGTTTATAAAACTGGGGCAAGACAAACTAAGATTATAAGACATAACATGCCCTTCATTTTTTGTTCATCAATTTCATTAAGCCTTCTAAACAGATGAGGAGTGAGTTTTTTCCACAGGACTCAGTTACAGTTAAATGTAATTGAACCAGATTTAAAAAAAAGGGTATCTATGGTTCAGATTTAATACTTACATTCACAATTTAATGAACACAATACTCTGACCCTTTTTGATGCCTACACTACAAAAGAGACCAATCGAGGTATGGAAAGAGATTAAAATAAGCACTAGAACTAATGAAATTAGCACTTACATTATTAGAATAATAGCAACTAATAAAAACTAGTGACCCCATTCTTAAATATAATAAGGACTTACTGCATTAGAAAATATAGATAGATCTAAATAAAGCTAGATTAGAATAGAACATTCAGAGCCGTTATAATCTTGCTGATGAATACCACAAAAATTGTTATGGAACCAGATGATTACAAGAGAGCAGCTTTATCAGGGCCAAACAGAAACATTTGCAGGGAAGATCCAATGTCCTTCAACCTGATTTTGACTTTATTTAACCTAACTATCATGACACCATACCAGTAGCACATTATTGGGTATATGTAAGAAAAAAAAAGGTATAATTGGCAGCACTGACAACTGATTATTAGGGTAACCCCTTGAGATGCACCATCTCATTTTTGACAGGGTCCTTGCAGAACAGAAGATAAAAACAACAGTAAAAAGAATAAAAACAAATATGAAAAAAAATCACACAGAAATACCCACAACATTCTCAAGGACACACACACACACAACACACACTCACACAACCACATAGTCACACACAACCAAACACACAACCACCAGCATAGCAACACATGACACTTCAAAACAAGACACAAAATAAGACAACACACATACAGCAGAGTTCATGCGCACATCTCTGTGAGGATTAAGTCCAGAATAAATGAACCTTTATTCTTACTGAAAGCAAGAGAAAGATGTTTTACAATAAAGTAAATATGAATAACAGTGATACAGTAAGTGAATGAGGCAAAGTATTCAAGCTGATGAAGCTTTAAACTGAAATGCAAAACGTCTAATTTTTCCTAATTCTTGGTGTAAAACACAAAAAGATAACTGATCAGTATTTCTCAGGCCATATTGTGAATTAAATTGGATTAAGTATTTCTAAATACGCAGTATTTCAAAGTTTGAGGGGATGAAGATTAGTTTCTGTGGCATGGCCATAAATAACATCAGCGTGTTCTAGATTGGCAGCAGCAGTTGTGGAAAACTCTTTTACGAGCTGGAAGGAAAAACATTCTCAGAACGATAATGTGACAATTTTAAGGCAACAGGCTTTCAAACAATATTAAATTTAGGATTTTAGCTCGACCAGTTAGACTCAGATTTTATCTGACTCCAAAGGATGATTTTTTGAAAACTTTACAACAATTAATTGCAGTGATTAAACTTGGAAAAACTTTCACTCATTTAAGACTTACAGCAGGAGGAAAAAAAATGCTGTTAACTTTATATAATTTGAACAATAAATCTACCATTGCCTTCTGACAAGATTGACAAGATTAAAATTAATGTCCTATATTAAAACTTGGTTTTCACCAAAAGTAGTAGTTGCATTAAATGATACAGTTGATTTAATTGATGGAATTAAAAGCAAAAAAATGCCAGGCGAATTGTACGTACATACCGATTTATGTCAAGTCAAGTTTATTTATATAAGAGTGCAAATCAGTGCGAAGTGTTAGTCGGGCTTTATGTTTTTCTAGGCTTCCCTTCAACAGGTTTCTCATCTGTTTTTTTCCTTCCTATTATTTCCTTTCCACCTGGTGCTTCAGCAAAAAAAAAAAAAAAAAAAAACAGTACCAATGCAGTTAAGGTGTAGTCAGTGCTAAGGAAGTCCTTAAGTCCTGGTTCACTGCTTTGTTCAGCCCAAACTCTGATAACTTTCCTACCACAGCTATTTCTGAAACTCTGAACTTGGTATCATACAGAAGGAAATAATTTTAATCTGAATGAGAGAATTTTGTAAACATGCATATCTATATCTAAAGGTCCTTACCGTGCACTTTAATCAGTCCACAACAGCAGGTTCTTTTTTAAATGAAGCAACTGAATCAGATGTGCTTCCCTTCGAGTAAAACTGAACTGTTCCTGGTTGTGAAAACACTAATGCATGTTGTGGAAGACACTCTCTTTTTAATATTAATCTTTGGCAACTCCCTTTTTGCTGTCATGCTCTCTGAAGACAAGGCGTTCTCTGTATGTAAGAGCATAGAGAGAGGGAGAGAGAGAGAGAGAGGGAAGGGGAATATTTTTAGGAGAGTGTAACGTAGGGAGATGCAGCTGGCCACAGTGTAGGGGTACGAAAACGAATAGCACAGTGACTCAGCAAATTGTGTGCATGCTGAGGGATATCTGCACTCTTACTGGGAGTTGTAAACACGCTGAAACTAACCTCCAGGACCACTCTGTGTGACGGCTACTGCTGTTCTGTCTTGATTTAAATAGAAGAGAGGCAGAGCTCGAGTAAGGCCTTCGGAGTGTTACAGATATAGTCCTCATGCTCAAGCCTTAGGGTGTGGAAGTCATTGTTATTTTAATAGGAGGTTAAATTTCATGAAGGCTCAAGACAGGATGAATTTTAACAATGAGAGGAAAAATTAAAGAGGGGAAGTTACTGTTTTTCGGTGCTATCCTACCTCATTCATAATTTAATTTAAAATTTAACGCATCCTTAGTAACCTTCCAATATATGCTTAGGCACAGCTACAAAGCCAAAAAGTAGATGTCTTTGCCACGCAGTGTTAGATGTGCCTGTCAGTAAATTAGAAAATTATAAAAATTTTTATTTATTTCAGTAATTAATACACACAATTATAGGGAAGACTACTGACTTAATAATTGTTCAGCAGACATTCATTGTCACCCTACACAAAGGTACCTTTCAAATTTGAAGTGATACTGTACCAATACTCAACGGTACCAGTTTTCGGTACTTTTGTGTCTGTTTATTTGGTAATAAAGGTTAATTTGTTTAATAATAAAATCTCAAACATTTTCAATTGAACATATATTTTTCTCAATATATAAACTTTAATGAATATATCAAAACAACATCCATCTGTTTGTATTGTAACATCTCAGTTGTTTCAAACATTTCTTCAACTAAAACTTTTAACTGAGTATATAGTGTTTTGTCTTAATAATGCACAAATTAAAACCCAGCCATGTTGCTAGCTGCAGACGACGAACCGCTAACAAATGCAGGCGTGCTAACGCTGCTGAATGCAGGAGTTGTAGCCGTAGATCTTAGGCTGATGAAAATTGTCTCTACAGCCTTGACAAAAATCTTGTGCTTAACCAGGTCAGTTTATATACACACACACTCATAAGACTATATACTCACTGGCCACTTTATTAGGTACACCTGTCCAACTGCTCGTTAACGCAAATTTCTAATCATCCAATCACATGGGAGCAACTCAATGCATTTAAGCGTGTAGACATGGTCAAGACGATCTGCTGCAGTTCAAACCGAGCATCAGAATGGGGAAGAAAGGTGATTCTGAACGTGGCATGGTTGTTGGTGCCAGACGGGCTGGTCTGAGTATTTCAGAAACTGCTGATCTACTCGGATTTTCACGCACTACCATCTCTAGGGTTTACAGAGAATGGTCCGAAAATGAGAAAATATCCAGTGAGCGGCAGTTCTGTGGGCGCAAATGCCTTGTTGATGCCAGAGGTCAGAGGAGAATGGCTAGACTGGTTCGAGCTGATAGAAAGGCAACAGTAACCCCAATGACCACTCGTTACAACCAAGACATGCAGAAGAGCATCTCTGAACGCACAACACATGGAACCTTGAGGCGGATGGGCTACAGCAGCAGAAGACCACATTGGGTGCCACTCCTGTCAGCTAAGAACAGGAAACTGAGGCTACAATTCATACAGGCTCACCAAAATTGGACAATAGAAGATTGGAAAAACGTTGCCTGATCTGATGAGTCTCAAGTTCTGCTGCGACATTCGAATGGTAGGGTCAGAATATGGCGTCAACAACATGAAAGCATGGAACCATCCTGCCTTGTATTAACGGTTCAGGCTGCTGGTGGTGGTGTAATGGTGTGGGGGATATTTTCTTGGCACACTTTGGGCCCCTTAGTACCAATTGACCATCGTGTCAATGCCACAGCCTACCTGAGTATTGTTACTGACCATGTCCATCCCTTTATGACCACAATGTACCTATCTTCTGATGGTTACTTCCAGCAGGATAACGCGTCATGTCATAAAGCACGAATCATCTCAGACTGGTTTCTTGAACATGACAATGAGTTCACTGTACTCAAATGGCCTCCACAGTCACCAGATCTCAATCCAATAGAGCACCTTTGGAATGTGGTGGAACGGGAGATTCTCATCATGGATGCAGCCGACACATCTGCAGCATCTGTGTGATGCTATCATGTCAATATGGACCAAACTCTCTGAGGAATGTTTCCAGTACCTTGTTGAATCTATGCCACGAAGGATTAAGGCAGTTCTGAAGGCAAAAGGGGTCCAACCCGGTACTAGCAAGGTGTACCTTATAAAGTGGCCGGTGAGTGTATAAATGGCTGGGCCATGGTTTCCTCTGACTGCAGCCTGTTTAAGCTGTCTACATATTCGACAGAACATTCTTACAGGGGAAAAAAAACTGAAATGTTTATCTTCTACCTACTGTATTTGTATATTATGTCTATATCTATCTTTTTCCCTTTTTAAACTCTCTCCATCTTTCTGTCTCTTTATCACATCTTTTATCAGTGTCTCTCTCTTTCCATCTCTTTCTTTCTTTTCTCTATCTATCACGTATGTATTTAATGACTAAGCTCAGTCTTATAGATCCAGGGGATCAGGGGATATTTCACCTCCGACAGCCAAGCCAGGTCAAAAACTTTTATTGGTGATGACTGGACTTTAGCTGGGTGTCAGGGGCAGGGCATGAAATACTTGGGCTATTTGGTGTACTTCTAGCTTCGCCATATGTACCAGGAGGAGAAGGGTTAGCCCTGCTGCTGCTCGCAGGAGAGGAAGAGCCGCCATCAAAACTAAATTTGGTGCTTTTTAAAACCGCAGATATCCTTGCCTGCTTTCTAGGTCTTAGCGGCATGTTTTTCTCTCCGCTGTCAGGAGCTTGTGTTCACCTGCGTGCGAGCGCACGTAACTCAGCGTGTCAGCGTAGGTGACAGAGTATGAGGAGTGTGTTTTCGTCTAGCTTTTGTCAAGTTTGGCCATAGAAAGTAGAGTAGCGACGACGCAGGACACATGACATTAACTGTTAAAACATACTATTACTACATGCCGTGATCCTCTTGGGGGGCGGGTGGTCTGGTTGGTGGGGCAGGGCGCCTCTCTTGAATGGTGGTAGGGAAACGCTGCAGGTGCTTCCCCAGATTAGAAGTATTCCCGCCGCTGGTCTTGCACATTGCATCACCAATATTGCAGCGAGCGTAATCTGCGCCGCATTTTGTAAAGTGGAGCCATACTTTCGAGCGCTTTCTATCAGCCATTCTTGCTTTGTTGATGGTACCAGCGGCTACTGACGTCATTACGCTCTTGTGCGTTCAATGCTGTGTTCGTGTCCAGCATGGAAAATCGGCCACTCTTCCTCTCCCTCAGTGTCACAATGATGCGTTTTGGTACCGACATATGGTACCGTTTGATTTTACGTGAATCGGTACTCGGTAGTACCGACAGAATTCGTTCGGAACCTATAAAAATACCGAATTCAGCACCCATCCCTATACACAATGAGGGTGAAACACAGAAAGTGATTGCTAAGCAGTTTGTTAACAGAGGTTTGTATTGAATGGAAATTTAATGGAAGGAAACATGTAGTAGAAAGAGGTGAGCAAACAGCAGGGATCACAGTCACAGTTTTTAGACTATGGGTAGCAAAGCAAAGTTCATTCAAGAGTTTGAAGAAGATTCACAAGGTGAGGACTGCGGCTGAAGTTAGTGCTTTAAGAGCCACAACACAGTCGTATCCAGGATATGGGCTAAAACTGTCATTAAAGTTGTGTTAAGCCGCTCCTGGACCAGAGACATTACCTTGGGCTAAGGAGACAAAAAGGACATGATTGTTGCTCAGTGCTTATTTAGCCCTCCATTTGGAAATAGTGTACCCTGATTCCAAGGTGGTTAAGGTCCAGTTTGAATTTTCTACACTTTGCTGTGTTTATCAGGTCCAACGTCAGCTCAATTCAATTCAATTCAATTCAGTTTATTTATATAGCGCCAATTCACAACACATGTCGTCTCAAGGCACTTCACAAAAGTCAGGTACATGCATTACAATTAATCCGAATCAGTGAACAGTGCAGTCAGATTCTGTTATTTATTCAAATTGGATAAAAAGTTTGTCTATCTAAGGAAACCCAGCAGATTGCATCCAGTCAGTGACTTGCAGCATTCACTCCTCCCGGATGAGCATGTAGAGACAGTGGACAGTCACTGGCGTTGTGCAGCAATCCCTCATACTGAGCATGCATGTAGCAACAGTGGAGAGGAAAAACTCCCTTTTAACAGGAAAAAACTTCCTGCAGAACCAGGCTCAGTGTGAGCGGCCATCTGCCACGACCGACTGGGGGTTAGAGAGACCAGAGCAGAGACACAAAGAGAACAAAGAAGCACTGATCCAGGAGTACTTTCTATGGGAAGGAAAAGTAAATGTTAATGGATGTAGCTCCTTTAGTCGTTTCATCTAGAAAGAAAGAACAGATCAACTCTGAGCCAGTTTTCAATGTTAGAGTCTGAAGAGAGCGCATAGAGTTAGTTACAGTAAAAGCTCAGTCAGTAGCTGCGTCTAGGAGAGAGAAAGGGTTAAACACTGAAAGACAGGGCAACGTGGATCATCGGAACAGGTTGAGCATTAAGTTGTTGCCAGCAGAAGCTCGGACGATGCCCCTCTCCAGAAAGGTGTTACAGGTAGACACAGAGTCAGGCCAGGTGTAGCTTCTAGGAAGAGAAAAGAGAGAGAACAAAGTTAAAAGCTGAAATAACAGCAAATAATGCAAAATTGAAGAGTAGTGTGATAATGCAGCGAAGAGGGTGAAAGTGGTCATTATGTCCTATAGCAGCATATACTAAAAACCACAACGATTGGGATACCTCTCTCTGTCAGATTGACCATAACCATTGGAAAAGAGAGGGGGTCATACAGGTAGCAGAAATGGAGGGTGTGTTTGCACCTCAACCATAACTGAGCCGGTTTAGGCTAAACCTGACTCCCCCTTACTCCATCCAACAAGGGGAGAAGAAGACTGAGGTAAAATAAGGGAGATAGCTCAGGATAATCTAAGCCACTCTAACTATAAGCTTTATCAAAAAGGAAAGTTTTAAGCCTAGCCTTAAAAGTAGACAGGGTGTCCGCCTCACGGACTAAAACTGGGAGCTGGTTCCACAGGAGAGGAGCCTGATAACTAAAGGATCTGCCTCCCATTCTACTTCTAGAGACTCTAGGAACCACCAGTAAACCTGCAGTCTGAGAACGAAGTGCTCTGTTAGGAACATATGGAACAATCAGCTCTCTGATGTATGATGGAGCTAAATCATTAAGGGCTTTATATGTGAGGAGGAGAATTTTAAATTCTATTCTGGATTTAACAGGGAGCCAATGAAGGGAAGCTAAAGTAGGGGAAATATGATCTCTCTTTTTAATTTTCATCAGAACTCTTGCTGCAGCATTTTGAATCAGCTGAAGGCTTTTAACTGCATTTTGTGGACATCCTGATAGTAAAGAATTACAATAGTCCAGCCTTGAAGTAACAAATGCATGGACTAGTTTTTCAGTGTCACTCCTGGATAGGATATTTCTAATTTTGGCAATGTTCCGGAAGTGATAAAAGGAAATCCTGGAAACCTGTTTAATATGGGATTTAAATGACATGTCCTGGTCAAAAATAACACCAAGGTTTTTTACTTTATTATCGGAGGTCAATTTAATGCCATCCAGGTTAAGTGATTGACTAAGCAGTTTCTTTTTTAAAGACTCCAGTCCAAAGATGACAACTTCTGTCTTGTCTGAATTTAGAAGCAGAAAATTTAAAGTCATCCAAGTTTTTATGTCTTCAAGACATGCTTGTAGTCTATCTAACTGGTTGGGTTCATCAGGATTTATGGATAAGTAAAGCTGAGTGTCATCAGCGTAACAGTGAAAATTTATTCTATACTGCCTGATAATTTTACCTATTGGAAGCATATATATAGTAAAGAGAATTGGCCCAAGTACTGAACCCTGTGGTACTCCACAATTAACCCTGGAGTTTAAAGATGATGTAGCTCAGCAACCTACCAGGAAATTTTAGAGCACTTCATGCTAACAAGCTGGACTTGGCAAGTTCCCACTCTGCCAACCTGCTTTCATTTCAATATTGATAAAACTTCCATCTCTTTTTCAAGGACAATGGCACCGTCGTCAGTGTTGACAGTCTAATTCTTTGCACACATGATCATACTTAAATATTGGCACCCTCATGAGTCCACCATGCCCCTGCAAAATCTTTGCATATGTGTGTTGCTTTCCCATGCTCCTTATTTTTACCTAAATGTGGATTTCATTTCTTCTCCTTTTCATAGATTTTTAGATTTACCAGTGAAAGGAAAATAATACTAGTTTCTTAAATTTGAACAAAAGCTGTTTTTACACCAGTGACTCAGCTTCCTTAGTTAGAATTCAGTGATTGCTTAGTTAAATTTCAATGGATGCAAATGACTGTTATTATTGGACTACAACTGCATTATACCAGCGAACCCAAGGATCATTCTCTCTTAGCACAAGATGCTTTCCCTTACATAGAGGACTTAATGATATAATTACCTCTTTAGAAAGATTGGTTTAGAACCAGCTCTTACCAGTAAAACCCATAGGATTACAAATGTTATCTGTATCATTGTAATGTTGGCCAGAGATTTTTAGATTTCATAGAAGGATTGTAGTATCATTTGATTTGTTTTTCTGTGTCTGTATCTGCGTTTATTTTCTTTGTGACTGTATTGTAATTGTATCTACAGCGCTTTGAGTGTCTCGTTACTGAAAAGCGCTATATAAATAAACTTACCTTACCTTACAAAGAATGATTGCCCAGCCAACTGGCCGGATCTATCAAGAGGAAGATGAGACCAACAATGCAGATGAGCTGAAGGCCACTATTAAAAGGAACTTGATGGCCTCCATGCCTCATTGATACAATAATTTTATGCAAAAAGAGCCCTGACCAAGTACTGAATGCATATACTGTACAGTACTTGGACAAACTTTACTGTAGGTCAACATTCCTATATAAAATAACTCAGTTTTTTTGGTCTTGCGTAATATTTTATTTTCTGAGAAAACAAATCATGGGTTTTGTTAGGGTTTGAAAACTTTTGTATTGTTTATCACTCTTCCTTCCCAGGGAGAGGAGTGAGTTATGCTACTATCAGCAACATCCGGTGGCTGCTAGTACCAGTCCCTACTCCCTCTCTGTTTAAAAGCAAAACACCTGCACCCTAACCCTTCTGATCCCACACACACACACACAGACACACAGACACACATACACCCCCTAAATGCTTGGAATGTCTGTTGAACTGTGTATGTGAACCACATATATAAATAAAGAGAGATGGTGCCAACACTTTGTAGTTGCACTACAGAGTGGGCTACCATCTTGCTGCAAGATTAACAAAGACTCATGTGTCGTTCCTTCTGAGCTTGACTATTTGATACTTAATACCTAACAGGTTTCCATTAACTGTAAGCCATAATCATCAAAATCAACAAAAATAAGTTCTTGAACTATATCACTCTGTGTGTGATCTATAGAACATGTTTCCCTTCTTGAAGTAAAATACTGAAATAAATAAACGTTTTAATATAATCTAATTTAATGACATGCACCATAGTGGGCTGCACCAGTTGTGCTTAAAAACATACATTTATGTACAAGGCCCTAACTCTTAAATGTCCAATATAAACATAGCCAAACTGTGAGATGGGTGGGTGTTCAGATTAGGATAGAGTCAGTTTATCTGAAAAACTGTTTTATGTTGATAAATTAAAGACCTCCCACAACATGTAAAGGCTCGGTAATTTCCTGAAACCAAAACCCAGACAGAGGTAAATGGTGGGGTTTCCTGGACCTACAGTCACTAACAAAAATATCGAAGCAGAACTTTTCAAAGATGTGAAAAAAAGAATCACATATATGACAAACTATATTTTTTGTCTCAGCTGAACTTCCCACCTTTGCACACATCGAAGTACCTAATGACATATCTTTGTTTCAGTTAAAGTGTGGGAAAAAAGGAATTACCTTGTTCTTTGCATTTCTTAAACAAATACCAGCACAAGTCTAATTCTGCAAACATGTTTGTTGTTAAGAGAGAAGCTTGTGGATCTTTTAAGGCTAATGCGAAACATGGCTCAAGAGAGCTTAAAGTGGATCCAAAAAAAGGTGATAAAAGGGAAACATCGACATAGTGTAAGGATAGAAAAATGCACAAAAAAATAAAATAAAGATAAATGGACACTAACAAAAGTGAATGTTTGTGACCGAACAGTAGGAAATCAGCTGAAGGAAATGGAATTTATGTAGTTATGTAGTTCTCTCTATGTTTGAACAGCTTTTGCTCTGTGAATTTAACTGCTACTTCCTTTATTTGCAGTTTCGAATGGTCTGCGTCATTAAGGTGCAACAATGCTATGTCTATCGCTTCTTTTTTAAGAGCCCAGAGCACCTTTTTCCTTTTGATTAGCGAGTGACTTCCCTTAATGCTCCATGTACACAATCTAATTGCAGTTTTAGCCATGATCAGACACCAATACAGACACACCAGATACCAACTACGACAGCTGTGATGAGGTTTTCCTGTCACCTGATCTGATGCCACAAGCACAGAAGTTCAATTCGGATCTCTAAGGGAGCAATCACTAATTCCTGACCTACAAAGTAGGGCACTCTATATCAGTTTTAATGTTTCTGTGGGAAAAACTGATAGACCCAGGTTGATTCCTTCCTCTTCCAAGTGTTGCGATTATTTTTATGAATATACTACATAATAATGTTAATATTATAACATTTTATTAAATAATAACTCGGTCTGTTAAGTGTTGTCCTGTGAATACCAGCCCAATAAGGTGGTGGTATTAGGACAATAGTGAAAGCGGTGAGCCAAGCTCTGACAGCAAACCTCTGCACACACATGGAATAAATTCACACAATTTCTTAAAATACAAGAATTTATTAACAAAAATAAGTCAACTCAAAGTCAAACATATTTTAATCAACAAACTCTTTACCATACTAGAACAAAACTAAAACTACCAAGCAAAATGAAAGAACAAGGAAAACCAAGGACTTTATACAATATGTACAAGTGAATCAAAGATGGTTAAAAACCATGACCAATAAAGCGATGCAACATTACAATTCAATGTAATTTATGTTTGAGAACCGAGGATATCTTGAGGAATCTGGAAATGAGGTTAAGTTAATCTTGGAACTAACTTGGACAATAATCTGTATACCTTCAAACCACCATTCACAACGCAAGATCAGATAAAACATTATTTAAATAAAATAATATTTTAAAGAATGAATAAAACCAACCTTCTGGATGACTGATTCTCAATGGTGTTTAATTAGCTGCATTTATTTACTAAAATATTATTTTAGAGCCGAGAACCTTTCTGGATAAATGAGTCTTTACTAAATCACATTTAGTAAAAAAATATTTAGGGAATTTTTATTTTCCCAGATTGGAAATTAACAACCTTTCTGGGTAAATGATTCTTAATAGACTCATAAAATGGCGGCAGGTTACGTGTTACCTTAGCCGTTAGCGGTTTCAGCTAACCGAAGAAGCTTATAGCTTGTTACCACTCTTTTAAAATCAAACATGTATCTTTAAAATACCATCAATAAAATGATCAATGTGCATAAGCGTTGACGGCGCGTTATGGCTGATCTGTGTTTAAAAATCACGCTTTAAATAAAGTTTGTCTTAACTTTAAAAACACAACACAGAACACATCATTAGCTGAGCAGCTAGTCTGCTAGCCTTAGCTGAGTTTTCTCAACACAAACAAAAACCAAATGTCATGAAACTAACATTATTTAAATACTTTCATTCTAAACTAACCTTTGTTCCCAAACACCACCTCTTATGTAAACCGTGCTGAGGAAAAGGTTTCCGGGTGACCAGATGAGGGAAGCGATGCCATCTTCTTTAGGCAGTGGGGGAAAATCCGGTTCATTAGGCCTGCTTCTGGAGGCCTCAGAAGAAAAGTCAAGCCACGCTTGTCTTATTACACCCTTTTATGAATGAAAGCCGGTTACTCGAACAGCAAATCATTACTTAACTTTGGTCATACAATCGCCGTCATCGTAGTCACTTTTGGATCGAAGTTGAATATTTATGTCTGCGCGTTGAGCCTCTTCTGTCGGGTTCTTCTGGAGACCCGCGTGGAAGAAGGCCGCCATGTTGGAACACAGCGTTTTTGTTCTGACCATCATAAGCAGGCAAAGCGGGTGAAATGTTTTGCCCAAGGACACAATGACTGAGAACGACAGAGCAAGGGTTTGAACCGGCAAACTAACGGTTACAGGACGTACTCCTACCACCTGATCTACAGTCCCCCTTTTAACACTAATATTGATCACTCTAACTCTAAGATCATACACTATAGGCATTGATAGAAGCAGGTTTATGGAAACGCACCTCAGATGAGAGAAGATGAACTTGGAATGCCTTGCACTCTCAGCCTTCCAGAGTGCAACGCGACCCTTCCTTCGACTATTTCTGTGCCTGCAGCCCTTACTCCCTAAACTGTTCTGTAAATAAAATATAGTGAGATATTTAAAATATAGATGTCTAATTAAGTGGAACTATACTTTGAACTGTCAGCATCACATGTCTAACTCTGTTAACTACTGAATGTGGCTTTCCCCATGGATTTGTGCAGCAGTCTCCTGTAAATGAAGTGCTCCATGGTTTGCAGTTCTGTGACAGATGACATCAAAGCTGCTCGATGCAAAAGGACTTGGTCTTTGAAGTCAGCCGGCTTTAGAACCTTTTGAGATTTATCATCATTTACCATGGATGACTGTTTATGACTTCGGCAGAGATAAGGGGATATCTGCTTCAGGCTGCCTGATTAGCCCCTTCACCACCCAACAGGAGAGCACTCCATGTGTGAAATGAGGTAATGGAGTTCTGGTATGTTTAGGTAAACTGCCTGTGGGGTCTTTTATTGGCCCCACATCCTGACCATAGATATTTGGAGGGAATGACTGAGGTTATGGGAAAACAATGCTTCTTATATCTTAATGGAAGAAAAAACAATTAACAGTACTCTAACTAACATGAACTATTTAAACAACTTACAGGTATCTCAACAATTTACGTATCCTGAATAAGTTCAATATTTTTTCTCACTTATTTCAAAAGTGAAACTTATTTGTTTTACAGATTCATTACACAGAGTGAAATATTTCAATGGCTTACAGATAATATTATATAGGATTTATAAAAAAAATATTATTTTAAATATAAATGTCAGACCTCTGAAAATAATTTTCATTTCTATGTACTAAATACATGGTTGGACCTCCTTTAGGATGAATTACTGGATAAATGCAGTGTGGCATAGAGATGATCAGCCCATGGTTCTGCTCAGGTGTAATGGAAGCCCAGGTTGATTTGATAGCGGCCTTCAGGTCATCTGCATTCAATTCAATTCAAATTCAAAAATACTTTATTAATCCCAAAGGAAGATTAAATGTTTTTGTAGCTCATATTATGCAGGTTTATTCAAGGACCTGTTGTAGATGCTGATGGATGTGGGCAGGAAGGATCTCCTGTAGCGCTCTGTCTTACAGCAGATCTGAAGAAGCCTCTGACTGAAGACACTCTGTTGTTGTAGGACAGTCTTATGAAGAGGATGCTGAGGGATCTCCATAATGTTCTTAATTTTATGAAGTCTTCTTCTTTGTACAATGACCTCTAGAGGTTCCCCAGAACAGAGCCAGCCTTCTTTATTGGCTTGATGAGCTTTTTTAAGTCTATTTCAAATGTTCAGCAACAATAGGTTTGGCTATGAGTAACTATCAATAAGTACCAAAGGCAATTATTAACAAAGTTAGTAATTTTGATCAAAATTGCCAAGTCAAGATTGCCAAACAGCTCTCAGTCTCAGTTATTGCTTTATGAATACCTGCCTGGTGAGGTGTGGAATCAAAGAACAAAAGATGGAGTGAATTCACGAATATAAGGAGCTGCAGGAGCTGGTTCTTTGATTGATGATCACCATTGTTAATGTAGTCAAGCCCCCTGATTTCATTTTGACTCTGCTTCTCTTGGTTCCTTGAAAATCCTTGAAGTTGTTTGTGATTGCGTACCTCAGCTTACCTCCATGCTCTCTGTTCTCTCAGGTTGAAGTTTCCTTACCAGTCCTGGATCTTTCTTGATAACTCTGAGACAGTTCATTCCTGGAATCTCCTCCACTCCACGGTCATCCACTGCAGCTTCTTCAACTTCAGCTTCCCTCAGCCTGCCCTCTCCAGCTCTCTGTTCACCCTCCCTAAAAGACTCAAAGAACTCCCCTGCTAATACCTGGAACACAAAGACCACACTGTCCAACATTTTTCAACACAGGCCGAAAGACCATTTAGAGGCTCAGAAAACCTTTGCAGGTATTAATTAGCTGATTAGAGTTGAGATTCCAATTAGAATTTGATTGGAGTTTCCAATATTTAATTTTTCCACAATATTCTAGTATTCTGAGAAACTGAATTTATGGTTTCCATTATCTGAAAGCCATAACTGTGAAAATTATAAAAAAAATATAAGAAAAAAGGCTTGACATATTTCACTATATATGTAATGAATCTGTTTATGAGTTTCTGAAATGAGTGACAACAAATATTTAACTATTTCCTAATATTCATTTTTTTTATAAGATGGATTGAGTGGTATTTTGTGATTTACCGAAAGATTTCTTGAATTTCCATGATGCTTGTTTATTGATGTTCTCTAGCAAACCTCTGAGACCTCACAGGACAGTAATGTTAATACAAAGATTAAATCCCATACTAATTGACTCTAATTGACTATTAAATACTTATTTTACTTCTGAAGGAAACTGGAGGCATGTTATGCCTTGTTACCTATAAATATCTGGGGTTATCCCAGCTAATAATGCGCCCCTTATGATTCAGACAGATTTCTTTCTTGGGAGGTGTAATATTGTTGAACAGATCTTGCAGAGCCTCAAATGTGTTCTTTTTAAGGTCTTTGTGCAGCCTGATGTTAGCGTGACTTACTTCATCATTGGCTCAAATTATCATCAAAGTTGCGGCTGTTGCAGATGGATGCTGTGGGCTTCGTTACCGTGTTTGTCTTAACAGGGCTGTAAAGTATTTGTTAATTAGGAAGAAGCGAGAGCCCTGTTCCCCAAAGGCTAAATGCTGCCCTGTGCAGCCAATGGTGTTTAACCCTTTCTTTCCTCTCAGACAACAGATTTGTGAAATCTGATGTTATTCACTGTTGCACACTATGCACTTTTTACATATCTCTCTTCTTCACTTGCTCCCATGTACACACTATGACTCTCTAAAGCAGTGATTCCCAACCGCAGGTACTCGTACCCCTAGTGGTACGTGAGCACATTGCAGGGGTTACGTGGAAATATTTAATATTTTATTTCCAAGATGACGGGTAAATGTCATCAGTTAGTAGGGATAATTCCTGGATGTGTGATGCTTTATTAGGACCCAGGTGCAAAATACACCAAGCTTTTATCAACCAAAAGAGCAAAAAGGGCACAATAAAACAACCACAGGTGGGAAAGACTAGAGTGGAGGTGTCATTGGTGTTCAACTGCACGACGCTCCGCTACCAGGAGAGAGGGAGAAAAGTGATTTGTGATCTGTTTGCAGAGTGGAAACAGCCGTCTGAAATTCAGATCTATCAAAGCTTATCAAAGACAAGCAAGCTCAGGTGTGTTATCAACACTCAGTTAAATGATGAACAAAGTAAAACTGATATAGTGAGCCTTAACATTATTTCTGTTAAGCATTCTGTTCCTGATTTTTTTATGTTTAAATTTCTGTTTATTAGGGACTTCTTTAAAAAAGCTCCAGTTTTTATTATAACAAAGGCAGGTTTAATATTTTTGTTGATTTTGTAATTATTTAGATTACTTTTTCACTTTCACAGCAATGGAGTTATCTTTATGTTTAATTTGTGCTGTAAAGAATAAAATGCCTAAGAACTAAATGTTGAAGTTAAGGAGGTTAAATAAAGTGATTTTCATTTAATAATCAGTTGTTATACATTCTATTTTATTCTGCACGTTTGACTGAGGAAGGTATCGTGGCATAAGAAAATGGCTCAGGCAGTATACAAGTCAGAAGAGGTCTTGAGAAATTACACTACTTCGAATAGACTGGGCAGTTGTAATTGGCCATGACATGTATTATGATGGATGAAGTCATGGTCAACTGACTCCTTTGTCCTGTGGGACAAAAGACTGTGGGATGCCATGGTGGTAAGTTGGCACAAGGGCTTAAACTTTAGCCGTCTCCAAAGGCACTTCATTCACTGCAGATCAAGGTGCTATAGTTTATAGAATGAAATCACCTTGACCAACTATCCGTAAACCAACTTTGCAGATAGTTTTAAGCTAATGGATGCCATCTGGAGACCCAGCATGACCAAGGGTAGTTTGTCAACCCAGTAGCTTTCCTGTAGAGAAGAATTAATTCATTTTCATGGTGCGCTGTGAAAATTTACACAACCCATTGGCTTGAGGAACATCTGTCCTTAACAGCAGTTCAGAGCTACAAACAGAACTGTGACCTTTGGTCTTATCAGATATCACATGCAGTGTCAAATTTGGCAACATCTTAGCAGACTCTAAACAGAAAATGTTAATGACACGCGGACTGCTTCAGGCCGTCAAGTAGTTCTAATAACCATGTGAATGAATATTATCGTTAAAATGTATAAACCTTACATATCATTTGTAGGGTTGGCACTGGCAGAATTTGTTATCACAAAATGAATGACTGTACAGTCTGTACATTTAGTTTAAATTGATCCTAAACTTGTAAATCAATACACAGTGTTGCAGAAACTGAATGCTGAGGAAGCTCAGAAGAAGATTCAGCTGCACTATTGCTGAAAAACAAAACAACAATGTAGAATACGTTCTAGCAATTTTAAAACAACAAATCATAGATTCAGAGTAACTCCCATATGGACGGCAATAGGAGAAACGTCTGTCCCCCTCTTCTGAGGATAAGGAAACCCATCTGCATCTCAGTCTGGCTGACATTCCTGCCACTGGCTGGGTTGACCAGATGGAATGTCGCTGCATCCATGCATGCTGCCTCCTAAATGCCAAAAATACTTTTAGTCAGAAGAAAGATGAAAGGGAGATTCTTCTGTTTTGTGCTGAATTCTGTTGTATATCGGTTTCTGGTGTAGACCACCCTTCCATAGATCAGCATATTTTGGGTTTTGTGGAGGACTGCATGCAGGTGTTTCCAATATTTTCTGTAAATACATGTGAATGTCAGTCCGCACATAAACCTCAGTTCATCATCAGACCCATATACATCTTTATGACCCCCCTGACAAGAGGTCAGGATTCTTTTATTGAGATAATGTAATGTTTATGTACAGCACTATATATATGTTTTGGATTGAACAAAAATGGACAAATTTATCTCATCTTGATTTGAGGATCTTCTTTGCTTGCTGCTGAGGGATCTCCTGCCGAAGGAACTCAAAGAGCTGCTTTAGCCTACACATTATGATCACATGCAAACATCCACAATTACCCAGAGGAAGCATATGATCGCACAAAATGTGCACACACACTGACTCAACCACAAATTGGCATGAAGGACGTGGCATGCTGGCTGCGCAACCTGCTCAGAGCAAGAACATTTAGCATGCATAATTATAGAGACACGACCCAGATGAGGAACTATGAACCATCCCTCCGTCCAACGACTCAAATACCAATTGAATTCTCTATTTATTCTCTCTCCTTCATATCAACTTCATGCCCATTATGATCAGCCACCCTTCCCCTGAGAGTGTGGGATAAGAAGAGTGTCTGGGAACATGAATGTTCGGTTTATTCGGGGCATGAAGAATGATTAGGTTTCACTGAAGGTCACATCCTGAGACTTTCCTTTAACATGAATCTGTTGTGACATTGTTGTGATCTGACCTTTTTTGCTTGCCTGCTTTTGTAGCTCACTTCCTAATCATGTCCGTCTTTTATAAAAGTAGAGCAACAGTGACATTCTTTCTTATTTTTAATCCAACGCCCCTGAAAATGGACGTTCGTTCAGGCTTTTCAAGACTGCAATGCAGTGTAAAAGCAGCACATTTTCAGTGTTTAAAACAAGAATGTTCTATAGAAGAAGAAAGTCATTTTAATTCAATATTTTTAAGTATAATACCCTTCAAAGTATTCACAATGGAATCGCTCAAACCAGCGGTGTCCAAAATGCTGGTTTTGTGGGGCCCCCGACCGAAATTCAGGAACATAGTTGTCCCTCCAGGAGAGGTGGTTGATGCAGGTTAACATTTTTTTTAATGACAAATTCAATTCAAATCTTCATAAAATGGAAAATGTTAGGTCCATGTTAGTAATATTAGGTAATGCAAAGTATTCACATTTTAGCAATCATGCTTTTGGTTTTCTTTTAATTTCGTAGTCAATAGGACCACAAATATCCATCAGCTTATATGTAATAGCAGACCTGGTTGCACCCAAATCTGCATTTACTTGATTTCTTAAACTTGGCTAAATATAGAAAAAAGTTTTCAAAGACAGTGTGACCCAACTCCTGTTGTTGTTGCTGATCGGTGCCGCCTTTTCATTATTAAGGCAAACCTGCAAAACCCTTTTTATGTATGTACGTTAAAGAAAAAAAGATTTACAAAAATGTTTGAGTTTTAAATTTAAAACAAATCTTATTCTTGTGGCTCGTCAGCACCTTAGACTTGATGATTTTGGTCCATGGACATTTTTTTTTTCTTTTTTAAACGTAGAGATGCAGATGCAGAACACCACAACACCAGAGTCACTGAAGTGCTTAAATGACTGAAACGACCACACCATTGGATGAATCTCTTGTAAATTGATTATTTCTTTGTATTATAGTTAAAAATGTTATTGTAGAAGACAATTAAGAGTCAGAGTAGTATTACAGTCCATTACAACATTAATTTTATCTCTATGTTGGCTCTGATCACTCATTTAACATCTGAGTGATGCTGAAATATGAGTCTCATGGTAACCATGTCCAACACTCAGACTTCCCCCTCATAAAGGGGTCACCTGATCAGAGAGTAAATGCTCTGTGAGACAAAGGGCCTTATAAATTATGCAGAAGAAGCAAGCAAATGCATGACATTGCCAGTGTGGATGAGATTGCAGCAAACATGAGATAACAAGCTTCCAAGATTGTCACCCACATTCCTCAAATCGACTGTTGGTTTATCCAGAAACAGAACAAACAACTAAATGAGCTCGGAGGATTTGTGACTTCGATGTGCCGTTCAGCAGAGTCATGGTCAAGAACTTACAGCTCGTTGCGCACTATGTGCCTCTATATTAGTAAGTCAGTTTTTCAGGTCGTCAGACCACATCTCCAAAAGTGGAGTGATTCATCAGAGTGTCAGTGCGAGATGAAGTCTGCTTCTTTAAACAAGTTATAGTTTTTTTCTCTAGTTTCACAACCTCTAGTTGATGCCATCCGCCATCCAGCATGACGGGGGAAGCGTGTGTGCGTGTGTGAGGGGTGGGGATACACATAGAAAACCCCTCTTTGGAGGTAATTTAATGATTAAAAAAACAAATTTGGGTATGCTTTTTTTAATAAATGCACATTTTTCTTATATTGTAAATTTGCGCTTACTGTAAAGTGTCTTATTCCTATTTTGTGATGGAAAAGAAAACTGAAATTTGGACAGGAAACGCTGCATTTGGACCACAATTGTAACTTTCTGCCCATTATACTATTACAGCACGGTCAAAAACTCGCAATAACAGCAAATAACTGCCAAATACTCAGAGTTAAAGTTGACCTGCACAACACTCACTCATTTCACCTTTTATGATACCGCTACAACCATAAAATCAAAATTAACCTACGTCATCTATATTTAATTTTTGTCATAAAGGAGTCAACCCACCCTGATGTTCCTTCTTAATCTTGATTCAGCTAAAACACATCAGCTGACAAAATCTTCGATCATGGAAATTAAACACAGCTCTGATGTTCTTTCAGCTACCTTCCTGCTGGATGGTCGGAGAGAAGAGTTCAAAGCTGAAGCTTCTCTGCTCATCTCTGCTCTATCTCCCATTCATAACAGAAAAACAAACAGCAACATAAAAACCCTCAGTGTGTACTGGTTTTAAGGGTTGGTACCTTTAGTTAATATCTTAATGTAAGTATTAGGCAAAGCCGAAGGCAGCATAGTCAAGTTTAAGTTTAACACTAAACAGACATTTAGCGCGTACCTTAAGGGGAAATGCTTTGGCCCTATCTCGTTAGAATATCCAAAGTGTGCCCCTACAAAAACACAATATAATTTTTTCTTTCACGCCCAAAAAAGGGCTGTTAAATTACATCAAAATGAGCTGCATTATCTTTTAGCTCTCCACAGAAAACAGCATTGTTCAATTTAAAGCTCTCAAAAATGGGAGCTGGGCACGACGCATGGCATGGTGGTAGAACGTGCAACCCATATACAGAGGCTTTAGTTCTTGGCACAGCTGTCCCTGATTTGTGTCCCAACCTGTGCTGCATGTCTTCCCACTCTACTCACCCCACTTCCTGTCTGCCTGCTTTCAAATAACAAAAAAATAAAGAGCGCTAGTGCCACAAAACAAATCTTAGAAAAAAAGATAAACTGCACGTGTGAACATATTTCTTTTAACTTGTTCATGCATAACACTCTGTATGTGTGCTTCCTTATGTATATTTGATGGACCCCATAATGGGTGAAAAAAAATTAAGAGCACAGTGATACAAATATTAGTTTTTTTCTAACTACTCTTGTCTTTCAGATGTATTACGTGTTTAGTTAGATTTAGCTATTAGAACTACTTAGTAATGATTAAGACCTAAACTATTATGTTGAAGTTAGGAAACAGTTCCCCCTATTTTAAGTATGGACCAATATGTAACATATAAGTGAATATAAAGTTTCACTTAAACTATTGTGCATCTAGAAATCTAACAGACAAGGTAATCCTCTGTAACCTGGTGACACTAAAATGTCTCTGACACAGCTGAAGTAAGGCAAGACAAAGACGACATATCAGAAACAAGGTGGAAAACATGGTTAATACCTGACATTACAGACAGAATCCCACACCCCCACGCTGAACTTTAAATAAGCCTCATTCAAAGCTTCCATTAAAAAACGTCTTTCATAAACCACTCACCAATGTAGAGCTTTTTGTGAGTGATATTTGTCAAGTCGCCATTTTTAACATCTATTCTGTACAAATACATTTTGTTTCTAAACACCAACCATACAACAAATCTGCATTGGTCTACATTTCATATCAAGCTCTCAAAAAACCCAAACAAACAAAAAATAGAAAACATGCTATGCTCAGGTCGATTTTATGTAGAGATCAGTATCACGGAACAGGGTTCCCAGCTTTGGAGAGGTATGCACACCTTCAAATTGTGCATATTGTTTCTGGGAGGCTGAGAGAAACTGTGAATACTCCAGGCTGCAGTTCAAATGCAAGCGGTATTTGTTAAGTTTGCAATAAGAAGCCCCTGCATTGTATTTAGCAATGAGAAAAGAGGAGAAAAAAGCAAAAGCAAGGGGCATACAAGGGTTTATAAAATAATTTCACAATATTGACACGGTGGCCTATAAAAAAAAGCTTCAAGCTTCAGAACATTTTTCTAATCTGCATCTGTATCTGTAAAAGGAATACAGATTTTGAATTTATGTACATGATTCCTGCACTCACATAGATATGGACACAGAGCATTGCACTTGTCGTGTATTGGTCTGATGATGGAATCAAACTGATACCACTGAAGTGAAACTTAGTACTTTGGTGATGAAATATTATGTGAACTTAAAATAGGGACTTGGATGCAGTGAACGAACATGGAGCATAGACACTGCAACGGCATAGAACGAGCAGTAAAACAGGGAGATGAGGAACATTGTATTGTATTGGTTTATTTGTCATATGCAGCTTAACACACAGTCAACAGTGCAATGAAATGCTTGGGATAAAAAGACATGGAGGTGAACGGAGGCAATGGAAGAAATTAGCAGAGAATCACAAAAACCAGTGAGCTGATATACTCAGGCAGGTATGGAAGATGACCAATGACCCAGAAGACTAATCTAAATAAAGAGATTTAGATAATAATCTATAATACAGATACTAATAAAAAGAGGAGCAGCTGAGGTACAGTGAAGGCAGAGCAGCTGAAGGAGGGAGACTAATTAGCTGAACAGAAACACAAGAAAACCCAGGGAAGTATCCAACAGAAATCTAACAGGAAATCTCTAATTGTACAAAAAATAAAAGAATAAACTAATAAGGAAACACCTAACAATAAAAAGCCTGAGTAAATTAACTTAATAAAGCAAAACCGGAAGAACATAATAAACAGCAAAGAAATGGTCAAAAAACATACGCAAAAAATCTAAACCCAAACACATCAGGATCATGACAGCACTAGTGTTTGTGGAAAAGGCACACTTGGCATAGCACTGCATTTGTACAGAGACCTGCCTCACCTTCATCCTTTCATACTGCAAATAAGCTGATAAAACAGGGAAGTGGGGAAAAAAACTATGTGTCGAGTACTAGAGTGCAGTATGATTATGTTTGCTTTCACACTGAAATGAGGTTTTCTAATTTACTGCAATGACGTGATGTTTGAACAGTAAAATAAATCATGTTCAAAATGCATTTAGCACAACAACTTGAATCTTGAGTAGTGAAGAATGCAACAATAAAGAATGCACCACCTTGATGTGAGATGAGGACACAACTACAAGGGTGGATGAAGAATAGTGTCTTAAAAAAGTATTAATTTCATCTTTGTGCATAATTGTGAAGTTAAAGAAAAAATGATACATGGTTTTAACATTTTTTACTCTTCAAAATCTAAAATGTATTGTATGCATTTGTATTGAGTCCCCTTTACTCTGACACTCCTAAATAATATCAAGTGCAACCAGTTGCCTTCAGAAGTCCCATCAGAGGGAAGCAGTAGCATAAATTCAGTAGTTCTGTAAAGGCCTGTAAAGGTTTATTAGAGAACATTTGTCAACAAGTGGCATCATGTATACCCATTAACACAGCAGACAGTTAGAGATAAAGTGTGGAGAAGTTTAAAGTAAGGTTAGGATTGTAAAGTAATTTTACATCCCATGGAGCATTGTTCAGTCCATTATCTAAAAATAGAAACAGTATGGCACCACTGCAAATCTTTTTATGGTCGTCCACCTAAACTGACAGGCTGGTCAAGGAGAGCCATTAATCAGACAAGCATCCAAGAGGACCATTAATTATCCACTCCACAAATCTGGCCGTTATGGACCCATGGGATAATGAAAGCCATAAGAGGTCCTGTTTGCAGTTTGCTATAAACCAAGAGAACATATGTGGAACATGTTGAAGAAGGAAGGTTGTCTGGTCTGATGAGACCAAAACTGATAGTTAAGGGTGAGTACAAAACCTTATGTATGGCTGAAAGCGAACCCTGCACATCACCCCACTGTGAACACCCCATCCCTACAGTGAGATATGGTGGTGGCAGCATAATGGTGTGGGGATGCTTTTCTTTTTTCTTCTAGCCCAGCAACAATCCTAAACATAAAGCCAAGGCTACAATTAAATGATCAAAGCACACTGTTGTGTTAGAATGGCGCTCCATCTAACATGACTGAGCTTGATCAATTTTCCAAAGAATGCAAAGCTAGATGACACATACAACAAATGATCTGCAGCTAAATTTGCAGATGGTAGGGTTTTCTAGAAAGTATTGACTCAGGGTTCACTGAATACAAATGCATGCTACACTTTTTACGTTTGTATTTGTTAAAACTTTTGAAAACAATGCATCATTTTGCAGCCAATTAAGTTTGTGGTTGTACTGCGAAAATATCCTAAGGTTTATTGGGTAGGAATATTTTGCAAGGGACTGCACAAATAAATATACAGATCTTCAGTTATCGATCTTCAGTATGAAAACATACAAAAAATTCATTCAGAGCCCGTAATACCTTAGCAATAAAATATAAATAGACACTTTAGGTTGTTTTTTAGCCTGCAATTGTCCCTGATCTTTGACACAGATTTAAAAAAATCTAAAAGCTAAGGAGGTAACTAAGGCAGAAGATTTTTTTTTTATTTTATTAAAATGTGTGAAGACTACGTCAATCTTTAGCTGCAAGGAAGTGTAGTTTGGTTCTTAGATTTCTGCCTTTTCAGTATTGAACAAAATGAGCTGCCAGTGCAAAGTATTGATTCTGAGGAAGAAATGTCTTTTAAGATGTGGTCCATGTGAAACTTTTATTCCCCTTACCACTCACATCTTCCCACCTTTCCTCTCCTGGTGCTCCGCCTCCACTGCTATGTGTCCTACTATCCTACCCGATGAGGCGTTCTGCTTCACCATGTGGGTGTCTTGTACAGAGCCTCAGCGGCTCTGGGTACTGATCTGGATCTGTCTAACAGAAACTGTTATCCCTGCCTCTCAGCTCTAATCACTCAGCAATTCTATACCAAGTATGAGTGCCTTTTGTAGTTTTGCTTGTGTTACGTTAGTTTTGCCTCTATTTATATGTTCATAGAAATTCTTTATCTATTCTAGATTTTCATGAGCCTTTTAAAGCCTTACCTGCTTTCAAGATATTATTTCTGCAATACAAGTTCTTGTTCTTGCTACTTGGGTAATTTTATTCCTTTGTGTCCATTGAAATGTTATTTTCCTGTTTTTTGGATAACTTTTTGTCTTATCTTGTTTTATCTGGTCAAGTTTGCTGCCTTGTTGTACTAGATAATGAATCTGAGTATTAGAGATCTTGAATTGTTTTTGCCTAAGCATTTAAGTACACTTTTTAGACTTTACCATCACATTAGAGATTATTTGTGTGTGAGGCCTTACCTTAGTTTAATAGTTTTCTGTCCTGTAGCATGCACATTTAGCCTGTTTTAGTGTAGAAATACTGCATAAACAACCTCATTATCACCCATTACATTACAAGGACTTCCCAAATAGTACTTTACACATATTCACCTGTAATGCGGGTTTCCAAACGTATAGTGTCATGTTAACTTTAAGTAAACTAGAATATGAAATCTTTGAAAGTTGTCCTGTTGAAAGCTTCATCTTATTTGTAATACAGTGAGAGCCCCAAAAACTTTTAAGGGCCACAGATATTAGAGAACAGTAGTGGAAATGTGGGTTAGAAATGAGTTTGTTGGAGCAGTGGTCTAAATGTTATCAGATATGCTAATAACTGATGGTAATTTACACCTGTCTTTACATGTAGCTGCTTAATGGCCTTCTCTTGCCATCTGTTCATTGGCAGAACGATTCCTCATAATGAGGGCATATGTCTTTGACATTTTATCTCTGTGAGCTGCTGTGTTCTGAGGCAGGGATTGTTTGAAGGGTATTCACTAGTGGGGAAACATCAGGTACTGTTCCTGTTTGCTGTGTGGCTTGAACTGCATAAGAGAAGCTTTTATTATTCCGTTGAGTTGTTTTTTTCTTAAAATGTCCTTGTAAGTTCTCTATGCAAGGTCTCAGTTTTCACTTGATATTAATCCTACTGTAGACATCATAATATATTTTCAGACATGAATTGGTATTTCAAGGACAACTTAGACTGCTATTCTGACAGCTACAGGCAGGTTATATATATATATATTATATATATATTATATTATATATATATATAATTATATATATATATATATATATAAAATCAGCCATGGACACAACATTGTGGCTAAGGAACAATGACAGACCAGAGCCATACTAGATCCTGACGCTAAATTCACACTATCCAGTCCTCTCTACTGTCTCCTTGACTGCAAAGCCTGCATGCTGTATATTTCATATCATGTAGCTGCCCCCCTTGATCCGTGAGGAGTCTTCATGGACAGCCAAGATTTGTGTAATCATAATGACCACCTATGAGGCTTTAGTGGAAACTATATTCCTCTGAGGGGAATGATGTGGTTTAGTAGACCCAAAAATAGTAGGTGTAGAGGCTTGTGGTTGTCCCTGGGGTCCAAACAACTCACGAACGGAGAGGGATCTTAAGGCCTTTGAACAAAATAAGAGAAGGCAGACAAAAACAATGGAAGAAAAACTTATAAAACACGCACTTCAAATAAATCAAAAAGTTATTTATTTCTGTTAGCTGTTGCAATGTTACATTTGCAATTTTTTTCAGATATTTGTGTGAATGCTGAAGGCATTCACACTATTGAGATCCTGTTTCTCTTTATTCTTTATTATTCCATCTTCTTCTTCTTATTAGTGTAAATGCAGTAGGCATTCACACTTCTTGTGTTCCTGTTTTTCTTTATTAGTGGAAAACGGCAAAAATTCTACTAAAACTTCACTGTTTTTGCCATTTAACTACTTCCGCATACTTTCAGCTAGAAACACCATTCAACTTTTAAAATGCTTTCACAACCTTCTGCTGTTATAGTTTAATTCAACTTTTTGATATCTTTTACAGTTTTTCTACAATTTGGATTCAAACTTTATTACAATTTTTTCAGATTTTCAGTTTTATAATGTAATCAATGACGGAATGTTCGTTTTCGCTAGAGTGTACACTCTAGGTTTTTGAATAACCTGAAAAAGAACGAACAAACTCTCTTCACTCGCTCAATTTTCACTCTACCTATACAAATTATACATCAAAAGCGTAGGATGCTCTTTCGCGATTAAGAAAATGTCACCCTCATTGATGTGGGAAAAAAACAGTTTTCGGCAACACCCCCCAAAAGCAACCCAAAGTCAACCCACCCTGTATAGGAAATCTATAGGAATTTCAGAAAAAATCTGAGCAAAAAATCCATAAACTCACATGTCTTCTAATCGCCGCCTCTCGTAAACCGTTCAAGGTAGAGACATGAGCCTTGTGCAGATTGAGCTTCAGACCTTGTTGGCGCTCACAGTGAAATAAGTTTTTTGATACCTTTTATCGTTTTGTCTTAAAAAAGGTTTGTTTAGGAGTACCAAATCTGTCCTGCCCAAAATCGCTTAAAATTGAAAAATTTCTAAATTATCCACTTTTCTACACTGTCATATCTCCTACACGGATTTATTTAGACACACGAAAATCTCCAGGATTGTTCACCGATCCCTGCTGATACCTACGGTCCAAAAATTTTTTGGATACCTTTTATCGTTTACTCGTGACGTAGGTTTGTTTGAGAGTGAAAAATTCACCTTCACTCTGGTTCAAAATGGTCAAAATGATCCACTTTTTCACACGGTCACATCTCCCAGACAGATTTTTGTAGAAATTTGAGAAGCTCCACAATTGTTCAGCAAGGCCTTCCGATTCAAACGGTGCATGAATCAAATCGATAGCCCTAATAGTTTCCGAGTTATTAGACGTTGTTCGAGAGCATGTTCAGGCATTTTTGTTTTTCCCCATTTTTCCCTTTTTTTCACCTAGTGTTGTGCCTTTAATATTACATTTTCAAGAAAAAAGTGTTAATATTCTCGTTCCCCTTTCCGTTCTGAGGAAAACGGTCCAAGAATGACGTTGATAGCCCTTACGGTTTCCGAGTTATGGGCAGTAGTTCGGGAGCATGAGCCTCCATGTTATAAAGCCAGGCCAGGGGCAGACACAGAGTGAGGTGCTGCGTGAGTGAGAAACAGCAGCTGTTGGGCGCTCATTAATTACCATAGCAACAGAACACAGCTGCCAGTGAACTCAAGTAACCTCTGACAATGATTTCAGCCGAGCAAGCAGGTTGTATATGACTAATAGAAATAACCCAGACTTAAAAGGACAACACTGCTAGATTTTCAAAACAAGACAAAACATGCTCTACAAAATTAAAGCCTTCTAATTTTAAACTATAGAAAATTACAGCACTGGGCTTCACACTAATGTTGGAGCTCATCCAGTGTAGGAAATAGGACCAGGTCAGCCCTTTAAAATGAGGCTTACTGAAATTTTAAAAATAAAAGCCTCAACCTTCCACACTTACTAATAATTTTTTTAAGCTGATAATAGCATAGACAATGATTTTACTACTAATTAAACTAACCCAGACCTGAAAGGACAACCTTGCTGGACTTTCAAAATAAGACAAAACATGCTCTACAAAATAAAAGCGTTTACATTTTAAATAAATATATCATTGCAGGACTGGGCATTAAACTACTGTTGGAGTTCACCCAGTGTTGGAAATGGGACTATGCTGGTCCTTTCAAATAAGGCTTACTGAAACTTTCAAAATAAAAGCCTCAGCATTCCATAGTTTGCATTGTTTTTTTAAGCTGATAATAGCATACACAAAGATTTTAGAATAGCAAGCAGGTTCTATATAGCTAATGGAACTATGCTGGATTTTCAAAATAGGACAAAACATGCTCCACAAAATAAAAGCCTTTACATTTTAAACTATAGAAAATTGCAGGACTGGGCTTCACACTAATGTTGGAGCTCATCCAGTGTAGGAAATAGGACCAGGTCAGCCCTTTAGAATAAGGCTTACTGAAATTTTCAAAATAAAAGCCTCAACCTTTTATATTTTCTAATGAGTTTTTAAGCTGATAATAGAATAGACAATGATTTTACAACAACTAATTGAACTAACCCAGACCTGAAAGGACAACCTTGCTGGACTTTCAAAATAAGACAAAACATGCTCTACAAAATAAAAGTCCTTACATTTTAAACTATATATCATCGCAGGACTGGGCAATACACTACTGATGGAATTCACCCAGTGTTGGAAATGGGACTATGCTGGTCCTTTGAAATAAGGCTTACTGAAACTTTCAAAATAAAGGCCTCAGCATTCCATAGTTTGTATTGATTTTTTAAGCCAATAATAGCATACACAATGATTTTAGAATAGCAAGCAGGTTCTTTATATCTAGTGGAAGTATGCCAGATCTAAAAGGACAACTATACTGGACTTTCAAAACAACACCTAGACATAGCCTACAAAATAAATGTCTTCATATTTCACACAGCGATAATTGCAGCATTGGTCTTAACACTATTGCTGGGACTCTGTGATGGAAATGGATCTACTTTATCCTTTTAAAATAAACTCACTGATATTTACAAAGTAAAAGTCTCAACATTCCTTAGTTGGGGCCTGCCATAGTAAAGAAGGGAGAACGGTGAGTGGCCTGACTCCCATGCCATTGCCTTGTGGCACCTATTACTACACATCTCTAGACTGGACTCTTTGTTTATTGGCGACTGCCAAAGCAATACAAGGACGCAGGATTACTGGTGAAACAAGAACAGGTCTAGATAGACATCTTAACCTTCTACCCTCAATCATGATGCCCACCGTTCTGTTGCTTTGGGTCCGTACCTCAGCCCCCAACCGTTGACTCTGGTCCGAGAAGCATGCACCAAAAGCCAGGCCCCGTCTAATTTTTTTCAGAAATTTTCTAGTTTATTATTATTATTGTGTGAATGCTGAAGAGTGAATAATTTTGAACAGCAATTTCATAGACTTTTGAATATAAACTGTAGTAAGCATTGGCATTTTAGCTAATTTTAGCATATACATTGCTTTTTGCATGGTAGATTTTAGCACTGACCAACTTCTTAGGCTATATTTTTGCTTCAGTCTATGCTTTTTCAGCTCATCTATGGCAGCTCTTTCCTGCTTTTTTAAAGTTTTTGTCAGTTCTTGCATTTCAACAACTCTTTCAACAAGTAGTTTTGAGGTAACTTTACATTGTTAAGCTGTTTTATAGCTAATAGTCTTCTTGCTTAAAAAGATCAGATGACAATTTTTCTTTGCTGCTTCTGCTATTTCTACTAATTTATCAGATTTCAGCAGATTTTCTGCTGTCAATTTCAGCTTGTTTCTGCCAGCTTTCAGCTAAAAAATTTAGCTTACAGCATTCACACTGCATTTTCGCAGGAAATGCAAATTTTTTGTAGTTTAACATTGGCTAGCTTGTTCTGGACATTGTTTCACAGGTTTTCAACCTGTCACTCACTTTACCTTGCATTGTCATCCATAATTAGGGGCTTGCCAGTCCCCCTTGATTGGTTTCGCCTCCATTTACATCTAATCATAGAGAGATTGTGGTTTTTCCTCCATGCTCCTTGGCTTTAGGACCCCATCTGGTGTGATCGCAATAACATGCATCATTTCCCTTTGTGCCTTGGGGGTTTATTGTTAATAAACAAGGGACCACTCCACTAGATCCTGAGTAAATGGGTGGGGGCAAGCACAGCCAACCACAGCTCTAGAAATTCATATACATGAGATGGGATTTATTTTTCAATCTCAGTTAAAGAGAAGAACAGCAGCTGCATCCGTCTCTTGGTGTTTGTGGAAAATTGGCTTGATGTGTTTATGTTAATAATTCGTCAGTAATGGCATTTTCTCTCTGGATGCAGGGAGCTGTTCAGCCATACAGAAAGTAAATATTTAAGGCTCTCAATAAAGATCTTCCTTCTGTTGACACTTTACACTGTGCAATAGAGGAGGAATAAAAGCTATCATCTTATCCAGTTTAATCCAACCAGTAAACAATATTAATCAAAATTTGTAATTTCAAATAACTGCCTTTAAAAACATTTCACTTCCCAACAGCCAAATACCCAGGCCTGGCTCCAAGAAGATGTGATAGTTTCCCTTTTCCAGGCAAGGTTCGCCTATTATTGTGTTTACCATCCTCACGCTCGTTTTATCACCATCATCACAGGGCTGTCAATATGCAAAATACGCAGCAGTGTCCCACGTCATGACTAACCTGCACGCCACGATGCTAGTAGAATAAAACAGAACAAGAAAAGGATTTTCTTGTATAGCTTACATCAGTATAAAGAATATAATGGAAAGTATGTAATGGAAAAGAAATGCAGCTACAAAAAAGATTGAGAAACGGTTCATAACTGGGTGAGACCAGTGAAAGGTGATCTTTGAGGGATTTTCATGACGTTTGCCAAAATGATTTCTCAATTTCACACGGAGGCGAGCATAATGTGGAGTGACACTGTAAAAGTGAGTCTCACAAGAAACGCACAGCTGAAAAAGCCGCCTGCTGATCTATGGAGTCACTTTAACTCAAACCCAGAGATGACTGCTAGACAGACAAGGTAACAGAGATTCCCAGTGTTTAAAAGCTTGTAAAGTTTTTTTTTTTCTGATAAGCATAGAAAACCATTTTTGAAAACAGTTTTGTTAAACTTCAAAAAAGTTTTTAAAGTTTTTTTTCCAAATGTTGCTGATTCATTGTTTTGTACTAACAGGCAAAGCAAAGATTGATATAATGTGAGATCTGTGTTAAAATTTATGACGTCATCATAGTGTTAGAATAAAACATAGTAAAGGATAAAACAGAACAATGTTGTGGTACTCTGTTCAACCTTCCTGTTATCTGCACTAAGTCTTGCTTTAATTTGCTATACTTTAGCTTGAATTAACTATAGACACATCTCTGTGTTGTAGAAAACACAGCTTCTTACATCTCTGTGCTTCCTCTTCATTTAAACACTTCATTCATACTGAATAACTGGGACTCCCCTTACTTCAGTATAAGTTCCACACTGAAGAGTGGTGTTGTCAGTGTGACATGATAACATTTATGTATGGTGCATTTACTGATCAAAACAAAAAACTATTTTCTGACCAGTTGGTCAACAATTAGGTCCAGTCATCACTGTTCTCTGTACATCTCTACAACAAACTGATCTTAATAAGTGTAATAAGATATATTTTCCTATGAATAGACATTGTGATTAAACTTACTTGGATTAAATTTAAAATAAAAATTTTTACCTATGCCAATTTTATTATGTGCTTATGGTAAAATGCTGTATAAACCACACTTAAATCAGTAAGATAAGGTGGTTAAATTAGTTTATATTTTTGCATGGCTGAATTAGCTGAGTTTCTCGTGGGTGGTACAGACAAACGAACAAGAATAGTGTAGGAATGTGGTCCTTTGTCATGAAACTGATTCATGAATTTGCCCTGTAGATCACACCTGAAGCTCTTGATATAATGATACAGTGGGGTGTTTGTGTGTCTGTGCTGGGAAGTGGTGTTTGGAGAGCTGTGCAGGGCAATAATATCATTGAGAATAGATATGAAAAGCTGTATTAATTAATATATTTAGATTTAAATTGGATTTTAAAGTTGGATTTTGTTGTGTGCTGGGTTGACTGTCCATGTCTCCTGGACCATCAGTTACATTCAGAGTTAAGTTGTAATACTCCTGGTATGGCTCATTACCCAGGGCACACATGTCAGAGGGCACCTGAGTGGGGAGAGTAGTTGTCAAGCGGTTGTCAAGAATGTAGCTGTAGTGTAAAGTGCTTTGAATGGTCTCTATGATTGGAAAAGTGCTATATAAGTCCCGTCCATTTAAACAAGCTTTTTATTGCTCATTTACATGTTCAGCCAATGGGGAGTGTGATGCCTAATGTATTGTGCACTGTAAACACTTGTAATATGTAAATAGCAGCCTTCTACGATTCTACCAAATTAAATGGTAATTTTGCTATTTTTAAGTAATTTGGGCAGCATGCTAAATACTAAGCAAATCTTACAACTATAGTTTGAAAATATTAATTAGATAAGCTCATCAGGAAGGCCTTAAAATATTTAAAAATACGTAAAACTAAAAATATATATTACTATTTGAAGTCTTGAAGAGTTGAAAAAGACTTGATGCCTGAAATGAAAAGCTTTTTGCTAAAAGTAGCTAAATTGACTGGTTCAACTTGTAAGAGAACTGTTGGTCGTAACTGTAAAAATTCTATAAAGAAATACAATTTTAATAAATTCTTATACTTGACATAATAGTGTTGGTAGATGCATGTACTTATTTGGTTGTCATGTACTGTTTTAAAATAGTTCAGACTGTATTCTTGTGCCTTTTGGGCTTTATCCTGTAGACTCATCAGAATGGCCAGTCTTTCTGCATGGTTGAACAAGTGATATGCAACTGACCTTGAACTAATTAAATAAATTATTTAAACAAAGCAGGCACTCTATAGTTTAACTGACGAAATGCTATTGACTCCACCTCACACCCCATTCTGTTGGTGCTTTGACAGCTTGTATTTACATCTCAAATATGTAGCAAATGCAGACGAATAAAATGCTGTTTAATTGTATCCACCCAAAACATGCCCACTTAGTTTTTTTTTACGTGTATCTTTGAATGTGATCATGCAAAGTTTTCATATTTTAACCCCTATCCACTGTAACTACCACTCAGATTCTTCTTTTCATCCATCAGGGATGGAGTTTAGAGGGATTTCCTCTGGTGCATGCACAGACTATAGGAGGGGGATGGACATCACGATGAGGCAGGGTATATGGCCAAGAGGAGAGTAGACCCATGGGACAAGCATCCAGTATGCTGTAAACCATAATGGCTTGATAACTGTCAGTTTTCTCATTTTCACTATTACTCAGGCCATATCTCATCCACCACTATGACAATCCCGCCAAGACTCACACAGGACAGGACAGCCAACTCAGCACTGGAGGAGGGGCAGGAGAGTCCATGTAGGTGGTAATTTGGAGGAAGTGACAGAATAGAAATGAATTTCACTGACAGATTATGTGGGGAAAGATACATTTAGATCGAACCTTTGCTTTTTATGGAACGGGGTTTTTCTTAATTAGAAAGTTAGTGGATTTGACCTCCTGTTTCTTGTTTTACTATTTATTTGATATGCTAACCTTCTTAAGATATAGGGTATTCAAGGCAACAGGATGGGCCTTCTTTTACCACCCCTGGGTTTCTCTGATCTGCTGAGGTCCACATTACAGATCAAACATGTTGTTTCTGATCAAAGAGTTTTCTAAAGATTTTCTATTTACAACATAAAATTTTTGAAGAAAAAAGAAAATAAAATCACTAACATTTCCTATAAAAATTATTGAACATTTAAATTGATAAATAATGCAGTAAATGTAGATGCAAACATGCCTTCTCTAACCAACAGATCCCCGCCCCCAACACAAACTATTACCCCTTTTCCAATAACTGAAATGCATTCACAGACAAAAGTATGGCAGACTGATGTGCTCTAAAGTGACAGTGACAAGTTAACATATACTCATAGGTGTGAATACAACTGATCCAAAATCAACTCATTCAAGCTCTTTTAAAATTGGTGCTTCCCACGTGGACAAGCCAAGTCTCCTGGAGAAAATCAAAAATAAAAACTGAACAACTTGGCCACAAAAACAAAGTATATTTTGAGGAGACAAGGCTTGTCGTAATGACGAACCAGGTGACTCTAGTGCGAGCAACAATTACGAAGGCAGAATCAGAATTAAACAAAGTTTATTGAAAAACAGGGAAACAGACAGGAGTCGTAAGGGGGTCCGGGTCTGGCAGGTCGGGGAACTACAGAAGAGAGATTGGTGAGTTGGTATCAGATTATGGTGTCCAACTTGGAATGTTAGATGATAGCTCTTATTTGAGAGAATGAAGTGGAGCAGCTGGGAGATGGTGAGTGACGCCACTGAACAGAGATTGAAAGGTGAGGTTGTCATGAGGTGGCTTAGGTTTCTCTGGGAGTCCTTCCAGATAGTTGGTTTGAGGTTGGAGGGTGGACAGGCAGGAGTCTTTGCAAGTCGAGGATCCAAGGAGGAGAGGTGAGTACCTTTCATACATTACCAGGTTCCGGGAAACTGAAGGAGACTTAGGACAGGTGAAGCACAGTGAAGTGATTTCATCCACAGGTGAACTTGAGATTGGAACATGGACAGCAATGGAACAAGTCCAGGTTCCCAGAGTTCCTTTCAACTCTAATGAGAAGAAAGCAAGATAAGTACAAAGCAAGTCTGGGTCAGCGAGTACAAAAAATTACATGTGATCCTGCATTGCTGTATCAGTAGCCATGTGTCATTAACTCACTTCCTTAGCTCTCATCCCCTGTGCCCTTAGTCTGCAGAATTCTTGCATCACTCTTTTCTCTCCTCCATGGGTCAGGTCCATGGCCAAGAAAAGCTAAGGAATGGAAATGGATGGAGAGATGAACTGTAGATAAAGGGAGAAGATGGATAGAGGGATGGTGAAAGGCAGGGATGAAGAGGCAAAACAAGCATTGAATACAAATGAGCTGACACACATTATGCTCACCCTCCCTCCCTCTGTTTCCCTCTCTCTCTTTCTGCTCTCGATCACTGTCTCCCTCACACGCTGTTTCTTCCCTCACACACGTTCTTGCACTCTGCCTCTGCTCAGCGTCCTCTCACTGGATCAATGGAGCACAGGAGGTGATTTCAGCCCCTTGATTTATTAGTCATCCCTGGTTGTTGGAACAAGCCAATTAATAGGATTCTGAGTGTGTGCACGCCTGTGTGGATGATCCTGAGACAGAAACGATACTGCTGCTGCTGCTGCTGTGTCTGACTGCACTCTCACGCTTCACTGTGGACCAGGAGGCAGCAGGGAGAAGAGGGTTGCATGGTTGTGGGGGGCTTGGAAGAAGAAGAGAAGGAAGTAACGAGGGACAGACAACTGGGCAGACAATTTCACACCACTTTAGCATCTTTAGTTCTGTCATGGCCAGGACATAGGAATCCACAGCAAACGTCAGCTTGGCTGCAAGGTATCCGAGGTAAGGATGCAGGGAATGATGTGTTAAATGACAGATGGCAGGGTTTCCATTCCTCTCACCATTGTTGTGATGGGTTAAGGAATCTGGGTGCCTGGGTTGCTGTGACAAAACTGCTGTTTTGTTTCTTTTATTTTTTCCAACATAAGAAATTCGCGTTCACACAGTAAGAATAGATTACTTGTCTTTTTTTTTCAAGAGTCTCCCCAAGTGTGTCTCTTGGTGTGTCTTGGGGTTTCCTTCTGAGAGTATTCTGTGGTATTCCCCAAACAGAAACCTCAATTATATAATTGTGGATTAATCCTATTATGGTTTATAATCCCTGCTATGTTCTTTTCATTAGAGTCACATAGCCTGAGGAGTGCTGTGTTTGTCCTGGTTGTTTGTGACTTCATTCCACAATCAGAATAGGTGTGTTGCACATGTTCCTAGCTTCTAAGTGTACATCTGGCCAATGGTATGGTCACAACAGACTAAGAAGTATGGGGCTACAGTAATCATAGAGCATGGGATTTTTTTTTACCACTGTTAAAAGACAATCACAATTAAACCTATTTGGAATTTGCCATAAGCTATTCAGGAGATACAGCAAACATGTGGATGAAGAAGAAACTCTGGTCACATATGACCAAACCTAATGTTTTTGGCCTACACATCACACAACATGCCAACCTCACCATCCCCACCATGATACATGGTGGTGGTAGCCGGATGCTTTGGGGATGCCTTGCTTTTATGTATGTCCAGTCAAAGATGAAAGCTTTGTGCTTACAAAAGGGAGGCTAGGTTACAAGCTTTGTGCAGAACCACACTGAATTTTATCACACGGCAGAATCCAGATGATTTCTTAACATTTGATTGGCCAGGGTGTGGTAGGAGGAGAACCTTTCCCAGGGCAAAATCATGCAAGAACCAACACTGCTCAGGAATTCTGGGAGAATTCTGGGAGAAATCTGGGATCTAGCTTTATCTTTTAGCATAACAGTCACCCCAGACACACAGCCAGAGCTACGGTGGAATGGGATATTCATGTGTTAGAATGGCCTAATCCATACTTAAATCTAATTGGAATTTTGTGGCAAGACTTAAAAATCTTATACAAAGGAATAGTACAAATAGCCCACATTATAGTTCTGGATTAACCCTATTATAATTTCTAAAATCTATCTGTTCTTTAAATAGTAATAAATGGCTTCCACACAACACAACTGTAACTGTTGCATGGCAAAAATAACCATTGTACAAAATTAGAAAATAAATATTAAAAACATCCCTCGTGCAAAGGCATTTGAAACGATTGAATTTGGTTGTGATGCCATAGAAACATAGAATGGCTGAGTAACACTTAGAAGTTTCACACTGCTGCGTCTTTGTAGATGCTATTGCTGCACAAATGCATATTTAAGCAGCAAAGGGCATAGGATATGCAAGGCCTTTGCTCTGCAAGGACAAATCTGAGCACAGCCCAGATTGTGTTGCCCATGTAGTTGTTTTTTTTCCTGCAGACATGCACAGCTCTGTGTTTTGCATGTCCTGGAGCAGGGTGGAGGACAGATGGCTGCCCAGGTCTCTACCCTTTGACCGGTGTCCTTGGAGCCGCAGGACAAATGTGCTGCAAACCCTGATGTTTGGGTTTGTGTGTATCTGCGTGAGACAGCCAGCTTCACCCGCTGTTGCTCCTTTCTCCTTTCCCACCACCATTTTGATTTGAATTCTTTCATGCTTTTATTGTGAAACTGTGGTTTGTGGAGTGTCTGTGGTTGGAGTTCATTTGATCTCTGTCTCCTCTGACAGCTAAACTTGATTTTCTCTGAGTAATAGATGGATAATCAGAAGAGGCTCATTTTCACATGGTCTCTGCTAAATCAAATCAGATCCAGCTAGACTGCTTCTTCCCTTCACAGAGTCATTTACATGGACACAGACCAATGACTGCATTTTATTCACTGTTGTACAGATGCATGTTGGAATATAAGCGATGCATGTGCAACGAATGTTCTCCTGTTAGGTGTGCCTGCTGCTGTTATTTTTCAAACAAGGTTTTAACATGAGAAGTTTCCTTGGATGTATCCTGTAGGATTTCAAAGGGGACATATAATGCAAAATCCACTTTTTTAGCCTTAAATGCATTTTGTTGTGTACTTGGAGTCTGTAGGAGTGCAGAAAATGTTTTTCCAACTGTTACGTCACAGTATTTGATGCAGAACAGCTAAAGAAGGTCATGGGCTTCCGGCTGATCAATTTCGCGTGTCCGCCATATCCATATTTCGTTGTGATTTTGTAGTCCAACCTCAAGTTTGCGTACGCTACAAAAGGATAGGTTTGGTTCGGTTGTTGCGTGTAGTAACCCACACAAATCATCACACCGTCCCCCAGCATCAGAACCTCTTTAAAGTGCCTGGTTAAATTTTATTTTTCATGTTTTTAATGTTCCTACATCAGTGGGGAAATTCCTATTTCCCCACTCTATGGATGAGTTCTTCAGTATCAAGAAGGATTTGCTGAAAGACTTCATCTGATTAAAGGGTCAGCTCCTTCTGTCTGTGGATACGATGGACGCAGCAAAGCCGTAAGCTGCAAGTAATGCTAAAATGACAAAAAAACTTTATTTCATACATGAATTTATTGTGTGTTCATATGATGTCCTGGCCATTGTTTTGACGGCAGTAGCATAGTGCCTTCTGCTTATGTTAGTGCTATGTTCTGCTTTTAGCTCCTTGAGGACAGAACCGTACTGCGTGTTTTAAATAGTATTATTACATTATCAGTTTTGCATTGTATTTGCTGTTTTTGTCTTGTTTCTGCGGCGCTAAATTGTTATCAAACTACAAAAATGGCCATGGGTTAAAGTGCAGCGCTCCTTGACCTTGAGGGGGCGGGGTGTGAAAGGTAGGATTTAAAAGCATGATATGACCCCTTTAAGAGATACAATTTAAAGTGATAGTTCAGACTGGAGTAGAGACAAAGAGGTTATGAACAATTTACGTCTTACCAGAGGCAGATACAGTAAATCAATGTTGAACACGATTTATTCACTTTTAATATTGACTTAAAATTCACTCTTGGTGTAAGCAACAGCCTTGTCAATCCATACATAGAAATAAATCCAAGCAAATGTGTCAAAAAATGAAGCTATGGGTAAAAAAATCAAAGGCCTAGTTTTATTGTTGCAAAACAAACTAATGGGAATGGTTCAGCTAGATTTCTAAACTGCAGAATGTTGCAGTGGGAACCTCTGAAGCAAAAATCCAAAAATGGATTCAGTTGAAGAAAATTTTGGCACATCCAAGCATTGATTTCTTGTAAGCATTTACCCAGCGCTTGGATAGGTTCATAGTCACCTGGTGACATCGTAACGTATAGCTGTGTGTCGTCTGCATAGTTATGATAACTTATGTTATTTATTATGATCTGAGTTAGGGGGAGCATGTAGATATTGAATAGGAGGGGCCCTAAGACGGACCCTTGGGGAACGCCACTTATAATTTTTGTGGTCTCTGATTTAAAGTTACCTACTGACACAAAAAAGTACTTCTCCTTCAAGTAGGATATAAACCAATCGAGTGCTGTACCAGAAAGGCCGACCCAGTTTTCTAGGCGCTCTAATAAAATGGAGTGATCAACAGTGTCGAATGCTGCACTAAGGTCCAATAATACCAGCACTGTGGTTCTTCCACAGTCTGCATTTATACGAATGTCATTGAACATCTTGACAAGAGCAGTCTCTGTACTGAGGTGAGCACGGAAGCCTGACAGGAAGACATCGAGGCTGCTGGTTAGGAAGATGTTCAACTGTTGAAACACAACTTTTTCAATAATCTTGCTGATGAAGGGGAGGTTTGATATAGGCAGTAGCAGCTTGTCTAAGTTTCTCTTTTTCAATAGAGGTTTGATAATTGCTGTTTTTAGGGCCTGGGGGGGGGGGGGGGGGGACCTGACAAAAGGGACGCGTTTATTATTATTCATATTATTATTTGAGTTATATCAGATGTTATGACAGGCAAAACTTTCTTAAGGAAAGCTGTGGGTAAAACATCAGGACAGCAGGAAGAAGAGCTTAGTTGCTGCACAATTTCTTCTAAGTTTTGGTAGTTTATTTGGTGGAATTGGAAAATTTTGTCAAAATCAGTTCTAGTTGGACACAACTTTGGTACTGGAGTTAATATGGATGTGCTGATCTGATCTTTTGAGTTTTTTCAGTGAAGAAGTTAGCAAATTCATTGCAGTCCTTGGTAGAGTGGAGTTCAGATGCTACAGTTACAGGAGGGTTTGTTAACCTGTCGACCGTGGCAAATAAGGCATGAGCATCATTAATGTTTTTGCTGATGATCTCAGAGAAGAAAGATTCCCTTGCATTTTTCAGTTGTAAGTTATATCTGTAGAGTCTCTCTTTATAGATGTTATAGTGAACCTGGAGTTAGTCTTTCACCACCTGCATTCAGCTTTTCGATACTCCTTTTTTTCACTTCTGACTGGTGGAGCACTTCTCCACGGAGACCTTTTCTCCCCAGAAATGACCTTCACTTTATTTGGAGTAATTGAATCAATGATGTCTGAGATTTTAGAATGAAAGTTATCTACCAGCTCATCTACAGTGTTACAGGGCAAAGTGGAGGCAGAAGAGTAAATCTAGTTAAAGGTTTCAGCAGCACCATCCTTAAAGATGCGTTTTCTTATAATGTCTCTTTGGCAAACTGAGTCATTGGAGATGATGCCTTCAAAAATACCAGACAAGTGGTCAGATAGGGCTGTCAGGATCTGTCTGTGTTTGTGTTTGCTGCACTGGTTTCCTCAGCAGGTTCAGTTGGAGGGTGGAGCTACATGCTGTCTCTCACACCTGTGAGTCATTTGGGGCTCATCATGACAGCTTCTTAAGGAGAAGGTTGCTGTAAATATTCAAGAACATAGTTCGGACCGGGCTCTTTACCTGGAGAGCCAAATATTCAAAAGAGTCAAATTTGCCCAGAAAAATCTTTTTACACTTTAGTGAATCTTTAAACAAAGTGGCCACCCCTCCACCTTTTCTTTGCTGCTCTCACAAAGAAAATTGTAGTTTAGAGGTGTCGACTCTATCAGAATGGGAGCTTCATTAAAGTCATGTAACCATGTTTCTGTTAAAAACATAACATCAAGATTATGGTCATATGAAGTCATTGATAAAAATGATTTTCCTGACAGAGATCTGATGTTTAATAAAGCCAGTTTATATGACTTGGTAGCTAAAATTAACTCTGTGTCTGGTTGTCCCTGACAGTTTATAGCTTTGATTGTTTATTATTGTCTCTTATCCTTTTAGCTTTGTTCTTTCTGTCACGGAAGTAGTTTAAGTGTAAGTGTGTCAACAGGTATTATTAAAATTTTGTACCCATAACTTCATATGTGAAGTAATTTGCTTTGAATTATTTTAATGTGTGGATTACTTGGGTTGTTGCTGAGACTTGGTCTCATTTGTATGTCAACGGCCTGTTTAGAAAATCTAAGAACAAAGTTGAGTATCTTTACTTAGAGGCAATTCACCTTTTTGCAATTTTCTGTCCCTACTCGGTACCCAAACGTTGCCATGTTGTTCCTTCCTACTTTTTTTTTACCCACAAATAAACCATTTAATAACAATATACCTTAAAACATTGTGTATCAAATGTTTTTTACTCAGATGGCAAGATATCTCGCCATAAAAATGTTCAAATCATATGTATATTGTAATTTAGTTGTATATAAATTTCTAAAAACGTTGTGTTACATGCCCTGCGATGGACTGGCGACATGTCCAGGGTGTACCCGGCCTCTTGCCCGTAGACTGCTGGAGATAGGCACCAGCTTCCCCGTGACCCACTATGGAATAAATGGTAGAAAATGACTGACTGATTCTGTGTTACATCCTATTTTATCTTTTTTTTATTTATTTTGGGTCCAGCGCCAGTTTGGACCAGTTAACTCTTATAAAATATAACAGATTCTGACCCCTGATCAAGCCGAAAGCACCGAGTAACCTTCTGTGGGTCAATACCATTTATCGGAGTCATGTAACCACATTTCCTCATAGAGAAATGTTACATGAATACATTATATTACGTGAGTACATTACATGAAAAAATGCTTTGAATCATCAGCTCTCAAAGTGAGTATGAAACATCCATCTGCCAGGTACAAACTGACATATGGTCAGTACAAAGCAATCCTGTGCAAATAAATCCATGTTGTTCCCTGAAAATGTTGGAATTTTTCAGTTTGTTGGTATTTAAAACAAACAGGTTTCTTATCCAGTGCCACTGAATTATTGACTGAAAAATGCAGTGTTTCAATTTGACCAAAGGTTGAAATTGATCAGAATTAACCCAACACCGCCTTTGAAGTCAGAAATCAGTCAGAATGTCAGAGACCTCTCACCAACTCAGACTATAAAGTGTATTATGGCTGCCTTGTAAATCTTAATGATAGTTTCAGTTAAGAACTTTATTAGCACATCTCTCACGTACCTATAGGGAACAAGCAGCAACAGAGTTTGAAATATAGAGATATGTAATGTTAATAATTTGTATTGCCGACAGGCTGGACTGAGCCTGAACTGAGCAAGCAAATCCCTCTGGTTTTCCAACTTGAAACTGGGGCATGATTAAGTTGGGTTTGATGCAGTGGCGGATGCTGGTCTTTCAAGGAGGGGAAGCTCAATTTCAAGAGCACTAATTCGCTGATTCGCTCATTTCGCTGTCAATCAAAAAGGGATTCTGCCTCAGACAGATCATCCAATCATCATGCAGAAGCTGAGCGTCCGGGCCAGCCGAGGCCAGCCCACTGCCCCATAAACCCCCAGAGACGCTGAGCGTCCGATGGGCAGGACAAAGCCCAACATTTTGCTTCGCTATTGAACTCACTGTTTAAAGCACTGTGAAGCCGCGGGAATGAGTGAGAGGAAAGCCGCATCGTTACCAGTGATAAGAAGCTGATTCTGAACAAAAGTTGAGCGCGTTGTAGCGCATATTTAGTCAATGATATGTACACACAACAGTATATATTTGATCACTTACTCGTACTCGTACTCGTACTCGTCGTCTTCCGCTTATCTGGGACCGGGCCGCGGGGGCAGCAGACTAAGCAGAGACACCCAGACGTCCCTCTCCCCAGACACCTCCTCCAGCTCCTCCGGGGGGAGCCCAAGGCGTTCCCAGGCCAGCCCAGAGACATAGTCCCTCCAGCGTGTCCTGGGCCGTCCCCTGGGCCTCCTCCCGGTGGGACGTGCCTTAAACACCTCCCGAGGAAGGCGTCCAGGAGGCATCCGATATAGGTGCCCAAGTCACCTCAACTGGCTCCTCTCGATGTTGAGGAGCAGCGGCTCTACTCCGAGCCCCTCCCGGATGGCCGAACTCCTCACCCTATCTCTAAGGGCGTGCCCGGCCACCCTACGGAGGAAGCTCATTTCAGCCGCTTGTATCCGGGATCTCGTTTTTTCGGTCATGACCCAAAGTTCATGGCCATAGGTGAGGGTAGGAACGTAGACCGACCGGTAAATCGAGAGCTTCGCTTTTCGGCTCAGCTCTCTCTTCACCACAACCGACCGGCACAGTGCCCCCATTACTGCAGCAGCCGCACCGATCCGTCTGTCGATCTCCCGCTCCATTCTTCCCTCACTCGTGAACAAGACCCCAAGATACTTGAACTCCTCCACTTGAGGCAGGAACTCTCCTCCAACCTGAAGAGAATCCTTCAAGAATCCTTCATGACGACTAATATATCGGGGCACGTGATGTCGCCCAGTACGGCGTAGCCGGCGTCCCACCCTGGAGCCAGGCCTGGGGTCGGGACACACCGGAGAACACCTGGTGGCCGGGTTGCTCCTCGCGGGACCCGGCCGGGCCAAGCCCGAACGAGAGACGCGAGGCCATCCCCCAGTGGGCCCACCACTTGCAGGAGAACCGTGAGAGACCGGTGCAAAGAGGATTGGGTGGCGGACGAAGGCGGAGACCTCGGCGGCCCGATCCCCGGATGCTTAGGCTGGCTCTAGGGATGTGGAATGTCACCTCGCTGGGGGGGGGAGGAGCCTGAGCTTGTGCGGGAGGTGGATGCTGTCAAGCTGAAGAAGGAGTCCTATCGGCTGTGGTTGGCTTGTGGGACTCCTGAGGCGGCTGACGGGTACCGTGAGGCCAAGCGTGCTGCGGCCCGGGCTGTGGCAGAGGCACAAACTCGGGCCTGGGAGGAGTTCGGTGAGGCCATGGAGAAGGACTACCGGTTGGCCTCGAAGCGATTCTGGCAAACCATCCGGCGCCTCAGGAGATGGAAGCAGTGCTTCGCCAACACTGTTTATAGTGGGGGTGGGAGGCTGCTGACCTCGACTGAGGACATTATCGGGTTGTGGAAGGAGTACTTCAAGGATCTCCTTAATCCTGCCATCACGCATTCCCTGTTGGAAACAGAGGCTGGGGACTCGGGGTTGGACTCTTTCATCACCCAGGCTGAAGTCACCGAGGTAGTTAAAAAGCTCCGCGGTGGCAAGGCTTCGGGGGAGATCCGCCCTGAGTATCTCAAATCTCTGGATGTTGTAGGGCTGTCTGGTTGACACGCCTCTTCTACATTGCGTGGCAGTCGGGGACAGTGCCTCTGGACTGGCAGACTGGGGTGGTGGTCCCCCTTCATAACAAGGGGGAACGGAGGATGTGTTCCAACTACAGGGGGATCACACTCCTCAGCCTCCCTGGTAAGGCCTACGCCAGGGTATTGGAGAGGAGAGTCTGGCCGATAGTCGAACCTCGGCTTCAGGAGGTGCAGTGTGGTTTTCGTCCCGGCCGTGGAACACTGGACCAGCTCTATACCCTCTACAGGGTACTCGAGGGTTCATAGGAGTTTGCCCAACCGGTCCACATGTGTTTTGTGGACCTGGAGAAAGCATTCGACTGTGTCCCTCGTGATGCCCTGTGGGGGGTGCTCCAGGAGTATGGAATCGGGGGCCCTTTATTAGGGGCCATCCGGTCCCTGTACGAGCGGAGCAGGAGTTTGGTCCGCATTGCCGGCACTAAGTCGGACCTGTTCCCGGTGCATGTTGGACTCCGGCAGGGCTGCCCTTTGTCACCGGTCCTGTTCATAACTTTTATGGACAGGATTTCTACAGGGGTTGGACAATGAAACTGAAACACCTGTCATTTTAGTGTGGGAGGTTTCATGGCTAAATTGGACCAGCTTGGTAGCCAGTCTTCATTGATTGCACATTGCACCAGTAAGAGCAGAGTGTGAAGGTTCAATTAGCAGGGTAAGAGCACAGTTTTGCTCAAAATATTGAATGCACACAACATTATGGATGACATACCAGAGTTCAAAAGAGGATAAATTGTTGGTGCACGTCTTGCTGGCGCATCTGTGACCAAGATAGCAAGTCTTTGTGATGTATCAAGAGCCACGGTATCCAGGGTAATATCAGCATACCCACCAGGATTAACTGTGGATGCAAGAGGAAGCCGTCTGAAAAGGATGTTCGGGTGCTAACCGGATTGTATCCAAAAAACATAAAACCACGGCTGCCCAAATCACGGCAGAATTAAATGTGCACCTCAACTCTCCTGTTTCCACCAGAACTGTCCATCGGGAGCTCCACAGGGTCAATATACACGGCCGGGCTGCTATAGCCAAACCTTTGGTCACTCATGCCAATGACAAACGTCGGTTTCAATGGTGCAAGGAGCGCAAATCTTGGGCTGTGGACAATGTGAAACATGTATTGTTCTCTGATGAGTCCACCTTTACTGTTTTCCCACATCCAGGAGAGTTACGGTGTGGAGAAGCCCCAAAGAAGCGTACCACCCAGACTGTTGCATGCCCAGAGTGAAGCATGGGGGTGGATCAGTGATGGATTGGGCTGCCATATCATGGCATTCCCTTGGCCCAATACTTGTGCTAGATGGGCGCGTCACTGCCAAGGACTACCGAACCATTCTTGAGGACCATGTGCATCCAATGGTTCAAACATTGTATCCTGAAGGCAGCTCCGTGTATCAGGATGACAATGCACCAATACACACAGCAAGACTGATGAAAAATTGGTTTGATGAACATGAAATTGAAGTTGAACATCTCCCATGCCCTGCACAGTCACCAGATCTAAATATTATTGAGCCACTTTGGGGTGTTTTGGAGGAGCGAGTCAGGAAACGTTTTCCTCCACCAGTATCACGTAGTGACCTGGCCACTATCCTGCAAGAAGATTGGCTTAAAATCCCTCTGACCACTGTGCAGGACTTGTATTTGTCATTCCTAAGACGAATTGACGCTGTATTGGTCGCAAAAGGAGGCCCTACATCATACTAATAAATTATTGTGGTCTAAAACCAGGTGTTTCAGTTTCATTGTCCAACCCCTGTAGATGCAGCCAAGGGCCGGAGGGGGTCTGATTTGGGGACCAGTGGATTTCGTCTCTTCTTTTTGCAGATGACGTGGTCTTGCTGGCCCCCTCTAGCCAAGACCTACAGCATGCGTTGGGTGGTTCGCAGCCGAGTGTGAAGCGGCTGGGATGAAGATCAGCTCCTCCAAGTCAGAGGCCATGGTACTCGACCGGAAAAGGGTGGCTTGTCACTTACTTTTTGACATTTTAAGGGAAGCTGAGCTTCCCCTGCAGTCTTAGAGCAATCACCACTGGTTTGATGTCATTCCCAGATCCACATTCTGAATTCAGAAGCAGTTGGACTGGGAGCTGGTAATAGAAGTTCTATGATCTTTGTCTTCCAGAACACTTCCCTTTTGATATGTTTTTAATGAAGCCAAGATGCATCTTCTTAAACATCTCTTACCTCAAATTATTGCAAGCTAGATTTAACATCAATAGTACTTGTACCACAGTTTGAGAACCATGGAACTAAACACATCTGTTCTTCTTTCGGAGATTTAATTTGACTTCAGTCTTTTTGTAGTTTCACAACAAATATCCTCTCAAGGCACTTTACTTTACATACACTCCAAATCTAAATTCCAGATCCATTTATTTTGGATTCAGCTTTTAACGAATTCCATGACTGAAATAGAGTTCCTCATTTATTAATGCTGTCTATTAAATTTCTGTTATGTTTAATATGGAGTAGGTTTACGATGTATGGAATATGGCTTTACTTATGAATACAGTTTTACCTCATTGAATGGAAGAAGTAATGACTGCCTGCCTCACAATAAAGCAATTTGAAGCAATACGAAGTTTTGCAGCTTCCTATAACCTATTATTTTAGTCATCCATTTAGTCATTGTGTTGTTGGGGTACCCGGTCTATGAGGGAAACACAGTCATCCTTCTACACAGTGACACACTGCAGTTTATTCTGGGGGAACCCAAGGCGCCCCCAGCTCACAAGGGATATATATAGTTCTTCCTGCGGGTTCAGAGTCAGGCCTGGGGTCTTCTACCAGTAGGGTTGTACTGACAAAGCCTCCAGGAAGGTATCCAAAAAGCATCCAGATCAGATGGCATAACCATCTCGACTGACTCATTTGGAGGAGGAGCAGCAACTCTGAGTTCCCCCCAAATGAACTCTGCATCCTGTCTCTAAGGATGTGGCCAGCCCACCCTACTATGGAAGCACGTTTCAGTTGCTTGTACCCCAGATCTAATTCTTCTTGGCCATGATCTCTCTCATGACCATAACTAAGGCTCGGATTGTAGATGGACATGTCACCTTCGGTTTTTTGCTCAACTCTTTATGCGCCACGATGGACCAGAGCAGTGCTTGCATCACTGCATCTCTAGCTCCATCCTACCATCGCCTGTGAACAAAAGGCTGACACACTTGAACTCCTCCTTGAGGCAGATACTGACCCCTGACCATAATCTTCTGAGCTAATTTTTCAAATAACATCGTCAGGATGCAACATGAGGACGGAGGATCTGTCTCAGCCTCCAGCGCTGTCCACATGCTTTGCATTAAAAGCAGTGAACAGATTTTTTTCATACTAATCAACCTGTAAACTTGCTAAATCAATCACTGGAGAGTGCTACTGAGAATAATTCACTTGTACTAACCAAGTCAGCTCAGCAGTCTGCATATACCTGAGAGGAGAATAACGTGGACTTTAATAACCCTATCCTCACCTAAAGGCTTAGTGTTGTGCTTCTTAGATATTAATCACTAGACTGTTATTCGCTTCATCTCAGGCCACTTGAGCCTTTTCCTCGCAACATAATTACACCATTGGGAAACCTGCCAACCCAAGCTCTCTGATGGGCCGAAGTGTGGGAGAATTCCTCTGTGCTGCCTCACACCGAGCCAATGAAACAGAAAGTAACATCTCAATTGTTCTCATGAGGTGACGAGACAGCAGCCTTTTTCCCCTCCGTTTCACCATCTCCTCTACTGTCTCTGTCGGTGTCCTTCAGTGGAAGTTCCTGCTTTTTCACAGTGACAGCTACTCCCTTCTTTTCTTATTCTTTGAAGGGGGACAAGTATCACATACACGGATGTGCCCACACGAGGACATGCCTTCAACCAGTTAATCATTAAAGCTGTCTTGGTTGGCACATTGTGATGTTCTGAAAGCTGCTAAGAGCCTGGATCTATGTTTTTTTTATCCCTCAGGCTCAATTTTTTCCTTCTGGCGGAGCAGGATTTTAGGAGAAAAACTCTCCATCACATTATACATAATGCTTGTAGTGGTTAGTCTTACAAATACTGACAAACAAAATTTTGGGAGTGTGACAGCCACGATCACACAGTGCTTGTTGTTGGCAGCGTGTGCTGGTCTTTAATGTGTTTGCATGTGGGACCTTTATGTGAATCAAACACAAAGAGCATAAAGAGTCTTTCAGCAAACACCCCTTGATTTGGCATTATAATAACCAAGACCAAAGCCATCAACTGTGAAAAACTGGGTGCACTTATTTAACTGTTACTTCACTTTGCGATGACTGTTTCATCGGTGACATATAAAATAAAGATAAAAATATGATGTATAGTAATGTGCGATGGCCTAGAACAAACCTTTTTTTTCCTTTGCTAGACATGCTTGAGGCCTTTGTTCACTCAAACCTTGGTTTATAAAGCATTGTGTGCAGCTGGTCTTTAAAAGGTTGGAAAATAGCAATGTTGAGGTCAAAAGTAAAAGTGTGTCTACTGATTGATTGGTATCTAAAAGTCACGTCTTGCCCTGGGAGATGATTTTTCTTCCAGTTTATCAGAATCAGAATCAGCTTTGTTGCCAAGTTCGTACATACAAACAAGGAATTTGACTCCGGTACACTTTGCTCTCTGTTTTTTTTTTTGCGTTAAAGAATATAGATATATACAATATACAAATATACACATATATAAATAAAAAGGTTTATCATCTAATGCGTGGTTTCTGTGTTTTTTTTTTTTTTGCTTTGCGTGACCTAAAACTAATTTTCGCTGCAACAGTAACGTGGAAAAAAAACGTTTATGTTTAGGTGTAGACTGGGGATAGCCCCATCAGCTTTTTAGCCAAATATCCATGTTAAATGCTTAATCAAAACCCATGCCCTTAACAGCTGTGTTTAAAATAATAACACTGTGTTTAAAAACTCAGTGAAGCTCAAAATTGTTATAATACTGTAACCTCCCTGTGATATTTTTGTTCATTTAAATTTTTGTAGCAGTTATTTTTTTTGGTAGTATTTTTTTGTTAGATTTTGTTAAATTTCGTTATCTCTGCAGCCACTTATGATTGTTGGTTCCTACTTGGGGGAGCTGTGGGTTGAGACAGAGTGAGTTGGCTTCAGTGAGCTATATTTGCTGCTGTTTGATGTATGGTTTCCTTCAGTTTGGGTAAAAATAAAGAAGTTTGTAAGAAATGCAAATGTAGCCTAAGCATGCAACCCGAGAGACTTGAGAAGCTACAGGGGAACAACTGAGGATTTCAATAGATTTATTTCCATGCAGGGAAATGTATTGGGAATAATAAAACATTCTATTTTAAATCAAAATATTTAAAGAACTGTTATCAATCTACAGAAACTAAGGAAAATTGAATATTAGGCTGTTCAAGAAAATATCAGTGCCATTATTTTTCTTTACAATGCCAACACTATATGAATGGTTGGTTCTGCCTCTTCTTATTGGATTATAGTCTGGAGAATAGCCTCTGTACACTATAAGGTCAATCTTATTGGTCTGGAAACAAGATGTTGTTTGCTTACTGGTGTGTTTGTGGTCACTGTGCTGAAACACCCATTTAAAAGGCACTTCTTCAGCAAAAAGCAAAGTGACCTCTTCAAATATTTTGATGAATGTAAATTGACCCATGATTCTTGTTATGTGATCAATAGGCCAAGAGAAACAGAAAAACATCCACATAGCCACCATGTTTCTCAGTGTACTGTGGCTTGTAGCCTCTCTTTAGACCAATCGATATGTTCTTTGGCAAATTGTTCTTTATGTAGCCCATGTTTTTATATCAATGGGAACTTGCAGGATCTCTTTGCAAAAACCTTTGTTTCACATAGATGTCTATGCATTTTTTTAAATACTTATAGGTAACTGTCGAGTTTTTCTATCCTCCCGCAGCTGTTTGACATTTTGGTTATTTTTGATCCAATGTTTTAATAGTTCTTAGTTTTCTTCCATGTCTTTCTGGGTTTGTTTTTTATTTTAAAGCATTTGAGATCATTTAAGTTTAGCACCTTCTGAACTTCTTTGAATGTTTTCCTTTTTCAACTTTATAATCAAAGTACGCTATTCTTCTGAACAATGTCTGGAACATTTTACATAGCTATTCAGAGAGGAATGCATTTTAACACTTAGTCCTTCAATTAGGACCAACTGTTCTTTTCACAGAATGAACAACTTCACTGAATAAACTTCACACTGCTTTACAAACACACCCATTTCATGATAATGATTTGGTTGAACAGAATTAGCAGCATGCATGTAGTAACTGCTGGATCTGTTGGTTTTCTATTACTCCGCCTTCAGCTGCAAATTATTTCCCAAGTAGAAACAACATTTCTACCAAAATGAGCCATTAATCTGGTTAATTATGTTGGACTACTGTTATTTGTTATTACAGTTGTATATGGAAAAATGAACCATCTATGTTCTATACATTTTATATGGTCTACATTAGTTTCGTTTCTCACTTACGTAAATGTAAAAGGAGGGTTTGACGCATTTATCTGAATTTATTTCACTCTTAAACACCAACAACTATAACTAGTATAGAGTTACATCTAACATTACATAAATGAATGTATTATCATTCAATTGTTGATTGTATGGATTCCAACTAATATTTTCCTGTTATAGTTGCTCTGTTTAAGTAAAATACAGAAAAATATCAAACGACAAATAACAACAGAATAAAAAGAGAACTGTACAGAGTGAGTAGAAATGAGTGACAAATTCAATGAAAATATGGTACTTCAATTAGGTTCCAGGAGAAACAGGTTTATGATGACTGAGGTAAACTCTGTGTCCTGTTTTCACCTTTTACCTGATTTTACTGTGGACAGACACCTATGATTGGCTGTTGCAATCACCTGAATTACTCTCCTTTTCTCTTAGATTAAGGAAAGTGAAAGCTGGGCTGGGTCGAAGGAACAGAAAGGGATGGCCCTGGAGGAAAAGCCTGGTGTGAAGAGCAGCAGCTCTATAGTTCCTTGCTTTCTTTTTGTGGAGGTAAGCAGCATGATACATGTCACATATCAGAATGGATGAAATCTTGACCAAATGCAGAGTATGAGATATCAAAGTGATAATTTCTATTCTCCATCACTTGTTTCTATGGTGATGTCCCTACAGCAGCCTTTTTCCTCAGTGAAAATCTATGATTTTACACTCTGTCTGACCCTCCAGCACTCACCCCATTTTATAGAATTTCCTGTGTGGTGAATATTTCAGAATCAGGAAAGGAGTTCAGGACAGCTTGGCAAAAGCTCATGTCACTGCTGATTATCTTACTAGTGCATTGCTCTCAGTATGTGTTAGGTTACAGTTGTTACAGGTTACAGTTGTTACACGCCATGTTGCGAGCTTTTCATCTTATTTGCAAACCGAATGATTCATTCAGACAGTAGTTGCAGCACAGACCAAACAGGATTCACATTTCTTGCTTTGGGATTTAGATTCTTGTTATATGGACAACCCCAAAAGTCTGTGTCTGTGGTAGATCGAGAGTGCCCAGACTGAAATGCTATGGCATCCCTCCTCTAAATTTTGCTCTTTGTTGCTTGTGAGAGCAGCCAGACAGATGATTCAGAGGGCAGAGGAAGTCCCTGAGCACTATCTGAACTAGAACTGAGGTGGAAGAGGCCAAGCTTTAATCGAATAGGGCAGACCAGACGTTCTACTGGTCTGAATAAGCTAACCATCATCTGTGTAGCTGAGATACATCATCCATTCAGTGCATACATGCAACGATCAAAGATTTGTAGCCAATTTTCCAGTCAGCAGTTTGGAAAATCCACATGATCCGAAATGTTTCTGCAAGGAATGAACAGAACAGAGGTGTATGTATGGAGCAAGAACAAGGTGAAAAGAGGAGACTGATTTGCTTAGTGCAGGTGAACTGAATAAAGTTAATTAACAGACAGGACAGAAAACGACGTGACTGGAGCAAAACAGAAATTCAAGGATACAAACTAATTGAAACATAACTAGAAGAACACGAAACTAAAGCATAACCAGATCCAAAAACCTAACTTGACAAAACATGAACTAGAAGACAAAAACTAAAGCATGACCATGATTCAAAACCTTAACTGTGGTAAACATATGAGGAAAAACCCACAACCAAACAACCCCAAAACACCCCCCTTCGGCAGTTCATCCTCGAACCCCTCGTCGCAGGGTTCAGGAACCAGGACCAGGACCAGTCTCTTGCTGAACCCCTGGAAGGCCTTGAGACCAAGAGCAGAGGCGTCACCGGGACCCTCAGTGGCTTGAGCAGGGGCAGAGGCGTCGCCAGGACCCTCGATGACTTGAGCCGAGCCGTCGCCGGGACCCCCGATGACTTGTGCCAAGGCGTCCCTCTTCCGACGTCCTCTGCGGCGTGTGGAGGAGATTGAAGCAGACTTGGGCGGCACAATGGCGCCGCTCTGGAGACATGACGTGGGCTGAGCTGCAGCTGCTTTCTGGAGCCTTGGCGACGGCTGAGCTGCAGCAGCGCTCTGGAGACATGACGTAGACTGAGCTGCAGCAGCTCTCTGGGGACTTGGAGAGGATGGAGGTGGTTATCCTCCTCCATCTGCCTGATTTTTTCTCTATCAGTTTAGGAGAGGAATACAGGAGACTGGTCCTCCTGAAGCTCTTTATCTGGCGAGCATAAAACATCAACCGCTCCTCCATCTCGTCTGGCGTTGCCTCAGAACCCTGGGCTGGAGCGAGCGAAGACGGGATGGGCGGAGCTGCAGTGAGCCTGGGAGACACTGCTGTGGCAGACAAAGACGCGGGATTACTTGCTGCAGCCCTCACGTCAGCTGCCAGGGAAACCACCGCTCCAGACGTCACAGCAGCGGCCATGGGAGACTCCTCCTCGCCGGCTAAAAAGCAGGAAGGTGCTCCGCGCCAGCGCTTCTTGCGGCGGGAGGAGGATGTGGGCTTCTCTGCAGATCAGGGTATGCACTCAGGGAAGCAGGCGGAGAATGGCGCTGAACCGCCTCACGCTCCTCCTCGAGATCGGCCGGCAGATGTCTCTACTTCTCCTAAACCTAACTTGACAACATAACTGTGTTGATGGTGTTACTAAAGTCCACAAAGAGCATTCTGACATAGGTGTTGGATTGCTCCAAGTGGCTCAGGGCTGCATGAAGCGCAGTGGAGATGCCATTCTCTGTAGATCTGTTTTTTTTAGATATTTTTTCGGCACTAGTGGCCTTTATTTATTTATTTTTTGACAGTAGGCAGACAGGAAAGAGGGATAGAGAGAGGGGGAGACATTCGGCAAATGTCGCGGGGTCCGGGACTCGAACCCAGGACAGCCGCTTCGAAGACTGTAGCCTCTGCATATGGTCGCGCTTAACCCCTACACCATCAGCGCCCCGCCCCTCTGTAGATCTGTTTGCCCGGTATGTAAACTGATGTCTGTCCAGGTCTGCGGGAATGCAGGATGTGTGCTAACAACCATCCTCTCAAAGCACTCTTGATGATGGGGGTGAAGCCAAATGGGCAGTGGTCATTGAGAGTAGTGATAGCAGAATTTTATGGCACAGGAACCATGGTGGTGGATTTGAGGCAGGTGGGAGCTGTGGAACTGTGGCATCCTGTAGGGAGAGATTCAAGATGTTTTTGAAAACCCCTGGCAAGTTGGTCAGCGCAGGCCTCAGCAGGTGGCCTGTCACCTCATCTGGTCCACCTGCTTAGCTACTGTTGATCTATCTTACAATGGATCCACCTGACGGCTCCTCTTCAGGGCGTTTTAGTTGTACACTGCATTAGGCCTAGCCGAGGATGGAGAACAACATCTGAACTATACTAACAAAGAGACTGGTAAAACTCTGAACCCCATACTGCACAGCATTAACATACTTTTAAGACAGCCCTAGGAAGGAGGAGTCACACCATCGAAACCACAGCTCTGTGTGGTTCGAGCAGAAGCTTATGGTGTATTCCATTTCAAGTGGAACACCCCCAAAAGACGGAATTACAAGTTGGAAACTCGGGGCAACATGACCACACCCGCCTTCTGCATTCAAGATGACTGCTACTTGCATCAATAGTAGAAAAACGTTCTGACTTTCACTGTTTTTAGCACAGCACATAGTACTTTCCAGTGATGAGCTGTTTCAAAACTGTTTACATGCACGAAATACCGCATAGGACATTGTTTATTGTCACTGTTATTGTTGTAAGGCTGCTGTTACAGTTGCTAGCAATACGGACAAAAACAAGCAGGAGTCTGGAACACTACAGCTCAGAGATGATGTAAACTCCAAGTTCCCAGTTTCAACTTCCAAGGTAAATGGAATGCAACTTTACCTTCCCAGATGCTACTAAGAGCATCTGCCAGGGCATCTTTGCTCATCCGCTGCCACGCAACTCATCACCCTTTGGACATCCTGTCCTCCTGTCGACTTGAACAGTTCATGTTAGAGTCTGGGCAAATGAAATTAGTGTAGCATTAAACATTTAAATTTTGTTTCTTTCATTGTGTTCTGCCTAGTTGGTATCTGTTATATAATAAGCTAATGCTTACGGCCACTGACCCTGAGTACTAACAGGCCTGTAGTCTGACAAGAAATGTCATATTATAACTTTATTAATAAAATTGTTAATCAATAATTGTAATTATTTATAGTATAGTATTTTATAGTATTTATTTATAGTAGCCAAACCAGGGTTTGGTGATTGTGTTCCTACCCACATGCTGCAGAAGTCATTGTTTTCAAAGTGTTCCTCTACTTGCTGCCTGTACGAGCCCTTGGTTTCTCTGATCTCCTTTACTAAACTGCCGGTAAACAGAGTAGCCGGCTAGCCCTGTAGTCTCTGTGTCATAATGTTAATTAAACGACTGAGTATGGGCAACAATCACAGAGGCAGAACAGCGGTTTAACCGGTTTATTGAGGTAGGAGGGTTCTGGGTAGGCACTGAGGAAGAGAGGTGAGAGGTTATTGTTTGTTCGGATGAAGGTAATAGATTGTGCAGGACATGAGCGAGGTTAGCTCACTGTAGGCAGTGGACAAGGAGAAAGAACATTTCTATTTTAAATAGCTTCTTATCTCTCTGTCCGACTTGATTTCCTAACACAGATCACCAGTAAGGCGTGATCAAGCTGAAAAAGTTTGATTCTGGTCATAATTTATCAGTGCATGATAAATGCGTAAACTGGTTGAGCAGAGGCAGCGGATGCTGACGTGTATAGTGCGCAGAGGTAATTGACTTTCTGCAGAGTCAATCATTACCGACCTCCAAACTTCATGTGACCTTCAGATTATCACAAAACGTTGTGTAGAAAGTTTCATGCAATGGGTTTCCATGGCGAAACAGCTGCATCCAAGCCAAACACTGCATCTAACGCAGTGGTGTAAAGCAGTGGATTCTAAAGCAATGGGGGTGCGGTCTCCGGAGTGACGAATAGCACTTCTCCATATGGCAATCTGATGGACGAGTCTGGATTTGGTGGTTTCCAGGAGAACGGTACTTGTCCGACTATATTGTGCCAAATGTAAAGTTTGGTGGATGGATTATGCTGTGGGGATGGCCCCTTAGTTCCAGTGAAAGGAACTCTGAATCCTTCAGCATGCCAAGAGATTTTGGACAATTCCATGCTCGCAACTTTGTGGGAACAGTTTGGAGATGGCCCCTTCCTCTTCCAACATGATTGTGCACCAGTGTACAATGCCAGTCCCATAAAAACATGGATAAGAGAGTTTGGTGTGGATGAGCTGGACTGGCCTGCATAGCGTTCAGAAATCCCTGAGCATTCTCCAAACTAGAACTGAGGTGGAAATAGGTCATATTGAACCTTCTGAGTTAGGAGTGGAATGTCACTTAAGTTCATATGCGAGTCACCGCAGGTGGGGTATATCGAATATGTGTAAAAAATGTAACCAAACTCTGTAAATCAGTCAAAAAACCAGAAAGTACGAACCCACTCTGAAATAAAATGGTTTCGCACCACTGGATTCACAGTCAGAAGGCTAAAGACCTTTTCGCAACCTCCTTTAATTAATATGTTGTATTTTATATTTAAAAAATAAGCTTGTTGTTTGAATCAGATCTGAAAAATTAGAGAATAGTTGTCAACCTGAAAACATATTTTTTATTTAATCCCAAGTGAAGTGGAAGACTGAGGTGTGCACTGGTAACAAGACGCCTCCTAGCTGTCATAACGGACACATATGAATTGGTATTTGTGAAATTGTCAGCATGAATCAATGAATTTTATTAGGATTTCATGTGATAGCCCTGTGATGTACTGGCAACCTGTATAAGAGGCTAAAAAACACATGAGACTAGTTACACACAGAGTCACAGCTACATACAATAGAGTGGTTTAGATCAAAGCATATTCGTGTGTTAGAATGGCCTAGTCGAAGTACAGACCTAAATCCAGTTGAAAATCTGGGGCAAATATTAAAACCTAATTTTGACAGACACTCCTACATCCAGTCTAAGGAAACTCGAGCTATTTAGAAAAGAATAATGGACGGAAAAAAAAAAGGCAAGGCAGATGAAGTGTCTTGCCCAAAGACACAACAACTGAGACAGACAGAGTTGCGGTTTAAACTGGCAACCCACCAGTTACAGGACGAACTCTTACCACAGTCACCACAGTCGCCTAATTTAGTTGCACCACCCAGTTCCTCATATTAGCACCTGCCTTTGGAAATACTGGTTATAATGCACTGCAGCAGCTCTTTTCTTAGGCCACTTCGCCAAATGCCTCCCACTCATCAGCGCTCAGGTCTCAGTCTTTTTACTCTACATAGATGTGTGTACAGTACATGTGTTTGGGAGACAGAGTATTTCTGTCTGCTTGCACTAGGTTTAAAAAACATAAACTATTGACCAACCAGGGCCAACGAAAGAACGGCAGCTGCTGAAGTCTATGATGTAGAACTGTAACAAAAAATGTTTCCTTCAAGTCAAAGTAAATCCTGGGTTTTGGTGGGCTGCCTCATTACTTGAGCTGTTGTTAAGATCACAGCCAAGAGATTTACTGCCACTTATTCTGTGTGTTATGTCAGATTTCATCAGAAGGAATATATTTTTTTACTTTGTATTTTCTTACTGAGATGATTTTCTAACCCCTGCATCTGGAACAATTCACAAGACAAAGTGTTGAAAGTAAATCTTGCACTCATCTTCCCCTACGGCTGATATAGTTGTTAAAGTTGCAGTGGGTTTGGTCAGATCCAGAAAAGAGGGCAACAGATGTTTAATTAGGTAGGTGACAAAGTGAGCTTTGTAAGTTACTGAGGATTTTCTTTCAGCATTTGGGGTTTGGATAGGGAATACTACAGGGATGGGGAGAGAGGGATGACCTTTTTCTCTACATGTTATCGTATCCCTGTCACAGTATTGTGTGTCTACTTTTCTTTTTATTGGCATAGGAAGACATGATGCCATAGGAAAAAAAGCAAATATCATACACAGTTTGATCACAGCAGAAAGCAGGCTGCCACAGATCGTCCTTTGAAGAAGCTGACAAATGTTGCTGCATGAGCACACCAGATCGCACTGCAGGCACCGCTCGCACCACAGCTTGTGCTTGCCACGTATATCAGATATGTGCACAAAAAAAAGCAGTATCAATGGAACTGCTACGCAAATGTCTCTTTCACCTACCCCTCACCTTGCAACCCGGTGCTTGAAAATTAAACTGTAACTGATGGCTTGTCCAACTTTCGTAATTTCTTCCTCTTATATCTATGCGACTGAATCACGGGGTCAATGCTCTGTGAGTGGATTTCTGGTAGCAAAGCAGAATTCACGGGGCAGTCAATTATGGAAAGTTGTTCAGATCCTAAAGCAGCAAAGGAGCCCTAGACCATCACACTACTAGCACCATGTTTGACTGTGAGGTTCTTTGCAACGATGTGAGAGTTTGACAACACTTTGACACAAACCTGTAAAAAATATGTTGTCTTCTAATTTTACAGAATACTATCCCAAACGTTTTGTTGATCATCTACATGTTATTTTGGCTACTTTGAAACATCTTTTGTGTTCTTTTTGGTCAATGGTGGTTTTTACCTTGGAACTCTCCCATGAATGTCATTATTAGCCAAGAATCTTTCTTCTTATGAAATCATAAACCTTAACTAAGCAGATAAGATCTGCAAAGCTTTAGATGTTTTTCCGTCTTTCATGGCCTCCTGGATGAGTTTTCGATGTGCTCTTAGAGTAATTTCAGAAGACCCGTCACTCCTGGGAAGATTCAGTACTGTTCCATGTTTTCTCCATTTGTGCTTAATAGCTCTCACCGTGGTTTACTAGATCCCTAAATCTTTAAGTATGGCTTTTTAACCCTTTCCAGCCAAATAGATGTCAACAAGGTCGTTTAGCCTACTTCAAGTGGTCAGACGAGATCTGTTTAAGTAGTCTCTTAGTTCAGCAGATCTGGAATTGATCAGGCCTGGATGTGGCTATTGAAACTGAACTAAAAACGTAGTTACTCACAGTTCAGTCATGATTTAACAAGGGAGACAATTATATTTTTATACAGAGCCAGGTTGGTTTGGATAGCTTTTTCTCTTACTAAATGAAAAGATCAATTGAAAACTGCTCTTTGTGTTTACTCGAGTATCTTTATCTGATATTAAAATGTATTCCATCTGAAACAGACTAGCGCTGAATGCATGACTGAGGAGTGGAGCTGAGTTGTTACTGGCCTGCAGCGAGTAAAGGTGTGACTCTGTCGATTAAACACGGCCCTCCACACTCTCAGTGAGTGCGAGGTGACAGGGATCCATAATGAGAAAGAAGGATACTGGCTCTTTTATTCAGCCCTGCACTCCTCATCAGCAGTTACCATGGAAACCAATCAGCCAGACTCTCTCTTTCTTCTGACTCCTTTCATCCTCTCTGCCCTAATCACAAGTCACAACCTTTTCTGTCAGTTCAACCTACTCAGCCATCTTGTTCTAGTGGTCTGCTCTGTGGTCTTCATTTTGCTGTGTCTTTACAAATTTTTCAGTGGGGCTCTCTCCCACCGAGCACTTACATTTAATCTGGGATTTTAGCATATATTCCAGTATTTACAGTCTCACCAACATTCTGCATCGAATTATATTCATGTATTTTAAACATTTCTTCTTAAGCACGTACAAATCTGTATTATATTCCACCTATCCACAGTCATCTTACTATGAGTATTTATTTTTTTTTTAAACCTAGTTATGTTTGTATAATTTAACATACATAGAGGAGTTCTCACATGTATACACACCCCTGTTTAATTGTCAGGCTTTCCTGATGTAAAAGTTGAGACCAAGATAAATAATTAAAAAAATGTTTTTCCACATATGTTAGATTTATCCTGCACAATTCAACTGGAACCCGAAGAAAGGTGCACTTGCCTGGTTGCATAATAGTGCACACAGTTAAACTAAGACTTTCTTGAAGTAGCTTTTGATTCAGCTGCAGCATTCAGTCCTTTTTATAGTAGGGTAAACCTAAAGATTTTCTAGCAGGTTAAGTTCTGGACTTTGCTAGACCGTTCCGAAATTGTAGTTTTTCCAGTTAAGTCATCGTAAAGTTGGATTTGATGTATGTTTGGACTCACTCTGCAAAATAAAAATGAAATGAATCTTCCTCGTTGGCTTTCCAGCAGACACCTCAAGGTTTCAGGCCAAAACTGACTGGTGTTTAGAGCTGTTTAGATCCTCATTGAACTGCCCTTCCATCTGAAAAAAAAAAAACGTAACCCAAGCAAATGATGCTGCCACCTGAGATGTTCTTTTAGTGATATACAATATTTGAGGTTTAGAGAGATGGGGTTGAGCTTGTCTCCAGATATATGGGAAAAGCAGAAGCTACAGGAACCAGGACTTGTAGGAAACTTCTGCAGCTCTTTCAATGTTGCTGTCAGTCTCTTGGTACCCTCCTCTGACCATTTTCAAACTTGTATTCTTATAAGGTTTGGATGATGACCAGTTTTTGCTTTGTCACTGTTGTTCTATATTGTCTCAAATAACTTGTGGCAGTCTGACACGGTGGCATGACGTAAACATGATGCTTCGGATTTTTTCAGTCTTCTCAGCACTGGGGATTTAGAGCCTTTTAGTTTTTCTGTAAAACAATTTTTAGTTGAATTGTACATTAGTAAGGCTGAGTCTGAGCTTGGCGGAGAAAGCTCATTTTAGCCAAGCTGTTGTTATTTCAGGCTTAATCTATCTCTCATGAATATAGCCGAGGCTCAGAATGTAAATTGACCAGTCAATTGAGAGATTGGACTTTTGAGCTTAGGTCTTTCCCATGATAGAGCTGCATTAAGAATCCCTCAGTCCATGTTTTCAGTTATTGTTCCATGATTTGTGAGTAATACAACAAGATGCTTGAACTGTTTCACCTGAAGCAGAGACTCAGCAGTCACCCCCTCCACAGAATGACTTTGGAGCGTGCCCTGCAAACTCTGGAGAGATGGCCTGGGTGAAGGGAACTAGCTGGCAAACACCTGGTGGTTAAGCCTTCACTTCTGGGGTTTAGCATCAAAAAGCAGTAGGAAGCCTGATCCACCTGGGTCCAGCACCTGCAGGGAGTGAAAGCAAGAGTTGGGGCTTCTGTATGCCCATTCCTACTGTCATAATCTAGCATTCATAAGGCTTTTGAGAAATGGTCTCAGTCATTCCAGAATGATAAAAATATGTCCAACTGTATTTCCTTTAAGTTTTTAGAGTCAATGTCATGATGGGTGAGGGTCTTTGTAGGACCAACATACAAACAGGAGTGTGGGAGCCAAAAGGTGAGTTGAATATTTAATAATAATAACATAACTTACAGCAAGGAACAAAGGCAGGTAGGCAAACGTAGAACAGGGAGACACTGGCGACATGGCACAGGGAACTTAACAATACAAACCAGTGATGTGTACAGAAAACCAGGGAGTTTAAATACTGAGGAAGGGAGGAGAATGGACCAATGAACTAGAGGCATAATCTGGGAGAGAGTCAGGAGCAGCTGGTGGAGAAGGTAAATGAGGGAAGGTGACTAATAAACACGGATGATCATGGAGAGCAGGGAGGTAACAGAAAACATCTAAGTAACTAAACATAAAAAGGGAGGAATCTGGTCTATAAGGCAATATAAACTAACACAACACAGGAATCCAGGCAAGTAACACAAACTAAACAGAATGAATCCAATAAACCTGAACGAACTGAAATAAACCAAGTATAGAACATGGCTGTGCAAAGAAGGGAAACAGAATAAAACCCTAAAATCATGTTTCCGGTCACAGTTGAAAATAAAACAAGCCCTGATGTGTTTTACCCTCAACATAAATCTAACTGACTCATAGTTTTAATTGTAAAAGCTATATACAGTATGTGTCCCCATGCATAATAATTTGGCCATAGAAAAAATACATAAACACAAATTAGAAACATTTGCATGTAAGAGTACAGGGTTATAAAGGAAAGAAACTGGTGACATTATTCATTATTCATAAAGATTACATGATTTATATTAATAAACACTGGGTTTTATCTAGGTGTGGGGGCACTGCCTAGTCAGACTTAAATGTAGATTTTCTTTACATTTTTTGAAGAATTCCATATAGACAGAATTTTTTTCTTTTTGCAGATCAGTCATTGCTCTCTGTTGGATTAGCGTGGGTGCCAACATTTCCTTCACTATTGTACAGCCAACATTTCCTAGAGTGCCTGTCCTTAAAAAGCAGAATTGAGAGGCTGTGTTTCTTTGACATTAATGCCAAAAGAGATCTTTAACATTTTTAATGTCAGTAGTAGTCATCAGTATGATGTTGCTTTATTTTCCTTTCCCAATCATTTCATAGACAATAGGAATTTATACAGCTAAGATGCATTTCCCTGAAGCCTAATGTTTTGCCTAATTTATTGCAGAAAAAATATTGTAAATCTCCACTGAGAGGCGCTGTTGTAACATGGCTGAAACATCACTGTGCTGCGAGTCAAACTCATAGCTTTGCTTTAAACTTGTACAAATTGAATGTACAGAATGTGTGTGTATGCACATACATTATGTACATTACCTTGCAACAGTGTTCCTACATGATTTGCATGATTTGAAGTGAGAAGAAAATAAGTGGGAGAGGCACGGTGGCACGGTTGCTAGCATTGTTGCCTTGCAGAAAGGTCCACGGTCTGACTCCCGACTGGGGGTCTTTCTGCATGAAGTTTGCATGTGGGTTCTTCCTGGGTATTCGGGCTTACTTCTACAGTCCAGAAACATGACTGTTAGGTTAATTAAATGGCCCTTAGGTGTGAATGTTTTTTTTTTCCTGCGTGTCTCTGTGTTGCCCTGCAGCGGACTGGTAACCTGTCCAGGGTGTACCCAGCTATACAGAAGAAGCGGGTATAAAAAATAAGTGGCTTCCACAATTTTTTACCGATAAAAATTAGAAAGATGTGATATGTTTGAGCTTTTATGCCCCCATGAACCAATATAGTGCAGAGGCACTTCTCAATGCAATTACAGCTGCAATGCTTTTGGAATATGCCTCAACCAGCTTTGTACACTGAGAGACAGATATTATTGACCATTTGGCAAAGTCTTGACTTTGACTGGGCCACTGTGATACATGAATAAGCTTTGATCTAGACCACTCCACTGTACCTCTGGCTGTATGTCCCACTGGACGACTAACATCCTCCATGGAGTTCTGCAGCCTTTTTTCCAGAATGTCCTTGTACTTACCTCCATCTATCGACCTAACGACTCTTTTTACATCTTTCTTTAAACAATGGCTTTCCTCTTACCACCCTTTCCTAAAGGCCAAATTTATGGCATTTACAACTAATAGCTACCCAGAAAAATATTCTTCTAGCTTAGCTGATCTCTGCAGTAGAGACCTGCACGGGACTGAGTTTTCAATCCCGGTCCCGCCCGATCCCAAGGCTTTTCTGACCGCTCCCGCCCGATCCCAAGGCTTTTCTGACCGCTCCCGCCCGATCCCGAGAACCCCCAACCCCCTACCTTTTCTTCAGCGCTCCGAGGCCCTGCAAGACTAGATTGACAGGCGCTGAAAGCCCGCAGTATGTCACGTGACGCGCGCGAGAGGAAAAGTAGCTGAATAAGTAGATCAGGTTATGGTGTTTATTGGGCTGTTTATAAAATTTTTTTTTTACAATGGTGATAGTTAATCATTACAGTGTTAATTATTACTTATTTTTGAATTTTGAAGCGGGTCCAAATGTCCGACTTCCCTGCTTTATTCAGTAGGTCGTATTGCCCTTCTCTAAGTTTCTTTTCCACAGAAGCCACTGTCTCCTTACCACTCTCCATGCTTTGTTGTTATGTTGCCTCACTCTCACTCGGGAGTCGGGACCGATGTGTTTTGGCCTGACCGCCAAATCCCGCCCGAGACTACGTAAATCCCGCCCGATCCCGCGAAATTTGTGTCGGGTCCAACGGGACTCGCGGGACATCCCGCCCCATGCAGGTCTCTACTCTGCAGCTCATCCAGAGATACCATGGGCCTCTTGGCTGGTTCTCTGAATAATGTTCTTCTTATCCAGCCTGTCAGTTTAGGTGGACGGCCGTGTGTTGGTAGGTTTGCAGTGGTGCCATACTCTTTCATTATCTTGTATGATGGATTGAACAGAGCTCTGTGAGATGTTTAAAGCTTTAAACCTCTCCACAACTTTTTCCCTGACACATCTGCTGTGTTATTTGTTCTTCATGATGCTGATGAACCTCTGTGGCCTTCACAGAACAGCTAGAGTCATACTGCGATTAAATTACACACAGTGGGACGCTATTTACTAATTAAGTGATTTCTTAGGGCAATTGGTCATACTTCATTTTCAAATGCGACACATGATAAATATGTCTAAATCATGTATCCTTTAACTGCAAAATCATTTGGTTCCTGGCATTGGTCTATTACATAAATTCATTTTGAAATAAACTCAAGTTTGTGATTGTAAATGTGAAAGAGTTCAGAGGGTTCAAATACTTTAAATAAATCTCTACATGGTGGTGTTGCAATGTTGCACTGAAGTAGCTGCAAGTTAATTTCAAATCTATGGGTAAAAAGAGTGCAACTATAAGGTTTTGTGGGAGCTTTAATTTTATTAGAATCAAAAGAAAACCTACGTATTCTATTCTTTAAAATGCATCCGATTGAGCAGTGTTGAGCAACAACAAAATGTCCACATACTTCAACACCAGCAAATACAGTAAAACCTCCATCATGTCTTAACTGCTGTTCTGAGTTCTGACAGCCTTTCCTACCTCTGTGACATTATTTATTAATAAGGAGGGAAGAAAAAAAACACATATTGCACACTGTAGGAACTGGCTGGTTTGGAGCTTTGGGGCAGGTAGTGAACCAGTAATGGCTGCTGTGCTGCAGTCTTATCTCTGTAATTTGCATACGCAGGGTTCTCCCTATGGGCACGTGAGCTCTGCAGATGTGTGCCTGACCTCAGTTAAAGCATGCAGAGCTGGATCCCAAGCACTGAAAATTTCATGCCATCTGTTTTTTTGCTCTTTATTTGATGATTGTAAAAACCCCACATGAGGCAAATAATAGAGGAAAAAAATAACAAAAAACGATGATTACTTTGTCCTTTTTCGCACATTCTTTGCTTTCAGTGGCTTCTCATAAGAAATTGAGTAGAAACGTTTCCATTCTCCTTTCCACAGGTATTTTTCTTCACCTTTTTCTACATTTGTTAAATTATAGCCTATACCAACCTGGAGTAAATCCATAACAATAATAAAAAATTACATGTCCATTAATATTCATAGTCTTTGTAATGAGAGTCAAAACTGAGTTCAGGTGCATCCTGTTTCCACTGGACAAGGCTTCAGAAAGGGTGGATGATGAACTGTATTCATTAACTACCTGATTATCTATTAAAAAAACCGTATCAGACTAATTAAATAAAATCTTTTTTTTTATCAGTCTCAAATCTTTCTAAAATGATCTAAGAGGTAAATTGTCTTTGTCAGGGAGACTAAACCACTTTTCAGAAAGAAATATACTGAATTACTGTGACAAGCTGGAATATACTATAAATGTGTATGCATACAGTACTGTGCAAAAGTTTTAGGCAGGTGTGAAAAAAGACTCTAAACAAGAATGCTTATTTTTATTTTTATCAATTTACAAAATGCTAAGTGAATGAACCCAGAAATACAGCCAAAGTCATTAAGAACTATCTTCAGTGTAAAGAAAAACAAAAATTAAACCATTTTACATTCTGGGGTCCTCCGCCTTGCCAAACCTGACACCTTTACAGTTTTGGAACAACATCCTTTGGCTTTATAAAATAAAGATCAACTTGTTACAAGTGATAGGAGGAGAAGAGTATGGGCAAAGAAAAAAAAACTGTTCGTGACTGGAAACATACTACCTCGTCAATAAAGCATGGGGAAAAAACGTAATGGCATGGGCTTGTATGGCTACCAATGGAACTGGTTCCCTTCTATTTGTTGATGACGTGACTATTGACGAAAACAGCAGGAATGAATTCTGAAGTGTTCCAGGCAATATTATCTGCTCATATTCAGCCAAATGCCTCCGAACTCATTGGACGCCGCTTCACAGTGCAGATGGACCACGACCTGAAGCATACTGCATACCTTTCAGTCTTTAAGTCAACCATTGAGCTTCTCTGCATACAGAATGTATGTAGAGTCCAATGTGTGTCCATCTGTCTAACGTCTAAAGCTTGTCATAGATGAAGTTATCAAAAAGACATGATCTCTTACGCAGCAGACACCAGCTCAGTAGATTCCTTGTTCCTGCTGAAGAAAAGCGACCCCACAGCATGACACTACCACCACTATGTTTCACCAATAAATACATAAAAATAATTAAAGTTTGTGATTGTAACACCATGGACTGTGTCAAAAAGGCTGGTTACAAGTTTAATTAGTATACTTTTCATAGTTGTATTGGCCGACTTAATTGCGTGAATGTGAATCTTTACCTAATGCAATCTGTATTTATTATTTTATTTTCATGTCTACCAGGAAGCCTCTCTTGTGTTTGAAAAGCGACAGTAAAGATCAAACAAACAGCAACAAAATGATCCATCACAGGATCTGTCTCAACACATGAGGGTTTTTATGTTAATCTTTTTTTTATTTCTTTCTTTTTAATGAAAGCAAAAAGCAAAGAACAAAAAGCAAAAACATGTGAGTAGGAGTTTTCTGCGTGGGTGGTGTTGGTGGTTGTACTGCTTCTGGTAAAGTTCTGGCTGGTGGGATGTTTGTGGCTTTCAACCTAGTAAGAGACTCAAACCCGCACCAAACATTAGAAGATCATGTTCTCACCAATATCTGCTGTGTTTTTATCTGCAGCATGTAGCAAATGACTCTCAACAAGCCAGTTTAATAATTTATTGTGCTTTGTTGAGGCCCTTTTCTCATGCCAAGTAGAACATCTAACCTAGCATTAATTGCGTTACAGCAGAACATAAATTCCAGTTCAAGGATCTTACATCTAAACATTTAAAAGTAAAATATTTTCTATGTTTTTTTGACTCACTTTTCAACCTTAACTCTAGCTTTTTCTGCATTTTCCAACCCTCTATGTTCCAGCAGCGAGGTTTCCTCGTGCAGCAGTATTACCACGCAGGCCAGGTTCAGTGTAGCATGTGTTGATAGCGGGCTACTTAATGGAAAGAGAGTTTCTGATGGAGGACCCCTGAGCTCTTCTGTCCTTTGCTGCAGACCATAAAACACAAAACCACTCTTTTAAGCAATGTGGTACTAACAGCACCCAGGGAATGGAGCAGATGACCACAGTTGCATGCTGATATTTTCAGTTTAAGTTTTGGATGTAGGTTTTATGTTTAAATATTTCAAATGGATTTAAAGCACACAGCAGGAAGAGGGTGTTGTGTTGAAAAACCTTAAAATTGATGTATGGTAAGATCTTTGCAGACCACATTTTTCTCAATACCCTTAGTGCCAGCTATGCCTGAGTTATGAAATTAATAAAATTAATCATATTTCTGATTTTATAAGCTTTAGTTGATATGTTGTTATCAAGACCCCAGAATGATGAAAAAAAAATGTCAGAGTATGCTTTCTGTCACAGGCCCTGGAAATATGATTTTTATTAGCTTAGGAAGACAAATGCTTTGATTCTAATGAAAAATATCCAGCTAAAAATATTACAACTATTATCCTTGTTTACTTTGCACAGTATTAGTTTTTGAGTGGAATTCTATTACATGATTTGTTGTTTAATACAGCAGAATAAGCATAGGGAGAATAAGCATAGTTCTATTACAAATCTGTCAATTTAATTAGCATCAAATAATGAACCACATATAGAGAAGATCAGGCCCTTTAAATCAATGATGAGCACCTTTCAAGCTTCGCTATATGAATCTCTGAAAAATTGCTTCTATGAAGGACTTTTTTACAATCCACTACATGTCATGTCACTACATAACAAAAAGGTGCACTGACATCTTAATACCTTGACGGGAATCAAGATATGAGGAGGATCTCTGTGACATTCGGAGGGGTTTGGCAGTAGAAGACAGTCCTCTGTCTTCTTTGTGACTTTGTGAAACTTGTCTCTTTTTATTCTCAAAGTGGCTGCTCTTTTTTAATGCAGTCAAGTGAGAAAAGTTGGACAGTAAAATGCTTGGTGCAAAGAGGAGGACAGCGTGGAGGTGGGCTTATTGTTGGGCAGGGTAGAGTGATGGCAGGGTTGTGAACAAGCTCCTGTCACCAGCATCTTTGGTAACAAGTACTGGGTGATTTAAACAATCGCTACTGGAGAATCAGAAAAAAATATACTCATATTGTGCAAGCTATTTCTAACTCACCCTTGTCCAGACCTATGAAGCTCTAAACAAAATACAGAGAGCTTTGCAAAAGTATTCAAACTTTTTCACATTTTAGCACTGTACAACCAAAAACTTCAAGTTATTTTTGGGGATTTTATGCCATAGACTGACAAAAAGTTAAGTGAAAGAATTTTTAAGTGAAAGAAAAATAATGCATGGTCTTCATAATCTGTCACAAAAAATCCTTAACGCGTGTTATAAATTTCTAATGTGATGCCTGAGTCAATTCTCTTCTAAGGTACAAGAAATCATATTTGCAGGACTGTATTTAGCTCAATCCATCATACCGTCAGTTTGACAAGCTTCAATGTCTGTGTTGAAGAAAAGCATTCCCAAAGCATGATGCTACCGCCACCGTGTGTCACAAGAGGGATGGTGAGTTCAGGGTGAACACTTGGCATGCAAGCCAAAATGTCCAATTTAGTTTTCATCTACCTCTGAATGTTTGCTGTGTCCCCTGCATGCCTTGTGGCAACCTAAAAGCAGGACTTCTTCTTGCTGTCGTTTAACAATGCCTTTCTTTCAACAGTGGTTTTGCCATTGTTCCATAAAGGCCATATTTGTGGAGGGTTTTACTAATAGTTGCCATTTTGACACATTCTCTCACTTGAGTAGTGGATTTCTGCAGCTCACCCATAGTTACCATGGACCTCTTGACTTATTTTTTGATTCATGCTCTAAACAGAGCTCTGTGAGATGCTCAAAGCTTGCGATATTGTTTTATCACCTGGTCCTGCTTTAAACTTCTCCACATCTTTCTCACTGAGCTTTCTGCTGTGTTCTTTGGTCTCCATGGTGCTGTTTTTGTCACCTATGTTCTCTGATAAACATCTGAGGCCTTCACAGCTTGATTTATACTGGGAATAAATTATAATCTATTTACTAATTAAGTGATCTCTGAAAGCAACTGGTGACACTGGATTTCATTTCATCAACGGTCTCAAAGTAATAGGGTATGGATACAAATGCATACAATACTTTTAAACAATTTTATTTAAAAAAAGTATAATTTCTCTTCTACTTTTCAGTTGTTTGCTACTTTTTGTTGGTCTATCAATCAAGTCTTATCCAAATTCTTTGAAGTTTGTGATTGTACCATTTAAAAAATGTAAAAAAAGCTCAAGACGGTCTACTTTTTATTGTTTTGGTGTATATACAACAATAGGTTCAAAAGATAAACACACAATTCAGAAGATGACTCTGGAGAACAAAGTATAGTTCCATTGCTCAAAGTTGCAGATCATTTGGTTGAGAGGGAACAACTGTAAACTTTATAGGAGCTTGCGGTAAAAGCTCTTTCAGAAACATATTCTTGAATCTTTGTCCTTGTCACAGCAGTGGGAGGCCAGTGTAACTACACCAATCCTTTGACAGATTCTGATGTGTCGCTGTGAGGATTAGGGGTGTTTTCTTGTTTAAGCAAATCACAACAGTGAGTCAGAGGCCGTCACAATATGGTGGGTGAATGCAGGGGAGGAGCGCCGCTCTGTCACATAAAATAAAAGAACGCTTAATGAGTCACACAACGAAAACGCCTCATCTCTCCCAAAAAACAAGCCCACCAAAAAGCTACAAATAGGCACAGACGTGTACATTAACAGAATAATAGGTGCAAAATGCTGTTATAAATTGCTACCTATAAAGCATACAGTGAGATTAACGCTAACCCCACATAATACTCTAGAGGTAGACTTCATTGGATTTATTCAGATATGCTAAACACAGAAGCTCCTCAGTCATGTCCTCACCATGACAACCACAGATTTCAAAGCACATCTGTCTCAAGGGAGGCAAGGATGAGGGAGGGATTGATGCAAATAAAAAAAAAAAAAACAATAGGGAAAAGAAGTTAATATTAAACACAACAGTCCCCATGAGCATCTGTGCATGTGTGGATGCATCTACTCTAGTAAATATTTGTCTAAATATGCAGATAATGTTTGTTCCAGCCATATTTATCTGTGCAAAACTGATATCTGTACACTACGGATATCGGTTTTGCACAGATAAAGCTATTTAAAGCACCCACCACTAACTAAATAAATAAAATACAAATATAAAAATACACCCATCTTTCTAATGGGAAAAGTCACTTTATGTCATATGTTTATTAGATTAATGGTAAAAAACATGTTTTCATATGATCATAAGAAAACAAGAGGTGCACATGTTTTATTTAGTGTTTCATTATCAGATTTTGTGATAGAAAAGAAATGATAATGCTTTCAATAACTCAGCTCAGGGAAGGTTAAATCAGGGCTAAAAAAAAGACTCAAGCTTCACTGAAAATATCCTTATGATTTAAAATGAGGGATGCACCGATATAAAAATTTAGGCCGATATCGATATCCAATATTAATATCGCTGTTATGGCCGATAACCAATGTTAACCGAAATAATATAATAACATATATATTTCACTACCCTTTCAACACTGCGAAAAAAAAGACAACACCTCTGACTTTGCTTCTCTGCTTCAGTTAAACACCCTACAGTCCTCACTGCATCACTGTCACATGTCCAAACAAATACCACACACCACCACCACCCTCCAGAGACATAAACACAAACAGCAACAAGATAGTAATAAATATGGGTTATTAATATCGGGACAGATTTACTTATCGGGCCAATACCAATGTGTTAAAAAATGACTAACATCGTCTGATACTGACGCCAGCGCAGATACATCGTGCATCTGTATTTGAAATGACAACTCAAGAAGAAGATTGCTGTTGTTTGTCTTGACAAAATGTATGACAGAACATCTTTGTTTAAATTCTAATCAAAATGCAAATCACAAGTTTTTGATGACTGCTTCATTTGACCAAGTTGGGAATGTGTTTTGCCTCAGTATGATTTAGATGTACTCTGTGTTTCACTTTCATAGACAACAATAATAACAGACTTTTGTTGGTTATTGGTTGTCATGAAAATAGGCTTTTAAAAGTCAAGTCCGATGGCCAAGTTCATTTATATTAAACAAGAGAATTAGAACCTAGGCTTGCAATGCACGACTACCTGATTTATAGATGGGTTTTGACTTCAAGGCATTAACTCACAATTTGTCCCAAAAAAATATGGGACATTTGGAAAACATTTATTTTTTTACCAAATTTTATTTTTGTAGACTTTAATCAGTATGTCTCAGTAGAAAATGTCATGATTCTCCTGTGTTAGATGTTTGAATTCATTGTGTGTTTATGTTCTTTAGTTGCTGTTATTTTAGTTCATCCCATAGTTTACTTACATATTTCTTGTATTCCTGTACATTTAGAGTTCTGTTGGATTCCTTCCAGTATTTCTGTGTTCCTGCTCGTCCGAGTTAATTAGCCTCCCTCCTTCAGTTGCTCTGCATTCTCCCTGCCTCCAGCTGCTCCACATTTTATCTGATTAGCTCTTCTTGTTCATTGGTTATTCCTCCATCCTGACTCATCTTTAAACTCTCTGATTTTTTGTTGTTTACCCCAGTATCCTACTGTTTGTCATGCCTAGCCTGTTACTACCTGCTCAGTGTCTGTTCACCCACCTGTGTTCAATGTCCTATAGGCACCTTTAAGTTTCGTTTTCTATTATTATTAAAACACTTCTACTCACCCTGAGGCTTCATAGTCTGATCTGCATGTTGGTCCTACGACACCTCAGCGTTATATGACAGGAAAAAGTTTTAAGTTTAACAGCTGGGTACTTAAATACATTTGTTAAATTCCAAACAATTTTTGAAATGTACTTAATCAGAAAGATGTCTAAATTGTAATTATTAGGAAGCAAACAAACAAATTGGTTTGTGATTAAATGACATTTAGCCCAACAAGGTGGCCTGTAAACCAACTCGCTGACAACCATAGCTAAGATCTGCCGTTCATTGGCAAGGGCTGCTTTAGGATTAAGATGCTCTGCTTGCTGGTAAGTTTGGCTTAGCATTAACAATGTCACTAAATGAGCTAAAGGTATATCTTTATATATACTGTATATAGTAGTATAATAATTTTCAGTCTTCCATTGCAGTTTGGAATTGGAAGATGTGCCGCACTTCTTCACTAATAATATCTTGTGTAGGCTCCAGCCCCACCTCAACCCCAAACAGGACCAATCGGCTAGTGAAATTAATGAAATTAGAAATTTGGTTCAGTTCAGGCCAGTGGTGTCCAAGGTTAGTGTTCAAGGGCTGCTATCCTGAAGCTCTACATGTTTTCCTGGATCAGCAGACCTGAATTAAATACAGATGCTGGTCATCAGTCAGTGATGGTTGGGGTGCCATGTCATCTGCTAGTGATGGTCCACTGTGTTTTCTGAGGTCCAAGGTCAACGCAGCCATCTACCAGGAAGTTTTAGAGCACTTCATGCTTCAACTTTATGGAGATGCAGATTTCATTTCCAAACAGGACTTGGCATCTGCACACAGTGCCAAAGCTACCAGTACCTGGTTTAAGGACCATGGTTTCCCTGTTCTTAATTGGCCTCGTCTGACCTTAACCCCACAGAAAATCTATGGGGTATTGTGAAGAGGAAGATGCAATACGCCAGACCCAACAATTCAGAAGAGCTGAAGGCCGCCATCAGAGCAACCTGGGCTCTCATACCACCTGAGCAGTGCCACAGACTGAACGACTCCATCCCACGCTGCATTGCTGCATTAATCCTGGCAAAAGGAGCCCCAACTAAGTATTGAGTGCTGTACATGTTCATACTTTTCATGTTCATACTTTTCAGTTGCGCAATATTTCTAAAAATAAGTTTTTGTATTGTCTTAAGTAATATTCAAATTTTCTGAGATACTGGATTTGGGGTTTAATCTTATAATCATCAAAATTAAAAGAAATAAACAATTGAAATATATCAGTCTGTGTGTAATGAATATAGTATGAGTATAATATAGAAGTTTCACTTTTTGAATGGAATTACTGAAATAAATAAATTTTTTCATGATGTTCTAATTTTATGACCAGCACCTGTGAATGGGTAACTTGCATGTTCCTGCAGATCTTGAGTTCATGCTGGTGAGCTAATTGAGCCAATTAAATCTGATGTGCTGGATCAGAAACACATCTAAAGCTTGCAGGACATTGGTCCTTGTTGACTGGAGTTGAAAACCCCTGGTTTTCTCAAAGGTCCCTGCACAAGATGATAATAAGCAAGTGTTTTGAAGCCTTAACATACGTTGTTTTTTGGTCAAAGCAAACATTAAAATTAACAATTAACATTCCAATACTTCTGGACCCACAGTGCTTTGCAATCCTCTAGAGCCTCTTTTCACATTTTTTCATGTTGCAACCACAAACATAATTTTATGGGACAGACATCTGTTACAGTTAAACTCTAAAAAGTGCAATTCTATTCATCCCCTTTGAGTAAACACTCAGCTGAACCACCCTTCGCTGCAATTACCAGGTTTGCATATCTAGACATTGACATTTTGTGCAACATAGCTTTTTCTCCCCTCCTTGAACCGCCACCTTAACGTGGTGGAGGGGTTTGAGTGTTCAAATGATCCTAGAGGCTATGTTGTCTGGGGCTTAAATGCCCCTGGTAGGGTCTCCCATGGCAAACAGGCTCTAGGTGATGGGTCAGACAAAGAGCGGTTCAAGAATCCTTCATGAGGACAAATATATCGAGGCACGTGACGTCGCCCGGTGGAGCGGAGCCGGGGTCCCCACCTGGAGCCAGGCCTGGGGTCGGGACTTGTCGGAGAGCACCTGGTGGCTGGGTTGCTCCTCGCGGGACCCGGCCGGGCCAAGCCCGAACGAGAGACGCGAGGCCATCCCCCAGTGGGCCCACCACCTGCAGGGGGAACCGTGAGGGACCGGTGCAAAGAGGATTGGGTGGCGGACAAAGGTGGAGACCTCAGCGGCCCGATCCCCGGATGCTTAGGCTGGCTCTAGGGATGTGGAATGTTACCTTGCTGGGGGGAAAGGAGCCTGAGCTTGTGCGGGAGGTCGAGAGATATCGACTAGAAATAGTCGGGCTCGCCTCCACGCACAGCGTGGGCTCTGGAACCCATCTCCTTGAGAGGGGCTGGACTCTCTTCTACTCTGGAGTGGCCCACGGAAAGAGGCGGCGGGCTGGGGTGGGTTTGCGCGTTGCCCCCAAGCTCAGCCGTCTCATGTTGGGGTTTACCCCGGTGGATGAGAGGGTCGCATCCCTGCGCCTTCGGGTCGGGGATAGGTCTCTGACTGTTGTTTCGGCCTACGGGCCGAGCGGTAGTGCGGAGTACCCGGCCTTCTTGGTGTCCCTGTCGGGGGTGCTGGATAGTGCCCCTCCCGGGGACTCCATTATTCTGCTGTGGGACTTCAACGCCCATGTGGGAAACGACAGTGACACCTGGAGAGGCGTGATCGGGAGGAATGGCCTCCCCGATCTGAAGTGGTGTTTTGTTTTTGGACTTCTGTGGTAGTCACGGATTGTCCATAATGAACACCATGTTCAAGCATAAGGGTGTCCATCAGTGCACTTGGCACCAGGACACCCTAGGCAGGAGGTCAATGATCGACTTTGTTGTCGTATCATCAGACCTTTGGCCGCATGTTTTGGACACTCGGGTGAAGAGAGGGGCTGAGCTGTCCACTGATCACCACCTGGTGGTGAGTTGGATCCGCTGGAGGAGGAGCAAGCCGGACAGACTTGGCAGGCCCAAGCGCATAGTGAGGGTCTGCTGGGAACGCCTGGCGGAGCCCTCGGCCAGGGATGTATTCAACTCCCACCTCCAGGAGAGTTTTGACCAGATTCCGGGGGATGTTGGAGACATAGAGTCCGAGTGGACCATGTTCTCCGCATCTATTGTCGATGCTGCTGCCTATAGCTGCGGCCGTAAGGTCTGCGGTGCCTGTCGCGGCGGCAATCCCAGAACCCGGTGGTGGACACCGGCAGGAAGGGATGCTGTCAAGCTGAAGAATGAGTCCTATCGGCTGTGGTTGGCTTGTGGGACTCCTGAGGCGGCTGATGGGTACCGTGAGGCCAAGTGTGCTGCGGCCCGGGCTGTGGCAGAGGCAAAAACCCGGGCCTTGGAGGAGTTCGGTGAGGCCATGGAGAAGGACTACCGGTCGGCCTCGAAACGATTCTGGCAAACCGTCCGGCGCCTCAGGAGGGGAAGCAGTGCTTCGCCAACACTGTTTATAGTGGGGGTGGGAGGCTGCTGACCTCGACTGGGGACATTTATCGGGCGGTGGAAGGAGTACTTCGAGGATCTCCTCAACCCTGCCATCACGCATTCCCTGGTGGAAACAGAGGCTGGGGACTCGGGGTTGGACTCTTTCATCACCCAGGCTGAAGTCACCGAGGTGGTTAAAAAGCTCCGCGGTGGCAAGGCTTCGGGGGTGGATGAGATCCGCCCTGAGTACCTCAAATCTCTGGATGTTGTGGGGCTGTCATGGTTGACACGCCTCTTCAACATTGCATGGCCGTCGGGGACAGTGCCTCTGGACTGGCAGACTGGGGTGGTGGTCCCCCTTCATAACAAGGGGGACCGGAGGGTGTGTTCCAACTACAGGGGGATCACACTCCTCAGCCTCCCTGGTAAGGCCTACACCAGGGTATTGGAGAGGAGAGTCCGGCCGATAGTCGAAGCTCAGCTGCAGGAGGAGCAGTGTGGTTTCGTCCCGGCCGTGGAACACTGGACCATCTCTATACCCTCTACAGGGTACTCGAGGGCTCATGGGAGTTTGCCCAACCGGTTCACATGTGTTTTGTGGACCTGGAGAAGGCATTCGACTGTGTCCCTCGTGATGCCTTGTGGGGGGTGCTCCAGGAGTATGGAATCGGGGGCCCTTTATTAGGGGCCATCCGGTCCCTGTACGAGCGGAGCAGGAGTTTGGTCCGCATTGCCGGCACTAAGTCGGACCTGTTCCCGGTGCATGTTGGACTCCGGCAGGGCTGCCCTTTGTCACCGGTCCTCTTCATAACTTTTATGGACAGGATTTCTAGACGCAGCCAAGGGCCGGAGGGAGTCTGGTTTGGGGACCAGTGGATTTCGTCTCTTCTTTTTGCAGATGACGTGGTCCTGCTGGCCCCCTCTAGCCAAGACCTACAGCATGCTCTGGGGCGGTTCGCAGCCGAGTGTGAAGTGGCTGGGATGAGGATCAGCTCCTCCAAGTCAGAGGCCATGGTACTCAACAGGAAAAGGGTGGCTTGTCCTCTTCAGGTTGGAGGGGAGTTCCTGCCTCAAGTGGAGGAGTTTAAATATCTCTTGTTCTTGTTCAAGAGTGAGGGAAGAATGGAGCGGGAGATTGACAGACGGATCGGTGCGGCTGCCGCAGTAATGGGGGCGCTGTGCCGGTCCGTTGTGGTGAAGAGAGAGCTGAGCCGAAAAGCGAAGCTCTCGATTTACCGGTCGGTCTACGTTCCTACCCTCACCTATGGCCATGTACTTTGGGTCATGACCGAAAGAACGAGATCCCGGATACAAGCGGCTGAAATGAGCTTCCTCCGTAGGGTGGCCGGGCACTCCCTTAGAGATAGGGTGAGGAGCTCGACCATTCGGGAGGAGCTCGGAGTAGAGCCGCTGCTACTCCACATCGAAAGGAGCCAGTTGAGGTGGCTCGGGCATCTATTTCGGATGCCTCCTGGACGCCTTCCTCGGGAGGTGTTCCAGGCACGTCCCACCGGGAGGAGGCCCAGGGGACGGCCCAGGACACGCTGGAGGGACTATGTCTCTCGCCTTGGGCTCCCCTCGGAGGAGCTGGAGGAGGTGTCTGGGGAGAGGGACGTCTGGGTGTCTCTGCTGAGTCTGCTGCCCCCGCGACCCAGTCCCGGATAAAGCGGAAGACGACGAGAACGAGTACGAGTACGAGTACGAGTACGATAGCTTTTTCTACCACATAGGCCTTCCCATGTAGGCCAGAAAGCAACATTTTGGTCTCATCTAGAGTACCTTTTTCCATGTTTGCTGTATCCTCTGCATGGCAAATGTCAGTTCTATATATTGTTACACTATATTTTATTTGGGGTTTCTGGGTCAGAGCAAACGGGACCTTTTGGATTTTTTTTTTGCAAATGATGGAAAACATAATGACGTTTGTGGTTGTAATCTGACAAAAGGTGAAAAAGTGAAAGAGGTGGTATACTACTTTTGCCATGCACTGCATTTCTTCACAAAAACAGTGGAAAAGTTAGTTAGCAAATGCAATGTTCTTTTATTTTGTGTGAGTTGTATTTGTCATAGAAAGCTGGGGCTTTTTCGGTGCCAAATTTTGGGTATTGTGTAGTTTAACATGTTTTTAAAATAAACGTGCAAAGCACTGCATGCACTATCCAGAAACACAGTCGTGCTGGTAGAAGTATTTTGGGAACACTTTAGCAGAGACATCAGCTGATGAAGCACATGTCTGCAGAAACATACTTCGCTACCCGGTGCACATGCTCTTGCCACACATATTTATGTGTTCTGCACACACAAATACACACACTGTTTCAGCGAATACACCCACAGCTCAACTGTAGCAGGTTTCATGAGTGCCAGAAGCATAAAGGCTGCTCCCCCTTCCTCTCTCTCTCACCTCCCTTCTTCTCTGTCCATCTCATTCCATCACACTCCATCGCTGTCTTGTTTTGCCTATCCTGTTTGCTGTGCTTTTTGTACTGTTGAACCCCCTCTTTGAATGTTATCTTTTTCTTCAGCTTTTTTTATTCCATGAATAGAAAAAGCAGCCTCCTTTTTCACCCTTTCTGTCTCGGATCCAAGCACAGAACCTCTCACACTACCTCCCTCTGGGTCCGTGTTTTCCATGCATCTTCTCCCCGTAGCTGAGGGGAGCAGGGACTTGGTTCTCCCCGTTTCCTCTCCCGATCCTCCTCTTCTACCTGTTCTGCTTCGCCTCTTCTCTCACTTCCTAAGCTCTCACTTCCTAACTCCAGGATAATGTTCTATTTCCAGTTGGTGATCATGGCTGGGACGGTGCTGCTGGCTTACTACTTTGAGTATACGGACACCTTCCCTGTGCACATCCAGGGCTTCTTCTGCTATGATAAGAGCTTCTCTAAGCCCTACCCTGGTCCGGACGACACCAGCAAAATCCCCCCGATGCTCATCTATTCACTCGTCACAGCCATCCCTACCCTCACGGTAAGAGTTGGATCTATTGACTTAGACATGTGGATACAAAAGTGAGATCAAATTACACTAAAAAATAATTATTTAAAAAGAAAGCGAGTTAAAGTTGCGGTAATATGATAAATTTGCTTTCCGTATTTTTGTTCTGTGTTGTGAGTCATCCAACAAATTATTTTTTGCTCTGTAGACACTGAGAGCAGATCGGCAGGGTGCTGAGAGATCACCCTCTCCATCTTTGAGAGGGAAGTGTGTGTGGATGAGTGTGTGTGTGGAGAGATGGAACTAAAACAACAGTCAGTGCTATCCACACAGACATGTAACAAGAAGAGGCAGATAGGTCATTAGAGGAAGACAGAGAGGAACTAACATTAGAGAAAGCAAGTGAGAGAACAAGTGCAGAAGTGTGAGGGAAGACTGAATGATAGTGACAGCGAGCAGATGCTGCCTGATACCTGAGTTTTGAACGGAAAAAGGTCCAAAAACAACAAAGCGGCCAAATTATGAAAAAGGAGCATAGAACATAGATGCTATCTACAGTGCCTTCCAAAAATATTCACACCTTGTTAACTTTCTGATGTTTCACCACAAACTTCAATGTATTTGATTGGAATTTTATGTGACAAACCAAGTCAAAGTAGCACATAATTATAAAGTGAAGGAAAATATTTTCTCAAATATATTAAGGATGACGTCCATCTGTTTTCAGCCCTCCTGAGTCAACACTGTGTAGAATAATCCTTTGCTGGAGTTACAGCTGCAAGTCTTTGGAGAATGTCTCTACTGGCTGCTGGTTGACTGTGCCATTCTAACACATGAATATGTGTTGATACAAACAATTTGTTTGGAGTTCTTGCTGTACGTTTAGGGTTGTTGTCCTCCTGTAAGGTGAGTTTCTACTTCAGTCTCGAGTTTTTTTTAGCCTTTACCAGGTTTTCTTCCAGGATTGTCCTTTGTTTCAGCTCTATCCATATTCCCCTCAACACTTCTTTTGACCTTCTCTTTACCTCCTAGTGGTGGCAGCTTGATGCTGCCACTGTTTGTGGCAAACTTTAAACAGAATGTCTTATGGCATTTTTCCAACCATAGCTTCTCCTGCACTTTGTTATTGAGGCCAAATGTGGGGAGTTCGCATCTATTGTTGTCCACTTGAGCTGGCTACTTGCAGCTCTTTCTAAGTTACTATAGAAACTCTTGAATACTTCTCTGATTACTGTTCTCCTTGACTGACCTTTAAGATTAGGTGAAGGGCCAAGTCTTTTACCTGTCTTTTGCTTTCTCTCTGTAACCTCTGAGGCCTTCACAGAACAGAGGGATTTACAGCGAGATTAAATTACAGCACTCATAGAGTGCAGCCCTCTGCCAACACAATATGGTCATGTGAGTCTTTTTCTATATTGGGCTATACTCTGGCCACTGCATGTGAGCTGCTGACAGGGTGAGGAACCAAGTGGGAATTCCAAGTTGTCACACCATAATCTGGCAATGATAAAGAATCCTTCAAAAAAATCCTGGATCCAAATGGTGCTCCGCATCACAACCAAAATCTGACCATCTGTTCCTTGCCTGAAAATTTCATCCAAATCTGTTCACATCTTTTAAGAGATTTTGCAAACAAACAGACAGACAGACAGACAGACTGGCAAACCAACACTGAGAAAAATATACCCTCCTTGGCGGGTGTAATAAGGTGTCTTCTGGAGGCAATTAGACACAGTGGATTTTATTTTAGGTTACCAGAATAAAGTGTGCTAAATAAAAAATGCATGACGCACTTTTCAGCTTTTTATATCTACATTTTACATACCCATGTATGGTATTCCTTCCACTTTCTCTTGATAAATCACTCAGTGAAACCCAGTAAAGTTTGTGGTTGTAAACTGGAAAACAACATGGAAGAGTTAATGGGGTGTAAATACTTTTGCAAGGCGCTGACTGTATTTGTTCTTTCCATATGTCTTGTATGTGTGTGGTTCTGTGCGTTCAGCAGTTAAGCCCCTTGTGAGATAGTAGGCAGCAATCCTGAATTGCAGATCACCTCGCTTTAAGCAGGGACCCCGATCTGAACCGCTTACACACCCCGTGTGCTGCAAACAGCACAAAGCACCTCAGACGGAAGCAGCCTCAATACAAAGCAGACAGATAACCAGATTACACATAACAGCTGCATGGACTTATTGCAAAGGAAACAATACCTGGATCACAAGTCAAACACTGATGATGCCTGTAAGCAACGTACATTAGAGTTTCCTTCTGAGGAAAAGCTACTGTTTGGCATATAAGAGGTTTTATAAGTGTGGATAACAAAGAAGACCCAGGCTGGCTCTGGGTGAAAAAGAGAAGGTAGTGACAAGACTCGGAATGTCCCGTTCAGGATTTTATGTCTCTGATAAGACACAGGTCATTTTAGAACAGGTGAAGGTACAGAGCCCCTGCATAGTACTTCATTATAAGTTCATGAAAAAAATATTCAAGTTGGTAGCTTTAAAATTGTGGAAGATTACATGCTATATTTAATAATGTTGTTCAAGAAGCTGCAGTCTCTTCTATCTGTTTTTTACAGCTAAAATATTTAGTCCAAACTGAAACTTCTGCGGGTTAGCCATAATGGATTAGCTCAGTTATGAATGCCACTATAGCATTTAGACACTGTGTCAACATAGCGTAATCATTGGTTTCCAAACATATCTAACTTGACAGCTATCATCTCAATAAAAAGTTTTGCTCCTACTGACTGGATTTTCTTCTGGAGCAGTTTATTGAATTGGGAAGCTAACGGAAACTAGCTCACAACATTTCAGAGCAGCTCCAGCTAATTATGTGTGGAAAAACACGTACAAAAAATGTTGATCTACTGCTTCATAAACCAAGGGCTTTGCTTTTAACATCTTAAAATGTAATGACCAGCACTTCAGCTGCTCTCTGTGCAGCTGTTTCTCCTACATCAAGAGCAGTTCATATGACACAGAGAGTCAGTCACCCTCCATTGCCAATACAGCCTCTCTCTTCCCTTGAACGTCATTAAAGCCTGAAAAACAGCTAGATTATAAGAGAGAATCCAGATTCATTAGATCAACAGAATACAGTTTTGCTGGCTTTGTACATAAAAATAGGTTGCTTTTATAGAATGATTTTTAAAAACTGGCTGTGCAGAATATTGCTAAACAGCTCGCTAGGGGAGCAGCTGACAAAATCAGAATTATTAGAAAAACAACAGGCATCAAGAGTGTCTGGTTCAGAGCCACAATGAGTAAGTTTACATGATTGTTAGTTAGAAGTTCAATTCAGTTGTCAACCAAAATTTATTTGAAATGAAAAACTTTGAATCGAGATTTTATTAGTTAAAGTTTAGTTCAAATTCTGATAATCTTTGTTATTACATCCCAGTAACTTTTGTAAAAATGTAAAATCTTTGTTAAGCTTTGGAAAGCTATAATTTGCTTGTTTCTTTTTTATCATCCCATGCCTTGTATAGGTTTTCCTCAATGTTTCATGTTACTTTTTTATGTGGTTAAAGAAAATCTTATGAATTGTCTTGACATATAAGATAAAAAAGCATAAAATTAATCCACAGCAATTAAAAATGTAGCTAAAATGCGGTGTTCCACTAAAAAAGACCTATAGTAAACATTGACATAAAAACACTGTATTAGTTTGTCACCCTAGGGGTATATAGAAAAAAATATCTGTACTGGCCTAGTCTTATTCCAGAACATGTAAAAGGTGCAGAAAATAATCAAACAAGGCTGTTTTACAGTAAAGCCTAGAAACTGTGAGATGAAAAATGTTTGTGCTACCTACTTCTTTGATCATTGTACACGTGATGACAAACCCCAGTCATGTATTTTTTATTTCCAGCCTTAGCAAAGTATATTTAATGACTACGTCTAACCAGTTGTAGTGACAGTCGAGCATAAAAGTGAAGGATAAATAAATATCCCCAGTTGTCCCTTGCTACCTTCCTACAACTACTGGATGGCAAAAAAGTGCCAAACTTAAAAGTGTTGTTTTTGCTACAAATATTAACATTTTTTAGGCAGCAGTCTGATCCTGTTTCAGTTCAGGAGAAAATTAGAAATAATAACGTAGAGTGCCTACTTTGCAGATGGCCACTCTTGCTTTCCTTAATAGATATCACAGCACATGCGGGGGTGCGGGTGGCAGGCGGGCTGGGGCACTCCCGGGGTTTGGGGGGTGGGGTGGCGGGGTGCCCGGAAAACTGGTGCGGCCGTGGCCTTTTTTCCACTGCTTCTGTGGTTTGGCCCAGGGTTTTGGGGGGCCGGGCGCAGTTCCCGGTCGGGGGGTGGGGGGGCGGAGCGCGCTTGTGACTGCCCGGGCGGCGGGTGGGCTGTGCTTGGCTTGGAGGGTTGGCCTGATGGCCCGGACCCGGCTGTGCTGTATCCCTCGGGACTGGTGGGTGGGCTGTGGCGCTGTTTTGGGGGGATGGGCGGGCTTGGTGGTGGGCTGCTCTGCTGGCGCCCATGGGTGAGGGGGGGGATCGGGGGGGTGGGTGGGGGGGGTCGTGGGGGGGCTGACCGGTGGGGTGGGGGGGGGTTGTACCCTTCTGGGATAGGGTCCCCGGCTTTTGGGACGGCGGGTGGCGTGGTGGACTGACGGATAGTGTTTCTCCCGGGGCAGTTGCAGTGGCAGGAATTTTTTTTTTATTTTTTATTTTTTTTTTTTTTTTTTTTTTTTTTGTGGCTGAGTGGGGCTTGGGGGGGGCGTGGTGGGGACACACCCCGGGGATCGGGTGGGTGGTCTGTCCCTCATGCTGCGGGGTGGGGGGGGGTCTGTTGTGGGGCGGTGCTGGGCGGGGTTCCCCTGTTGCGCCAGTGGGCGGGGGTGGTGTTGCGCGGGGCCCTTGCTTGGTTGCGGCGAAACTGTGGGTGGGGGGGGGGGTGGGTGGGGGGTGACCTCATCGGCCCCCGGGCTATGGTTTCACCTGTGGGGGTGTGCCCCTTTTGGGGGGGGGGGTTTCGTGGGTTTGGTTTCGGGGGTGTTTCGAATCAGTGCCCCTGTTCGGGGTGGCCCTGGGGCGGGTTCATTTTGGGGTTACTGGGGGGGGGAGACTTGGGGGTTGGGGATCGGACTCTTGGGGGGTCGGGCTGCTCGTCCTTGGGGGGGGCCTGGTTGGGGGCTGGTTTTGGGCCCTGTGGAAAACCCTTTTTGTACATAGCCCCCCCTCTCCCGGGGGTGGATGGTGGTTGGTGGGGGGCGGGTTTGGGCGGGGGGGGGGGGCCCAGGGCCACCGGGCGGGGCCTGTCCCTGTCCTGCCCCGGGGGGGGAAGGGACCACCCCTTGGTCCCGGGGGGGTGGTTGCCCCTAAGGGGTGCCGGCGCCCGGGGCCTTGGAGTATAGAGTACTGGGAGTGGGGAAATGAGTGTTGTTTGTCTTTATTTGGGAGCGAGGATTTTATGTGTGTGGTGGGGGGGAGGGGTGACTGTGACTGTGAGTGCCTGTTTTTTTGTGACGGTTGGGGTTTTTTGGGGGCTGCCCCCCCCTTTTCCTGGGTCAGCTTAGGCCCCCCCCTATTTGGGGGGGCCCATTTTTCCCCCTCGCCACCCTGCCTGCCGTGTTGGAGTTCTGCCCGCTGGGGTACTTGTGGTTTTCGGGGTCCGGGGTGGATGCTTTGGGTGTGTGTGGCTCGTCCAGGGGCGCCTGCTGGGCCCGGACCCCTGGGGGTCTGTCGGGCCCCTGTCTTTGGGGGTGGCGGTTTCCCCCGGGGCTTGGGTCTCTGGGTCCATGGGTGGTCTGCTCGGGGGGACGGCTGCCCGGGGGGCCGTGGGCCGGCTGCGGGTTCCCTGGGGGGCCCTTTTCACTGTCGCTGCTGGGGGCTCCCCCCGGGACTCTCCACTGCTCTTCTCGGGGGGGTTGCGGGTCCCGGCGTGGTTCTCCTGGGGTTCCTTGCTTTGGGGGCCTTTGGATGCTGTTTGCTCAATCCCTCAGTGTCCGCCCCCCGGGACCATGGGGGCCGGGGGGTTCCTCCAATCGCTATTCATTTTTCTGTGGGGAAAACCTTTTATACAAAACGCATCCCCCAAGGTGTTGATAATACACGATGATCTTAGGGCTGCACTTTTCACTAAGTACATTTTACTTCATAAATACCTGTGTTATTTTTTTGTATAAGCAGCAGGTGTAATCTTTTTTTTTATTCACCTTCTTTTCCTCCCCCACTTCTCCTCCCTTTTTACCTTCTTCCCTTTTTGGGGCCCCTCTCCTCTTTGTCAACTTCTGTTTTTTTTTTATTTCGTCTCCGTGTCCGTAACAATTTAAAAATTTTCCCAAAAAAAATTTTTTAATAAAGTTTTTTTATAAATACAAGCAGAGCCCTTTAAAAACAAAAGCTGTGAAAGCTCCGCTTGTGAAAGTAAATCTGTTGGGCAATTTCTTGGCACTCAGGCAACAATTCTGAGCGCTACTCTGCCAGACAGGACACGGTAAAAAAAAAAAAAAAAAAAATAGATATCACAGCAACAGACTCTTTCCACTAAACTTCAAACATGAGTTAGCAATGAAAACAAAGATGTTTTAGAAAATAAACGTTCAAAGTAATATTTAAACTGATAAAGGTCAAATTTGATTAAAAAAAACTGACATTTGCCCTCAAAAATTTCGGGTTTTGGAAAATAATTTGGATTCTTTGGGACTTGATTTAAAATCTGGGGGAAAAAGTCTTTTAAAAGGGAAAATGGACAAATTTTGGGGGGCCCCTAAAGGTTTCTGCCAACAAAAAATGTTTTCGTAACCAAAAAGGGGAAAACAGGTTTTAATTTTTGGGCACGGGCCCTTTTTGTTCCCCCGCCCTCTATAAACCGGGGGATTTCCCCCCTTTGGCTAAAACCTTTCCTTTTTCTCTTTTTCACCCAAAAAAAAGGAGGGTCGGCGCAAAAGCTGTTCAACCCCAACCTAAAGGGTTGTCCCCTTCCGTCGGGTCTCTCCTTCTAAATTAAAGCCCTGGAAATATAAATTTGGGGTTTGGAGCTTGTGTGTTTAAAACTTTTTTTTTTTTGCATTAAATGGCTCTATCGGGAGACGGCGGCTTCTGGAAGAGAAGCATGTTTTGATCACACATCACAACTGAGTTCCATGTTTCATTAGACACCCAACAGGAAAAAAAAATCTACTATTTTTTAAGCGTTTAAGAGCATTTAAAATTCAGGGAGAGGGAGGAATTTCAAACCCAACACAATTTGGGTTAAAAAAAAATCTCGGGGCCTGAGCTTTTTCCCCTCTAAAAGGGTTTTTCAAAACATGAAACTCTCTTGGGAAAGGGAAAAAAGGACAATTGGCATTTAAGTTTCAGTTTAAAAATCACCATTAAAACCCTTAAATAACTGAACATAAGTAGTTAGGGATCATTTCAAAAGCTTACTGAGTGCTCAACTAGCATAATAAGATTTAGTTAAATGGCACTACTTGATATGCCTCAAGTATAAATCTGTTCATCAAAACGCTTCAGGGTCAAAAACATCATCTGTAGGATTAACTCTTTTTTAACTCTTTTTTTTAATGATGAAGGCCTTTTAAAAGGCTTGATCGGTGGTGGTAAAATGTGTTGCATGGCTTTGTTCATGTCACTACACTGCTGTTTTCTTTTTATCATCACAGAACTTTTTTAGCTTGCATTTGAAGTTTAATGAAAACAAAGGCAAGATTTAAAAAAATAAATAGAAACATTTTCATGACTATTGTGGTTTTCAGCACGGAAACCAATGGTGGACCTCTAAATAATCAATTTTAATAATGTCTGGATATCCAGTCCCCATTGGCACACCACAACAGAATTTAAAAAAAATCTGCAGTGAGGAACAAATTTTTTTAAATTCTCAGTTTTTGCCGTTTTTGGATCTGCCAAAAATCTAAAGTAGTGGGGAGTAGGATTGCTGAGTAAGAGACAGGTGTGATTATTACTAGTGAATGGCAGGTGGGGGGAGTTGGAAAGTAACAAGTCAATTCCACTGCAGACCTTATGTTCAGTAGGAAAAAGACAGGTGTGTTAACAAGGTTGGCATTCCATTTAATGTGTGTCTGAATGCTGAAGTTGTGTGTTTTCTTCTCTTTTAGGTTAAATTTTCTGCTGTGAAATAGGCTAATTGACAGAACCTGATAGGGGGATAATATACATCACTGTATAATCAAACTGTTAAATATAAAGTAACTACCGGTAAATAGGGGTGGCGGGGTGGCACAGCTGTGAGCACTGTCTTCTTGCATCAAAAAGGTCTCGGGTTTGAATCCCAGCTGGGGCCTATATGAGTAGAGTTTGCATGATCTCCCCAAGCATGTGATGGTTCTCTCCAGGTGCTCCAGTTTTCCTCACTGTTCAAAAACATATACTTGAGGTTAATTGGTTTCGCTAAATAGCCGTTATGTCTCAGTGCGCATGATTGTGATGGACTGACAACCTGTCAAGGATCCATGGCACCAGTTATAGAGAAAATAGAGAAAAAGGATGGAAAAGACAAAGCAAAACACAAAACTAGCCCAAGAAATTGAAACTTACCTTTTATTTTATGAAAGTAAATAAAAACCTAACAGCTGTAGCTATGATTTTTTACTTTCCCACAAGGTTTTGATCCTCTCTGTGCTCTTTCTTTGGCAACTCCTTGTTGTTTTAAAATGCTGCACCATTGCTTTGAGTGTTTAGCACCGCTAATGAGCTCCAATTTAACTTCATAGCCCTATAATCCAAGATGAACAGACCCTTAAATCTGCCTTAACACAGGATAAATTACTTGGGATGTTGAACGGGGATCAGATCTCATTGGATTCTGTATTTTGTCTGCTCTAACCTGTGCTGACAGGGACCGTGGTGTGTACCAGCAGCAAAGTACATCAGAGGCGTAACTCCCGGCAATGGAGCAATATGCTTCGCTATTTGCTGCTGGTTTCAGATGAGCTTTATTTCTTTTATTAGCGGCAGCAACTAACCTATGCCTTGGGTTTGGGGCTAAAGTGGCAGCACAAAAAAAAAATAATAATAACACAGAGGTTTGACCTTTCATATGAGTTTTGGTAAGAGGTTTGGGGTCTATTTGTTGCCAAGCAACGGGACTACTGCAAATGAATGCACCATTGTGTTGGACAATTTTATAATCTTCAGAATTTAGCAGTAAGTTTAAGAAAGAGGAAGACGGATATTAAAGGAGCATCGTATTATTGCTATTTCAGGAATTATTTATACATAAATAAAAATGTTCCCGCATAAGTGTTTGCAGTTTTCTCTGGGTCTAACACAGGTCATTTGATCGATTCGGGCTCCAAACATTTAATTAAAACCATCAGTCACATTTTAAAGCTTCATCACACATACCCTGACACCATGCTACTGCTGAAATGAGGAGTTCGCTCTTGTCTTTCTATTCAGGTTTGTTGGGCACTTTCTTCATTATGTATACATATAAACAGAGACAGTAAATGTCAGTGGCAGCGCAATAATACTAATAATTCCCCAATATATTTTCAGCTCAGTTGGCAAAGATTTATACTTTTGTTCAGCGGTTCCTTAATTTTTTTTATGACAGGTACCACCCTGCTGTCAAGACATTTTTAAGCCACACAACAACAAGACTCGGTGTTTTCTCCTGTTTTGTTATTAAAGAAAGACAGAGTGAAAAAAACTTATTCTTATCCATTTGTGCTGCTTGGTTTAAAGTAGAAAAAAATCCAAGCTCAAAAAATATCCAGAGACCCCCTGAAGTTTGAATTTCAAGAGGGAAAGGCAGTTTCCCACCAACCCCAGCTGCAAAATCCAATATGGCTGACATGGATTTAAAAGGTGATAGCTGCACTGATAAGCTGTTTTTTAGCAGGTCTGGCAGTTTGTGTCTCATTAAATCTTTCACACACATATGTGCTACCTTCATTTGTGAACATGTTCCTTTTATGCTTTAATGCATAAAATCCAGAGACATACATTGCTATAGCTTGTGTTGCTAATATTAATTAGCTTGGCCATAGAGAACAACAACCTCCAAAACCTACTGGTTTCCTGCCCAGTACTGGGCCTCATGGCTGTGTGTGATGGTTTTCAAATATCCCAGTTCTGACCTCAGAGGTAAAAAGAACACAGAAAAAATACCTACTGGCAGTTCTTCTTGGTTCATTCTTATCTGTCTTACAGTTTCTACTGGATGCTTTTTAAAAATATTCTCTAGTGACCTTCCATTGAGTATTATTTATTTGCTTAAACTATTCATCATGTTGACTATTTAGGCTTCTTAGCTTTAAATTGCAGCTTATTAGCTTTAAAATTATTTTTGTAAAATGCTACCAACATTTCCACCTACCACTAGAGGTAGCCCAGGTGGTTACTTGTGCCTCAGTTTGAGAATTATAGTTTTCGTTAAGTATATTATAGTCTGTTGTGTATTAAGATAAAGGGTGTAGAATATGTTCTCCTGCATCATGACGTCACTATGTTGTTTTAGCCTTATTTTTTCTATATTGCAGGATTGCCCGTCCCTCCAGGGTTGAAAGTTTAGTGCAAAGCAAAGGTTCAGACCATAACACATTCTCCCACGTGGTTTTGGGAGATTTTAACCTGATCTGGAATTTTTCCTTAGAAGAATAAGGATTCTGTTCCACAACTCTAATTCTTTTACAGAGAATACACAAGATTGTTGTCATGTAGAACATAAATAGGAATTGCTGAAAGCCCTGTAGCTCCTTTAGTGTTACTGTTTTCTTTTTCCTTTTTTCAGTGTTTGATGTGTCCACGTTGTCCCATATTTTCTCCAGTTCTTGCTGTGGATTCTTTGGGGGTTATTTTTCTCGTCCCCTTCTGGTAGCATTCTGCTTCGCTTCAATCCAACTGAGTTGCATTGGTCATTTTGCCATAAATTGTGAGTTCTGGCTGTACAAATGACTTTTTGGCAACTCAGGTTTCTTTTCTGACAAATGTTTCAGTATTTCCTGTAGTTGTCCAAGCAGTGCGCTCTGTGTCTCCATCAGGGAGAAACAGAATCAAGGGGCTGCACAATAACCTATCAGATGGATTTTCCTTTCATGATATCTTTGAGATTTGGATTTTGGGTCTTTTGTAAAAATGTTAAATGTTTAAAATTAATCTTGCAAGTTCTGGATGTTTGCTGTTAAAGTCCGTATTCTACTACAATAGCAAAATGGAAATTCTGACTAAAGCATTTTGAGCATTTAGACATTGGATTGGAAGGGACTGCTAAATCCATGTGCTAGTGCTATGGTATATTCCGTTTACATTGAAAGTTGGAATGATATCACATTCATTGTAGTGGTTGCAAATCAGAAAACCACTGATTTTACTAAAAGTCATGCTCAGTGACTAGATTACTATCAGCAACAGGAGCAAATTGAAACATGTTTTACTTATTTTTACAACCCCAATTCCAATGAAGTTGTGATGTTGTGTAAAACATAAATAAAAAGATAAACCATCCATTTTCTATACCCGCTTCTTCTATACTGGGTCGCGGGGGAGCTGGTACCGATCTCCAGCAATCTAAGGGCGACCCTAGTCAGGTTGCCAGTTCATCACAGGGCAACACAGAGACACAAAGAACAAACAATCAAGCACACATCCATTCACACCTAAGGGCAGCTTAGAGAGACCAATTAACCTAAAACTAATGTTTTTGGACTGTGGGAGGAAGCCGGAGTACCCAGAGAAAACCCACGCATGCACAGAGAGAACATACTAACTCCATGCAGAAAGACCACAGGCAGGGAGTTGAACCATGGAGGTTAACAGTGCTACCAACTGCATAACCGTGCTGCCCAAAAGGAGAATATAATGATTTGTAAATCCTGTTCAAGATATGTGCAGTTGAATCTACTACAAAGACAAGATATTTAATGTTCAAACTGATAAACCTTTAGTTTTTTTGCAAATATTCACTCACTTTAAATTTGATGATTGCAATATGTTCCAACAAAGCTGGGACAGGAACATTTACCACTGTGTTACATCACCTTTCCTTTTAACAACACTTAATAAATATTTGGGAACTGAGGACACTAATTGTTGAAGCTTTGTAGGTGGAGCTCTTTCCCATTCTTGCTTGATAAACAACTTCATTTTCTCAACAGTCCAGGGTCTTCGTTGTCGTATTTAGTGATTCATAATGCTCCATACATTTTGAATGGGAGACAGGTCTGGACTGCAGACAGGCCAGTCTAGGATCAGCACTCTTTTACTACGAAGCAACGCTGCTGTAACGTGCAGAATGTGGCTTGGCATCATCTTACCAAAATAGGCAGAGACGTCCCTGAAAAAGAAGTTGCTTGGATGGCAGCAGATGTTGCTACAAAACCTGTATGCACCTTTCAGCATTAATGGTGCCTTCACAGATGTACAAGTTCCCCATGCCATGGGCACAAACACACCCCCACACCATCACAGATGCTGGCTTTTGAACTTCGAGATGAAAACAATCTGGATAGTCCTTTTCCCCTTTGGCCCAGAGGAAACGACTTCCATGATTTTCAAAAACAATTTAAAATGTGAACTCTTCAGGCCACAGCACACTTTTGCACTTTGCATCAGTCCATCTCAGCACAGGCCCAGAGAAGCCGGTGGTGTTGATGCATGGCTTTCACTTTGCATGGCAGAGTTTTAACTTGCACTTGTAGATGCTAGAGTGCTAACCATGTAGATGTCAGAACATTAAAAACAGTTCATTTGATTTTACTCCTTGTCTTTACCTGAAGAGAGTTATGTGACTGATTTAAAAGGATGAATAGAAATTAGGACATTTTTATTAGCTGCTCTCGTCTCCAACTCAGCCTTTACTCTTATGTAAAATAATAAGATTGGGTTTCTGATCAAATTAGGGAAACTCTTGCTCTGTGGGAAGAGTAGTCGTCTTGCAGTCCAAAACTTGTGAGTTGATTCCAGGTTTCTCCTGTCGCATATCAGTAGGCACAAGTTCCCTACTGACCTGAAAATCACTGTATGACTGTATGCACATTTGCGACTGTGATTCGGTGAATATTTTGAGTGGTCGGGATGACTAAAAAAGCACTGTATAAATTCAGTCCATTCAATATAATCCCCTCAATAAATAATTTGTATACCACAAATGACCATTATTAAGAAAAATTATAGCACAATATCATAACATAGATTTCTAATACTTATGATCCCAACTGATTGGATTAGTGTCTAATAGGTATGCCATTCATCCAACTCGCGTGCCATATTGGGCGCTTGAGAACTAAATCAGATTTTTATCTAATTAGTTTTTTTTTGGGGCCCTGGTGCAAAAAAGCATTAACATGGCTCCTTTTATGTTTTTGAAAACAAAATAGCGTTTTCATAAATCTCAAATGGGTTTGAAGAGTGTCTTTTGATTTTAGAATATTCCAGTTCAGGTTTGTTCAGTCTAAATATTTTAGAATTTAAGCTGGAGATGATCAAATATAGCTCAGACTCATTAAACACAGCTAAAATGTTAGGTGTATCAGCGGCACACATATTGTATGGAAGGCTTGAGGAATACAGAGAGAACCTCCCCTAAAGGTATTGTGACAGATCGATTACATTTGCATAGCTGCATCTCTGCAAACTACACGACATATGGAACAATGTGTTTTTGACAGCAAAATCAAAGATGTTGGGCCATGAATCAGAAAACCAAACACAGAACATCACCACAAACACATCACAGCAACCGTCAAGCACCATGGTGGAGAGCTGGTGATTTGAGCTTATTTTGCATCCCCATAAGGTCAATATTTTTAACAGTTTTTGCCTTTTTTTCTAACATGGAGTTAATCTTTGTTCTCCTTCATTTACCTTATTGTTTCCCATGGCTACCTTTTGTTTTTTTAAGCAGAACAACTATTTTAGGTTTTGCTGTTGCTGCCTCAGATGAATCAGACGGATGGTAGGGTAAGCTTTATGGTAGAAGAGGGTTAAAACAAATGGCTCTGCCACCAGCAGCCATGGAATCATGTGATTGGGGGAAACGTTTGCAGGGTGAGCCTTTTCTGTCATTGGTTTTCAATCAGGGAAGAGAAAGGAGGATAACCTTATGGGAACACGAAATGAGAAAAGAGGGCACATTAATAGATTGCAAAATTAGCTATATTAAAGGATGGAAAGTTGAATTACATTTATAGAAATAACAAATTTGTGATGGTTTTTCCTGCACATTAAGGAGGCCCTATCTGTTCATTCTTTCCAGGTAATACCCATAAAATTGATAAGTTTTCACTGCCTGTGATGTTTCTGAACCTGCTACATAGTAACAGCTTCCATAAAACTGCTCATAAAGATAATCAAGACAGTTCCTGCTGTCACTTTCTCTGTCACCTTAACTAGCATCTCCTTTATTCTCTTCTTCTCCAGTGTAGAGGAACTAAAAGATATTAGAGTCTGCAGTAAGGTTGGAAGGCTGGCAGTAGGGAAGGTTCTGCAATCATTTCTGTATTCAGACTCGGTACCCCTTGTTCTTACATGCTCTCAGAGGAACACCCACCAAGTCTGTGTAATTTGAAGCATTTCACCATTTCAAGTTCTATGTATTCAATTATCAAGCTAGGAGGACAGCCAAAATGAAGGAGACAAATATCCTTTTACACCAGCACGGTTTGGAGCCCGTTTTATTTTGAACCAATGACGCGTGTTTCCACTGATGAAAAGAGATTCCAGGGCGCAAACTCTGGTTTAACTCGGGCACCACAGAATATTTGGTTTTTCTGCATGACCCACAACGTCTCCCATTGGTGGGTCGAAGCTGCAGACGATAGAAGCAACAACTTCGGGAGCAAAGACATAGAACCTACCGTATGAACATTATTTATATTTTTGCAAAAAGACACTAATACTGTTACCAATGCCAATTTATACCAAGGTTGCATTTTCAAGACCTTTAATATTTTCCATCATATCTTTAAACAACATGTCAGAGAAAGTGATGGAGATAGAGAGTAAGTCCTGCCCCAACCCCACTTGCTGCTGCACTCTGTAGGTCAGGTAGTTGAGCTACTTCACTTTACCTCATCTACAGGACATTTAACTTGAAAATAATTGCAGTTGTGACAAGAATAGACTCTTAATCATATTTAGGTAATGCTGTTTTAAAACTACAGATGGCAAGCAGCCAAATGCAGGCTAGTCAGACTACTTAACCAGCTAATATCAGCTTGATGAGTTAAAGGGCTGAACGGCAAAAAGGTATTATATTCTGTTCAACAGACACGTGAAAACTACCACAAAATTTATCAGGTGTTTTTTTTATATATTTGGTTCTTTCTATGTATTGGTTGTAACTATAATGAGAACACTTGATGCCTTTCTGTTGTAAATAAAGGCAATTAGACCCTTTTGTATATTTAATTTCCCTTTGGGATTAATAAAGTATTTTTTAATTGAATTGAATTGAATATTATGCTGTATTTGTTTATTCTGGTTTTCAAACCGTGAGAACCAGACTTGTGAGAACTTAGTTACTCCAAGTTTTAGGGTAAAGTATCACTGAAAAACTATGACTAACTGCATACTGTCAGGATCTGTCTGTTAGGGTTGTGTTTGTTTTAATTTCCCTTTAGCTTTGTCATTCTGTCTGGTCCCTTGTTTACCTTCTGTTCTGTGCTTATCTTGTTAATTGGTCACACTCCCTCTGTCTCCCTGCAGCTCTGACCCACACCTGTTCCAGATTCCTCCTGATTGCCTGTCTCTCTGCTCTGTTGTTCTCACTCAACTTCCCTCAGTTTGTAAGCTCTCGGGTTTGCATTGTTCTCCACTGGTTCCTTCCGTTAATACTCCGTTAACACCTCGTTTCCTACCCTGTGTCTTTGCCCTGGTCCAGTCCCGAGTTCTTCCATGTCTGTTGCTTGGATTTTCATGCACCTGCAACCAACCTGTTTATTTTGTTTTTCATCTCCCTGTACCTGGTCAACTGTAAGTTCATTTTTTCATTACCACTCTACTCTGCATTTGGATCCTACCTCCAAACTCATCATGACACATACTAGGACAGAATTTGAGGAAAACGGATTAATAAAAAGCAGCCATGGAACCAGTCTGAAAAATCGACGCAATTTAACCGGTCAAATATAGCGAGAGAAAGAGAAGGGCATATCCAACCTAGTTTGCCTTGCAGTGCTGAACAAACATGTGGAGGGTAATAAAGGAAACTATAATTGGAAAAAGAGAGATCAGTGATGCTGCTGCACAATAATGAGGAGGTTGTTTTGGTGAGGCAAAACAGAGAACGGGGAGAAATTGCAAATACGTTTGGTGTTTGGGTGGATTTTCAAATGGACATCAGCTGATGAGGTGTGCTGTTTCGCCTCGTTCAATGGAACAAAAGCATCACTTCCTGTTTATGTGATGTCCAGTCAAGTCTGGATTTCTTGTGCCTAATATGTGTGAACACATTATGTAATGAATGTAATGTTGTTAACATGTCTGTACCCAGTGCTCTTTTATCCTCAAATGAGATCATTCTGTTTTTTCAATAATCTTGCTTTGTCATTCCATCCCTACCCAACATAACCTCCTCTATTGTACTGCTTTTCTCCTATCCGTATTCACTCTGTTTATCTAACAGTCTCCTGTTGGCACTCATTCCACACAGTACAAATCTTGGTGAAAGGTCCAAATGGGTCAAAGGGAGTGATGATGTACTCAGACCAGTGCATTATCTTTACTTGCATTCTGCATTGCAGACATCGAGGTTGCTGTAGATCATGAAATATAATGGAATTTTAGTGACAGCAAGCCGACTCTGTACACTTTACACATGAATAAGTTCCCCAATCTTGTCAGAAGCATTAGGTCCTAAAGCTTGCAGAGCAGCACTTCATAAAAATGGGTCTAAAGACAACAGCGCGGATTAGTTTCATTAGATTGAATATTCTAAATATTTCACCAAAATGTTCTTCTGTTAAATACAACAATGATTTTCAGTAGGAGCTCCAATCTCAACCATTTTCGTTTGTTTTGTTTTTTTGTCTTGTTTGCAGGATTACTCAAAAACTGCTAGAATTAATTAGATGAAACTCCAGGGAGAAATGATCAGGATCACTGGTTAAAGTGTCAACATCTGTTGCTGGTGTTGTTGTGTTTAAGCATGCTTTCTGCAAAATGTGATCAAATTGATGACTCTTTATAATCAGCCTTAAGGCTTTGGCTCAGCTTATTCTGCTTCTGCATTATAGCTTAGCTTTAGTTAAATAAATAATGACTCAGGGTAAGATGTCATGTGTTGTTGTTCATCCATAAAACCTTGAAGCTAAAAACAGTGCTTACATCATAACGGTATCCTGTTTTTTTTTTTTTTTTCTTTCGTTTATACAGATAGTTAGAAATAGTCAAGGACAAAAAGCCTCGCTCCCAAAATGGCTGCATGTGCCCCACCGGCAGGTCTTTTAAAACCCCTGAACATCCCGTCCAAAATACAAACGTCTGTAAAATGCATAACCTGAATGAAATGAGATGCAACGCTTGGTCTCTCTGTAGAGGAAACACCTTGCATATGTAACTTGAGCAGTCAAAGTCATTTTAACTATTTTGTAGTTACATTTCTGTGTGTTCAATTTCAGTAAGATTTTTCCCTCATTCAGAATTGTGGAAAATAATTTGTTTTTATGTTATTGTACATGGAGGAATAAATATATGGACTCAGAAATCAAATGCAGCTATAGATACATAGTCCTACCTACTGCAATTTCTAACTTCATACCGATACAAACAAAAAAGGACTATTCTGGAGAGGCTTTTTTTGTTGCTATGTGTTTTCCAAAGAGTTTTTTTCTGGCCCTCCACTGAAAAGATGAGATGGGCAGGCCTTGCATTCCTTTCCATATTTAAAGGATTGAGCAGAATCAATAAGGGACAGCACGGTGGGGCAGTGGTTAACACTGTTGCCTCGGAGCAGGATGGTCCTAGGTTTGAATCCCACACAGGGCTCCTTCTGCATGGACTTTTCATGTTCACTACAAGCATGTCTTGGTATGCCAGGAAGTTCTGATATGAACCCAGTGTGGGTGGCAAAAATCTGCAAGTCAGCTGCTGGAAATCATGTTAGCCATGTTTCACTATGCTTTTATTTTACCTTTTATATATTCATATTTATAACATATGTTTGCAATTTCAAGTTTCAGAACTGTTTATTAAGAATGTTTGTGGTTTTTATTGTAATTAATAGTCAATTTTACCCATTTGGATCAGCAGGGTTTTAGATATTTTGTGGCCCCGATATGTTAATAAGGCAGCTTAATGTAAAAAAATTAGTATCAGATCATATAGGTGAAGTTGTGCTGAAAAAAGGACATCAAAGATAGATGTGGTAAATATTTTAATGTGGTCATAAAAGCCATAATCCATATTATTCCAAAACTGCCAAGGAAGGTTAGTCTAAGGTAAGGAAATCAAAATCGGCTAAAGTTTTTATTGACAGGACAAAGGTTTACTAAAACCACAGATCAGAAATTGTCAACATATCTCTGATTTGTACATCTTTTGATTTAGTCAGATATTATTAAAATTTTATAACACTGTCATGTGTCTCTTTCCTTGATGTATTTAGATTTTTATTGTTTATTTCAAGGCTAAAACAGAAAGAACCTAGTCAAATACTGGTGGAAGGGAACACTGAAAAAGTCATAGTGTCTTTGCTTTGCAGTACTGTCACAGGGAATAATTTGACCTTCACAACTTTATTGAAAAATTACCTGATAATTATGACACTCGGTTGCTCAAACTAAGGAAAAACACTCCAGTAGGGTAGATATTTTACATGGTAACTAAGCTGCCATTGTTTTAAAACAGCCTTACTGACACAATTAGGGTATTGACTGAAAATCTTCTGTTATAGCTCTATATTATATAAAGATTCATAAAAATTATACCGTCTGAGCTAATATGCAGTAACACACAGAGCCAAGCCCCTCAATCGCTGTGGCTATAATTGGGTTCTATAGTCCTGACAATTTTCTTACATGCGTGATGCATGATGAGTAAATCTTTTCTAATTTCTGTATCTATTGTTTTGTCCCTTCACTTATCTCACCTATTCTCAATGATGCAGTTGAGTATGCTTTGACATTGGTATATATACACTATTCCCAATCTTGTAGGACTTGCATGTTGTGAAATAACACAATTTTTGACATATCTTTTTATTAACTCGCTGTGACCTTGTAGCGCACGAGGTGTTAAAATTTTTTTTATAATAGGCCCGTTGTCGCTACTTGTTAGTTACAAACTTGTAAGTAACAGGGCACTGGAAGGTCGATAGAGAGAATCTAACAAGGCTGAGAGATAATTTCAAGCTGTCTCCTCAAACAAGACACTACATGATTCATATGGATGCAACAAAAACATGAATAATTCATCCTTCTGCAGTTCTGTAAGCATCTGCTTTTCCTTCTAACAAACATGCCATACAAAAAGCTCTCATGGCTTACTTGAAAAGAGATAAAATCAACATTCTTTAATGATATGCTGCCTTTCATTATAAAGCTTTACCAAGGTGTAATTTAGCTTCATCCAAAAGATGGGAACACTATAGATGGAACACTTGATAATTCAGGTTTCCAAAACTTGATCAAATACATATTAGAACCACAATGTTAATTACGTGTGATTAAAAAATCTTTAGGACAAAAATATTTGTTGAATCAAAAGTCTGCTTTCATTTTTATAAACAGTTATCTGTATTTTTAAAATGCTCAACTAGCAAGAGCAATAAAGACATACAGAGAGCTAAGCACATGGATGACATGGTAAATGGGTTGAGATTTACCATGGGGGGGTGCATGTAAACTGAGGTTAGGTTTAAGGTTAAGGGTCAGGGCTAGGACATAGAAATGAAGTCAATGTAACACCCTCACAATGATAGACATGACTGCGTGAGTGAGTGTGGAATTTCTGTAAAACTAGGTTTTAATTTCATTTTACTATAAAGACAAAATGATTTAAGAGCCTTGTGCTTTTTAAACACGCAGTTAACATGGTTAGCAAGGTTAGCATTACAAAATCAGCAGTCTCTGTTAATTATTCTGCAAAATGTGGTGCCTTACTTACACTGCAATTTTCAAAAGTCCACTAAGGTTCTGAAATATCAGCCTTCCTGTTATGTGCAGAAAGTCCCGCTCTCTTGCAGTGTAAGATGTATTTTGACAGTCAGCAAATCCAGTTTCCTTTTAAAAGCTACTCGCATCTCTGTGCTCTGACTCATTTTAAACACTTCACTGATGCCTCTATAGCTAATTTTGAGTGGGCCTAACCATCCATACTGAAGAGTGCTGTTGTCAGCACGACCTAGACCTAGTGCTTAGTGTGGTGTGTTCACAGATTGGAAGAAGAATGGATTCTTTTCAGATTCAACCGTTAGCGCTGCTTAAGTTTACACCATCCAATCTCCCTGTGCAACTCTAACCCAGAAAACATATCAGCAAAATGTATTAGTAGCTCTAAATTAAATATGCTTATTGTACAGAATTGTTTGGATTTTCTGCTCTTGTGCTCTGTAAAGTAAGGTTATTTAAAGCCTAACAAGATGATCTACCTAAGTTAGTCAGTCTGCCTTAGTAACAAACCTACAACAGGCTGTTTTTTTTTTTTACCAACACATGCCAACTGTTATAGCTTGTTGTTATTGTTTTCTTTAAAAATGTTAGTGGTTTTGAAGTTGTACAGGTGAAAAGTCTGTCTTACAGATTTTAGGCAGCATTAGCATTCACCGCTGTTCTTTGACTGAGACGTTAACATTGCTTCCATTGTCTTTTAACTGGCCGCAGGCATGTGGTTCTTCCTTGTTCCTATAGTAACTTTCTGTAAATAATTACTGCAGTTAACAAACAGTCTGCAGATCTCTCGGGTTTCCTACACTGGCAACCAATAGCACGTAGCAGCTTATCACACACAGACTTTTGGTTGGTTTCCAATTGTTTTGATAACAACGTTATCAAGGTCAATATCCTCAATGCTTCTTTGACAGACCACAAAGCAATCTCAATACAAAACTCACCAAAGGGGTTCATAATGTAAACTGAGCAGCTCTATTCTAAAACATGATGCTGGGTCCAAAACTGTCCATTTGTTAATTGGACGATTTTGGCATAAACCTCAGTAGAAAAACTATTTTTTTAATCAATTGGAATCTCCTAAAATTTCAGTTATCAAAATTCCTGAGGGCATATGGAAGTTTGTTCCTTAAAGCTGAAAAAGAAAATTTAATTTCAGAAATAACCTTAATAACAAAAAATACCAGGAAACTTAACTGAAAGTGAACATCAACACTTAATCAGTCTACAAAATCTATTGGATGACATTTACAGACTGAAAGCTGAGAGGTGAGAAGTAGAAGATGGTTGGAGGAAGGGGAACAGAATACTGGTTGTTTTTTGCGACCTGAAGAACTTCATGCTAAAATTAACAAAATACAAAAAACTAATACTAAATACTGATGGAGACATGATCGCCTAGAAAAATAGCTAAATAAAAAAGCTAAATATTATTCAGATTTCATACCAAACTATATGAATTAAAACATAGTAAATATTCTACCTGTCCTCATTGACAATTAAGTTAATTCACACTGACTCAAAACAATCTTGTGACAAACCACTAAAACTGCAGGAAGTTATATTTGCTATTGAACACCTCAAGTCTAATAAGTCTTCAGGCAAGGATGGCTTTACCTCTGATTTCCATAAAGCATTCAGCTTGCACCCTTCCTCCTACTCTAACCCAAGGCCTCATAACTCTAATACCAAAACCAAAGAAAGATTTCCTCCTCATTGACATCTGGCATCCAGTCTGCTTATTAAATAATAATTCTAAAATATTTGCACTATTTGCTATAGAATAAAAACAGTTTTGGATTACATATTGACAAGACTCAATCTGGCTTCATGAGAAACAGATATATCTCCAACAAGACCAATAAATACTTGATTTGATCAATTACTCAGATCTATCCTCTAATGAAAGTTTTATCCTTCTTTAGACTTTTACAAGGCTTTCAATGCAATTGAACATACATTCATATTCTGTACCTTTTTAGAAAAGTTTGGTTGTGGTTCATATTTCAACAGTGCTATCAAAACAGTGTTTACAAATGCAAACTGCTCAATCAGATTGCATGCTGGCACTTCTCCTTTTTTCTCCTTAGACATGGGTTCAGACAAAGATGCCCCTTATCTTTTTTGCTCTCCACTCAGCTAATTCCTGATTCCATAACACTAAGCTCATTAAAAGGTATCTCAATAGCGGGCAATGAAGTAATCATAAGCCAGCTGGCTGATGTATGTATCCTAAATATTCTGACATTCCTTCCATCTGTAAACAATTCTACCACTTTTATATGGAAGAACAAAAACCAGTCTGTTTCCTCTTGCATTCTTCAGTTGCTGTTATTTTAGTTCATGTTTAGATTCATCTTTCCATCTTTGTGTTTAGATTGCTTTCTTGAATTTCTGTGTTAGATGAGTTGGTTTATACTTCCTTATAGATCTGGTTCCTCTCTTAGTTAGTCTCATTGTTTGTTTGCTTATTTTTGTTCACTTAGATGTTTACTGTTACCTCCCTGGACTTCCTACTCATTAGTGTTTATTAGCCACCCAGTTGCATCCTTTCTCTCACACCAGCTGCTTCTGATAAGCCCCATTGGTTCATTGGTCCATTCTCCACTCTCCATCAGTATTTATACTCTCTGGTTTTCTTTGCTCACCACTTGATTCTCCTGCTTGCTACCCATTGTCATGTCCGATTGTCCTTGCCTGTTTACTGCCCTGATTAATACCAGCCTTAATAATCTGCCTGTGTTTCAACTATAATGTTGTCATTCCCAGTTTCTCACTGCCGTGGATGTCCCAGGGCTTCTTTCTTGTAAAGGTTGGAATGTTCTGGCCAGAATGAACTTTGTTCTTGTTGTTGCCACCTTGATTAAACAAACAAATTTATTTGTTTATGTGAAGTATGGTTAAACTGTAATTGTTACATTAGTGCTCCCAAGTGGTCAAATCATTTTTAATTTTTTTTACCTGAATTAGTTGGACATCAGATTGTATGCATGTTACATGTCAAATGTGTAGGATGGCAATGTGGGAGCGTTATTTACTTAAAACAACATATCATACCACAGTATGGACAGGACAGATGCACGATAATGTGATAAGAGGATTACTTTAAAAACGGCAATATTTCTTGCTATGGACAAACATACCTGTATTTAAAGATTCACTGAAATAAAGTCTAGGTGACAGAAAAGGCTGTGAGATTAATAAAAGTGCTAGGAAAGACCTGTGGCTCTCTCTCTGCTTCGCCACTGTATCCAGGTTATGTGTTTAGTGTCACTTGTCCATCTGTTACGGCACAGTGTAATTTGATATTTTGTGTGGGGTTTTCAGGCTCAGAACTACTGCAAAGCAGCAACCCCCATGGAAACAGCACCTATTCTGTCTTTTAATTGCTTCAGAAATGCTCTCAGTGTGATGATGCCCCTTGTATATCTGATATGCTGCCACTGATTTAACCCTCCCTCAGCTTTGAATTCATGCTCATGTTAGTGTTTAGAGTGTTGCCATGGAACACCCAATGGGTTGGTGTTGTTTTAATGGGAGAAACCACTTGGCTGGGCATGCACTTCACAGCACTGCTTCTTTGGCCAGGTCCCTCCAGGCTGCTAACACTTTTGACTTGGCTGGGCCCTGATGAAAAAGCCAAGAAGCACAGGACTTGACTGGAAACATGATCGTTCTCCTCATTTCACTCTAACCGCCCTTGTACTTCTTTCATTTCCTTTTGCTCTCACTCCACAAGCACGTTTAGTGGCACTCTCACTGCCAGAGTCGGGCATAAATGGAGAACTATATTGAGTGTGAAGATAGAGCGAGGCTGATGGAACACGATTGGTGATAAAAGTGGATGCCACTACAGTCACAGCAGGACATGCATGTTGTCAGAATGATTTTACAGGTGAGGCATAGTTGTATTGTAGAAAGCTATTCAATATTAAGAGCTAGGTTATGGTATAAGCTCAGATATTTGAGGGTTGTTTCCCCCCATGCTTATGAGCCTCATAGTTTCATCCCATTAAGAAATCACCAGTGTATAGAGGCAACACAGTTCAGGCTCATAAAAAATGAAATACATTGCCTGACCATTTGTGTTTAAAGTAAAATATTATATTTGCGATGTTGCACTCAATGCCCATATTACCCAACACTGTTGTTTCATTCCAAATAAAGAAAAACATGGTGGCACTATCATGGTTTGGACCTGTTTTGAACCACCTTCTTTGTTGAGGCAGTACACGCAAACAAACTCCAATACAGTGCAAACAAACTCCAATACAGCGCAAACAATGGCACCAGATACACCAAGAAAAAATATAATGGTATTACACATTTCTCTGTATTTCTTGTGTGCACAGATCCTTGTTGGGGAGCTTTGTGCATTCTTTACCAAGGCAGAGGGAACCCAGGAGAAGACCATAGTCACTGCAGACTGCTGCTACTTCAATCCTTTGCTCAGGCGCATTGTACGCTTCTTAGGTGAGGATGCTGCATTTGGCCTCTGTGTTCCACACAAACGCATCATATATGACATTTTAGCTGCAAGAACTGCTTTTCTCCAAGTCCCTTCGAAAAACCCAGAAAAAAACAGAAATGCTGCTTCTTTTTATATCTTCAGTCATATTCAATAAATTAGAATAATATTGAAAAGTAAATTTATTTCAGTAACTCAGTTACATTAATTACACACAGACTGATGTATTCAAGCCTTTCGTTTTTGTTATGATGATGTTACGCTTCTAGCAAAAGAAAGCATGACATTTATTGTTATAATTTAATTTAAAACAAAACATTTTATTACAGTAATGTGGGCTTCACAAAAAGCATGTTTATTACCTGCCTAAAGGTTGTTATTTTCAAAACGTACTTTAAATCTGACAATAGGACCTGATCAAAACACATATTTTAATTTACTGAATATGACTGAACAGAAATCCATTCATGGGGAGGAAATAATGTAACCTTCATTCAGATTTGTGTTTGAATATGATAAATAATTAAGAGACAGATTTGTTTGTAAACATTATTAACATAACTCATTCAACCTATGGCTTTATACCTCTGTAACACTATTGCACATCTGCCTTTCATTTCAGTTGTGTAGGAAGATGCAATACCATAGGAAAATAATGCTCCTGCATGATTTTACAGCACATTTGATAATTTAGCCTAAGTAATTTGATAACAGAGTTTTGACATGTCAAAACTAGTTTACCACAGCTTGCACAACATGTATATGTCATACATTGCCGCCACTGCTTTCAGAAACGTCATGACTGTGTCTCAAATATTGCATTGATGACTAAATAATATTCCTTAATCTCACACTGTTCTGCTGCCTGCACTTGGGAAGATTCATTCACCTCGGCATGCTGGATTCTTGAAACAGGAAGTGAAACTGACAATCTGCCCTACTTTCTAAATTTATTTCTCTAATACTTATCTGAGAGTTGATCAGCTGATCCTTAAATATAAAAAAAAATCAACAAGACAGTGATGTTATAGCAAAAGTAACATAACACGTACTGTAGCAGCCCTTGATCCAAAAATACATTTTATTCAGAACAGGAGTTTACTAAAGCCACATACATACTTCAAAGATATTAGTAGATGTTCCACAAAACCCTCTTAATTTCCTCACATTTAGACCCACATAACAGGCCTTTTTCAATCCGCCAGCATACATGGCAAGATAAGAAGCAGTGTTACAGCGACCTTATCTTCTTGTGAAAGGTATATTGTGTTTCCGTGAGGCTTGAGGATCAATTAAAATCTTCAAGAAACAGCTCAGGGCATCATCAAAGATAAGGCTGCAACTCTTCAGTTTGTCATCCAGTACTCGTACATGAAGCTGTTAATTGGACAAATAAATGGGCTGTGATCTTGAGGGTAGAGCTTTCAGGATTCCTGCAGGGAGACTTCCATGAATATTAAGCAGCTTGCAAGTTTGCATCTTAAGCTGAATCAGCTGAGGTGAAGACTCCTGTGACAATTTCACACCTTGGCTGATAATAAAGTGTTAGTTCTATTTTGAGGAGAAGGGTGAAAAAGTATCCTGCTTTATCTTAAAGCATGTGTACAAAATCTGATGCTAATCTCAAACATTTAAAATGCTGTTATTTCTTCTCCCATATGCGAAGATAAAATCTTTAACATCTTGTCACCTCTTCCACTAATGTTCCCTACTTTTTCTTGTGCTTCTCTTGTACCTTGTACCCAGGTGTTTATGCCTTCGGCTTGTTCACCACTGCCATTTTCGCCAATGCCGGCCAGGTGGTGACAGGAAACCAGACGCCTCATTTCCTGTCTGCCTGCCGACCAAACTACACAGCGTTAGGCTGCCAGTCAACCATGCAGTATATCACAGAGCTCCGCGCCTGCACTGGCAACCCGCTGATTGTCATGTCTGCGCGTAAATCCTTCCCATCGAAGGATGCAGCGCTCAGCGTGTATTCTGCTGTGTACACTGTGGTAGGTCTGAGCATGCTGCTCCGTAACACCTCTTAGTTATTTTTTCCCCCTATTCAGTTTATAAGGTATGCTTTTATTATAAAAAAGCAACATTTCCTTATTATTTAAAAAATCTGCTAATAGATTAACGATTAGATACTGGAAGATGCAATGTTTGTAACCTGCCATGTGCTGTTATAAAATCATGTTTATGCCTGTATGTTCCTCCTGTTTGTTTTGCCTTCCTGTGCTTTCCCTTTTCAATGGGTCTCTGCAGATGTATGTGACGTTGGTGTTTAAAACGAAGGGAACACGGCTCACCAAACCCACCATCAGCCTGACTGTGCTGTGCCTGGCCGTGCTGGTGGGAGTGGTAAGGGTCGCAGAGTACCGCAACCACTGGGCTGATGTGCTGGCCGGATTCTTCACCGGTGGAGCCATCTCTGTGTTCTTGGTGAGAACAAAAGTATACATTTATTCATGCCACTTTCTCAGAATTTCTCATTGTATATTCAAAAACATGTTTTTTAAAATGTTTTCAACATTGGTTTTAATTTTGTTGGAATTTGTGAGAGACCAACACAACAATGTAGTAAGTAATTTTTTACCTAACTTAAACTGACCAAGGAGAGCATTAATCAGAGAAGCAGCCAAGAGGCCAATGGTAACTCTAGAAGAACTATATTTTCCAGCGCAATGATAATCTTTTGCTGAAGGTACCTTTAAGGTGGGCTTTGTCATAAGTTTAGTTTCAAATAAGCCACCAGCCTGCCCTTTCGTTTGTAGAGGAGAATGTACTCTTGCTGTCTTTTGGGTAATTTACCCTTGACACTGGTCAAACATTTCGGTTTATAGAAGCCTTTAGGAACTGCTCTGAAAACCTAACACTGAATGATTTCAGTCTTAAATCACAAACTCACTCTTTATCATATAAGCACAACACCGAGATTTTGCATGCTAAAAAATTATTTCATCAGGGGCCTATTGTGAATGGTTTTCATATTTCAAAAGAGCCTTTTAAGATGACTGATCAAAGATGCTTGACTTCGAGGCTGCAGCTCAGTTGAATTTTTGAGGTATTTCCTGTTTATTTTTTTTCCCCCTCTCTGTCTCTAGGTGACCTGTGTCATTAACAACTTCCAACAATTTCAGCCAGGTCCACCTCCACTGCGCCCCCAACGTCCTGAATCGATGCTGGGCATGCCCATGGTGACACTGCCTTGTGTGGAAAGTCCACTTGAAAAGTTAAGTGGCCCTCAGGTAAGGGTGGGTCTAAAGCACAACTGTGCCCACCAGATGGGTGAGATAAATTCCCTTTGTCTCTTAATTAAAACTGTTGTCTTCCTTCTTCCTGACCTCTTACAAAATGAGCATGCATGCAGCCCCTGGACCCAGCTAAAACACCCAAGTGAATCCTTTAAATCTTTGCACACTTAAGCTGCAAGCTGAAAGGGCGTAACAGAGATATCCTTCATGAGAAGGAAGGTTAGAGAATATTAGTCAACAATCAGCATCATGAAGACAAAGGAACACGCCAGACCAGTAGCATGGATTGAGAACTATTCTCAGTGTCTAACATGGCCGTGGCAGCATTATGCTGTGGGGATGAGATGTCAGAGGTTCACCTTCTAACAACAATACTTAACACACAACCAAAGCTAGAAAATAATGGTTTAGATTAACGTAGATTATGTTAGAATGTCTCAATCAAAGTCTAGACCATACGTTCTGTAGAGTGTGCAGCAAGACCTGTAAACTGTTGTTCACATATGCTCTCCAAAAAATCTGACTGAGCTGAAGCTACTTTGTAAAGAACAACGGGCAAAACGTTGAGTTGAGTCTCTAGATGTGCAAAGCTGGTAAAGGCGTACCCTGAAAGAAAACACAAAGAACCCAAAGGCATAAAAAACCTTTCAGATTTTCATTTGTGAAACTTTTGAAGCCATGTTTTATTTTCCTTACATATAAAATTCCAATTAATAGTAATTAAAAGTTGGTGGTTATAGTGTGCTAAACTGTAAAAACGTTTAAGAGACAGAAAGTCTTTTGTAATTCTTTGTATGCCTTCTGTAAAATAAGGCAGGTGTTGCAACATATCCTGAACTCCGTCCTTTCCCAGGTACTGACAGGTTAGAGAGTGAGGTCTCTTCAGCGTGAGTCAGAGGTTTGTCTAAAAAACGTTGGGTATATTTGTATGTAAATGAAAGAGGTTGCCCTGTCAAGCCTAAAGGGAGTAACAGCAGTAGACCTGATTGCTAAAGTTGTATCCTCTCCTAAAAAGTGCTGCATGTCTTAAAGGGATTCTGACATGGGTGCTGTCCGAGTAGATGCGTAAATGTCTTTTGTCCTCTGTGGTCTGTCTTCGTCACTAACCCTCACCTGACTGCTTCTTTTCCTCTGTCTCCCACTTTGTCTTTCTCCTGTCAATCTATCACTCCCCTCCAGCATCCTGCACTCTCAGCACCCTTCAACGCCTACATACAGCCATTCTAACCAAACCTGAACCCTTTCCTCACTGAAATCCCTCACTATCCCTGTCTTATTTCTGTTTGTACATCCTCTCTCCCTCCATTGCCCCAAAAAATCAGTTCATCCGGCACATTGCACTGGATTATTCTTCTCTCCGACCGCCTTCTCTCCCCTTCACCTTCTTCTTCCTGCCCCCCCACACCCCTACCTCTCTCTCCTTCTCACTCCTCTCTCTACCCCTGCAGACTCTGCGGGAATCTCCGTTTACAGAGATCACATGACCATCAGCCCTATCGGTTCCCCGCCACTCCCGATGTCCTCGCACCGTCTCGCTCCATTTCCAGCCAAGTCTAGACCAGCCGGAGCAGCACTCACCACACTGTGCGGCCCGTTGGGCGGGTTGGAACTCAACGCTGCACCGCTCCTATTCCACGCAGGTCTAGGTCCTGTAGACATCACCCTGTAGACCTCCTTAACTGCCGGGGAACCGATAGGCAAACTATTTTAGACTTTCTTTTCTTACAATACTGTGAGCAATCAACTGAGAGTCACCTAGTTCTCATCAGTAATTAATTTTTATGTTATTTTGTATAAAATTAGTCACAATTAATTTTTGCTGCCGTGGGAAAACAACAAACTGTGACTTGAGAGATTTTCCACATTTTTTTCTACCAATAAGTTTACACCTGTGAAAAAGAGACAGGATCTGACAACCAGAAGTGGCTGTCAACTCCCAAGACGTGCTCGGAGGAGTACCACCAGGAGTTTGCCACGTTGGACCAAAGACACTCGCTGCAGGAAATGTGTCAAACTGAGATGCACCCATTAAAAACACCTTTTAACCAAGCCATACACAAAACACACTCATACACATGCTCTTTCTTTCTTCTTCCTGCCTATCCTATCCAACACACTGCTGATGTTTGGGTAGCCCACTCTGCGCTGCATGAGGTCCACTCTGAGCAAAGCAAACATTTAATGTCTCAGCAGAAGCAACAGACAAAAGCAGACAGGAGAAAGATGCAGACACTTTCACTAGGGTTTTTTTTACTCTGAGATGGATGCAGTTTTGCCAAATGCAAATATGTTAGAAATAAAGGCGAGGTCCTGACTGCAGCCAAAGAAATGGTTTCGTATTAAGGAGCTAGTTTTTTTATTTATTGTTATCATGCAAACCAACTGTATGAGATTCCATGTTTTGGTTGTTCCCCTGGATTTGAAACATTGTTGTCCCAGGAAAAGGAGTTTCCTCTTTTCTACCAACTGCTCTTGTCATGTAACTATTCTGATTTAAAGACTTAATCTTCACTCATTTGTATATAAAGCATAGATGCGATAAGCGCTACATATGGTGAGACAGTTTTGCTGGATTTGATTTGCACAATCTCTTCACTCCAGCAGTAGCTCCTTCACCCACACTTCATCTGCATTTAGCTCCCCTCCTATACCGTGCCATCATTGTGCTGTAAAATGTTTCCCCCTGCTGGATGACCCATGCATAAACACACACATGAAGACAGACAACACCTGTTTTTACGAATCAAATGTACATTAATGTACACGGTCACTACTTTTTACTTTTATCGCATTACAACCTGAAACTTAATTATATTTAATTAGGATTGTTTGTGATAGGCCAACACACAGAAGTGCGTAACTCCATAAGTGGAAGGAAAATCATCATCAACATTTTCTACAAATAAAATGGGAAAACTGCATTTGTACCCCCCTCAATCTGACACTGTTAAATACAATTAGGTATGACCAATTTAATGCCAAAATAACAGTGAATACAGTAAATTCAGCCTACTTGCTTTATTTAACTGAGATCTTTTAAGGTCATCAATTCAAAACTGGAAAGAGTGTGGCTACAACTACAAACCTACTAAGACATGGCCGTCCACCAGGCCAGGCAAGGAGAGCATAAATCTGAGAAACAGCCAAGAAACAAGCCCATGGTAACTCTGGAGGAGCGGCAGAGGTCTATAGCTCAGTTGGGAGAATTTGTCAACTTGAGAGCTGTTATACTCCACATCATCTCTTTTTGGAAGATTAGCTAGAAGAAATTAATTATTGAAAGAAAGCCATAGGCCATGTAGAGAAAACTGCATACATGAAGAAGAAGGTGCTCTGGGCAGATGAGACCAAAATGTATCTTTCTGGCCGATATGCAAAACTTACCATGCATATCCCTCATTCACACATTAACACATAATTCCCTCTGTGAATCCAAATGATGGTAGCATCATGTTGTGGTCATGGTTTTTCTTCCCAATGAACCATGAATCTGGTTAGTATTAATGGGAATACAGAGTAGACGTGGAAGAAAACCTGTTGGGAGTGCAAAGGATTTGATATTTGGGAATGATTTAGATCAAAACACAAAACAAATCCTTTTCCGGATAAGCGGAAGACGACGAGTACGAGTACGATTTAGATCAAGGCATATTCAAGTGTAAAAATGGCATGGTGATATTTTAAAGCTGGTAGACCATATTGCAGAAGACCTGTGGCATTAACTGCAGTGAAAAGTGAATTATAGAGGGGGGCTGAATACAAATGCAATCCACACTTTTAAGATTTCATACTCGTACTCGTCGTCTTCCGCTTTTATCCAAGAACGGGTCGCAGGGGCAGCAGACTCAGCAGAGGCGCCCAGACGTCCCTCTCCCCAGAAACCTCCTCCAGCTCCTCCAGGGGGAGCCCAAGGCGTTCCCAGGCCAGCCGAGAGACATAGTCCCTCCAGCATCTACTGGGCCATCCCCTGGGCTTCCTCCCGGTGGGACGTGACTGGAACACCTCCAGAGGAAGACATCCATGAGGCATCTGATACAGATGCCCGAGCCACCGCAACTGGTCCTCTCGATGTGGCGGAGCAGCGGCTCGACTCCGAGCCCCTCCCGGATGGCCAAGCTCCTCACACTATCTCTAAGGGAGTGCCTGGCCACCCTACGGAGGAAGCTCATTTCAGCCTCTTGTATCCGGGATCTCATTCTTTCAGTCATGACCCAAAGTTCATGGCCATAGGTGAGGGTAGGAACGTAGACCGACCGGTAAATCGAGAGCTTCGCTTTTTGGCTCAGCTTTCTCTTCACCACAACGGACCAGCACAGTGCCCCCAGTACTGCGGCAGCCGCACCAATCAGTCTGTCGATCTCCCGCTCCATTCTTCCCTCAAGACCCCGAGATACTTGAACTCCTCCACTTGAGGCAGGAACTCCCCTCCAACCTGAAGAGGACAAGCCACCTTTTTCCGGTCGAGAACCATGGCCTCGGACTTGGAGCTGATCTTCATCCCAGCCCCAGCGGATGTTGTAGGTCACCGAATGCGCAGTCCAATGCCTTCTCCAGGCCCACAAAACACATGTGGGCAAACTCCCATGAACCCTCGAGTACCCTGTAGAGGGTATAGAGCTGGTCCAGTGTTCCACGGCCGGGACGAAAACCACACTGCTCCTCCTGAAGCCGAGGTTCGACTATCGGCCGGACTCTCCTCTCCAATACCCCGGCGTAGGCCTTACCAGGGAGGCTGAGGAATGTGATCCCCCTGTAGTTGGAACACACCCTCCGGTCACCCCTCTTATGAAGGGGGACCACCACCCCAGTCTGCCAGTCCAGAGGCACTGTGTCAACCATGACAGCCCCACAACATGAGGTATGGACTTGAGGTATGGATCTCATCCATCCCCGAAGCCCTACCACCGCGGAGCTTTTTAACCACCTCGGTGACTTCAGCCTGGGTGATGAAAGAGTCCAACCCCGAGTCCCCAGCCTCTGTTTCCACCAGGGAATGCATGATGGCAGGATTGAGGAGATCCTGGAAGTACTTCTTCCACCGCCCGATAATGTCCCCAGTCAAGGGCAGCAGCCTCCCACCCCCATTGCAAACAGTGTTGGCGAAGCACTGCTTCCCCCTCCTGAGGCACCGGACGGTTTGCCAGAATCGCTTCGAGGCCAACCGGTAGTCCTTCTCCATGGCCTCACCAGACTCCTCCCAGGCCCAGGTTTTTGCCTCTGCCACAGCCCGGGCCGCGGCACGCTTGGCCTCACAGCCGCCTCAGGAGTTCCACAAGCCAACCACAGCCAATAGGACTCCTTCTTCAGTTTGACAGCATCCCTTCCTGCCGGTGTCCACCACCGGGTTCGGGGATTGCCGCAGCGACAGGCACCACAGACCTTGCGGCCGCAGATTTAAGATTTTTATTTGAAAAATGTTTAAAACCAAGTGTAATTTTCCATTCACTTCACAATTATGCTCTACTTAGTTTTTGTGTATGACATAAAATCCCAATAACATACATTGAGGTTTGAGGTTGTAACTTTGATAACATCGTTAAAAAATAGGCTAAGGTTCAAGGGGTAATACCTTTGGTCCTTTATCTCCACGTCACAACCCTGTATATTCTTCTTCTTTGTATGATACTGTAAATTGACATTTTGTACACATTTTTTGCAAATTTCACTTAATGTTGAAATTTGGGAAAATCGTATAAGTTTTATGTTAATGCAGGACATGGAGTCTAATGTTGCCAAATTTCCCGAATCAACACTAAACAAGTTGAGAAATACTTAAAATCTCTGTATCTAGCTGTAGCCAACCAATGGAAGAGTCTCCTGTCAGTTTCTGTGTGATCATACTGTTATACAGTCCTGGGACAACCTGAGTATGCCTTTTTTCACAAGTCGAAAACATTTAAGAAAATTGAAAACTGAGAGTGGATGTAGCTCCAATTTGTGTTTTCCCCTACAAAATGTAGACCCATGCCTGAACTCTGACATTTCCAAACAGCGGCATATGTGTCCAAATTCAGCCACCTATATGACTCAGAGGAAGAAAACAGGAAGGCCATACAGGGTACAGGAAAGTTTCTCTGTTTCCTTTGCTCGCTTGCCGCAGACACGTGGACGTGTCGTAAAGAATACAGTTTCTTGGACTTTTTGGACTTTTTCTGGCCTTACATTTGAACACCTCAGTGGTACTAAAAATGGCTAACTTTAAGGCTTCATCCCTCAGTAACAAGGTCTGCACTGAAGAGAGTTGTTGTTAGCATGACCTAGTAACGCTTTTATGTTTCATTGATTGGAAATAGATCAGATTCTGGGGTTTTTGAACCGAGGGTCAAGACCGATCAACCAGAAATTTACCTGATTTTGGTCACCAGCCTATTTCTATGTCCATCTAATGTAACAAGTAATTTATGTGACATTTAGAAGTTCAAACGATGTATAGTAGAAGACCAGCAGGACCTGCAAAAGAATCCGTGTGACTCCCTGGTTAGTAGTGAAAAGCATGGAGATACAGTCATGACTGCCTACCATCTGTGGTGCAAACCAAACGCAGCATATGAGCACAACCAACTGTCAAGCACATTAATTAAAGGGTGATGATTTGGGCTTGTTTTGCAGCCGCAGGACCTGGGAACATTGCAGTGATTGAATGGACCATAAAGTCCTCTGTATGACAAAATATCTTCTGGTCAAATGTGAAGACTGATGAAGTCCAAAAACACATAGAGCGAGTTTTTCCTGCCTAAGGTGGTTTCACAAGCGAGTGAATCATGGGGTGTTCTTAGTTTTCTCCATGACTGTCTTAACAATGAAAGGAAACTTTGTTTTTTAGGTTCTTATCAACTGTTTACTTTAACTGGACTTTAAGTTCTCCTTGCTGAAAACTAATTTAACAGATGTTCATATTTCATCCCTTTAACGTTTCCATAGGTGTCAAGCTGTGAACAATGAAGGGCCAACTTCACACATGGCAAGATGATTTATTGTGAATGTAAAACTGTTCTTCAGTATGCCGCAGCTTTAGGATTTGCTCTGTCAGAAACTAAATGTGCATCATTTTTGGAAACCTTTGCCAGATGATGGTATTGAGAATGCTCGTTGAAGCTTGAGTTCATAAGACACAAACAATTTCTAATTCAGTTTTCTCCCTTTTCAGTTTTTGATGCAAGTATTTCAATGGATAAGATAAACTTTCCAGACTTTCACTCTTCTCACATTGACCTGTCTGTCTGAGCTGAAATGAAAAAAAATAATCCTTTAAGTCCAGGTTTGAAGTTTGGTCAGATGTACCACATTTTGCTCCATAATATTTTTTTTTCTAATTTCTCCTGTGCCATGCCCCGCTGAAGCAGAAATGCCTTAAAATAATGTTCACGGAGACGTATAATAGCGTTTTAGATGGTTATGTTCTGACGTTCTAGTTCCACGTGTAAGCTGCTCCTATGTGCAGCATCTCAGTAGATCTTCAGATGCACTCAGTCCCTATTAGTGTTCACTGTGTGAGCACTGCGTCAGCACCACTAAAGAGGTTCAAACAAATGAACCCCAGAAGTCAAACGCCCCGCATGAAGACGCAGATTTTTCTTTTATTCAGCTGTCAGCTGCGCAGCTCTGCTTCCCTGTAAATTCTTTGCCAAACTTGTTAGAAATCAAAGAACAAACACGCCGAGGATGACTGATATGTGAACAAAAAGCACCCGTCTCCTTCAGATCTGCAGCTCTGAGGGACGACCATGTTTCCTTTGATCCCGTTGCTGCGAACCCTCTGTTTTGTAATGATTTGTGTGAAGAGAACAATAAATGGATATTGCAATAAGAAACACCTCCTGAGTCAGTGTGCAGAGTTTGTGTTGTGATTCATGGACTTGGCTGTCTGTCTGTCCACACGGGTCTTCGGCATGGTGTGGATCATTATGTCTGCATTCGCTGCCTTATAATGAGGAGAGACACCAATGCTGCTGAAAACGTATTTGCTCTGTTACGGATTTCTTCTCGTTTTGCTTTATTGTCACATTTAAATGTTTTTGATCAGGGGTTTAGAAACTTTCAGAAATAGATGCATGACTATTGGTTGAGTAGTCAATGAAACAGGGATATGCTGTTAGCAGAAACTTCATCAACAGTTAGTATAATACTTATAACTGCTTGAAGGATTGTTTTTTAATCTCTTCAAACACTCTTAGAAAAAAAAAGCTTTTTAGACAACATGAAGTAGGCTAAATTATCTGAAAAAGCAACACATGATGATCCATTGTAAAGAAATTCAAGATCAGATGAAAAATGAAGCTTGCGATATCTATTACTTGGGAAAGGTTAGAAAGCCAATAATTTGTAATGCTTTGGGACTCCAGCAATCCACAGTGAGATCCATTATCCATAGATGGAGGAAACAGTAGTAAACCTTGTCATAAGGGGCTGGTCTACAGAAATTGCTCCAACATAAAAAATTTCTCCACATCAACAGCTCACAAGAAGGTCACAAAAGATCTAAAGCACGGCAGGCCTCACTTGTGTCAGTTAAGGTCAGAGTTCATCATTTACCAGGAAGAAAAAGACTGGGCAACAATGGCACCATGGGAGGGTTCCAAGGTGAAAACGTTTGCAGTGTAAAAAAGATCTACAGACCCATCTCACTTTTCCCAGAACTAATCAAGACATTGTGGAAAATATTCTGCACTGATGGGGAAAAACGTGGAACTTTTTGGAAGCTGGAAGCTGAAAATTTATTTTGATGCAGCAGTCAAACATAATGTTTCAGGATGACTTGCCATAGCTGATGGAACCATGCAGTCTGGTCTCTAGTAAAACATCCTGTGGGAGAATGTCCCATGATACATTGTGATGCAGTGAGATGCTGTGGTATTACCTCAAACCAAGGCATCATGCTAAAAAAACATTCCAATTTAACTTAATTAAAACAAATATGCAAATAAGAATGGAACCATTGGCAGTTATTCCCAACGCTTGATGACAGCTGCTGCTGGTAAGACAACCAGGTATCAGGTTTAGGGAAAAATTACTTTCACAGGTTACTTACTTCACACAGTGAAGGATGATTAGGATAGGGTTTTTTCCATTCATAATTGGAATCATGGTTTGAAGACTGCGTTTTGCATTTACTCAGTTTGTATTCGTGTGATATTAAAATTTGTTTGATGACCTGAAACATTTAAGTGTGAAATAAAAGTAAAAGGGGAGGAACTCTTTAATTGAGTCTTTCACAGCACTGTATTACCATGAAAGGAACATGCCTTCTGCTTTACTTAAAACTCTAAATGGAACTGACTCTTCAATAATTTAGATGGACTAGCAGTCATTTGGATAGTTGGGTCAAAGTGCACCAGAAGCTGAAAAAAATAAATAAAATATATAATAATTTATTATATATATATATATATATATATATATATATATAAGTGGTAGTGTTAATAGCACGCATTCTTAAGTCTGACAATGAATTCCTGAGGGTTATGGTCTAAAATGTGCTTTTCTAACTGTTCTCTCAAGCTCTTAGCTGTATAAATGATTCTATAAAACTGAACAGTGAGATATGAACTGTATCCGGGTGAGGAAAATCTAAAAAGGATCAACTTTCAAGTACTTAGCTGTAATTCTTAGTATGTATAAAGAAACCAGTATATAATATATAATAATACATGTATATAATATAACAGTGAATCTTTCATCATCAGGTATAAAATGCGTCTTCCATCTACTCTTCTTTAACAAACCTGACACAAAATAAAGATGTATTATATTCTAATATACTAGAATCTTTACCAGCTTTAATTCTCATCTCTGTCCGCTCACCAGAGTGCATTCCTGTTAGGACGAATTAACACAGTTCACTGTGAAGCCTTATCATGCATTTGCAGGAGGCATCCACAAGATGTCGTTGCACATCATGCACATCTCCATGCATGATGATGGAGTAGACAGAGGCATTTTCCATCATCTCTTTGTACGTTATCAAGCTGAGACATGAAGGGAAAGAAACAATCAGACAGTGGCTGACGAGTTCTGCACCTGTGTATGCTAATTAGTAAGAAGAAGATTCCTCCTCTTAATGTCACAGATTAAATGAGGAAGTACATGCACATAAGTGGCTTAAAAACCTGCTCCATGCCTGATTTGAACAGCGAGTACCTTTTTGACAGATTTTAGGAATTCATGTCCATGAAACGACGTAAAGATATAAGAAATTGCTTACAGTACAGCTTTCTAATTGCAGCCAGCTCACTTCTCCAACATCCATGTGTGATACACCTGCAGTCCCTGAAAAAAAACTCTCTTTCTGATTGAATTTAAACAAGAAGCAAACATTCCAGTCAGAGCAGTTCAAAAGATGACACCGTTTTCTGGGTGAAATCCCACCTGCAACATCTTTCTGCGCTTTGCTTTTTTAAACAAAATCTGTGTCCCACTAGTGTGGGCAGCGCTACCCCCATTGTGGGATGCTGGGGATTTTAATTCCACCTTCTTCCTCGTCTCTGCATTCCAGTCGAATCTGTATGTAGGATTTATGTACGCTTTACTGTCAAACACAAAGCTCTTAGATGTTTAAAAGTAAATATGATAAGTTTGACCATCACACAGAACTTTATAACTAAGACATTCAATTAATTTTATTGGGATTTTGTGAGCCAAGACAGCAGAGTGGTACATAATTGTGAAGTGGAAAGGAAATGATACAAGCATCACAAGCAAAACGTTTGGACTGTTGCTACTGGTTTTTCCAAATTGATTTTGCTTCCAAGCATTTTCCTGTACAGTTGTTTTCAACTGATTTTACAAATAAAAATTGGACAAATGTGAATTTGTAATTAGCATACTTTTACTCTGATGTCCCTTAATAGGATCCAGTGAATCCAGTCGCCTTCAGAATCAGTTAAGTTGCCTAACATCATGCGTCATTTATAACGTCAATCTAATGAAGTTGGGACGTTGTGTAAAACATAAATTAAAAAAACAATGCAATGATTTGCATATGCTGTTAAACCTATATGCAGTTGAATCCACTACAAAGACAAGATACAGTATTTAGTGTTCAAACTGATCAACTTTGTTTTTTGGCAAATAATCACTCGTGGAATTTGATGCTTGCAACATGTTCCAACAAAGCTGGGACAGGAACATTTACCACTGTGTTACATCACCTTTCCTTTTAAAAACACTTAATAAATATTTGGGAACTGAGGACACTAATTGTTGAAGCTTTGTAGGTGGAGCTCTTACCCATTCTTGCTTGATAAACAACTTCAGTTGCTCAACAGTCCAGGGTCTCCGTTGTTGTATTTAGTGCTTCATAATGCTCCACACATTTTTAACGGGAGACAGGTCTGGACTGCAGGCAGACCAGCACTCTTTTACTACGAAGCAACGCTGCTGTAACACGTGCTGAATGTGGCTTGGCATCGTCTTGCTGAAATAAGCAGAGACGTCCCTGACAAAAAAGTTGCTTGGATGGCAGCAAATGTTGCTCCAAAACCTGTATGCACCTTTCAGCATTAATGGTGCATTCACAGATGTACAAGTTACCCATGCCATGGGCACCAACACACCCCCATACCATCACAGATGCTGGCTTTTGAACTTTGCGCTAAAAAACAATCTGGATAGTACGTCTTTGGCCTGGAGGACACGACAACCATGATTTCCAAAAACAATTTGAAATATGAACTCTTCAGACCACAGCACACTTTTCGCCTTTGGGTCAGTCCATCTCAGAGGAGCCCGGACCCAGAGAAGCTGCCGGTGTTTCTGGGTGTTGTTGATACATGGCTTTCACTTCACATGGCAGAGTTTTAACTTGCACTTGTAGATGTAGAGATGAACTGTGTTAACTGACAATGGTTTTCTGAAGGGATCCTGAGCCCACATGGTAATATCTGTTACAGAATGATGTTGGTTTTTAATGCAGAGCCTCCTGAGGGGTCGAAGGTCGCACGCATTGCCCGGCCGTGCACGCAAAGATTTCTCCAGATTATCTGAATCTTTTGATGATATTATGGACTGTAAATGATAAAATACCTAAATTCCTTGCAATTGTATGATGAGAAACATGTTCTTGAACTGTTGGACTATTTGCTCACACAATTGTTCACAGAGTGGTGACCCTCGCCCCATCCTTGCTTGTGAACGACTGAGCCTTTCAGGGATGCCCCCTTTATACCCAATCATGACACACCAATTATTCTGTTTACCTGTGGAATGTTCCAAACTAGTGTTTTTTTCAGCATTCCTCAACTTTCCCATTCTTTTGTTGCTCATGTCCCAGCTTTTTTATAACGTGTTGCAGGTATCAAATTCAAAATGAGTGAATATTTAAAAAAAAAAAAAATAGAGTTTATCAGTTTAAACATTAACTGTCTTGTTTTTGTAGTTTATGCAATAGAACATGATTTATAAACCATTGTATTCTGTTTTTATTTACGTTTTGCACAAAGTCCCATCTTGTAATCTCATTATGAATCCAGCTGTTCTGTGATGGTCCCAGAGATTTATTAGAGATCATAGTCACTCTATCAGTCATAAATGACAAGGAACCACAATATCACATTGAGAAAAAAGTTAAACATGGCCACAAAAACCATAAAACCATAGGCTTAAGATTGCAAGCCAACCATCTGGAAGTAAGGGAATTAAAAGAAATGTTAGTCTGAGGAACGACTGTTCGGCTGTGTCCCCGAAACATCATACTTAATGAGCTATCAATACAAAAGCACTATTTGATGTGCAGATCGATTTTTATGATATAAGAACTGATTCTCAAACATGTAACCTGGTAAGATGAAGCTTAAATAAAATAACTAAATAAATACATGAAAATGTTTGACCACATCCCCATTGTGAAGCATCACTGTGGAAGCATCATCCGGTGGGGATGCTTTTATTTAGCTGGGTTAAGGAAGCTGGTCATAGTTGATGGGAAGAATGATAAAACTAAATACAGGACAATTTTTGTCCAAACCTAAATCCAGTTGAGAATCTGTGGCAAGATTTATTGCTCCTCATAACATCTGACTGAGCTTGAGTTACTTTACAAAGGAGAAAATTTACTCTCTAGATGTACAAAGCTGGTCAAGACTTATCGCAAAAGACTTGCAGCTTTTAATGCAGCAAAATGTGGATCTGACATTTGACTGACAAAAACTTAAATGGCACACTTTTGAGGTTTTTATTTGTAAAAAATGTTGAAAACCAGGGGCTTGCACAGGTTGTCTTGGAACAACAAGGTCCTAGGCTCAGATCCTGGCCTGGGATCTTTCTGCATGAAGTTTGCACATTTTCCCCCTGAATTGTGACACAATTGTTTGTGACTGTTAACATGTCTGTTAAGTTAATTAGTCTCTTGTGTGTGTGTGTGTGTGTGTGTGTGTGTGAGTGCATGATGCTTGTTTGTCCTGTGTGTCTCTCTGATGTACTGTGATGGACTGGCGACCAGTCCAGGGTGTACCCCGCCTCTCGTCCACTGATCGCTGGAGATAGACACCAGCTCCCCTGTGACCCTGCACGTTCTAGAAAATGAATGTTGAAAACCATGCATCATTTTCCTTCCACTTCACAACCATGCACCAATTTGTGTTGGTCTGTCACATGAAATCCTTATACATTGTTTGTGGTTCTGTCATGAAAAAAAGTGGATGGGTGTGAATAGTTTTGCCAGGCATTGTATGCTGCCATTTTGTTGCAGCCAGATTCAGCTGTGTTTTTCTGAGAAATGAGACATCTGCTTTGTCTGCAGCCAAGGACACATTGCTTACAAAAAGTTAAACGAGCTGAAAATTTTCCATTACTGTCACCTAAAATTACAAAGACGATCTGGCCAATAAATGAAGAGATTGCTGCCTTTAGTTATTTTTTTGTAAGATTTTACATACCTTAATCTGCATGTACAAATATTTGCACTTTGGTCCGCTTCTAGTTAAAGCAGTGTACGTCTTCAGTTAGTTGGGTCATAATGTCAGATAGTTCCTTCTAAACTCCAGGAACAGGCATTAAACCACTTCACCCTCAGCGGTGACTTGTTTTTATGGAAAAGGAATGAAGCTGCGTTGTTCTGAATCTGAATCAGGTGAATATGGAGAGAGGGATTAAAGCACTGCAAGGCATTTTTCATTTTAAAATTGCTTCAGTGAGAGGGCTGAGTGTGCCTCTACAAGCTGTTTCTAATACTCATATAATGAAGGGGAAATGAACTGAAATGTCATTTTCTTCATTAAAATTGAACTACGGAATGATTTTCATTATTTAATAGCTGTGCCTCCTGTGCGCTGTACTAGGAATGGACTACATCTCTTTTACAATAATTATTTCAGGAGCATATTGATTTCCTTTGTGGTCGGTTCACTTTAAATCTTACATTATCTTTACCATGATGTATGTGCTTATTCCTGTGTAAGCTCCATCTCTCTCCTTTCCATTTTGCATTTGTCTGTGAGAAACCCCAGACAATGGGCCCAAACGATGAGGCATTCCCGTTCTGATCTCAGGTCCAGTTCTGCCCTGTGTTGCCATCCATTTGTATGATTGGCAACACATACAAATGACCTTTGACCTTTCCCTCGATGGGTCAAATGTGAGATGGAGTCAGCTGAGGTGCTCCACTGAGGAAGTTGCACGTCATCATCTTGGTTAAGTGGACTGAAGGGGGAGAGGCAGGCCGGATGAGATGGTGAAACAGGCAGAGGAAGGGAAGTTATTTTGTGTGTGTGTGTGTGTGTGGTGTGTGTGTGTGTGTGTGTTGTGTGTGTGTGGTGTGTGTGTGTGTGTGGTGGTGGTGTGGTGGTGTGTGGTGTGTGTGGTGGTGTGTGTGTGTGTGAGAGAGAGAGAGAGAAAGATGCTGGTATTGAATTCGTATACAATGCACTGTAAGCTACAGAGCAGATGCAGAAAAAACGTATTTCACTGCTCTTTGCCTTTGCATCTATTGTTGTTCTGTGTTTCAGAATGGATGGAGAACATGAAGGAGTCCTATCAGGTCTTTTTGCCTGTGTGACTCCGGAAGCAGCTGATGGGTACCGGCAGTGCAAGCGGCAAGCAGGCTCGGGTGGTTGCTGAGGCCAGGAAAGGCCAGGGAAAACGACTTCTGTACGGCTTCGAGGCGATTTTGGCCTGCCATCTGGCATCTCAATGGGGGGAAGCAGTACACCACCAACACTGTTTACAGTGGGGAGGGTGTGCTGTTGACCTCAAACTGGACGTTGGGGTTCGTGGCAGAGTTATTGAAGACTTCTTTCAATCCAACCCCCCGTCTTCCACTGAGAAAGCGGAGCCTGGGGACCTTGGGGCGGGCTCTTCAATCTCTGGTGCTGAGGTCACCGAAGTGATTAAAAAGCTCCTTGGTGGTAAGGCCACGGGGGTGGATGATTCGCCCGGAGTTCCTTAAGGCTCTGGATGTTGTAGGGTTGTGTTGGCTAACGCGACTCTGCAGCATCGCGTGGACATCGGGGGCAGTTCCGCTGGATTGGCAGACCGGGGTGGTGGTCCCCCTGTTCAAAAAGGGGGACAGTAGAGTGTGTTCCAACTATAGGGGAGTCACACTCTTAAGCCTCCCTGGTAAGGTCATTGGTGGTAATATGATACTTTATCACTTTTGTTCTATTATAAAGCATCACTGCTACTAAGAAAACTACCCTTGGCTGAAGTGTTGCGATCTGTTTTGCCTTGAGAATGTTTAATTTTGATCTTATTTGACCAGTGCCTCTTTTTCACTTTTATTCTGTCACTGTCATGGCTTGTGACTAACTGGAAAGATGAATTTTTTCAGCAGTCTTTCAACAAGTCAGCAGTCGTGTTACACTTCCACAGGCACTAGATTTGTAGAGTCCATGACTAATTGATGTCTTATCAACAAATTCTCCTACCTCAGCTGTGGATCTCTGCATCTCCTCCAGAGTTTCTTGGCTTCTTGGCTTTATCTTGTCTTTCAGTTTAGGTCAGGGGGCTTGTGACTCGCCACATGTGGTTCTATAGGCCATTCAGAGTAAGCCCTAATGTTTTTTGGCCAATAATAATATAAAACTAAGTTCTGGGATATAAAGGTGATACAAAGATTCAGGTGGACGGCCATAATTTTTTAGGTTTACAGTTGTGACATGCTGTTTCATTTTCATATGATTGGTCAAGCAGTGCTCTGTAAGATGTTCAAAGCTTGAGATATAGCATCATGAAGCTGGTTTAAAACCTTTCTCCTGACCTGTCTGCTGTGTTCCTCAGTCTTCATGATGCTGTTTGTTCCCCTGTCTTCTCTAGCAAATCCATGAGGCCTTCCCAAAAACCTGGATTTATATTTCTTTATCTATCTACTAGTTAGGCAACTTCTGATGCATATGGTTGCACTGGATTTTATTTGGGGGTATTAAAGTAAAGGGATCACAAATACACAACACACTTTTCCAATTTTTATTTGGAAGCAAAATTGAAAACAAGTATCATTTTCCTTTGAAATCGCAATCATGCTCAGCTTTGTGCATAATTCGTCACATAAAATCAGAATAAGATGCACACACTGCTGTGATTGTAACGTTAGAAAATGTTCAAAGGATACGTATTGTAGACTCAAGCAGACACCAGCTGTCAGCTAAGTATGAATGTAGTTAAATCATAACTGTTCAGGCAGAAATATGGGCTCCCACAATGAAATTAGACAAAACTGTGAGGTATTGATTTTATGTTCTGTGCAGAAGGTGTGAAATAAATTGAAAGCATTACTACAGCGCTGGACACGAACAAGAACCCTAACCCCCCGATCCTGAACATCACTTGCAATTACTGATGCCCTCTGAAAACTCAGGAGGATTCAATCAGGCAAAGTTGAGACTCATATCCAGCAGTGAGCAGAGGTTAATTACTATACTTGGCTTTAACCAAGCATGCAGGATGCTGAAAGGTTGACGGATAATGTTTGTTTAGATACACGGTTGCAGCGGGCACTGATAATGTCTTCATTAAGTATTGATGCGCTCACACACCAGGCTGATAGCCCCTCCACGTCTGCACCTTTCTCCTCCACCAGCCTGCCTGCATGGTTTTCCACTCCTCCTTCTGTTCCATTTTTTTCCTCCTCTGCGTATTTCCCCTCTCCATATTTCTTTCTCTTTCTTCTTTTTCTCTTTTGCTTGAACATAAGCACTAGGCAAACACTGAACAACCATCCCCCCCTTCTCCCTCCACATACACAATACCAGTGCTTCACTCCTTGCATTATGTTTCCCGGAAATTGCATTTCCAGCACAGCCAGGGCCCCATTATGAAGAGGGAGCAACATGCTGTAACCTTTTTAAAAAGCCATTAGTGATGCACCTGCCCCGCCCCCCTGCTTCTCCCACAACCCACCCACTCTACTCCTCTAAACCCCCACAAACAGCTTGCAATTCATACGTATGTCTCCCACCCCCCCATTCCCCCGTGCTTCACCCTTTCTGACCCCTCCCTGCTCTCATGGCAGCTGTAATGTTATTAGGCCGTTTGTGTGGCCATTACTCGGCCAGCTCCCTGCTCCCCCGGCTGAACGTGGAGCAGATGCAGAGGGTGCAAATGGGTGCAGCAATAAGTGTGCAGAGGGTGAGGTGTAAAGGAGGGTCTAGAGTGAGGGGATGGATGGATAAGAGTAGGAATAGACATGAACAACCACAGATGCGGCAGAGAAAGAGAGATAGATGAAGGGAGCTCAATCTATAATAGTAAACAATGAACAGTCACCCCCACCACCCTCCCACGACACACACCCCTACCACCCTTCTACCTCCTCTGGTCTCTTATCTAAACACAAACTATAAGAAAACCAAAGAATCACACAAATATGCAGACAGTCAATATGTAGTCAGAAGCTGGGTGTTCTATTGTTGTTGTACTGTCGCGTACGTGTTGTAGCTGTGGGCCACACTGGCTGCATTATCACGCTATTAGGATGCAGACACGAGCCAAAAAGGGACGTAAAGAGAGGAGCAAAGTGCCAGGGAGCTCTGAGAGAAGCCAGGCACACACAAACACTAAATCCAATTGCAATGGCAAGTTCCAGGAAGTGGATAGTGAGAGAGATAGAGGGGGGGGGGGGGGGGGGGGGGGGGGGTGACCAACGCTTCTCCTCTCCTATTCTTCCTCTGCACAGCTCAGAGCGTAGTCTGCAGCGGTTGCAGCTTAACTGTACCGAAGGAGGCTAAAACAATACATGCTCACCCTGTCAGCGTGATGGACATGCCGCACTACACCAAGGCACCACCCAGAAGACGCAAACCTATAAAAAAGAGCCCACGTATATCTCATGACTCTTTATAAAATGTCTCTCTCACCCAGGAGATGTTCATTAAAGTAATTATCAGCAGCATGATGATGCTATATACTGTCCCTCTTAATGTGATCACATGCTTGGCAACATTTCGGCCAAACCTCATGAGATGCTGAAGTAGGTTTAAATGATGGCTGGACCTGGGGTTGAGCATTGTAATCTGCCTCCATACACGTCCCCCGTGTTTACTGGATGGCAACGCGGCTTGATTCACTCCACTGTAAGTCACCGAGGGCTGCTTCCTTCCCTGCCCATAAAGCTTATATTAACAACTGTAATCCCCAAGCTTCTTGTGTGACTGCTATTTTTTTTCCTATTTATTATGTTGTTTTCTTGAAGGTCTGCCAGTTTAATGTTTTATTCTCACCTCGTTCACATCCACATCCGTTCCTGCATGCCAACAGAGATTTTTAGCCCAAACAAGAGGATCTCTAACTGATGCATTGTAAGCTACCTGCATAACATGCAAGAACAAATAAAATGCAACCCAAAAGGCTTAAACGGTGACCATTAAATGTGTAGTAACAGAAAGTTGGATTAACATAAAAAATGCTGGTCAGTGCAACCAGTTTCAGTGCCCTCATTAGTAAATAGAGTCCACCTGTACATACTTTAGCTTTAATATAAATCCAGCTCTCAGAGGTTGCTTAAAGAACATTAGTGAACATGCAGTATTACGGAGACCAAGGAACAAACATGACAGGTCAGGGATAAAGTTGAAAATATAAAGAGTGTCACAATTGCTCTCTACCTAAACTGGTAGGGATTGCAAGGAGCTCATCAGTCACAAAATCTGTCCCATGGTTACTCTGGAGGACCTGCAGAGTTCCACAGCTCAGGTGAAAGAATTTGTCAATAAGACAAGTATTAGTCGTGCACTACAAATCTGTCCCTTATGTAAGTTAGGCAAGAAAAAAATAACTGTTGAAAGAAAGCCACAAGAAGTTTAATATGCAGTTTGCCACTAGACAGGACAGGACACACCAAACATGTGGAAGGTGATCTAGTTAGACAAGACTAAAATTTAGCTTGCTGCAAAACAAAATGGAGTGTTGTTGAAAAGAAAAGACTGCACTTCACCCTAAAGCCTGAGGGAAAACCTGTTAGAGGCTAAAAAGGACCTGAGACTTGGGCGGAGGTCCATTTTCCAGCAGGGCAACACACCTAAGCACTCTATCTTACTGGGCTTGAGCTATAGAAGAACAAGCAAAAATGTTCTTCTCTAGTTATGCAGAGCTGGTGAAGACATACCCCCAATGACTGGCAGCTTTAACTAGAAGGGGCTCTTCAAAGTACAGACTGGAAGGGCCTGAATAGAAATGTAGGTCAAACGTTTTTATTATTTGTAAAACTGAAAAATGTAAAACTGAAAACCATGTAGCATTTTCCTTACACTTTAAGACTATATAAAGTTTTTTTTCTTCCCTTGGCTTTTAGTTTTTAATAGTGCATGTCTGGTTTCTTTAACATTAGCAATACTCTCTGAGATGGTTAGTAATGCAATCAATCTGAAGAATCAAGAGTGTTTGTGCTTGAGTCAAACAGGAGCAGCTGCAATCAGGTAACGCTTTCACCTCGCAAGAGCTTTTGTGTGGTTTGAACCTCTACCGGTTAGGTGTGGCCTTTTGAGAGTGTTTATAATTCTCTAAAAGCCCCTGGCATCAGATCAGAATCAGAATCAGCTTTACCGCCAAGTTTGTACATTTGACTCCGGCACATTTTACCCTCAGTGAAGATCTTTTTTTTTTTTTTTTAATATATATATTTAATGTAAATAGAATATCTTTTTCAAACTACATGTATACACAATTGACTTATTGTGTATATATGTACATTTTATTGACTAGTAGTTAAGCCGTTTTCAGTCAATTTTGCAAATCCATGTCTTATCCTAACCTAAGGTATCTGGCCACAGTCCTAAAAGCCATGCAATGGTTCTCAACTGGGAACTGCATGGTGGCGAGTTGGTAGTACTGTTGCCCTACAGCAAGAAGTTCCTGGGTTCGAATTCCAGCCTAGGGTCTTTCTGCATGGAGTTTGCATGTTCTCTCCGTGCATGCGTGGGTTCTCTCCAGGTACTCTAGGCTTCCTCCCACAGTCCAAAAACATGACTGTTAGGTCGATGGATGGATGGATGGATGGATGGATGGATGGATGGATGGATGGATGGATGGATGGATGGATGGATGGATGGATGGATGGATGGATGGATCTCAACTGGAAAATGGTGGATAGCTCCTTTCAGGCTGGTGTCAGTCTTTGTCTCACTATGTTGGTATTCAGTTGTATTCAAGTATCTTTTTCACAGGTGAAGGTGGGATGGAGTGGGAGACAGACAGATCAGGACTCGGCGTACAATAAATCAGGTGCTGCTCCTGTGCGTTATGGTGAAGATAGAGCTGAGCAAGAAGGCAAATATCTTGATTTACTGATCTGTCTATAGATTAGTAAATCACCTGGGTGAATACTTTTGAATGTTTTTCCTTGCATATGCCAGTGGGAGGAGACCCCATGACCAGACCAGTGAATACTGTATATCCTGTCTAGCCTAAAGATGCCTTGAGATCCTTATGCCAGAATTCCCACTGCATTTGCTATAAACCCACCCTTCTCTAGGCTGCTTTTGGCTATTCATAAATCACTCATTAACCTAGCCATGTCTAAAGCTAATCTTGAGTGGAATTCATAGTTGTTGAAGTAGAGTGCAATACATCATATGTGTTTTGGACATCCTAAAAGGCTCAACACATCAACACTTTATCAGTTTTGTTCTGTTTTCAGGCACCACTGCTACTAAAGAAACTACCCTTGGCTAAAATCCAGTGATGTGTTCTGTCTCAGTTCACTTCACTGGAACCCATCCATTGTGTGGTCATAGCAAATAATGATGCCCATAAAATGAAGCAGCATCCCAGTTTTTTGACTTAAAGTTGTCAACCAGCTGTCTTTTATTGCAACATCAAACTTGTGAGCCACAAAGCTATCTAATATTTACATAAGTCAGAGGTTACTTGGCTGTGACTACACACAGCTTGGCTCCTCAGATACATACCAGCAGCTGATTGACTTCAAACCTCCATGCCGTCTCTGTTAATTTAGAAATCACACAGACATTTCAAAAAGCTTTAAGTTGCAACTTTAGATGTTTTGGTAGAAGAGCTTGGGTTTCCTTCTTCAACCCGATCTTAAGGAGGCAGAGGATAAAGGATGAATGATACAAAAATGATGCAGAGTTTTTTGTGTAGCCCTGTAGCCTGTGCCACAGATCCCTCAAACCCTAACTTGCATCACTTGAGGAAAATAGCTATAAGGCCAAGATATGGGGCTTCTTTAGAACAAGGATGTAAATTGTAATATGCCATAATTTCATTAGGTTTTACCATAATTCCAGAGCATGTACTGTGCCAATAATGGCATTCTGCTCTGCAGTTAGCAAACATCTTTTAGCTCATGTAAAGAGCTTATCAGTTCAAATGCTTTGTGCCAATTGTCTCCTTCAACATGTTCGCTCATTTCACTAAAAGTGATTTGTGGTCTATTTGGAAAAAGACAGCGCTTGATTTCCTTATTTAGGATCCTTTATGATCAATGTGTTGGTCCAAGACCGAGTGTCATATACACCTTGACTAGCCCCATGTTAGAAAGTGAAAACAGTGTTAGTAGAAGAAGGGGTAAGGCACACTGAGGTAATGTATACAGAGGAACATAGTAAATCCACAGCCAGGAGTGATTTCTTTTTTTTTTTTACTCCAGACTCTCTGCCTTTTTCTAAAACTAACTTTCAGTAGATAAATATGTGCTTTTTCTTTCTCGATTTTACTTGCGTTAATAATGACATTTAAAATATGCCTCCATCTTGTATTCCTGAACCTTTCCTTCTTCCACTTTGCTCACAATCTAACGCTAACCTCATCCTCTCTCCTGCTCTCCGTCTGTCTCTCCAGACACTGACACCAAATCCCACAGCAGACGCCCTGTTGATCGATACCATGACATCATCAAGCATGGACATCATCAGTGGGGCTGTGGGCGAGGTGCTGACCTGAAACACACACTCACACACACATACACGTTCTCACAAATAACACCCGTACCGGAGGGACTGAGCCAGGCTGAGCTACCTCACATCTTTTCCCAGCATGTATAATCCTTGCCTGCCTGCCAAAGCCACACTGCTTCTGCTGTAGTAAATCTGACCAATGACAGGCGCAGGACCTTTTTCACACACACACACATCAACACATGGGCACAATGCGAGCTCATAAAACAATGAAGACATTTTTCTTGAGTGAGCTATTGAGAGGGGGCCAGGCTGATAGGTGTAAGCACAGTCAAGACATGACAAAGTGTGGCACTCAGAGACTGCAGCTGTCATACTTGCTCATTCCAACTTACCAGGATGAATGAAATGCAGGTAGCATCATCTAATTGTGTTTAATTATGCTTCAAATGCCGCTGTGTGCTTGGTCGATCTATGAACAAAGGCCTTTCAGCCCACCTGACTGACTGATTGACAGACCTGCTTATTGTCCGACCAGGCCTGAACAATACACATACCACACTTTTATGTCAGCGCTGCTTGTCTGAAGCTGTCAGCAGCTTCGTAGGCAGCCGGGAGGCTCAAGTCTGAAGGTGGACAGCCAGGATCAAAGAGCCGAGGAGGAGTCAATATCCATAAAGCTGCGAACACCTCCCAGTCTGCTCAAGACAGCTGCAAATGGGAAAATCGGTTAGTGTTTATGGCTGTTGCCTCTGCGGTGCATTTTGGCCATTCTAGACAGGCAGACGGACTGATAAAGGCAGACAGAAAAGATTGTGGGTGGGAAAAAGATGCCATGGTTCAACTTGTGAATCTCCTGTTGTGCAGAAACATCTGTAAAATATAAATGCAGGTAAAATGTCTACCACCATAAGCTTCCTCTGGTTCTTTCACTTGTGTTGATTGTCGTCAATTTAGAGTATGATGTTACAATCTAACAAAAGATTTAATCTGACATCAGCAACCTCATTAGTTATTGAAAAAACTGCCTAAATGCATTGGCTTCATATTGTCCGTCATGCCAATGCAATAATAAAATACCTATTATTATTAACAAATTTGTTTTAAGACTATAAAAACAGTTACAGAAGGTGTTGTAGACAGTGTGGAGTAAAAATAAGAGGACACAGCACAAGAATGCAGCCCAAACAAAATGAAAAGATTAACACCTAAACTAATATCTGCAAAATGTACACATAATTTAATTTACATCATGTTTAGACTGACCAGCCAGGTTAAAAAGAAAGCATACCCTTGGTAAAGATGTATGCTCATAACATGTACCAATATACCTCCGAGCTCTGGTAGATGCAAAACGAGCCCTAATAATCATCCATCCTTCACTGTCTTTCATAGTTAGTATATGGTGTTTATGCAGATGTTTTCTTTTTCAAATTTTGATTACCAAACATCTTAACTTTGATTTCATCTGTAATCCACCCACCGCTCCCCATCACACTATTGTTTAAGTTGCTTGTGTTTCAGTGGGATGCAAATATACATTGCCTAACTTCTCTAGACCTCTGACACTGCAATATACATAATTTGATCTCCAGTGTGTTTTGAACATTAAACAAAAATCCTAAAGTCTTGGGGATTATCAAGATGTTTGGGAAATTCCAGCAGGAGTGTGTTATTTTTGGTCAACATGAGATGTTGTTCCAGGTTCTTTTGTAACCCCAGATCAGTCACTGATGTTCTCTTGGAGTAATCTTGGTGGATGATATGTTGCTTTTTGAGAACTTGTAGCCTAATTCCTGTTGTCATACAGGTTCTATTTAAATGATTTCTTGATCCTACAGATCTAGCAGTAATCAGGCCTTGATGTGGCAAAAAATCACAGTTAATCTCAACAAATTATTGACTTAACAAGTAGGCAATATGCATTATTTTTAGATAGGGCCAGTTTGGTGTAAACTGCTTTTTTTCATCAGTGAATCTTTTTAAAGCCGTTTGTCTTCTTTGGTCTGAACATCTTTTCTTACAATTTATCAGATATTAAAATTTGTGATGGGAAGTAAAAGGAATTATGGAAAAGATTGTGGTAAACTGCACTCTGCAAAACACTACATAACATGTTCTCTGTGTTTATATACAGGGGTTGGACAATGAAACTGAAACACCTGTCATTTTAGTGTGGGAGGTTTCATGGCTAAATTGGACCAGCCTGGTAGCCAGTCTTCATTGATTGCACATTGCACCAGTAAGAGCAGAGTGTGAAGGTTCAATTAGCAGGGTAAGAGCACAGTTTTGCTCAAAATATTGAAATGCACACAACATTATGGGTGACATACCAGAGTTCAAAAGAGGACAAATTGTTGGTGCACGTCTTGCTGGCGCATCTGTGACCAAGACAGCAAGTCTTTGTGATGTATCAAGAGCCACGGTATCCAGGGTAATGTCAGCATACCACCAAGAAGGACGAACCACATCCAACAGGATTAACTGTGGACGCAAGAGGAAGCTGTCTGAAAGGGATGTTCGGGTGCTAACCCGGATTGTATCCAAAAAACATAAAACCACAGCTGCCCAAATCACGGCAGAATTAAATGTGCACCTCAACTCTCCTGATTCCACCAGAACTGTCCGTCGGGAGCTCCACAGGGTCAATATACACGGCCGGGCTGCTATAGCCAAACCTTTGGTCATTCATGCCAATGCCAAACGTCGGTTTCAATGGTGCAAGGAGCACAAATCTTGGGCTGTGGACAATGTGAAACATGTGTTGTTCTCTGATGAGTCCACCTTTACTGTTTTCCCCACATCCGGGAGAGTTACGGTGTGGAGAAGCCCCAAAGAAGTGTACCACCCAGACTGTTGCATGCGCAGAGTGAAGCATGGGGGTGGATCAGTAATGGTTTGGGCTGCTATATCATGGCATTCCCTTGGCCCAACACTTGTGCGTCACTGCCAAGGACTACCGAACCATTCTTGAGGACCATGTGCATCCAATGGTTCAAACATTGTATCCTGAAGGCGGTGCCGTGTATCAGGATGACAATGCACCAATACACACAGCAAGACTGGTGAAAGATTGGTTTGATGAACATGAAAGTGAAGTTGAACATCTCCCATGGCCTGCACAGTCACCAGATCTAAATATTATTGAGCCACTTTGGGGTGTTTTGGAGGAGCGAGTCAGGAAACGTTTTCCTCCCCCAGTATCACGTAGTGACCTGGCCACTATCCTGCAAGAAGAATGGCTTAAAATCCCTCTGACCACTGTGCAGGACTTGTATATGTCATTCCCAAGACGAATTGATGCTGTATTGGCCGCAAAAGGAGGCCCTACACCATACTAATAAATTATTGTGGTCTAAAATCAGGTGTTTCAGTTTCATTGTCCAACCCCTGTATTTCTAATGTTTGATAAATTACGTAACAATTTTGCAGCAAAAGCTCAAGAGAGACACTTCTTTTCTTTCAACATGAAACTTTCAAAGTCGGTGGCAATGTCATTTTCCTAAGATGTTTCCAGACATGTGATGTAGCATAATATAAAAAAAAATGTTGAGGAGGAAATTATGCCCAACGTTAAATCACAGTGATGATTACCTTCTCATTCATTTTTTCCTCAACTCCTTCCTGCTTTCCTAACAATGTAATCTTAAAATAGTCACAGTAAAGTAATTTGAATATACTTGGACTATAATTTATTCCTACATCCACCCTAGAAAAAGTCAAACTGTGTTTTTAAAAGCTCTTTCACTACTTGCAGGAAAAGGAATTACTTGATGTAATATTCATTCATTTTTCAAAGGTATTTACAGTGAACAAAATATAAAGTGTTACCACGGCTCGTTTGAAATTGGATTCAAATACGTTTCTGCCGACCGGGAAATGCATTCATTACATTTCTGTGTCTGTCATGTTTTTCAGGCCACATTTCCACTTGTCTGAAAGCTAGGTGTCACTCGGATTGGGTGGACAATGTAGACACATTATGAGAAGTGTTTACTTGTCACACTTTTGGTTTTTAGCCTCTGGTCATGTTGATAGATACCAGCCTCAGCATACTTTAAATGTCTGGACTGTCCGTATTTGGATTCAAAATACCAACAAAGTGGCAATAAATGTTTGACTTTGATATAGTGAGTAATATAAGTAAAAAGTAAGTATTCAAGTGTTTCAAGAAAAAGGTCAGCAAAAGGGGATACAAGTGATTTTTCCATGTTATGGTTTCATATCTAAAGGACTAACTTTTAAAAGGTGGCTCTCTGATTTTTGGTTGTTTTTTTTTTTTTTTAAACAGTTTTTTTCTTCATTGCAAGAATTCATGGTGATATCACAAGCACTGTGGGGACACAGTATTCACTTCACTCATTGCTTTACCTGCTAAACTGTCGCTTCTCAGTCAAAAGTTCGGCACAAATAAAGTCAAATGCAAACCACAATCTGAAAAGTAACACACAAAGCTCCTGCAGATGTTGGTGAATGCTCTGAAATGTAGATAGTCTAAAGAAGACTAACCAAAACCCAAAAACACACAACTTAGTAATGTGTCAATTGGATTTTACGTGCTTAGCTGTTGGCTACTTCAGCTAGCTACCTGAGAAAACTGGATTAGAATAAATCAAATTCAGTTTCCTACTTAGCCCATCTCTTTTAATGGCCAGTTCTAATACCAAAACGTACAGAACCCTCCACACTTATTGGCACTCAGAAAGCCTTAAAATATATCTTTTATTGCAGTAAAATAGTCTCCCACTGAAAATGTATGGGACAATTTAAACTTTCAAATTGAGCAAAGTTGGGGAAAATATTTAATAAAACAGTTATATTTGTTTTATAAATTCATAGATGGAACAAATAGTGGCACTCCTTCTATAGAGCCTCTTTCTGCTAACAGGGCAGCACCTAGTCTTCTCTGGTGATAACTGAGTCTTCACTCTTCTCTTCAACTTAGCCCACAGCTTTCAGTAGGATCAAGGTCTGGAGACTGGGACGGTCATGTAAGAAGGTTGATTTTTTTTTGTCATGTAATTCATTTCAGTATTGATTTGACAATATGTTTTAAATCATTATTCTGCTGAAAGACCCAAATGACGATCCATTTTTAGTTTACTGGTCTCCAGTCCTCCAGCTTATTATTTAAAATCTTAGTCCAGTACTTCAAAGAGTTCATTAAATCATACACTCATTCCCAGGACCTTTGAGCTAGAAACAGGACCACAATATCACAGATCCTCTACCATACTTTATACAGGGGAACTGTTCCACATACCCATCTTTTGTTTTAAGCCAGACCCCCAAGACTGTTTGTTGCCAAAAAACGTAATTTTAGTCTCAGCTGACCAAAGCACGCAGTTCTGGTTAAAGTATCAGCAGACTTTAGTAAACTATATATGTTTGTGTTTGTACTGAAGACAGAAAAGTCTTTTCTCCAACATACTGTAGCTCCAAACAACAAGCAGATGTGTCTGATGGTATTTATGGAGCCTTCTGAACCCCTTATTGGAGCTCCTTGCTGCATTTCTTAAACAGTGAGCTTCGGAGATGTTTTTAGTTTCTTTCCCATCTGGCCCACTGTGCGTGAAAGTAGATAAATATTGATCCCTATCCAAGCTTGTTTGTTATAATTACAGCTTTTTAAACCTTTTAACCTTTTAAATCTTTTATTGTTCAGGCTGTAGATATGGCCAAAATTTGATAATTGACCATTGACATTTCTTGACTCACCGAGATCCTCTTTCTCATTTTGAAGAGTGGCCACTTTTAAATAGGCTTTAGTGTGGCTCCCCTCCAAGAGAAACTGAGTTTTTATTTGTTTTACATATTATAACTACATTCTACAAGTTACATTTGATTATACGTTACATATAAACAAGGAAGGATCATCACCTGTTGACAACACATTGGCGTGAAATGTGTTAAAATTACTTGTCAGCACCGAGAATAGAAGCTCCTCCTTCACGGACTTGGTTACCAGGAAACGATTACTGCCTTGGGAGATGGAGGCAATACCACTTCAATAAAAATGAAAATTATTCCAACAACAGTAAAAGCAGCAAAAAAAAAAAAAAAAAAAAAAAAAAAATTAGCAGTGTTCTTGGTTAACCGCACTCTACCTAAAATTAGAATCAGTTTTAATGATTTGTTTTCCTAAATCACCTTTTTAATGTCCAATCCGAGAATTGAAATTATTGCCAGTCAGGGTAACACTAATTAGGAAGGGCATACCTTAGCTGACTCTGCCCATGCTTCAGTATGTGGGATATGTCATGCTCAAAGCTTCTGGTCAGAGTGAATGAATCTCTCACCCACTGCCTGCTGCCAGTCCAGATGAGACCAAGTAGCAGGAGTGCAGGGACAGCAGCAGGGGTGCATCGCACTTCTCTGCAAACTTGACTCCATGAGCTCCCCATGTGTCCTGACATATACAGTGGGGTTTAATGTATTTTGCCGTTGACTTTAATCTCTCATGTCACTTAAGGCTTGGGGCAGATTTCTATTCTCAACTTACTTCCTGTTCTGAGGCATCTTTTCCATTTTCCTATCCTGACCCTGCTTCCTGCAATCCCTTATTCTAGTAGTTAAAAGAGGAAGAAACAGGCCTGTTATTATTCTGTGTTCTGCTCAGACATGGCACATTCAGCCTGCTTGTAGCAATGCCAGGCTTTCTCAGATCTGAAGTCTGACCTACTTTAACTGTCTTTTATCACCCCAAAACAGCCTCAAAATGTTACCGGTCTAGTCAAAGTAAATTCCTAACTATTGAGGTGGCACAGCTAGGAACATAAAGTCTACAACCTTATCAGTTGCCTATTAATATACAGAATGTTAAAGTTCCTTTTACATGAAAAATTATATTTTCCTAATTCGGATATCCTGAAAAAGAGAATGAATTGTCCATAATCCACTGACGGCTGGTCAGACAGAACCATTGCTGTCCAAACCAGGAGGGGGAGTGATCGCCCAGTTTCAACTGAAGCGAAAAGTTCTATTTGTTATCGCTGGATGTTTTGCCAATTTTGTGTGAATTTTGTTACTTATTCCACTGTAAAGTCTCCTTCAGCTTAAGCTTTGCAATTTATCTAGGGCAGAGGTCCCCAACCAATGGGTCCCAAACTGATTCAGGGCTGTGGGTTTATTGGTACCAGGCTGCAAAGTAAAACATAAGATGTGCTATAATTTTCTTGGTGTTGATAATTAGAGCATTATTTAAAATAGCGATTTTATTTTGAAAGCTGTGTAATGAAAGGGAGCAGCATATGAGACGTAAAGGACGATGGAGCGTGGGGGCTGTTTCAAGAGGCCCAGCCGTATCCATGAAAAGTAAAAAAAAAAAAAGAAAAAAGCTCAATTCGCACCATAGTAAGGACCTTTTTTTTGCTCTGCTGAAGTGCTGCTGGTGCTTGTGAATTGCTTAAAATGTCCTCTTTCAAAAGTTTCTCCTTTCAGTTTAAAATTGAGTATTGAGAAAGAAAGGTTTTGTCAATAAACTTTTTTTTCAGAGTATGAGGCTTTAATACATTCAGATAATTATGAACAATTCCATTCATTTCCAAGCCATACAAATCTTACCCTTTTGAAAATTAGTGTGATGATTATTCTTTTACTGAAAGTAATTTTATGAGGCTGTTTTTTTGCTTTAGTTAATAACTAGTTGGCAGGTCTTGTTTGATTAACTATCTTTTCACTTTAAAAGAAGTATTACTTTATATTTGAATTCCTTTTAAATGCGTTTTGAACCCTAAGAAACACAAACACTGTACTTTAACAGCTACAGGTGCAGCCCACTGAACCAAGGGGGTTCTACTCCCTGCATGAATGTGTGAATTTGTAGCCTGACTTTCCATCCCTGTGACCCCCACTGCCACGCTGCAACCAAACCCACCTCCTCCTACTACTCTTTACACACACACCCTCCCTTTCCCTAGCAGGTGGCGCCACTGGCAATGGGGCAGAGAGAGGGCTTTGATATGCTCTCGTGGTAAGAATCCACTGGGCTCGTGCGTGAGTTGCATAAGGAGTCTGAGAAAGGAACTATACTAGGAGGGCCTGGTTTTGTGTTTGGTTGTTTGGGAGTGTATCGAGGCCCATTCTGGGACACTTACCATGGACAGAAGGAATGTAACAATAATTCAGACCGTGTGTGACAGGAGCAGTTAACCTTGGCCGGCTAATATAGTCTATCGGCCGCCTGCTGAGGTCATAGAGCGTGTGTATGGAGGTGGGGGAGCTTGACGGACCAGTTATGCGTGTAGAGGGGAGGCCGGTGAGGTGGCAGTGGTGCTGGTGGTGGTTTGGTCGGGAGTCAGAGTGGGGAGGCAAGGGCTGGCGGTAGCTCGGAGCCGTGTGGAGAGAGAGGTGGTACGGACAGCCAGTATAGAAGGAGTGGGGTTACCTTTCGACTAAAGTGGGGAGAATAGATGTTGGCAAAAGGTAGGGGCGAGACGCAGCGACATTTCGTGGGCAAGTATGGTCAGTGACTGGAGTCTTAAACGGCGTGAGCTGGTATAGATGAGTAGGGAATACTAGGTAACAGAGGATATAAAGCAATACACTCAATGGAAACACAGATTTTACAGTGGTAATCACACTGTCCAGTATGTTAGGACAGACATCACATTGTTTAGGTGTGCCAATTGTAAAGATAGGTGGGTGAAGAGTGCTGTGTTGATAAGATATAAAGGTCGGAGAGATTCCTGTGGGCTATGAGAGGAGCCACTGGACGGGCGGTGGTGTGATGGAGAGGAAGAGCAGGCTAGGAAAAGAGGGGAAGGGAAATGGGTTAAAGTGGGCTAGCGGGGGGGAAGATGTAGAGGCGTCATACCACGGTGAGATTGGGCTAAGTGTGATGAGTTACGAGTACTTGCAAAACAGTGAGGGTTATCAGGTCGTTGAGTACGGAGGATGTGTGGTGTTGGTGTAATAAGTGCACAGAGTGTCACAGACAGTGTGAGTGAGGTGGAGGATAACTGAAGGAAGCAGATTAATGGAAGCTAAGTGTGTGTGGGAAGGTAGCGGTGGAGGGAGTGAAGAACACCATGCAGACAGACGAGGCCAGGATTACACTCACTTTGTTCCTGCCTGGGTTTCTCCCACAGTCCGTCACGACTTTAGGTACCAAGACACCACTGTGCTCATCTCATCTCAAATCAGGGGGATAGAAAAGTGACCTCAGAACTTGGAACCAACAAAGGATTGGCCGGGGCGGGTACTTGGGAGAGAAGTAATGGAGGTGGGCTAGCAGTTACCAGTATGGGCTGGTCCTGGTGGGGGTGTGGACGTAGTGCGGATGGAGTGTGGGAAAGGCAGAGAATCTCGAGGTTATAGGAGTTGTGCTCGCAGGGGGGAGTTGTACGGGAGTCATCCTTTCTCAGTAACGAGGCACCTGGTATATGAAATGGGAGGGATGGCACAGGTTGGACGGTGGTGCTAAGGACGTAAGAAGAGTGTTGGCTAGAGGTCGGGTCGAGGATATTTTACGTGTGTCTTCGTATCGGTATTCAGTTTGATGTGTGGATGGTGGAGAGTTTGTCACGCAAGTACACGGTCTTACAAACAAGGGCAAGGATGGGGCCTTCGTGTGTGCATCCTACAAACTCTTGCATCCCTGATAAGCTGGTAGGCCCTAATAATATAACTGAAATTTTATGGGTGTAGGTCCCACGTGTGAGTATTGTGGGGGGAGAAAAGCGCGGTGTTGCATATCCCTAGCGGATTTAGAGTTGGGAGGACTGAACCTTTAACAGTGCCCCGTGCAAAAGTTTTCATTACAACTTCTAGAGTAGGCTATTAGACAACACACGGGTTAACTTCGATGGAGCGATTTTAGTGGGGGATTGCCAGACTGGTGAAGGTGTGTGAGAAAGGAAAATTATAAATGTTTTTTGTGTGTTGGAAAATAAAGAATCTAGGAAAAGTGTTTTTGTTGAGAAGGTAAAGAGTTTAAGCTTTCCGCTGTTCCGTCCTGGGATAGACTGAGCAATTAGGGTTGTTGTGGCTTGCGATGTGTGAGGGGTCATTAGGAGTAGGAGTGGCGAGTTGCGCTGGGTATGTTGACCTAGGTCACTGACCCGCACAATGGGGGTGGATGGCTTTTGGGACAGAGAGCTTCGGTTCAGCGGTAAAGATAGAGTCTCTTCTATATCTCGCTCCTGTATTTAAGGCGTTCTCATGCGCCATTGCGTTGACCCAATCAACTCGGTACAGCGTTCCTGTCCCTGCGGATCAAGAAAAAAAGCGTTCGCTGTGGTGGAGCACGGCAGTACACCCGACAGATTATAGTGTTCTTCAATCGTGGGCACAGTGTGTTCAGTTGTTCCTCGAGCGAAAAGGAGTGGTCGGGTGTGGTCCTTCATTTAACCAGAGCCACCCTCTCCTACCGGTTCACTATATGTTGGCTTATTACGGGCACATTGGCGTGAAGCAAGTGCGGATACTCTGTTTTTCGGTTCGCAATAAAAGGGCTATATTGCGTGTGTAGGATCATACCACTCTTTAGCCATAAGGCATAGAGGGGATTTGTGTGGGTGTGCATGTCCTACATAGTTTTTCCCATGTAAACAAATTGCTTCCCACCTGAAGTCATGGTCCACGCGGTCAGTGCAGTGCTCCTCAAACAGTCAGTTACAAATGGTACAATATATATTGACAGTTTCATCTATGTAATTTAGTGCTTCTCATCCTCGCCCTGAGGAGCTTGGGGTGTGTTCAAAGGTGTTAGCGTGGAGGTGCATACTCTATTTTGTAGATGATGGTTGAGCAAGCCCTCCTGAGATTGTTCAGAAGTTTTGGTGGGATATATTGTTATAACCGGTGATGGGAACTTCCCGAGCTTCACAAGGGCTGGGTTTCAAACTTTCAAGTTATTCTCTCCACCTTTCTTGCAGGTGGGTGGGTGTCCGTCTGGTTCAAGGAGCGGAAGAAGAAGGGGTCATCGGGTAGCGGTTGGAGGCGGATATTTAGACTCGTAATGTTCTCTGACAAACCTCTGAGGCCTTCACAGAACAGCTGGAGATTAAATTACACTCATTTTTTAAATTTGTTTGCAAATTACATGCACCAGCCACTTTATTAGGTACACCTGTCCAACTGCTCGTTAACGCACATTTCTAGTCAGCCAATCACTTGGCAGCAACTCAATGCATTTAGGCATGTAGACATGGTCAAGATGTTCTGGTGTAGTTCAACCTGAGCATCAGAATGGAGAAATGTCAGAGTTAGACAAACTGATAAACTCAGAGAAAGTATGCAATGAAGACACAAGCGAGTCAAAGTTATCTTTCGCTGACCAGGGAGAAATGGTCCATTCTCTCAGATTAGCTGCCCTGTGTCACAGCCTTTTATTAAAAAAGAAAAAACACTCATGTTACAATATCGTGGGTGTGGCTACACACAGTTTCACAAACCTACAGGGGTTGGACAATGAAACTGAAACACCTGTCATTTTAGTGTGGGAGGTTTCATGGCTAAATTGGACCAGCCTGGTAGCCAGTCTTCTGCTGGTGATTGCACATTTGCACCAGTAAGAGCAGGAGGTGTGGAAGGTTTTCACTTAGCAGGTGTTATAACAAGATAGTGTGCCACAGTTGGGGTTTGATGCTCAAGACGATATGGTGAGATCATGGCACACAACATTATAGTGGTGGGTTGTGATCTCGTAGATACCGGCGAGGTTCAAGAGGAACAAATGTTTGTTTGTGCCACGTTCTTGCTGTGGCGCATCTGTGTTGACCAAGACCGAGGGCAAGTCTTTGTGATGGTATCGAGAGCCACTTGAATATCCAGGGTAATGTGTCAGGCATATAACCACAAGAAAGGGGGGACCACCCACGATCCAATAGGATAACTGGTGGGGACGCACCAGGAGGAAGCTGTCTGAAAGGGGATGTTCGCAGTGGGTGTGACTATACACGCGGATTGGTGTATGCCCAATAAATAGGGAATGAGACAGTACACTAGACACGCGAGGAGCGGCTGCCTCCAATGTCGATGGCGTAGTACTGAGGGTATAACAATGTGTGTGTGTGCAGCCTCAGCTCTCCTGATTCCACCAGCACTTCCGGTCGGTGAGCTCCAAACAGGGGGTCAATGTTGACGTACGGTCCGGGCGTGCTATATGGTGCCATACTCCTTGGTCAAGTTGCATATCCATATGCCAAACGGTCGGTCTATTCAGATGGTGTCCAGAGGAGCGATCGAACACACTGGCTGATGTTGGAGCTTGTTTGGGATACACGTGATGTGTGCAACGAAATGTGATGTGGGTTCTCTGAAGAGTGAAAGGTCCAGCTTGTGATCTGAATGAGTGTGGGAGTGAGTTAAGGGGGCCGCGGGAAACGGCTCGGAAGTCTAACGAACCTGGAGACCAGGTAAAAAGTGATAAGAAAATCCGGCCTAGAGACGCGTGGGAATAGAGGCCATATACACAAGCCCAGACGATTTAGTTTGACGAGGGAGTAGGAGCCCAGAAACAAGGGAAGCGATGTAGTTATGCTGCGGATTGATCAGTGATGGTTTGGGCTGCCATATCATGGCATTCCCTTGGCCCACACTTGTGGCTAGATGGCGCGTCACGGCCAAGGACTACCGAACCATGTCTTGAGACCAGTGCATCCAATGGTATCAAACATGGATCCTGAAGCGGTGCCGTGTATCAGGATGAGCAATGCACCAAAACACACAGCAAACTGAGTGAAAGATTTGGTTGATGATGAAACGGGAATGAAAGTGTGAAGTATGACCATCTTCCCATGGCCTGCAACAGTCCCAATCTAAATATTATTGTAGGGACACAATGGGGTATAGGGGTGTTAGGTTGTAATGTGAGGGGTTGAGATAGATGTACGATGCAGGTGGATAAAGCAGGGTAAGAGATCGTGGATACTGGTGCCATGGCGCTAACCAACTCAGTGTCGGTCGAGACAGCGGTGTCAGGATAAATGTAAGACTCTGGAGTAAATAGAAGTCGGCGACAGTTCTGATCACGGGTAGCAAACGGGTCTATAGATAAAGGGAAATGGCTTAGGAAGGACCCTCGTGTCGTGGGACGTGTTGTGACAAGTGCGACAATGTTGTGGTGAAGGTATGTGCAGGTATCAACAAAGATATCGGTGACAGACAATGGGAGTATACGGACCGGCAAGAAAGAGAGTGTGGCCGCTAGCAGGGGAGGAGCTGTGATGAGGGTAACGGGGGTAAATGAGGTGAGAGAATAATCTGGGGTCTAGATCGGGAAACCAGGAGAGTTAGATCCGAGAGCTTGTGCTGTGGTTGTCCGGAAAGAGATGCCTGGACGAGCGGGGATGGGTGGGTCGAGGTTCCTAGACGGAAGTAAACCACGGAGATTGAGGTGTGCAGGTTCGACGAGGCGTAAAGAGCAGTAGATAGAGCTAGCGGTGCAAAGCCACGGGGAATAAGCGGAAGGCACAGCAAAATCGATGTGGGCGACTCCAAGGAAAAGGAATTGGCTTGGGAGAGGTGTAAGAAGAGTAGGAAGATGCTGAGGATGTAGATAATCGAAAGGAAACTCCCGTACACGGAAACAGCGAACCAGAACAAGAGAGAGGGAAGAATGAAGTCGTGGATGTGTGGAATAGTGGAGTTCATAAAAGAGGGAGGGAGGAGGGGGTCAAAGGAGAGAGATGAGTACTGTGGTGCGCACAAGGTGATAGAGATGCTGGGGTATGAGAAGAGTTCTGCGAGGGAGAGGAACCAATACTAGTGCGTATGCAGAGAAGGTTGCACGGCGAAGGAGCACTAATAATATGAAAAATGTCTTTTAATAGGTTATCATAAGAAACAAGGGACAGCGACTTTGATGAAGATATCAGACAGAGCTAGCAGAAGAAAGAAATAGGAAGGTGTTAAGGACGGGGTACAGCGTAGAAAGTTCAGTATGTCCACGGGGATGGAGAGAATTCACTGTTATGTGGGATGTGCGACTATTAAGGAGTGTGGGAGGCGTGTGTATGAAGTCGAGGTGTGTACACCATAGGTGACGCTTGGTGTGTGTGCGCCGGACAGTATCATGAGAACTACGGGGGCGCGCGTCCTGCGGTGGCGAAGGGCGTCTACGAGTAGGGGTTAGAGGGGAGGAGAGAAGAAAAAGTACGCAGCAATAGTCGTAGACTGCCATAGCGTACTACTAGAGCAGAGTAGCTGTGGAAGGAGGTGGTCCACAAGGAGGGACACGAGGAAATAGAACACTACGGTGCAGGGGGATGACGAGTGATTTGAGTGTAGTAGCCACAGACCGGGGTGGTAGTGTCTGAGTAATAGAAGAGAGGAGAGATACGTGACACAGTGCCTGGAAGTGTAGCTCGAAGGTGTCTGCGGACCTGCGCGGAAAGTAAACTGCGTTCAGATAGATGGTGGGCGTCTCGATGAAGCGGATATCAGATCAGAGATAGGACGCGTGGTTGTGTGAAGTGAGAGAGAGGGGTGATGGGAAGAGTGAGAAAGTAGGCGGAGGACGAGGGGAGGAGGGAAAGACGAAGGGAAGGAGAGCAGGGAGTAACACATGACGGGTGTCAGAGACGGTAAAGGATGACGATAAAGGATGAGGGCGGAAAAGGCCATGGTGAAGACGGTGCAAAGAAGAAACGAACGTAGGAAGTGGACGAAGATGCCAGATGGCGGAGAAGAAGAAGGGCAACGACAGAAGCGATGACGCGGAAGAGCTCGTGGATAGACGGAACAAGAAGCAAGGATGGAGAAAGTGAGCACAGGAGATGGGATGCACAGAGAGAAAGGACGGTGGCATAAGCGAAGAGGAGCATAACGAGAAAAGAAACGTCGATGCACGTGTTATAAAAGTGACACAACATGAGCAACACTTTCACACTTGAGACGGATCGGCAACGAAGCAAGCAGGATATGACACACAACTAAAAAAATTGGAAACCGAGGAAAAGGACACAGTTAGTATAGAAACACGTAGATCCAGAAAGTACGAAATTTTATTATTTCTAGTTGACAAATCTAATAAAAATACAAAAATAGGTAGGTAATAATTTGGCTCAACACATTGAACATCCATTCCCCTTAATTACTTCAGCTGCTAGACATGTTACTGTATGATTGAAATTGGTGTATAAGTCAGTGTAAAGCGTAGTCTGCTAACATGGACCCTGAGAAAAGTAGAAGAAAAATGTGCGAACCGGAACGTGTAGATTCCGACCTCTATAACGCAGCTGATTGTAACCAGCACAATGTACAAATATAGAAGGGTCCACAGTTTCACATCTTCTGTTTAGAAAATGGCCAAACAATACACAGAAACATCAGAAGAACACAGATACAATCTCGGACTGAGAATGCTTAAACAAAGTAGGATGAAATTCAAAGATGTAATTAGAGGATTTACTAAATTACGCCACAAACAACATCAGAAGCCAAAGAGAACAACGTAGTGGGTGATGTGGGTGAAACAGCGACAATATCGAACATAGCAGGGATGTCGAGACAAACACAAACAATTGCCATCCGTATCTAAACATGCAGATTATTAAGAGCAACAACACAACTACGGTAGAAAATAGTTTTCACCGATGCAATGTTGCATAATCCGTGATGTTAAGTACACGTATCAGTGAGTTGGGGGATCTTGTTCAAACAGACATGAACAAAATATTACGTTGATCACATTTATGAATGTGTTAAATGAACCAGCTAATAAAGACAGTACATGGACACTTTGAAAAGTTTAGGGTAAAGTGTTAAAGAAATTGACCGATCAAAACAAACGGCTTTGTTGAGAATTTTTTATGTACTTTCAAAATTTGAATGCGGTTCTTGTAATTTGTGACAATATACTGGGGGATTTGAGATTACATGTGGTAATGATAACCTCAACAAAAGTGATGATCATTAATCGATATAGCATAAAATAAAAAGTTGGGGGAGGAGGGACGTGTGATGAACCTTTCGCATATACGTGCCATTATCTGATGACGGAAACACACACAAATAATCCCAAACACCATCCCTCCACTGCTCGCCCACTTCCGTCCCTGCCGCTGAATACCACTATAACCTCTGTTCTTACCCCAAGTGGACCCCTTTTTTTTGGGGCACCCCCCCCCCCCCCCCCCCCCCCCCCCCCATGGGGGGGACTGACTGTTTAATCCCTCAGCGGATAAAACGAGGTTTGGTGGAGATTTTGGAAGCACAGATCCTGCTGAAACTGCCAGTCCCCTTGCTGGTTGAAATTCAACGGCTGGAAATCCCATGGGATTGGATTAGGATGGATACGGAGCCAGTCACTGAGAAGTCGCTGTCAGTGAGCCGCTATGCACACTTTGGGGCACAGTGTACACACACACACACACACACACACACACACGCAAGCGTGGACACTTACAAGTTTAAACAATTAACCTTGTCACATCATCATTGTTAGAATTTGATGTTATTCATAACAAACTACTTGTAATAACTTTAACCATGTTAGCTGAAGGCTTATACCTGATTTACAAGGCTTGGCAAAAGTATTCATACCCCTTAAGCTTTTTCCCATTTTGTTTCATTAAAACCGCAAAATTCAATGTATTTTGTTGTGATTTTATTTAATATACTATACATACACTATAGCATGATAACTGGCCCATGGTAACTCCAGAGGAGCTGCAGAAATCTACAGCTCAGATGGGGGATTCTGTCAACAATGCACCTATTTGTCCGGCACAGTTCAAATCTCACCTTCAAGGAAGAGTGTCAAGAAGACAGCAAGTGTTGAGAAGAAGCCTTAACAATGCAGTTTGTCACAAGCCATGTAAGGGACACAGAAAACATGTGGCACTCTGATCACCAAATTTAAAATTTAACATAGCCTACATGCACAATTCTACATGTGGCAGACTCTGCATCATCTTAAAAAGACATTCTCAGGCTGAAACATGGCGGTGGTGGCATCATGTTGTTGGGATACTTTTCTTCAGCAGGTACAGGGAAGCGGGTCAGATTTAATGGTAAATGAATTAAAATCCCAAAGGAGAAACAGTAAAAGGCTGCAAAAGACTTAAGACCTGGGTGGATTTTACCTTGCTGCAGATTAATGTCCCTAAGCATACAGCGAGGGCAACATTGGAATGGAGATTTATGTGTTAAAATGGCACAGTCAAAGTCCAGACCTAAGTCCATTTGGGAATCCCTGGAAAGACTTGAAGACATTCAGGGTGTGAATACTTTTGCACATATGTTTTGCCGTAACATTTTTAATACTATGTATACTTTTCCTTCCACTTTACAATTATATGTTACCTTATACTTTCTTTGTGTATAATGTCTCAAAGCATTGAAGTTAGTGGTTCCAACATAACAAAATTCATGGGCTGTGAACATTGCAAGGCTCTTTAACTAAAATAAAACTTACCATGAAGCAAGTCTGAACTCACAAAAATTTTTACAATTCGTTGAATTTATTATTTCAGCTTCAACAAAGCCCTTCACCTGCATAACAGCAGATCCCATCATGTCCTTCTGATGAAAAAGACCATTTTACACAGAGAGGGAAGGGAAAGATGGAGCCTCAAAATTATGATTCCTTTTTGTTTTCTTTTTCTATTATTTTTTTTTTACCAGTGGAAGTATCCTCCAGAGTTAATCAGAGAGAATGTCGATCATTCAGGCTAGAATTTAAATGCATGACCATCTGTAATTTTGAAAAGTTAATTAGCCTGGCGTTCAATGCGGTCATGTTCAGGGCAAACGGCACCAAAGCAGAACTCCATGCACGCAGCCTGCCACCGCCTAATGAGTGCCTCCCGGTGTGCAGGTTTATCATCTATACACTTTGGTGAAGGTTACATTTGAATAATTTCCAAGCCTCATTTAGAGATATTGTTTAATGTGCGTTTTGTATCCTAATAGAATTAAGACCAGATGACAAATGAGGAACACTGAGGATACATGCATCCTGCCGCTCCAAGACTGGGAATCTCTAGTCCATTGAAACCCTAGCTACACTATAAAAAGAATTCTGGGGGGTATTAAATATTACCCTTAAAAATTATGGGGGGCGCTGGGTGGCTCAGTTAGTGGAGCAGGCACCACATGCAGAGGCTATAGTCCTCCACACAGCCCTCCTGAGTTCGACTCGTCATTCCATACTCTTTACTGTCAACGTATTATTCAACAAAGGCCACTAGTGCCAAAAATTCTTATAGAAAAAAAATATCTAGCAGCTACATTAAACTATATTAATGTGCATCATAATATATCAGTATTCTAATAAATCTATCAAATCTCTCTCTGAAGGATAAATTATTTCTCTTCCCATTGAATTAAGAGATTTTTACTATTACTTAAATAATTACACCACCCTGATCTACTAATTAACGTAATTCAGAAATGTCTTTAAATCTCACTAAGGTCTTGCTTAAGCCAAGATGGGGAGTGATTTCAATGAGAAATTGTACGTTCACTATATTTTCTAAGCTATTATCTAAGGTTTAACTTTAAAAGTTTTTAAAAAAGGGGTCGCACAGCCTTAAATTCTGGTTTCTAATATCTATTGATAGTTTTAGTGCAAGAGCTTCAGAAAGGAACTTGAAGTTTCACAATTACCTTTGATCCATTTGCTTCTCATGCCAGAACTGTCATTATTGAACAGAAAAGATATTTTGTGGTCCAGAATCAGGCTGTCGGGTCACTCCCAGAACTGACTTAGGCTATGGTACATGCGGCTCCCACAGTCCTGTTTCTCAGCGCGACTGACTGAGGTATCTCAGCACAACAGCTGACATTCCAGCTTAACGATTAATCCGTCTGAAGGCAGTTAGTTCTGTTTTTGTTGGTTTTAAATGTCCTGGGTGGATCCTCACTTTGGAATTGGAACAGAGTTGGACAAGGCTTTTTGCCGGTTCTCTGCTGCCAAGCACAGAGTCGTAATGGGGGCTTGATCAGCCAATCACACATGGTAAAACAGCAAGCCACTCTCAGCTAGACAGCCAGAACGAAATATGTTTTCTACTATTATTTCCAAATTCTTTATACTTAGGGAGAGACCTAGAATATAAAACAAACTATCCTTGATTATATATATATGTCTCAAGACTCAAGAAGTTTTCAAACATGTATTCAGTCTGTTGAATAAAAACAAAGACTTGCATTTCAAAGTTTAACATATGAATCACAATTTAAAGTTATGTTAATCATGGATTTTCTGAACTTCTATTCAGCAAAATCAGATTATTTGTATAAAAAAAAAACAAAAAAAAACACGACTGTTAGGTTAATTGGTTTCTATAAATTGCTCTTAGGTGTGAATGGGTGTTTGCATGCTTATTTGTCCTGTATGTCTCTGTGTTGCCCTGCGATGGACTGGTGACCTGTCCAGGGTGTACCCCGCCTCTCACCCGTACACTGCTGGAGATAGGCACCAGCTCCCCTTTGACCCACTCTGGAATAAGCGGTTTAGAACATGAATTAATGAATTAATAGGAAAGCAGTTCCTCCAATGATGGCTCATCTTTGTTGTGTTTGCCAGAGAAAATGTTTACATGCCAACCCAGACAGCATTTACATATGGGGCCCCTGTAGGTAGTGAATGGGCCGAAAAAATGGGCCTTATTAGGGATTGTCTATGGGTTACATACAGGGGTTGGACAATGAAACTGAAACACCTGTCATTTTAGTGTGGGAGGTTTCATTGCTAAATTGGACCAGCCTGGTAGCCAGTCTTCATTGATTGCACATTGCACCAGTAAGAGCAGAGTGTGAAGGTTCAATTAGCAGGGTAAGAGCACAGTTTTGCTCAAAATATTGGAATGCACACAACATTATGGGTGACATACCAGAGTTCAAAAGAGGACAAATTGTTGGTGCACGTCTTGCTGGCGCATCTGTGACCAAGACAGCAAGTCTTTGTGATGGATCAAGAGCCACGGTATCCAGGGTAATGTCAGCATACCACCAAGAAGGACGAACCACATCCAACAGGATTAACTGTGGACGCAAGAGGAAGCTGTCTGAAAGGGATGTTCGGGTGCTAACCCGGATTGTATCCAAAAAACATAAAACCACGGCTGCCCAAATCACGGTAGAATTAAATGTGCACCTCAACTCTCCTGTTTCCACCAGAACTGTCCGTCGGGAGCTCCACAGGGTCAATATACACGGCCGGGCTGTTTAGCCAAACCTTTGGTCACTCATGCCAATGCCAAACATCGGTTTCAATGGTGCAAGGAGCGCAAATCTTGGGCTGTGGACAATGTGAAACATGTATTGTTCTCTGATGAGTCCACCTTTACTGTTTTCCCCACATCCGGGAGAGTTACGTGTGGAGAACCCCCAAAGAAGCGTACCACCCAGACTGTTGCATGCCCAGAGTGAAGCATGGGGGTGGATCAGTGATGGTTTGGGCTGCCATATCATGGCATTCCCTTGGCCCAATACTTGTGCTAGATGGGCGCGTCACTGCCAAGGACTACCGAACCATTCTTGTGGAACATGTGCATCCAATGGTTCAAACATTGTATCGTGAAGGCGGTGCCGTGTATCAGGATGACAATGCACCAATACACACAGCAAGACTGGTGAAAGATTAGTTTGATGAACATGAAAGTGAAGTTGAACATCTCCCATGGCCTGCACAGTCACCAGATCTAAATATTATTGAGCCACTTTGGGGTGTTTTGGAGGAGTGAGTTAGGAAAGGTTTTCCTCCACCAGTATCACGAAGTGACCTGGCCACTATCCTGCAAGAAGAATGGCTTAAAATCCCTCTGACCACTGTGCAGGACTTGTATATGTCATTCCTAAGACGAATTGACGCTGTATTGGCCGCAAAAGGAGGCCCTACACCATACTAATAAATTATTGTGGTCTAAAACCAGGTGTTTCAGTTTCATTGTCCAACCCCTGTAGTTGACTCATATTAACTGCTTATATAGGATTGCAGCAGGACAACACTGTGTGGAGCCCAAATGGACTTCGATGAGCTCATCACTTTGAACAGATTTTAAACATTGAAACATATTTCTAAATGCAGACTTTATTCCCTCTATTCTGTAAATGTTCTGATGTTCCTTCCATCTTTCCTTTTCTGCAATCTCCCTTTCTTACTTGTATAGTCATTCCTTCCTCATATACTTAATTCTGTCCTTCCTTCCTAGAGTCCTTCTCCCCCTCCGTCTTTTAAGTCAGCTCATTTGCTTCGTTTTTTCTTCCTTGTGTCATTCCTTTCTTTTGTCACCACATCATGACTTGTTCCTTGTGCCCTCCCTTCCTTTCATCCTTCCTTGTGTCCTACCTCCCTTCTTTTTGTCCTTCCTTCTTTGTGATCTAGCTCAATTCCTTCTTTGTTTCCTTTCTTTCTTTCTACCTTGTTTCCTCCTTTCCTGCCTTCCGTGCCTTCTTTTCTTTCTTGTTTCCGACCTACATCCCTTCCTTTTCTGTCTTGTTTCATGCCTCCCTCTCTTTCCTTGTGTTCTTCCCACTTGCTCTGCTTGTGCCCTTCCTTCCCTTCTTCCTTCTGTTCTTCCTTGTTAATATTCACCTTCTTTTCTTGCTCTCTTTTGTCATGCCTTCATTTCTTGTGTCTTTCCTTCTTCATCTTAACTTCCTTTCATATTTACGCCCTTCATTCCTTCCTTCTTCCTTCTTTGTGCACTTCCTTTCTTTCCTTCTTTGAGTCCTTCCTTTTGTTCTTTCCTTCATTAATTAATCATTAATTTGTTGCCTTCTCCAGTCTTTTGTCTTTCCTTCCTTCCTTCCTTCCTTCCTTCCTTCCTTCCTTCCTTCCTTCCTTCCTTCCTTCCTTCCAGAAAAACATTCTGTTACTAATTGAACTAATCTAGTTCAGTAAGTAGCAACATTTTACAAATTGCCTTTACATTTTAACTAATTTTTTTGTGTCTTTAATCAGTCAGATTACCATATAACCTCATTGGAAAAATGTAATTTTATAAAATGTATGCAAATTGTTCCCCTGATTTTATTGGATATTTTCAAACGGTGTGTTTCATCAATGTGTATCTCAAACATAAGACTTCTATTTTTTGTATTATTACTATTATTCTTATCAGACCAACGCCCAGAAGCTGTGCCAGTGTCTGAACTGTCTCCACATCCTGAACAGTGCGCATCCCCTCCACCGTGCCGTGTGAGGGGAGGGAGGCTTCATCCATTTCTCCTCCGAGCCGCCGCCGCCGCGCCCCTTTGACCACGCTTGATTCGCAACAATGGGAGGACAGAGAAGAGAGAGAGGGAGAGGAAGAGTGAAGGGGGTGAGGTGAGCGCAGAAGCAGAGCTAGTGATTCCAGGATCTAAAGGGAGGATAAAGGGTGGAGAGTATACCTACCTCTCGGATTTTTTTAAGTATACCTATTGTTATCTCTTCACTTTCTTTTTAATCGCAAGGCAAAAAAGAATGCTCTTTTTCTTTTTCTTTTTCTTTTGTTTTCTCCTTTTAGAGGATAGAAAGCAAAAAAGAGAGTTAGAGAGGGGGGCGTTTCCCCTCTTTTTCTCTCTCTCTTTCTCTTTCTCTCTCTCCTTTTCTCTGTTCAGTGTGATTTCCAGATACTGCCAACACGCCGCCGTCGACTTGAGTTGCGCGAAGACGAACTGACAGACTTCCACCAACAATGGGGTGAGTATGGAATCAGTCCTCCAGAGATGAAGATGATGATGCTGCTGATGATGAAGCTCCTGCTGCCGTTCTGACCGCAGTCCGTTTCACTTGACTGCTGTGGAGCCAAATTAATCCACAGGCGCAAACGTGGGGCCAATATGGCTCCAGCGTAGCGCACAGCGGAGAGCTGTCAGTCCTGTCACGGGGATGGCTTTATTCAAATGTTGGATCATCGCTGGTAGAATCCACACTGAGAGCTGGAAGGAAGAAAACAGCGCCAGAGTCGAGTCAGATGAGCGGTGTCATGGCAAAGTCTTCTTTTTTCCATTCTCTTTATCCATTCATTCATTGTTTTTTGCCCCGTACTATTTCCCAACTTGTTCCTGAGCATCCCTCCCACCATCCGCCTCCATGCGAGACTTGTGTCGGATAAAAGAGTTGAACGCTTGTTGCTTAACATTTGCAGCGGCTTGTGCGCTCCGCTGCAGATGGGAGTGACTTGATAGTTTCAGTTTCAATAGACTGAATTCCACGAATAAAGAGGGATTACCCTATAAAAAGGAGTTTTGGAGGGTATTGAATATTTGCCATTAAAATCATTCAAATGTATTGTAAATGTAATATTCATGTAAATTCTAACAAAAAACTACTTAAAGTCTGCAACAAATCCTACCTGAATATTTGGATTATAATTTAACTGAATATGCTGGTCCTGTCAACGGGTAGTTTATTGTGATACATCGTGTGTGGTGGTGTCCAGCAGCAGATGGTAAGGCTGATTTTTATATGTATTCACTGATAAAACATGCTGTTAGAATGTAACCTCCGACCCCCCTGTAAAAGCTGTAAAAATGTACATTCATTTTACTTGGGTGGATATTAATTAATATTTCTGGTTAAAATTTTTGTAAATTTGACGGCTAAAAGGCACTTGAATAGGGTGGGGAAATTTCCAATCAAGTTTTAACATTTAGTTACTAAAATCAATCAGTTTAATTCAAAGGAATTGTTAGGATTGCTTTGCTTATTCATGTGTTAACAGGAAACAAAAAATAACAATTGAATTTGTGAATAAGGCATAAAATGCAAGTGAATTAATGAGCTTCTGGTGGCACGTTAAACGTTTCCCTGACAACCACAGCTAAGACGTGTCATTCATTGACAGCGAATGCTTTAGGCTTAATATCAGCTTGCTAGTTTGACTTTAGCATTAGATTAAAAAAGTTAATTGCTATTGTTGCTTGTGCATTGATCACAAAGCAATTATTATGCATTACATACAAAATGAAAAAAAAGGAATTTTGATGGGTAATAAATATTAAACTATTAGAATCATTCACACATAAGCAATTTCGGTTTTTTAATTAAATGTTTAATAATGAATATATCCTACTAATCCTACTTAAAGCTTTTTGATTAGAATTTAACTGAAGAGGTCAGTCCAGTCAGTTATTAGCTGTTCTCATACATTGTGAGTGGGATCCAGCAGAGAAAAGCAAGGCGATTGTGCTTATATGGGTTGTGTTATTCTGAAATTGATGTCACCTGAATAACAGTTAAGGAGCATCATTAGACTTGTGATTGATAAAGTTTCTGTACTGGGGCAAAAATTTAAGTTTGTGTCTAGGTTTGAATAGTTTATCGACAGCGCTGATGCTAACATCAAACTGGCTAGCAAAGCAGAGCTTCTCAACCCTGAGGCAGTCGTTGCAGATGAACGGCTCACCTTAGCTGCAGTTGTCAGGGAAACGGTTTACAGGCCACCTTTTGAGAAATTTGTTAATATTTCACCAATGCTTCACATTTGAATCACAAACCAGTTCCTGTTTTTTGTTTCTTTTGGATGTGAAAAACTACCCAGATAAAATTAATGTAAATTGTTGCACTAGTTTAAACAGGTTGTTTTATCAGTGTAGAATTCCCCAGAGAAAGTGTTTTATCAAACATTATTATAGCAACACTGACACCATTCGTAGCTGTTTGTGGATGTCCAGTCAGGCTCTCCAGGCCTCCCTTTGGCATTCACTTTCATGTTTGTAGCACAAGTCCAAACGCCTGCTTCTTTGTGTGGAAATACACAGCTCTTTAACTCAACGCTCTTTAATTGATTGCTTTTTTAGCCTCATATCAATGAAATATTCAAGCTTTCTCCTGCATCCAGATCCCCCCAACCCCACCCTTACACAAACTCTCTCGCTCTCTCCCTCTCTCTCTCATTCTGTCTCTCTCTCTCTCATTCTGTCTCTCTCTCTCTCTCTCTGTAATTCAATAATCAGTGCATCACCGTTTCATTCTGTATCAGAGCAAACTCAGCCTCCATAATAATTAAAGATAATCCATTGACTTTACGGCATTTGCAATTCAGCTGGTAGCTTTTTTTTCACAGCTTGTGTTTTGTGTGAGAGCATTTGGCAGCATGTGGTGCACTAGCGTGTTTGTGTGTGTGCCATGGGTAAAGAACATGAAATTGAATGTGTGTGTGTGTGTGTGTGTGTGTGTGTGTGTGCATGAGCCTCCCTGCCTTCTTTGCAGCGTGCATGTGTTCAGCCCCTCAGGCACGTTGGCGAGCATGAACTCCCCGAACTCAATCCTTGTCCATTAAATTCCTATTGATCAAGCAGCCGAGAGAGAGAGAGACGTAAAGTTCTCTATCTCCTCGGTTTCATGTGGGCTTTCTCCCTCTTTAAGGCTCTCTGCTGTCCCCCTAGAAAGAGAAACAGGGGGAGGGAGAGTAGGAGGAGGGGGAGGAAATACACAAAGATTGGTTCGAAGCCTTGGGAATCCATTAGTGGAGATGGATGAAGAGGGGAAATGGGACTGAGCTAATAGCTGATTACTAAATTGTTGTTAGAGCCTGCACAAGAATCATGCTTCTGTGTATGTGTGTGGTCTGATGCATTTGATTTTGACCAAAATGTGTGTGTGTTTTTGACACACACACATTTTGACCATGTGTGTGTGTTAGCGCAAAGAATGAATGTGTGTTTGTGTATGCACAGAAGAGACTTCTATTTAGTAATGTGGTAAAGCGGTACATGAATGTCCACCGGGAGCTGTCCTTGGTTCTGATCCGTGGCCTCCTCCTTCTCCTGCTCCTGCGGCTGCTGCTGCTACCCACCACCCGTTGCTAACATACGCGCCTGTACAGGCACAAACCCCCACCCCCCTCTGTCCACCCTGTTGGTTGACATCCCCATCCCCCCTGAGCAAATTTTCGTTGAATAGACATAGAAAATGTGATGTTGCCTTTTGTGTATACAATGTAAAAAAAAATGGTTGAAAAGTGAAAGGTAAAAAGAAGTTCACAGAAAGACATCTAAACATATCTGAAAGATGGTTGGGGTTGATCAAATGGAATAACCAGACCTGGGCTGAGGATGTCTAGCGTCAAATAAAAAATAGCCTGGTCAACCTTACTAAAGGAATAGTACAGAGGTTATGTTGAAAAGTTCTAAGCAGTTATTAACTGCGGGAGATGACTGTCTTAAATTCAATTTAAATCCAAAATAGTTGGTCCCTGAGGCTGAAGATTGTCCAAGAGAAGCCAAGACCAAGGCCAACAAACCTCATAGGAGTTTGTGCTAAAATTGTTTTATGTACCTTTCATTTTCTCATTTTTGTTTCCTTTCCTGACAGCTTAGGCAAACAATGTGGTGGGTCTGGTTTCCTTGCAATGTCACATTAGATTTACTGTATAAAAGACTGAATCTTAGGTAACCTTTCTAATGCAGGACTGAATCCACTGACTAAAGGCCACAGCAGTTACAAAGAGACAAAGATGGTGACTGGATCCAGCTAATTAGAACATTGATCACACCCACAGTTACAAAACAAGGCTGCTGGTCATGTCATCCTTTTGTTTTTTTGGTACCTTTGCAGTTTTGGTTGTTTCATCCTCAATGTTTTAGGATCTGAAATGTGGATTTTTGCTGTGGGACATTTCGTACCAACTATGCATCAGTCCAAACCTCCCAGGTGGATAATTTCCATAAATTTTCTAAAATGTCCTCAAAGCGTACTTTAAGGAAATGTGGTTATGTGACTCTACTGAATAATATCTACCAACAAAAGGAAACTCCTAATTTTTCTTGATGAGGGATTCTGATCCATCATATCTCATTAGAGTAAAAAATAGCGTGTGAAACAAAAAACTGTTGGAGGACATTTTACTTCATAATTGGGCAATAAAAGTCTTATACCGTCTTTTAGGTATATGATTATGACATGATTTCGAAATGGAAGGAGGAAGGGCTCCAATGCCAATATTCCTGTGTAAATATCCACCCAAATGTGACAATGGTTTAAAGGTTCATAAAACAGCATTAGCAGAAAAAGCCTTAATGTTTGGGACTGATGTTGTTTTAAGACGATAGAAGACCCCTTTTACGAGTTCCCCTATCACACTAGTCAGCTTCAGCATCCGGGACCAACTAATCTGGATGTATACAAAATGAAGACACCAAGAGAATTATTTATGACTCAAGGTCAATTTAAATGACTACATGTTGTCATTTCCCCTCCCACAACCACCGCATTACTCAAACAAACTATTTTGCATCAGTTCACTTTTCTTTCTATTTAGGTATTTTTATGTATTATTAAGATATACGGTAAGACAATGCTTAACTATAAGTTCATTTAATTAAAGTCATTTTCAAAAAATTTGAATAATGTCATAAAAATAATTCATTTCACTCAGTTCACTAATTGAAACACATTATATAGATTAATAACACACGGACTGATGTTTTCAAGCCTTTATTTCTGTTCATTATGATAATTTTCTGTTGGCATCTAATGAAAACAATATAATACAGACATGTGGGCTTAATGAAAGGTACGTTTAATACCTGGTTGAATGTTGTTATTTTCAAAAGGTATGAAGACATACTCTAGTTTATGGAATATGACTGTATATCATTTTCTGATAACTTTATTTTTTATTTCTTTGTTTTTCTGATTCCTGTTTTGAATGGTTAGCTGCCATGTAAAACAGTCAAACAAAAGTACGATAACAAAAAAAAGAATTTTCAAATTAGAAAAAATTTAAATAAAAGCTAAATCAAATGAAAAATAGTTCATTTCTCAGTTTGTGTTTCAAAGTGGTGGCGCACAGCCTCTGAATTTATGGTGTGTTCGGTTTGCATTTACCAACAGACAGAAGTGCCAATAAATAGTTTATACATGCGACTTTAATTAGGTTTTATATATGATGCAGCCATATTGAATGCCAAACTCAGGCTATTTAGCAACTTCAGGACATTTCTGACTAGGAACTAAAATCTGACTCTGAAGACAAAGAGAATGCACCATTATTCTAAACAAAAACGCAGAGTTTCTACTGCCAGTAAAACATTAACAGCAAAACCTAATTCCTCAGCTAGCTGTTTAAATGGAAATAAAAAAAAAGTTTGTTCATGGATTTTCAGTGGTTGGAGGGTATCTTCTGTTTGGATCATGAAAGAATAAGTGAGTGCATCTTCGTTAGTGTGGAGGGTGTGTGTGTGTGTTTTGGAGTGTGGGGGCATCCTTAGAGAGCCTTGAACAGGGAGGATGTTGGTGGAAAAAAGTAGGAAAACAAAACATCTGTGTGGTAATTGGGCTCCCCTTAGTATTGTAAGGCATACATTGACATCTGTTTGATAATTGGCTACCCTGGCTCCTCAGTGTGTGTCATGCTAAATGGTGGTTTGGAGGGAAGAAATGAGGAGAGGTGTGTATGTGTGTTTCTGTGTGTGCGCATATGTATATTAATGGGGGAAGGGATACTTATTTATATTTGCTGTAAAAAGCTCCACAGGTCTCTCGCAACAAAGGCCCCAGAGAGGAGATGTGAGTGAGCTCACAGCTTCCATTAGGCCCCACAAATCAGGAAAAAGAAGATACATATAGAGTGGCGAGTGTCAAGTGATTGTTTACAGCCTCTTGTACTCGGCCTCCTGGGTCCGCAGGCGCAGTGATTCGAGCCACAGAGCCTCGGGCGATATTAGCCGCTTCCGCAATTTGTTCTGAGCTTCAGAGGGGAGAGGCCGTCAAATTGCATAGATAAATATGCTGAATAATTGATGCGGTGCATGGCGGGGAGCTGTTTGGGAGCATAGCAGAGATTGCTGGTGATGCCTGCCTGCCTGTGCATCCTGTGCATGTAGACAGTCTGTCTGAATCTGAGACGAAGGCCTGGCGTGTGTGATTTTTTTTCCTCCATATTCTCATCGGGCCTCCGCATTGAAACACTCACTCTTATCCTGACGCACACTCAGATCTGCTCAATCAATCCTCAATATGTCAGGCCAGGCTATGGGGCTTTTTAAAGGATCTTTGATCCAAGTCTTTACATCATCCTCCGAGTCTCATCGCTTCTTGTATGAACAGAATTCATGCTTTTGCCAGGCAGTCATCAGATGGGAGGGTTTAAGCTCAACTAATTCCAAGTAATACCTTATAATACCTACCTATTTTATAATCCTGCAGATCTATACAGAGTGTTGGGGCTTATAGTAATGGGTAAAGGATTACGTTGACGCATGGGAAGTGGTCAGCAGGGTCTGCTGGGACCTATGGGACAGTTAAGAGCTCGAAGATGGAAGGTCCTGCAGGGACTGAGATGATTTGGGAGTTGCTCTTCCTTGCTCCATCTCGCCCTGCCTTGATGCTGTCTAATGTGAGAGCTTGCAGTCAGGGGAGGAAAAAGGAATAGTTGTAAAGACAGAGGGATTTCAGATCCTCAGGGCTCAGCACATCCACGAAGGGCTCTACCAGGATTTAACCACCAATGAAGAACCCTATAACATGCCGCACGTCTTTCCAGACTTCCATCCCCTTCCTCAAACCCCCCCTCCACTTCTCTCCACCAAACACCCTTTGAAAAAGTGTGGTATTTCACATGCAGAGGTGTTTAGAATAATAGCAGGAATCACTCCTTTTCATGTAGTCTCTTTTCAGCGCAGACATGCGTGCCAGCGGTGTTCTCCACCGTTTGATTCCGGGAGCCTTGAAGATGCGAGGGAAGAGGGATGTGAGGGCTGCTTATCTCTCCCTGACACAGCCAATCATGTCGCTGAATGACAGTCCGAACCCAGCTGATACCCCCCACCCTCCAACCAACCCCCCACCACACACACTTACTATCCATTTCTTCTCTCTTATCTCCCACCTCCTCTTCTTTTTGTTACTTGACATTTTCTGTACTCCTTTCCCTCCTTGTTTTGTTCCCCTTTCTCTGGTTTCTTTCATATCTCCTTCTTCCCTCCTTTTCTGCCTGATTGAAAGCGTCCTTTTCTCCACAGCACTTTGGGGGCTGCCTTTACCCTCCTCACCCCACCCCCATCAGTTGTGTGGGTGCAACTGTGGTGCTCGCTGATAAACACGGGGACAGGGGTGGCAAAAGCTCCCATCTCCCGCTTCCACACCCAGACTCAGCCAGGGGTTGTGAGCACTGAGCAAAAGAAAGGAGAGAAAACTAACTTTATTGCACCCTGGTGTGCGGTGACAAAACGACTATTTGTATGAGCACGACAGTCCATCACATCCTCTCTCTCCCTCTCTCTCACTCACTCTCTCTCACTCTCTCTTGTACAATGTTGCTTGCCTGCTGCTGACTGCAGATCCAGTCTGTGTTGCAGGAGAAAAGAGCCAGTAGAGAAATTGGCAGAATCTACAACAACAGCTGCCAAAATAAAAGGGACATTTGCACCAATTAGGCTCGATGTAGATCCACTGAACAGAGTTTTGTGGTCGAATTACAATTTTCTTACTTTAAACATTTTCAAACCTGGCGTGTTCCATCAGAGAAAGAGTTTCAAAGCTGAAAATAATAATACTATCAGCCTTCCTGTTATCTGCTGAAAGTTTAGCTCTGTCTGGAAAACGATTCAATTTTTCAGCTTTTAACCGGTTGGCCACCAGTCAGGATAGGGCAAACTCAAAATCACATTTGTATCTCGGTTCATCTCGAATTCAAACTAATAAACCAAACTGAACTTTAATGTAATTAAGCTGTATTGGTGATTTCTAAAAAGGCATAATATATTTTACTATGAACAATATACTGTAGCCGCAACCCCAGGGCGGCAAAGCCTAGGGGGGCAACACAAATAATTTGTAAATTGTGCCTTGAACAATGAAGTGGTTCTTTCTGAATGTCCACCCAATGGGGAGAGTGTGTAATGACTAATTGCTTCAAAATTGGTATCTGATTCATCGCTTTCAAATCAGCACTAAGTGAAAGGGCTTTTTCACTGTATTTTGAACAGGTGTAGATTAACATCTAAAATTCAGTAGTTCAAATAATCAATCTGGGACTGGATAATTCTTCACTGTACAGGGATTCCTTAAAAATACAGTTTGAAAGTGATGAAACTGTAATTCTTTTCTTATATTTTATTCTAGTCCTTCGAGGTTGCAGAGGGAGGGGCACTTCCCAGAACCACCACTGCTAGGTTGCATCTACAGATAAAGATGAGCGATGTTTCCATAGTGATGAATTGGTAGTGCTTGACTTTAAAGAGATAAAGCAGGATGGGTTGCATCGTCTGGCAAGAAAAAAGAAAAAATGTAATTTAATCTCTGAAGCGTAACTGAAGCGTAATTTCCCACATTGTTGCAGTGCAATATAATTTTTTCAGGTTAAACACAATCCGGCATTTTAAAAACAGCAGTTTTGGAATTTTCTGCCTTTTTTTTTGCAATTAACATTCATTCTAAGGAACATTACCTTCAGGCCTAATTTATTGATGAGGCAGTCCCAGACGATTTGTTATCTCTCTGCTTCTTTCTTGCAGAACCTGGGCGGTTTGAGCAGCTCGTGAAATCCCCACCCTTCCCCTCCAGCTCTCTCCTGCTGCACACCGTCGAGCGGAGGATGAGGGGGATGGGAGGCAGGAGAGAAGGTGGAGGGGAGTGACCGCTTGCTCCCGTCTCGACCACGGGTATTCTTGGGTTGATAATACAGATGTCGATGTTATTGCTTGAGAATACGCGTAGCTGAGCGGAAGCCATCTTCATCAGATGTGTTTTCACCCTGATGTGGACAGCTGCAGTGGTTGTGGTAATCTTCACCTAAAGTCCTGCTTGTTGTCCCCTCTTCTTCCTCCCCCTCAGTCCTTCCTCTTCCTCTATACAGCATCCTCCTCTCTGCCTCTCTGCAGGAAGTAAGCTCCTTCCAAGCGTGCATCACACACCTTTTTAGCTCTGATTGTTCATCCGCTTGACAGATGCCCTTATCAGAGTCAAGAGAAGAGGGAGAATCCAATAAGTGCACATGGTGGCAGTGGGGGGAGGAGGGCAGCAAGACATGACTCTGCTCGACAGGACAGAGGGTCCAAGCAGTCGCACTGGATCCTGTGGCTCATCGCGTATAAGGTCACAGTCAAAGAGCAAATCCAATATCCAGACAGGCCGGCGGGGGAGACGGGCGGGCAAACAGGCTGGCGGGCAGGTAGGGGCATGGGCGGGAGCACATTTAGATAGGAGCAGATAAATCTCAGTCTACTTTCAGCTGTTTCTTCAGACTGCCTGGAAGAGAAGCAGACAAAGAGAAACAGGGACAAGGGGACTGACTAGCAGTCAGCGGCATGCAGAACACATGTGATATCTGTGAAAAAAGGCTTGTCTGAGTCCAGAGGTAGATGGTAACACATAGCTGCAGGTACATTTAGTCAGACTGTGTGTTTTAATACTTCTTTCAGGTACTTGTTCAGTTTAGAGGGAAATATTTTTCCACTGACTGAGATTTTCTTACAAAATAAAAAGAAACTTTCACTCAACAAAAAATGTGAGCCTCTCATTCGAGCTTTGGAAACAAAATAAGGAAAACATCCCAGCAGCAAATATCTATGGTGGATACATTTATGGCCCCCCTTGGGTAAAGATGTGTAGGACATCCTCCAAATAGAAAAAAAAAAATCTCTTTTCGTTTGAATAAATGTATTAAGTGGGGAATAATCCCAAGATCAGAAAAAAAACATGTTTTAACAAACTCACCTGTGGCACAAATGTTGGTATCCCAAAGCAAATAAAGTAACCTGAAACGGAACTTGAGACTCTTTCAGGTGACTCTGGCTAAGTGGGGAGAGTAGGCATCTTGCAATCTGAAAGTTGAGGGTTCGATACCAGCCATCTCCTGCTACATGTCGATGTACCCCTGGGCAAGGCACTTAACCTCAAGTTGCCTACCAAGTGCTTTTAGCGGTTGGTATGACTGGAAAAGTGCTGTGTAAGTTCAGCCCATTTAAAGGTAACTAACAATTGTCCAGAGTTTCTAGGAGCCTCTGATTCAGTCTCCACAACTTTCTAATTCCTGAGGACTTGAAATATGACATAACAAAGAGGCCAATTTCTTTTAGCTACTCTTTGAAGTTGACAAGACAAGAGAACATGTCAGTTAAGTAAGGCAAATATGTGTTGATCTCCACAGGTCAGGAAATGACTGCATGGCATAGCTACTCACCTCAGCTGACCCATATCTACAGCAATAAATAAAAAGTCTGAATCAACTGGAATTGTGTTAAAAGAGGCTGAAGGCAGACCCAGGGTTCATCAGAGAACTGCGGCTAACTGGCATCATGGGGTCATCAAGTAACAACCATCAGACGCCATCTATACAGCAACCAGTTTAGCAGCACATTTTTGTTTCAGCTTTAGACATCCTATTTTGAAAAATAGTTGTTTTAGTCACATTTTATTATTTGTTGTCTTTTAGTTTTAGTCAACTACATTTATGTAAATGTAGCAGACTAAACTATAAACTCATGGAGGAATGGATTTCTAGTGCATGTTACATCTTTAAGGAAAATCAGTTCTTCATACCTATGTGAACTATTTATCCAGGAGGAAATGGAATTAAAGTTACACAGAGAGACTGATTTACTTGTTATTTGAGCCAACGTTTATAAAATGTTACTTTTTCAAGTGGAATTGTATACAGAATACACACAGTGATCAAAAAAATTAAACAATGTAAATAAAATGCAACAATCTGAAACATCATGATAACATTTATCCTTTCAAAAGCTAAAATTTCCAGGGTTTTTTTTTATTTAATTGTACAAGCAATATTACTATTAGGTTTGTTTGATCTGTTTACAGTTTATGAAATATGAACACTTTTTCCATGTAACTGCTAAATATATAATTTCATTCACTTCCTACTGTTTAAGATTAAGTCTCACCGGCTATTTTCCAAACATATCCCACCTTTGTACATGACTAAAAAAAGACTTCACTGGCCTTTAACTCCCTGCAACATTTAGTCTCACTTTTACTAGTTGAAATTTTCATTTCATCATAGTTTTTGTCATTCAGAATTTTTTGTTACTTTTAGTGTATTTGTCAGCAGGAAAAAATGGTTGTTGACGAAAGCCACGATGAAAATATATTGTTGACAAAGCTAACATTGGGACTGTGTGATGTTGCGAGGTTACACCGAAATTGAGCTTTTGGGCAACAAGCACTTCAGGTGGGTTTGGCATGAAACAAAGGAAGAATGTTTGGATAAGCAGACATGCCCATTGTGAAGTATGTGTGATGCTGTGGGTCTGTTTCTCTTCCAAAGGTCCTGGTAACTTTGGGCGTATTCACATTGCTGGTCCATTCCAGGGATCGGTGAAGTGAGAAAGTTCACACCTTCATTTGGCACAGTTTGCTATCACGCAGAGATTTTTAGACCGGACCAATTAATGTCGTGCAGTTGCAACGACATTTTTCGTGGGTGGTATCACTCCAGTATTGCACTGATCAAGAAGAAAAAAAGCATGAAGATGAAAGTCCGTCTTATCAGGGTTTCTGTTGTTACTTCGGTGCTTAAATGTAGATATGTGCCTGCACTACTCTACTACTCTACATAGCCCCACAAGACATTTACAAACCCTTACATCTTTGGATTCCCCCTCTCACTATGTTTTTTTTCTTCTAGTCAAATGCGTTGTTCTTACATCACATCGCATGGTACACTGGAAACGGCACGAGTTTACACTACAAGCGAACCATGCCGAGACCGACAGTTGTAACAGTGCCAGGGTACGGTTCTCTGGTCAGTTTCAGGCTCTGGGATCGGTTCGCACCAGCATCTAGAAACCAGACTCTGGCATGGTACAAGTGTTTCAAAGATTTGGTGTGAATATTCTGTTTGCTACAATCGATGGCATCATGAAGTCTACAGATTATTAATAAAAATCTGGTCCACTCTACCAGAAAACTGAAAATGGCTCATAATCGGTTCTTTCAGCAGGATAATGTTCCAAAGCAAGTTAAATATACACCTAAAGGGTTTGAAGAGAAGACCCAGAACTCTGGATGAGCTAGAGGATTTGTGCAAAGAGGAAAGATCCCTCTCTAAGTATGCTTTAAACTTGTGAAATGAAATGAGAAACATGACTTCTGTCCTATTTGCCGAAGATAGTTTTACAAAGCATTGAAAGCAGGGGTACTAATATTTGTGCCACCAGTGACTTTTTTAAATTATTATTTTCAAACATGGGATTGTGTCACCACTGAATAAATCTACTCAATTTAAATGTTGGATTTGTTTTTTTTGTGTGTCTAACTGTGCTGCTTCAACAAAATAGTTTATTTGTACACAGCTTAACCTGGTAGCCAACATAAATGTGGAACTTTACATACAGTAAATCCAGGTGGTTTAAAGCTGCAAATCTTTTGTATTTGGTGCAAATGGTGACAGGTGGAAATCTTATGACGAACTTACATTTATACAAACTTGACTTTATATAAACTTTTATAAGCCTGACTCAAATTCCCATGAGTGAAAAGGGTTAATACAATTTACATGTCTTTGCAGTGGTACAGTGTGGGGTGGTCTCATTGTCAAATTTCCCTCATTTCAGTCTTCTTTACAAAGCACTGGATCATATTAGTGTTATTGTAATAGGGTGTAACAAGATTATTCAAATCTCTCTATTTCACAGTGGGCGAATGTGATGCCGGGGCTCATCCAAAAAGGCCCTTTGACAGAAACTGTGTCTGTGTGCTAAACCCTGGAAATTCCCAGCCAAGAGGATTCTCCACGCCACTCCCCGGAGACTCCGCTCACATCAGCGCCGCTTCCTGCCTGTCGCCGTGCATGTGTCAGCCTGTGCATGAGTGTGAGAGCAATGTCTCTGCCGCTTCTTCCACACGGCAATTAAAGGTCCCATTGATTTCTCTGCCTACACCGATTACCTGCTTCACTAGTCTGGTTTTCCTGCAGTATCTGATTAATACTGAGAATATACACAGTAAGCTGGGAAAACGACACAAACACCTTATACTTTCAACTGTTTCCAGTAGGAACATACCGAAAATACTGGAGTGTGTCAAACTATTTGTTTTTGAGCTCCTAATATTTGATGGTCTATAGAAATATCTGAGCTATTAAATTATAGTTAATTTACATTTTAATAACATTTTTTATTAGTCTGGAAAAAATATAGTGCCTTACAACATAATTTCTACTCACTGAACCTTTTCATATTCTGTCACATTACAACCCCATACATCAATGCATATTGTATGTGATAGAGCAACACAAAGCAGAGTAGAGGTATGAAGTGGAAGAATAATAATACATGATTTAAATATTTTTTAGAGTGAAAAATCTAAAAATGTGGAGTGCATTTGTATTCGGCCCCCTTGAGTCAATACTTTGGGAACCACATTTTGCTCCAATTACAATAGCAGGTTTATTGTGGTATGTACCATCTAGAGACTGACATTTGTGTCCATTCTTGATTGTGAAATGGCTCAAGCTTGCGTGGTTGGAGGGCAGCTGTAAACATCAATCTTCAAGTCTACAGAATAGTAACTGATTTAGGTCAGGACTTCCACTAAAACATTTTAACACATGAATATTCTTCATTCACAACCAAGCAGTTGTAGCTCTGGCTGTATGCTCAGGGGTGTTGTACTGCTGGAAGCTGAACCTCCACTCCAGTTTCAAATCTTTTACAGCCTCCAACAAGTTTTCTTTAAAATCGTCATGTATTTAGCTCTATCCATCTCCCCATTTACTCCAGCTTCCCTTCTGAAGACGGCATCCCCACAGCATAATGCTGCCACTACGTTTCACTGTGGGGATGGTGTACTCAAGTTCAGTTTTGGCCTCATTTGACCAGAGCACATTTTTCCTCATATTTGCTGTGTCCCTACATATTTTTAGCACACATCAAATTGGACTTCATACGAGTTTTTACAATGACTTTCTTTTTGCCACTCTTGCATAAAGGCCTGATTTGTGGAGTGCATGACTAACAGGTTTTCCGTCGGCAGAGTCTCCCACATGAGTATGGTTCTCTGCAGCTCCTTCAGAGTAACCATTGCCATCTTGGCTGCTTCTGTGATTGGTGCTCCTCTTGACCATCCTGTTAGTTTAGGTGGATGTCCATATATGTGTTAGTAGGTTTGTAGTTGTCCCATTCTGATTCCATTTTCAGATGTTCTATAATCTAACCCTGCTGTAAAATTCTCCATAACTTTGTCCCTGACCTGTCTGCTGTCTTCCGTGAACAGATGAATTTATCCTGACATGAGATTAGACAAAGGTGGACTCTGTTTACTAAATAGGAGATTAGCTATATTGGGTTTTATTTATAGGAATCAGAGTGAAGGGGGTTGAATGTAAATACCTGCAACACTTTTCATTCTTTTTTGTTAAACAAATATGAGATATGTATTGTTTTCCGTCCACTTAACAGCAAGGCCCCGTATTCATTTATCACATCAAGTTCCAACAAAATACATTGATGCTTGTGCTGTAATTTGACAAAATGTGTTTCAAGAGGTGTGGATACTTTTTTAAGGCAGAGTATAAGTGTCCGTAGGAGAATTTGGTACTACCAGAAAGAATACGTTTTGCAAAAGTAAGGTGGTTGTCTTTTCTATTGATCAAGAGTTTTCAGATTTCTTATTAAATATCAAAGTAAGCCTTTATCCACAGAGAACTGTACCGTATCAGCTTGCATCAAATTTCACCTTTATCCTATGAACAGATCTTAATCAAGTTCACCCAGAGTTTTAAATTTCATGGTGGCAAAACAGATAAAATCAACAGAGCTCAATCCTTGTGGGATTTATTGTGTGAAAACCACACAATGGGTTGAATGGGTCTCATTTCATTCAGATGTATCTGGTAAATATTTACGTTACACAAAATACGCTTGCTGACAAAAATAGTTATTCAAAACGAATACCTTCAGTTGAATGTGATTTGATACACACGCAGATCAGTAAAGGATTATTTGATTTGCAAGGAACTGGCCTAGAAAAGGCACCAGAAGGCAAGGCAGGAGTGATTGTATCATGAGTCGAGCAATAGTGTTATTTGCAGTTTCTGGAGCATCTGACAGCCAGTCAAAATAGCGAGAATATATTCACAGACACTGAGGATGCCTTGTAGATACATTTGGCAGCAATACCAGCATTTTAACAGAGTCTAATAGGAGTTGGATTGTTGATTTGTACAAGGCTGGGCTGCAATTGCAACTGTGGGGTGTACAGTTTTCACAGTGGTCCAATGCTGTTCCTCAACATGTTATAAGGAGCAAGCCCCACATGCCAGGCAATGGCAGTGGTGGCATTACTTGACTCGTGATGTCACCACTAACGCCATCTGGTGACTGTGCTAAAGATGCTGAAGACAGTGGACTCCTTACTACCTATTTACCTACAATGCTGATATATTGCCCTAATTTAGGACACATAAAAACAGGTTGCTTGTGAGGTATGTCAAAAAAAGCTGTTTCTGTCCAACCATTATATATGTAAGTGTGTATAGTTTGTTAATCTCTGGGACTTAAGTGGAACCGTGTGCTTTGGTCAGATAAGACAAAAATGTAAAAGCATTTCATCCCTAGTGTGAAGTACGGTGGAAGATCAACTGTGCTATGGCTCTTTGGAACCCACAGCACCATGGGTTTGAAATACCAGGAGATTTTAAGTAAAAAGCTGGTGAACTTGACCAGTACAGTAAAAATCAGTTACCACTGCGTCTTTCAATGGGACAGTGATCTAAAATAATGTCCAAATGAGCATAGATATGGTTAAATTTCTCCAGATGCGTGGGGCATGAAACAAAGGATGGATACATGGAAAAGCACCTCCTCCGCATTATTAAATATGCAGATAGATATCTGATGTTTTTCCTCCAAGGGTTTAGGGAATGCATTTATTCATTCAAATGTGTGAATATTGTGGTGACCTTTGTGATCAGTGAGAGCAGTAAAGCGCCATATAAGGGCTGTCCGTTTACCATTGCAAATTTACCTTGCAAACTGAATCCTTAACAAACCATCTTAAGGAAAATATTGGATTCAGCCAAAGATGTGTCATACAATGAGCAGCATGAGTAAAAATATCTGGGCATTCCAAAAAAGTCTTTGGGTTGCTGATCCTGCATTGCTCAAGATGAAAAAATTTGGGAAGCCAAAATGAAATGAATTCATCTCCTTGATAAAAATGATTTTTAAAATTTCAATCAAACAGCATGTTGTACCTCATGCTGACCGTTTGTATGAGGCTGCTTCTGCTGCTTTCTTCTTGCCACCCTCGGTGGAATGTAGCAACATACACTACAAAATTGGCATCTTTTCATAAAGACTTTATCACACATTCTTACAGTAACAAGATCTCTATTGGCAACCAACGCTACCTACAAAGAGTCTTCTCGTATGTTCGGCACAGAAGTCTGTGGAGATAAGAAACAAACGTTAGGAAAACGCACCACTGCAATCCATAAATTGATTGTTGTAATAAGTGGAATATTCTGAATCTAAATCTGGCTCTCATTTATTTTAACTCTGCGTCCACACACAGGTTCTGTTTTAAGCGAACAGCCTACACTGTATATATAAAGTGCTGTATAATCAGTAAGACTGCCTACACCCCCAACACTCAAATCAACCTTACTTCTTCATTTTTAATTCCCGTAGGGCTGATGATGGTGAGCATGATTAATCTATTGCTTCAACCCTCTAACAGTGCGCCACCTGTCAACAGGAAAACAATGAAATGACCAATAGCATGTTTCCTACACGATTGAGCTAAAAACAGTGTGACCCTGATCAGCTAATGCCACATTTTGTCACATTACAGCCACAACCTTCAAGGTATTTTTTGGGATTGTATGTGACACACTCAAAGAAAGTAAAACCTAATTGGGGAAGCTGAAAAAAAATGATACATAGTTTTAGAAATTGTTTACAAATCATAATTGGAAAGATGTGAAGTGCTTTGCTCACTTTTATTCCCCTAAATTAAATGCAGCGCAGCTTAATACCTTCAGAAATAGAATTAGCTTTTGAGTCATTTAATATCAGCATACATGCAGTTGTTCTTTGAAGAGCTCAGAGGTTTGTTAGAGAACAATAGTGAACAAGCAGCATCATGAAAACCAAGGAACAAAACCGAAAATAAACCCACCAAAACATATCTGTCCACCTGAAATGATTGGCATTAATAAGAGAAGCAGCCAAGAGATCCATGGTAACTAGAGGAGCTACAGAAACCAAAGCTCAGGTGTGAGAATCTGTTGAGAGAAGATCTATTAGTGATCGATAATTCAATAGAAGAGTGGCAAAAAGGAAAAAACTGTTGAAAAAAAGCCACGAGAACTTCTTTTATCAGTTTGGCACAAACCATGTAGGCGGCACAGTAAATATGTGGACAAAGGTTCTCTGGTCAGATAAGACCAAAATTGAAAAATGTTATGTGTGAACTCCCCTTCCTCCTTGTGAAGGATGGTGGTGGCAGCATCATGCTGTGAGGACGTTTTTTTCAGCAGGGGCCTAAATCCAATAAAGAATCTTTGGCAAACAAGATTGCTGTTGACATTAAATCCGTATATCATTTTCCTTCCGCATCATAACTTTGCACTACTTTGTGCTGGTCTATCACATAAAATCCCAAAAAGTTTGTGGTTGTGACAACCTGTGAAACGGGGGTCTGAATACTTTTGCAAGGCACTGCATGTTCCCCTATATACCGCCTTCTCTACCAACCACAACAGCGAAGCAAACAGAGACAATAGAGTCTGAATGAATAAGAGTGTTTTGGATGTGGCCACGCAGTGATAGCGGTAATTTCCTCCTCGATGGGTCACTCCATTACAATTACCCTGTAGTATTTATCCAGACAAACAAAGAGTCCTGGTTCGTGCAGGAGGGGGGTCAGGCTGCGGGCCACTGACAGATAGATGGAAGGAGACAGAGGAGATATTGTGGATAAATTAGGATGGGAGGGAGAGCAGGGGACCGAGGGACAGAGGGAGGAAATCACAGTGCAATAAGAGCCCTCTCATTAGGGCCTGTCTTTATCACCGTACAGCTCCTATGAGATGTGGCAGATGAGAGGAGGGAACAGAAGGCCAGGAGGAGAGCACAGCTCAGATTAGGATCCTTATTGCTATGATAATCACTGTTTGTCATCCGCCGCGCACGTTTCACACCTGTGGTAAATGCAGATGGTCTACTTAGTTAGCGCCCAGGTCGTGTCAGACATGTGTGTGCATGTGTGTGCGAGCATAAAACGGTAACAGTGTGTGCGCACGAGGGAGCTGGAGAAAGTGTGTGTGAAGCAGTAATAACTCAGAGCGTGCTTGCAGATGTGTGTGTGCTTCAAGTGCGCACGTGAAGGCAAGGCATGGACACATTTAGAATGAACAAATAGATAAAGATAGAATTAAATAAATAAGTAACAATCACATGCATTGCTCAGGGTGCCTGGCAACCGGATCTCTCCGTTGCCTTGGAAACAGTTGCTACAGAAAGTGAGGTGATTGGCAACCGTGACAACGAGGAGGGAATAACATTTGACCCCGCTCGCTGACAACAGGGAGGCGTGTTGGAGGGGTGGGGGGACAGAGAGTCGGAGGGGGGAGAAATAGAGAGAGATGGAGAGAATAGATGGAGGTTGGGATCAGATAGGACTGCACTGAAGCTGCTTAGCTCTTACTCCTTCCTTAACACACACGCACGCACACACACACACACAAAACCTCTTCCCCCTGGCTCACAAACACACACTCACTGACACTGTAACACCATGAATTCATGCATACACACACACACACACTGTGCCAACCCTAACTCACACTCTGCCACCCACCATCATAGCACACAGTTGTATTCAGGACTCAACACATTACACTTTAAATCTACACTTCCCCTGTCACATGTAGAATCTGAGCAGGGTGTGTTTGACTTGGCGCGACAGCATTCACAAAGACGGCTCAGCTTTGTGAATGTTGTTCAACACCTTCCATACATTTCAAGCATAAATATAACCCTCCCACATAATACAGTTCAGACACGTATTGGACTTTGTTTTGCTCCTGAAGCTACACAGAAGGCAGTGTGAAACCACGTCGCCAAGAGGAAAACCTCTCTCCTCCCTGTTCTGTATCTCCACCTTCTCCTCCTCTTCCTTCTATTCCACCGCGCTTTCCATCTTTCCATCCTGCTCTTTGCCTGGCTAAACTAATAAGGGTGTGATTAATGGTCTGCTAATTGCTGTAATCTCAGTTAATTAGAGTGGAGATTCTTCAGTGGTGGAGTGCTTCGGGAGAGATGCATGTTGCACTGATCTGGAGGTTCAGAACTGGCAACACTCCACAGCTCAGACAAAGAGACGCAATCGCATGCTCAGAAAACACCGTAGTACTATCACACTCCATGGGCTTTATACCCATTGAGGCATGCAAACAAGTGATGGATTTTGAAGCGGATAACGTCAGAGATAAAGGTGTTACACATGAATAAACAACAGCACTCACTGTCTGCTTATGTTTGGGAAACAAATCCTCAGACAAAGACATTCCCAACACAAATATTCTAAATAGAAAGTGTGCTTTATTAAAAACAACTGTTATAAAAATGTAGAGAACTGATTCTGAATAATATCACACTAAAGCTTTCACACAATGCATTTGTAGCACAGAATGCATTAAAAAGCATTTCATTAAATAAAATTTATAACAGCAAACAAATCTAACTACTCCTGATGGAGATGGAGATTAAAGGCTCAGGTATTCTCTATTGCTGATTAAGATTTAGCATTTTGAAATGATCTGTTACTCCAGAAAGGCCAAAAATGGTTGATGCACATAATTAGAATTTTTGGGTTGGAGGTCCTGGGGAGGAAGTCCCGAGGATCGGGTGCCAGAATACCCTTATCATAGCCCAGTAGAGACACTGTTTACTTTCCCAGAACGAGCATGGGCTTCTGTCAGCTCTCTCAGCTCCATTTCCCTCGACTGGAAAGGGTCATCAGCCTCTGCTCACGCAGTTGCTGTCTGCCCAGGGGAGGTTTCTCTGAGGCTGGAAGGCTGTTGGACAGGTGATAGTTCCTCTCATTGGAATTCAGAGCCAAATTATAAGCACATTTCTTGCAATTCAACTAAATCTTACACAAGTAAATCCGTTTTGTTTGTTGACTTGATAGGACATGGCTTTTTGGAACCAAGTGTCTCAGCTGGTCAGAGGTACATCATTGTGTCCGTCTCTCTGGCTCTCTCAACCGTTTCTTCCCATCTCTTCCTTATAACTATTGACTGAGCTCTCACCAGCACACAGAAGGCAGTGTTTTTGACATGTCGACACTGATATACATGTTATCAGCCAAGGCCAAAAAGAATTGTTATCCTTTCAAAGCTATTTGTCTACACCTTAGATTCTACACCTTAGAATCTAAGCTTCTGCATCTTTCTTGGAAGAGCAGCGTGATGAAGGTCTGACACTTGCACTACAAAGGGGCAAAGACAAGATTACATATCGTTCACTGAGTTTTAACTTGACACAAGAAAATCATTACCTTTAAGAACATTTCAATTTGAAAACATTTTAACATACATATAAACACTGTGTTGCATTGCAATTTCAAAAGGACAGTCTGTGGAATTAAAAATTGTTTTAATCTAATATCTGCAAAAGGCAATTTCAATAGTCTTGGTCAGAATAATGAAAAATATACACTCACCGGCCACTTTATTAGGTACACGTTGCTAGTACTGGGTTGGACCCCCTTTTGCCAACAGAACTGGCTTAATCAGCGTGGATTCAACAAGGTACTGGAAACATTCCTCAGAGAGTTTGGTCCATATTGACATGATAGCATCACACAGATGCTGCAGATTTGTCGGCTGCATCCATAATGCGAATTTCCCGTTCCACCACATCCCAAAGGTGCTCTATTGGATTGAGATCTGGTGACTGTGGAGGCCATTTGAATACCGTGAACTCATTGTCATGTTCAAGAAACCAGTCTGAGAGGATTCGTGCTTTATGACATGGCGCGTTATCCTGCTGGAAGTAACCATCAGAAGATGGGTACACTGTGGTCATAAAGGGATGGACATGGTCAGCAACAATACTCAGGTAGGCTGTGGCATTGACATTATGCTCAATTAGTATTAAGGGGCCCAAAGTGTGGTAAAGACAATATCCCCCACACCATTACACCACCACCAGCAGCGTGAACCGTTGATACAAGGCAGGATGGATCCATGCTTTCATGTTGTTGACGCCAAATTATGACCCTACCATCCGAATGTTGCAGCAGAAATCGAGACTCATCAGACCACCGTTTTGCCAATCTTCATTTGTCCAATTTTGGTGAACCTGTGCAAATTATAGCCTCCGTTTCTTGTTCTTAGCTGACATGAGTGGCACCCAATGTGGTCTTCTGCTGCTGTAGCCCATCCGCCTCGAGGTTCCATGTGTTGTGCGTTCAGAGATGCTCTTCTGCATCACTTGGTTGTTACGAGTGGTTATTTGAGTTACTGTTGCCTTTCTATCAGCTCCAACCAGCCTGGCCATTCTCCTCTGACCTCTGGGATCAACAAGGCATTTGCACCCACAGAACTGCCGCTCACTGGATATTTTCTCTTTTTGGACCATTCTCTGTAAACCCTAGAGATGGTAGTGCATGAAAATCCCAGTAGATAAGCAGTTTCTGAAATACTCAGACCAGCCCGTCTGGCACCAACAACCATGCCACGTTCAAAGTCACTTAAATCACCTTTCTTCCCCATTCTGATGCTCGGTTTGAACTACAGCAGATTGTCTTGACCATTTCTACATGTCTAAATGCATTGAGTTGCTGCCATGTGATTGGCTGATTAGAAATTTGCGTTAACGAGCATCTGGACAGGTGTACCTAATAAAGTGGCCAGTGAGTGTATGTTGTTGAAGGTCAGTTTTAGTGAATTTTTTCCATGCTACAAAGACATGAAACAAAGTTTAACTAAAAACTTTAAATTTAGTCTGCATTCTGATTCATTTGAATAGTCTCTTCAATATGAACAAATACACTGCACAAAAAAATAAAGGGAACACTGAAACAACACAGTATAACTCCAAGTAAATCAAACTTCTGTGAAATCAAACTGTCCACTTAGGAAGCAACACAATCAATTTCACATGCTGTTGTACAAATGGAATAGACAACAGGGGGAAATCTTTGGCGATTAGCAAGACACACTCAATAAAGGAGTGGTTCTGCAGGTGGGGACCACAGACCACTTCTCAGTACCTATGCTTTCTGGCTGATGTTTTGGTCACTTTTGAATGTTGGTGGTGCTTTCACACTCGTGGTAGCATGAGACGAACTCTACAACCCACACAAGTGGCTCAGGTAGTGCAGCTCTTCCAGGATGGCACATCAATGCGAGCTGTGGCAAGAAGGTTTGCTGTGTCTGTCAGCGTAGTGTCCAGAGCCTGGAGGCGATACCAGGAGACAGGCCAGTACACCAGGAGACGTGGAGGAGGCCGTAGGAGGGCAACAACCCAGCAGCAGGACCGCTACCTCCGCCTTTGTGCAAGAAGTAACAGGAGGAGCACTGCCAGAGCCCTGCAAAATGACCTCCAGCAGGCCACAAATGTGCATGTGTCTGCACAAACGGTTAGAAACCGACTCTATGAGGATGGTATGAGGGCCCGACGTCCACAAATGAGGGTTGTGCTCACAGCCCAACACCGTACAGGACGCTTGGCATTTGCGAGAGAACACCAGGATTGGCAAATTCGCCACTAGTGCTTTGTGCTCTTCACAGATGAAAGCAGGTTCACACTGAGCACATGTGACAGACATGACAGAGTCTGGAGACACCGTGGAGAGCGATCTGCTGCCTGCAACATCCTTCAGCATGACCGGTTTAGCAGTGGATCAGTAATGGTGTGGGGCGGCATTTCTTTGGTGGGCCACACGGCCCTCCATGTGCTCGCCAGAGGTTGCCTGACTGCCATTAGGTACCAAGATGAGATCCTCAGACCCCTTGTGAGACCATATGCTGGTGCGGTTGGCCCTGGGTTCCTCCTAATGCAGGACAATGCTAGAGCTCATGTGGCTGGAGTGTGTCAGCAGTTCCTGTAAGATGAAGACATTGAAGCTATGGACTGGCCCGCCCGTTCCCCAGACCTGAATCTGATTGAGCACATCTGGGACATCATGTCTCACTCCATCCACCAATGTCACGTTGCACCACAGACTGTCCAGGAGTTGGTGGATGCTTTAGGTCTGGGAGGAGATCCCTCAGGAGACCATCCACCGTCTCATCAGGAGCATGCCCAGGCGTTGTAGGGAGGTCATACAGGCACGTGGAGGCCACACACAATACTGAGCCTCATTTTGACTTGTTTTAAGGACATTACATCAAAGTTGGATCAGCCTGTAGTGTGTTTTTCCACTTTAACTTTGTGTGTGACTCCAAATCCAGGCCTCCATTGGTTAATAAATTTGATTTCCATTGATGATTTTTGCATGATTTTGTTGTCAGCACATTCAACTTTGTACAGAACAAAGTATTCAATGAGAATAGTTCATTCATTCAGATCTAGGATGTGTTATTTGAGTGTTCCCTTTAATTTTTTTGAGCAGTGTAGTTTGATATAACATGCAGTCTTCTTACTCAACTGGTTGAGTATGCACAGCAGCATATTCTGTCCTACGGCTTCCTCTGTGTAAAGAAACACATCCTATCGCTCTAGAAAAAAGAAGAATAACCCAACTTATAAAAGCCTGGATCTCAGCATTCACTAATTCACTAAATCAGAGCTGAAATCAGCTGGTTGTACTATATCTGGCAACTATCAGAACCTTAGCTAAAGAACTGGACGCTCCCCCAGACAATTTATTCACAAACAATTGCACATTTGTGTGGTTTGGTAAATCTGCCCCTTGGATGACTTTGATGCAAAAGTCAACTGACTGTGCAAACAACTCCATCTCACAACAGTGTGTGTCATAGACAGAAACATTGATCAAAACTGTGCAGTTTCTCAATGAAATAAAACAAACAATAATTCAGACACATTAAGCTACCTTTAGGTCCTTTGTCTGAAAACTCAGGGATGAAATAAATATTCAATATGTCAGAACCAAATGTGCTCTTTCCGAGTCTCACTGTACGGCAATTAACTTTTTTGTCAGGTTTGTGGTTTGTTGCCTTTGATAAATATTCACACCCCACGATAAATATTCACACCCCATGAGCTTTTTGTGACATTCCAATCACACACTTTAAAGTTTTTATTAGGATTTTATGCAAAGGAGCAACACAAGGTGGTGCATAACTGTATGATGCAGGAAAATCATACCAGGGGTTTTAAAAAATGTTTTACAAATAATAATCTGAAATGTGTGGAGACTATTTACAGGGAAGCTGTCCCTGCTAATGTTAATGCAAAGATGGATGTAGCTCAATACTGTGCTTTCCTAGAAGAAATTATGTTAGAGGCTGCAAAAGGCTTTAGAATAGGGTGAAGGTAGGATGATCAGTCAGAGCTAAAACCAGCAAACCTAAGGCAAACCATGAGAATTTATTTTTGGCAGATGATCTTCATCCAGTCTGACTGAACTTTTGATATTTTACGAGGCACAAATGGGCAAAAATGTCAGGCTCTAGTTGTGCAAAGCTGGTAGGGATCACAAGAATTTCAGTCTTAAATACGTTGGCTCTAGAAAGCATTACATCTGGTGGGGGTGGGCAAGATGAATATGAATGCAGTTAACACTTTTCAAGTTTTATTTGTAAAAAACTTCACTTTCCTTTTCACAATTATGCACTAATTCGTGTTCATCTATTAAATTAAAAGTCCAGTATGACGTGTTTTTACATGGCAAAGTGTGAAATATGAATCCTCTTCTGCAAACCTTCTTTACAGCTAACCAAGAAACAGCTGTGTAATATTCAATATGCAGTTGTTTATCTCAGATTGTATTTTGCATGCTTTGATATAATTGCTTGACATCTTAAACTGAATAAGATTTCTGTACAACAACAATATTTAGTTAAAGCAGTCTGAAATGTGAGCAGGTTTACTACATTTCAGCAGGGTCATATTTAAAATGCCCCCACATGAGGCAAAGTCTTTGACCTGTAAAAAGTCTCTGGCTGCAGACCCTGGTGTGTCTTTCTGGGTGTTTTTAACTAAGAGGTGTGAAGACTGGAGCCTCTGCCCCAAGGACATACATGTGCCCAGTGTCACATGTGCACACTACTGCTGACACTCAGATTCTCACTTTGCACGCAGACACAAACGCGTACACGCTCGGCAGAGCAGACCCGGGGCTCACACATCCAGGGGTAAGCGGCGACGTTGCACATGCAGTCAACGTCTCGCCTCCAACTATGAGGTGGGCCTCAGGTAAGCCGGAGTGACAGCTAGGTGTCTGCACGACGCTGTCCAGACGCGTGAGGGGAGCCGGACAGCTGGACTGCCGCCCAGATGTGGCAGGGGCCTTAAAGAACCACACACACACACATAGACACACACTCATACACCAGATGTGGCAGCGGGAGTCATAACACAGAAGGACCCAGCTGTTCCCGTGTGAAGAAGAAGGACCAGCTCTTCTCGGCTGATGGCGCCCGTCAAATTTCCGGGGACGGGGGACAAGTGGGGTTAACGCATCCTGACAATAGCTGCCAGTGAAGGTAAAGAACGACAGGTGAAGAATAGCGTGTGTGTGGTCCAGCCTTTCTGAACATCTTGTTTACTCTTAAGAAGCCTTTCTCCTGCATTTTTCTTCCGTCTTGCAGTAGTTGGTTTCATTGTGTGGGTGTGGAAAGGAATGAATTGCACATGGCACCACACTAACTTATGGCACCCCCCTCCCCTTCCCCCCTTTCTGACGCCTCCACACACACCCCCACACACATACAGGGACCTGGCACATTCTGTTCAGCTTCGTCTCAGGCCTAATGCTTTACATTAGTACCACGACGAATACACAGTGTGCCACAAAGCTTACTAAGGAGACAGCTTCTGTTCTGCAGGATTTAAAGTTCTCTGTCGTCGTTGTTGTTTCCTCCTTGTCAATAAATGCCGGCCATTGCTTTGAATATTGCCGTGATGTAACAGCTACTGAATGAAAAAGAAAGCTACCTCGCTCTGGGCCCTCTTAAGTGCAGTAACTTGAAGATTGCATCTTGTCCGCCATCTTGTGTTCATTATTAGCATAACAAAAAGCTGCAGCAGTTGTGGATATGTTATTTATTTCATTTGTGGCCTTCTGTTGGTATTTTCAAAGCCAAATGCTTTTAAGTCATTACAAGTTGTGTTTATTTACACATAATGAAAACTTTGCACACCATTTTGTTTATTTTGAATAATTTAGTGGGTCTTGTGATTTTATTTGTTCAAACCAATATGTGTTTTTTGGAAACTAAAGTTATTAATAACATATAGTAAGTGCAGAAAGTGCCTGAAATGCACTGCCTTGCAAAAGTATTTCCACCGCTATAATGCTACAGCCACGAAAATGTAGTTTCATGGTATTTTATTGTTTTTTATGTTGAGAAGCAGAAGGAAAATTGATTGATTTTCAAAGTATTCTAAAGAAGCGTGAGACGCATTTAGAAACATCTGCTCCAATTACAATTGCAATTCTTTTGGGTTTTGTTTCTACCAACATTTTTAAGGTGCTGCCACAGGTTCTCAATTGGATTTAGGTCTAGACTTGGATTGGGCCATTCTGACTCATGAATATGCTCTGATTTAAACAGCCATAGCTCTGGCTGTATGTTTATAGTTGTTTTCCTTCTAGAAGATGAATCTTCACCCCAGTCTCAAGTCTTTTGCAGCCTCAACAGGTTTTGGGCTACGATTGCCTCGTATTTAGCCCAACACATCTTCCAATAAACTGAGTAACTTCAGTGTCCTTGCTGAACAAATGCATCCCTATAGCATGATGCTGCCATCATTTTGTTTCACCATGGGGGTGACGTGTTAAGGGTTGTGTGCAGTGTTGATTTTTAGTCACACAATTTTCATGTTTGCTGTGTTCCCTGCATGGTTTGTGTCAAACTACAAAGAAGACTTCTTTTCTTTTGCCAATTTTCTGTAAACGTTGTGGAGTAGATGACTAACACTTGTCCTGTTGACAGATCCTTCCTGTTGAGTTGGTGGGTTGGTAACACTGGATAGCACACACATGGCACACTTTTCAGATTTTTCTTTGAAAAAAACATTTTCCACTGTACAATTATGTACAATTTTTGTTGGTCAGTATCATAAAATCTTATCAAAACACATTGAGGTTTATGGCTGTTATGTGGGAAAATTCTGAAAAGTTTAAGAAATGTAAACATTTTAACAAGATACAGCATATTTAGAAAGATGTGGTTATCAATGTCCTCAAAAAAGAAACTGTTTTGGTGTAGTATCTGTTCTCTGTCCATTATGCTTCTGCTAATTCTCAGAGGTAACCTTTCTGCGAGGGATGCCCAGACATCCACACATCTCCACAGTGACACCATCAAGCTCCTCATGGGGCATCCCAAAGTGTTTCCATGTCAGAAAGGATTAATCTCTCCACTGGGTTCTGGGTCTGCAGTGGAAATTATCCCAACAGCCTGAGGGAGCATATCCCAAATCAGATCTCCACAGCTCCACCCACTAATTCATTTCTATGTGGAGGAACAGAGACTGCACTCCGGGCTTTACCTGGACAAGGAGCGCTTCAACTTATCTCCAAGGCAGAGGTATCCACTTATAACTGGGATCTTAACCTTTTCGTAATGACCCATATCTTATGAGAATTCCTGAGGGTTGCAATGTAGATGGAGCTGTAAATAGTCTTCACCACAACAGACCAAACCAATGCATCACTTCAGATGAAGGCCCAATCCATCAGTCCACCTCCTGTTCCATACCTTGTGAACAAGACACCCAGAGACCTGAACTCCTCAGAATGAGGAGCTTTAGAAGCTCACTCCTGATGCCCAAAAGGCATATAGCTTTTTGGGCATCAGAAGCACACACACACACTGGGTGTGTGTCACCAGAAAAAGTTAGGACACCCTGTTAAAGCCTGCTTGTTTTACTCACATATTTGGATTTAAAGAGGTCTCAAAAGAAAAGAAGCCATTTCGATGTATGGAAAATATTCTACAAGTGGAGGACATTCAAAACAGGTGCAAACATCCCCGGGTCTGGCTATCCCAATCTCACCCTGAAATAAGACAGCAAGATGCTAAAAGAAGTCTCCAAAACCATAATGTCATGACAGGAACTGCAGCAGGAAAGTGCAGTCCAGGACGAGACGGCACAAGTCTAGTTTTTTAATGGGAGGTCTTTAAGGAGGAAACCTTTATTCTCCAAGAAAAACATGAAGGCCAGACTGACATTAGCCAGGGAGAACAGTGACAAAGGCCTGAACTTCTGGTATAATGTTCCTTGGACAGATGAGTCTAAACGTGAATTATATGGACACCACAGAGAAAACTAAAAAGAAAAACCTTATGTTGCATGTAAAGCATTGAGTGGAAGCATAATGGTTTGGGGCTCCTTTACTCCAGCAGGACCCGAAATGGCAATAAATCAACCAATAACCTGATGATAATTAAGAAACAGAAAGTCCCACCAAACTCACTGAGATATTGCAGGGTGGTTTGAGACTGAATGTACCTGCAAGAACAACCCTCAAACATCTCACAGCTGAAACAGAGGAGTGGGGAGAACTTTCTGGAGAGCAATGTCAGAGACTGCTAGATGGCTACAAGAAGCTTCTATCTGAAGATATTTTAGTGAGAGGAGGTTACACTAGCTGTTAGGGGATGGGCTGTCCTAACTCTTTCCTGTGCTAGAAAGCATTTTTGTTTATATATTTTGTTTTTAGATTTAAAAAAAAGCTTAAATACTGTTGTGTACGTGCAGTGGAATCACTGCCTTTTTCCATACAAAACAAAATTAGACAGCAATATGTGAACATTTCTAAACTATTTGTTCATATATGACATCTATTTCATGATTTTTTATCATGTAAAACAAAAGAACCTGTATTTACCCAAATCTGTTGTTTTATTGCAATGTGTTGTTAAAAGTTTCAAGGTCTAATATACACTAAAATATCCATAATTCTTGGAACACATTTTTTGACATAGTGTTTCTGAATTTCTGTTTTTGGTTTAGTTTAGTTTAGTTTAGTTTAGTTTAGCTTAGGCTTTTTGCTTTTAGGAATCTTTTTCTTGGAATAAAAACCAAAACAACATCCTCCTGTAGTCCTGTAATTTCTTTAACTTATTAAAACTGTTAAGTCATCCTGAAAAGCATAAAGCAGGTAGAGCCAGTAAATGGATAAACCTCTAAGTCTAAGTAAAACCGAACTTTGACAGGCCAATTGTTCTCAGTCCAGGAACACATACGTCCCTGCAGAAAAATAATAAATTAGACTAAACAGTTAAAATGCTGTTCTCTTTGCCTTATTTCTAATTTTTATTGCATTTAGATTTGGATTTTGACTGAGCCATTGAAACAAATGAATATTATTTACATAAATAATATATATAGAAATTCATAAATAAAACTGAATTGAATTTACACTAAACCATTCAGTAAAATCTCTGGCTGTAGTTTTTGGGTCATTGTGATGCTGAAAGGTGAACCTCCACCCCATAGTCTCAAGTCTTTTGCAGCCTCTTCCAGGTTTTCCTCCAGGATTGCCCTGTAATTAGCTTCATCCATCTTCCCATCATCCCTGATCACCTGCCCTGTCCCTGCAGGCAACAATCATCCCCACAGCATGGTTCGGTCACCACCAATGTTCACAGTTGTGTCAGGTTTCCACCACGTACCTTGTTCATGGAAGCGTGTATGCCTAAAATGTAAAATTTTGTCCCTTCTGTTTAGACCAACTTCTTCTACACGTTTGCTGCATGTGCTACATAGCTTATAAAACAAAGTGATCTTATGGCTTCCTTTTAATAATTGCTTTCTTCTCACGACCTTTCCATAAAGGCCATATTTGTGGAGTACATGACTAGCAGTTGTCCTGTCAACAGATTCTCCCGCCTGAGCTATGGATCTCTGCAGCTGCTCCAGAGCTCTTGGCTACTTTTCTGATTAATGCTCTCTTTGCCCACTCTGACAGTTTAGACAGATGATCATGTCTTGATAGGTTTGCAGTTATGACATTATCTTTCCATTTTCAGATGATGGATTAAACAGAGCTCTGTGAGATGGTTAAAGCATGGAATTTTGTTTTATAACCTTACCCAGCTTTAAACTTCTCTACGACTTTCTCCCTGACCTCTCTGCTGTGTTCCTTGATGTTCATGATGCTTTCTGTTTAGCAAAGTTCTCTAACAAACCTCTGGGGTCTTCACAGATCAGTTGCATTTATTCTGACATTAAAGTACACACAGATGGATTCTACTTACTGATTTGGTGACTACTGAAGGCATTTAGTTACTTTGAATGTTAGGTTTTGGAGTGAAAGGGATAAATGAATATCCACAATTAGATGCTTTTTTAGATTTTTATTTGGATAAACATTGATTATTTTGCTTCCCTTGACCATCCTGTTTTTTTGTTAGTCAATCGCATGAAATGCCATTAAAAATTACATTTTGTGGCTGTAACCTGTCAATATGAGAAAGTTCCAGAGCCAGGAATTATTTTTGCCAGCCACTGTAATTAAATGGCGTGGAAAAGCTTGTGAGGGGTTTCTTACATCCTTTAAGCTGTTTAGACTGCTCTGCCATGTTGACCCTCCTGCACAGCAGAAACAGAGTAATTAGACTAAAGACTCCGTTAAATTGTACTGTAAATGTATTTGTTTGAATGATAGGCCTTTCTTGTCTTCCTACCTGCAACAAAGTAATAATTAGTCTCCTCCTGGGATAATTAAATATTTTGGGGCTTGTCGAGTTCAAACATTCCTCATAGAGCTCAAGGGAGGTTTGTAATTATTGCAACCAATTGAAGACGGCAGCGTAATGATTTATTCTACCAAGTGTTTTCTTGGGATTACAACTAATTTTTGTTTCATAATTGTTCTCTGAAAGTACAATTCTATCTTCCCCTTATAAAACGCAAACCATGGAGGAAAACCTCATTAATATTATGTGAACATAAATTACTAAACACTGAGTATGGTACATGTATATACATGTACCATACTTGGTTTTCTTTTGTGTTTATATTTTGATCATTTACCATTATTTATTATGTTCATTAGGTTTTGCCGTTTTCAGTTCATTTGAGCGTGCATTGCTGTTAGAAAGGTGTTGCTTTATTAGATTCTTTGTGCTTTACATCTGTCTTACGTCTGTTTGTCTTTCCACCTTGCTTTGTAGATCCTTGTGTTTCAGTTCAACTCCATCCATATTTTAGTTTCTATGCTTTCTGCCACAGCTTCCCTATATTTCTTCTGATTAGCTCTTCTGGTGGTATTGTCATTTTCCTCCTCTGCACCAATATAAAAGCTCACCTGTTGCCATTGCTCATCCCTGGATTCTTTCATTTGCTGTATGTTCTTGTCCCATGCCCTGGTTCCTTCAGGTCAGCATTGTAATTTCTGTTAATTGTTTTTATAATAACATCTCTTCTCTTCATCCCTCTGGTTCTGCTGGCATTTGGGTACTTCTTAAAACCAAAAATGACTTTCTCAGGTTCTTTTACTCTTTCTGTATGAAGCAGATGGTTCCATGTATTCTAATTATTCTGTATATTCATCCATGACAGTGAAAGTTCTCTGTTAATCTTCCTCCCTTTTTCTCAGCTATCATTTTCTGCATGCATTCAGATCATTATCTTTCGAGGTCTTTTCTTGGTTTCTCTCTGTGTTTTATTGGGTGTCTTAGAAAAGATCCAAACGAAGCTCTGTATTTCCCTGACCTCAGGGCAAAGACCCGGACATTTCCTGTGGTTCTGGGTTTCTGTCTTATGACTGGGACTGCTTGAGTGGAAAACTGTGTTATCTGTTCTGCTTTTTTTTCAGTCTGTTTTCCATTCAGGTCCCTTAACATTAGAGGATGAGACCTGAAAACATAAGTAGAAGCTTCAAAATGCAGGATAAAATCTCATTAGCAGAATAATGACAGTCATTTACACTTACAACAAGATACTTGCATACACTGTATTTATTATTACTTTTCCACATTAAATCTGACTAAATGCTTCCAGTTTTAGGTTGGTTAGGATTACCAAAATTATTTCTATTTTCTAAATGCCAGAAAAATGAGAGAGAGAATTTTTAAACAAAATGTATTTTTTGCTTTCTTCAAATCCTTAGAATTGTCTATAAACTGCATGACTTTGGTCAAATATTTGGTGTTTTCTTCCATATGCTGCTCACAATAGTTTGCAGGCATTCTTCCTGACAGAAATGGTCAGTCAGTCATTTTCTACCGCTTATTCCATAGGGGGTCGCAGGGGAGCTGGTGCCTATCTCCAGCAGTCTATGGGCGAGAGGCAGGGTACACCCTGGACAGGTCGCCAGTCCATCGCAGGGCAACACAAACAACCAAACAAACACTCATTCATACACCTAAGGGCAATTTTGAGTGACCAATTAACCTAACAGGCATGTCTTTGGACTGTGGGAGGAAGCCGGAGTACCCGGTGAGAACCCACGCATGCACGGGGAGAACATGCAAACTCCATGCAGAAAGACCCCCGGCTGGGAATTGAACCCAGGACCTTCTTGCTGCAAGGCAACAGTGCTACCAACTGCGCCACCGTGCAGCCCGACAGAAATGGTGTAATTGAATAAACTGTTTGTAAGCCACCTTGCTCTCGTACACCTTTTCAGTTCTGCTTCTGATTTTTTTAGGAGACTTGTTGTTAAGCCACTTTTGCGAGGACTGGATTTCAGTTATTGAAACTGAAATTTCTAGCAAACTGTAAAAAAATGTTTTATTAGCATCCATGTGTTTTTGTGTTTGTAGTTATTAGAGGAATGGCTAATTCTTTTCAGCTAATAGAAGAAGATGAGATCGAAATGCAGTCCTCTACATATGATTTGTGACCTCTCGGGCTTGTAGGGGGGTCAACAGTTGTGTATAAAACACATCACCAGAAGTTTTAACCCGCCTGAAGATGTCCTGGAAGGATATATGGGCCCATCTGCTCCTAAACTAGATGTTTGCTCAAACACGATCCAAGGTTGTGACGATGTAAGGAATTGTTTTTTGCCAAGGAATGTGGGGAGTTTGGGTTATCTCAGGAAGCACAGAGTGTGCTTGGTACTGGGGGTTTCTGTTATCAGTTCCTGCCCCACCCCAGAGACGAGTGGTTTTCTCCAACAAAACAAAATAATGAACTGCTTCCATTAGGGACCCTAGAAATGAATATGTCACCAAAATAATGAAGGTCACATGCCTCGTTAGTGATCCTCATTAAGGCGTCTGAACCGCTCTTTGTCTGACCCATCACCCAGGTCCTGTTTGCCATGGGAGACCCTACCAGGGATATTTAGGCCCCAGACAACATAGCCTCTACGATCATTCGAGCACTCAAACCCCTCCACCACGTTAAGCTGGCGGTTCAAGGAAGAGCAGTGTGGTTTTCATCCTGTCTGTGGAACACTGAACCAGCTCTATACCCTCTACAGGGTGCTCAAGGGTTCATGGGAGTTTGCCCAACCGGTCCACATGTGTTTTGTGGACCTGGAGAAGGCATTCGACTGTGTCTCTTGTGATGCCCTGTGGGGGGTGCTCCAGGAGTATGGAATCGGGGGCCCTTTACTAGCCATCCTCTGTACAAGCAGAGCAGGAGTTTGGTCTGCATTGCCGGCACTAAATCGGACCTCTTCCCGGTCCATGTTGGACTCCGGCAGGGCTGCCTTTTGTCACTGGTCCTGTTCATAACTTTTATGGACAGGATTTCTAGGCGCAGCCAAGGGCCGGAGGGGGTCTGGTTTGGGGGTCTGCTGGCCCCCTCTAGCCAAGACCTACAGCATGCGCTGGGGCGGTTCGCAGCCGAGTGTGAAGCGGCTTGAATGAGGATCAGCTCCTCCAAGTCCGAGGCCATGGTTCTCGACCGGAAAAGGGTGGCTTGCTCTCTTCAGGTTGGAGGGGAGTTCCTGCCTCAAGTGAAGGAGTTAAAGTATCTTGGGGTCTTGTACACAAGTGAGGGGAGAATGGTGCGGGTGATTGACAGACAGATCGGTGCAGCGGCCACAGTAATGAGAACGATGTGCTGGTCCGTTGTGATGAAGAGAAATCCTCGATTTACTGGTCGGTCTATGTTCCTACTCTCACCTATGGGCATGAACTTTGGGTCATGACCAAAAGAATGAGATCCTGGATAAAAGCAGCTGAAATGAGCTTCCTCTGTAAGGGGGCCAGGCACTCCCTTAGAGATAGGGTGAGGAGCTCGGCCATCCGGGAGGAGCTCGGAGTAGAACCGCTGCTCCTCCACATCAAGAGGAGTCAGTTGAGGTGGCTTGTGCATCTGTATCTGATGCCTGGGAACGCCTTGGGCTCCCCCCATAGGAGGTGGAGGAGGTGTCTGGGGAGAAGGACGTCTGGGTGTCTATACTGAGTCTGCTGCAACCTGCAGCCTGGATGAAGCGGAAGACAACAAAAAGGATGAGTACGAGTATGATATGATGCAATGCCATACACAACAATGTCATACAGTACAATATGATACAAAGCTATGATAGGATGCATTGCTATACTATGTATGTCATACGCCACTGTACAATTAGGCATTAAAGCAGTTTTACACTATACTAACATAATCCAGATATATAGAAAAATTTGCAGTAAAAAGACATAAACTCAAAAACCAAAACTGCAATATTGTCTGGTACAATACGATACAGTGGAAAACAATGTGATGCCCTTCAATACATTATATGCTGCAATGCAATGTGACATAAGATATTTTATAATTTATTTGGGAAAATTTGTTTAGGCCACAGTTGGGCCACAAAATTTCACATAACACATTAATAAACCACATTTAACATTTGTCACTAAAACAATAAATTAATATGATATTAAAATACAATGTGAAATGACATGATTTGAGATGATACAGTAGGAAATTATATGTTCTGAAACAATTCATTGCAATTTGATACAATAAAATATGCTATGCGATGTAAAACAATGCAATACATTTTATTGATGCTTCTCAGGGGAGTTTGTTTTGGGATAAAAGTTGTTCCAATAGCTGCCGTTTTCATAAATAAAAAGTAACAACAGTTTTCCACAATACAAGGTTAATTCATATACATATTTTGCACAATATATTATACTTGTACTCGTACCCGTCGTCTTCCAACTCAGCAGACTCAGCAGAGACGCCCAGACGTCCCTCTCCCCAGACACCCCCTCCAGCTCCTCCAGGGGGAGCCCAAGGCGTACCCAGGCCAGCCAAGAGACATAGTCCCTCCAGTGTGTCCTGGGCCATCCCCTGGGCCTCCTCCCGTTGGGACGTGCCTGGATCACCTCCCAAGGAAGGCGTCCAGGCGGCATCCGGTATAGATGCCCGAGCCACCTCAACTGGCTCCTCTCGATGTGGAGGAGCAGCACCTCTACTCCGAGCCCCTCCCAGATGGCCGAGCTTTCGTTCTTTCGGTCATGACCCAGAGTTCATGGCCGTAGGTGAGGGTAGGAACGTAGACCGACCAGTAAATCGAGAGCTTCGCTTTTCAGCTCAGCTCTCTCTTCACCACAACGGACCGACACACCGCCCCCATTACTGCAGCAGCCGCACCGATCCGTCTGTCGATCTCCTGCTCCATTCTTCCCTCACTCGTGAACAAGACCCCGAGATACTTAAACTCCTCCCTTTGAGGCAGGAACTCCCCTCCAACCTGAAGAGGACAAGCCACCCTTTTCCAGTCGAGAACCATGGCCTCGGACTTGGAGGAGCTGATCCTCATTCAAGCCGCTTCACACTCGGCTGCGAACCACCCCAGCGCATGCTGTAGGTCTTGGCTAGAGGGGGGCCAGCAGACCCCCAAACCAGCCCCCTCCGCCCTTGGCTGCGCCTAGAAAACCCTTCCAAAAAAATTTTATGAACAGGACCAGTGCAAAAGGCAGCCCTGCCGGAGCCCAACATGGCCGGGGAAGGGCCGACTTAGTCCCCCGGCAATGCAGACCAAATCTCCTGCTCTTTTTACAGAGGATGGCTAGTAAAGGGCCCCCCCGATTCCCCATACTCCGGGGAGGCACCCCCCACGGGGACAAAAGAGACACAGTCGAATGCCTTTTCCCCGGCCCACAAAACACATGGGGGCCCGGTTGGGGGCAAACTCCCATGAACCCTTGAGCACCCTGTAGAGGAGAGCTGGTTCAGTGTTCCACGTCCGGGATGAAACCACACTGCTCCTCCTGAAGCCGAGGTTTTGCTATCCCGGACTCTCCTCTCCAATACCCTGGAGTAGGCCTTACCAGGGAGGCTGAGGAGTGTGATCCCCTGTAGTTAAAAACACTCCTCTGGTCACCCTTCTTATGAAGGGGGACCACCACCCCAGTCTGCCAGTCCAGCGGGACTGTCCCCGACCGCCACGCAATGTTGAAGAGGCGTGTCAACCATGACAGCCCCACAACATCCAGAGATTATGGACAATCCGCGACTAGCACAGAAGTCCAATAAAAAAACACCACTCAGATTCAGATCGGGGAGGCCATTCCTCCCGATCACGCCTCTCCAGGTGTCCCTGTCGTTTCCCACGTGGGCGTTGAAGTCCCCCAGCAGAATAATGGAGTCCCCGGGAGGGGCACTATCCAGCACCCCTGACAGGGACGCCAAGAAGGCCGGTTACTCCGCACTACCGCTCGGCCCGTAGGCCGAAACGACAGTCAGAGACCTGCCCCAACCCGAAGGCGCAGGGATGCGACCCACATCATCCACAATATATTATAATGCAATATAAATATTTAAAAATATACAAAAAACATTAAAAGAGACTATATTGATTGATCTCTGCTACATAATCATTAAGTCTTTGGAGACATTATTTCCAAAATGTATTAAAAATTTTAACAAAGTAATTGTAAAAGTGATTCACAAAACTTGTTTGACTACAAATAGCTTATAAACATCCTGGAAGGAGAAGGTTTCAGTCCTGTAATTCATCGCTCCAGTTTTGTCTCGAACAAGTGCTTGTCTCACCATAAAGGTTTGAACTGCCACTCACCTGCCCAGCCCTCTTTAAGGTTTGCACAGTGTCCTGCACTGCTGTGTATACGCGTCTCCTGAAGGGTTGTTATTTGTCTTGTACCTTGTACCTTCATCCCAGCTCCTTTCATTCTTCCAGACCGAATGCAATTTCCGCTCCGGCCAGGGAACTCAGCCGTAAATCTAGACTGCCCTGCTGTCACTGCTTCATCATCCTGTCTTTTATCTTGATGAGGAAAACAGTCTGCTGTGAGGTGAACTAGGCTGATAATTGCTCATAACATGATAAACTATGTCACTTTCATTCTCATTATTACCGTCTTACGGGTTAATTAAAGGAATTCATCAGGGACAGGATATTTCCCAGCCGGACCTTGTAAACAAAGGATTAGTTTAGCAAGACTGTGTAAATTAATTACATCTATTAGATAACCAAACCTTAACACACCTCTATGGTGGTAAAGCTGGCAGTTATGAGCTCAGTTGAGAAACTGAATCCATAAAAAGCTAATAATGTCCAATCAGCCTCAGGAACAGAAGCATAAAAAGTCCAATTTGGGCTATTTGTGTTTGTTGGCAAGGCAAAAAATGCTCTGACCTACAACACCAAGGACATTTTTTTTCTTTAGCGATAATAGGTCACTAAACTCTTTAAGTCAGCATTACCTAAGCTGCCTCTTACAACCGTTTTATACAACTGTTTACACTCTCGTACACCAACTGTTCATGCATGCCAATCCATTCAAGCAAGGCTGTGCAGGTTTAAAGCAGTGAAGCAACACATTTTCACCCGTCTGTCACCTGATATCTGTCCCTCCTCCCAAAAACCTGAATCTGCATCAAATATGTCAGCCACACCAAGCATAACAACTTCACAGTTTGTTTTAAAAGTTTCCAAAAAGCCAGGTGTATACTTACAAAGCCAAGGCCAGATAAGATGCATTGCAGACATATTCATACTCCTTGAAGCTGTTATTGTTCAAAACACAATTACACTTACAATTACATTTGCACAGAATTGTCAAGTGAAAGAAAAACAAAACATATTGGGCAAATAAAAATCTGAAAACTCTGTTTTTCATTTGTATTCAGCCCTCCTTGGTCAATACTTTCATTCCTGTCCAATGCATTTTGCTGGCTCCACTTGGTTTCCATTCCATGATTTACCTCCATCCTTTTTCTATAACCAGCTTCAATGCAAAGCATCCCCACAGCATAATGCTTCCGTCCACTATGTCTTATTGTCAGGATGGTGTTCTTACATGGATCTGCAGTGGTCCTCCTTTCCTGTAACAAAAAGTGTTTTTTAGCATATAGGTCAAAAAGTTCAACTTTGGTCTCATCTGACCTAAATACCTTCTTGCTGTGTCCTCTACATCCCTTCTGACAGTTTAACCACAGCTGCTTCTGACTTTCTTCTTGACATCTTTCCAAAGGTGCTTTCAAAATGCTAAGTGTGGAGGAAAACACACCATTTCCACAGTGAAACATAGTAGTGACAACACTATGGTGTGGGGATACATTTCTTCAGGAGGGACAGGAGAGCTGGGAGGATAGATGGAGCTTAATTACTTTAATTTACAACACAAATGTTGCACGTGCATGTGATTTGCAAAAGAATGTGGATGGAGCTAAATACAAGGAAATCCTGGAGGACAAAATGTCCAAGGTTGCTAAAGATTTGAGACCACAGTAGAGATTCACCATCTGGACAATGACCCTAAACACACACACAGAGTTACCTATCATCAAAATAAGTTTTGATGATAGGTGACACTAGATCTGGACATTTGACGTAGAAGCCCAGATGTTTTTGAACTGTAACTGATCTTATGAAGGAATATATTTCAAAAATACATATTTATTTAAAAAAAATGTACTAACCCTCTAAGACACCATCAAGATACCATTATAATCCAAAATATGCTCAAAAAACAAGCAGGTTTGTTTGCCTTTCATCTGTTTTTCACACAATCCCTGTCCTCTTCACAAAACCTAGCACTATGGACTGTATGTAAGATGTGCACACGTGGCCAATTATTGTTCTCAAAGTGTTCATTAGTTACTTGGTTATTAAATGTATTTTTTTCCCTCAGTTAAAAGATGAAGCTAAAATTAGTTGAGGAGAAAATGTTTCCTCCTGTTGCTGCAGTAACAGCAGAGCAGCTGTTTCCTCCACAGAATCGAGTCCAAGGGATTTTTTCCACCTCCTCTGAACCGTTTCATCATTTATGAACACACTAAAGAGGAGCTTGTATAATAGAGTAGATATCTAACAAAATATGAACAAATTAAAAAAGGTGAACAACACAAAAAAGGAATTTTTTTAATTTTTTAAACACCTTTATTCTAATTACATTCTATCTCCCTCCCTTCCTCTGGTCCAAATATAATTTTGGAAACTAATTGAACCTTATTGTCTTGTGAAGTGTCTTGAGATGACATTTCTTTTGAATTAGCTCTATATATTTATAAAAGTAATTGAACTAAGCTGAAAGCAGTCGTACTTCACCATATTTGTGTGTCAGAATGGCCCAGTCAAAGTCTAGACCTACATCAATTTGAGAATCTGTGGGAGGACTTAAAAATTGATGTTTACAGACTCTGTTCATCCAATCTGACTTAGTTTGAGCCATTTTTTAAGGGTTAGAGGCCCTGACTACAAATGCAGACCCCACTTTTCAGATTTTTATTTGTAAGAAATGTTAAAAACCAGGCATCATTTTCCTTCACAGGTATGAACTAATCTGTGTTGGACATTCAGATTAAAACCTGCACTAAGTGGAACAGATTAGTGGATAAAATGTGCACTACTAAAGATTGCACATGATGTATGGAAACCATCAGTATGTATTACAAATCATATCAGTTTAATTGGTTATTTTTATCAGTTTCGAGTATTTTAAATATCTTTCTATCTGAAGTCTACCTGTCTGAGTCATAAATTCTCTTTTTCAGGGAGCCTACATTGCACGAAACGAAAGGACTGAAATGCATTACAACAATATATTTATCCTGAGAATCACAGAATCAATAATTAACTATTAGTTAACTGAAGAATTGGAGAATTCATGTTCCAGTATTTTTTAGCTGATAAAGATTCTGCCTTCTAAAAAGGGTACCGTCTCTCTCTCTCTCTCTCTCTCTCTGCATATAATTTGGATTTTAGAAACATGACTTAACTGTTGTGGGAGGGAAGAAAAAGAAGTGATGAATTCCCCAGAGGAAGGCCTGGAGATCAGATGTCAGAAAGCTTAACTAATGACCCGATAGGAAGTACTTCCATTTTGGGTCAGTCGCTGTTTACTTTAGGAACCAGCTTCTGCTTCTGATCCAGGTTTCCATCATGTGTCCCAGCCTGGTCTTTCTCGCTCTCGGATCGCCAGCAGTGGCTCACGGAGGTGATGTCTGCCCAGGGAGTTTACCTTGAGGCTGTTGGATATTTGGCTGATCCTCTCGTTGGAATTCAGAACTGTAAGCAGTACTTTCTATCTCTGACTCAGCTAATGTTTTTTTTTTTCAAAACCATCTTGTTTACCTTTTAGAAGACAGGGAACTCATGACATACTAGATTAGAATTTCACTGTTTGGACCCGTATATCTTAATCCAAGGTCTAAGACCTGCAGTGAGATATCCTCAGCAAAAGGGGGGGAGCATGGGGAGAACATGTGGACTCCATGTAGAAAGACCCTAGGCTGGGAGTTGTACCGAAGACCTTCTTGCTGCAAGGCAAAGTTGCTAACAATTGTGCCACCTGCAGCCCTTAATCTAACATAATATGATAATATGTAGTTATTTTTTACCTTAATCAAAATATTGTTCTGATATTTTCTGCCCACAACTATCACCATCTACAATAGGCTCTTTAAATAAACTTGTATAATATGTTACAACATTTTACTTCCCTTTGGGTTTATGAAAGTCGTTTTGAAAAAAACTGAATTGAATTGTTTGTTTATCCTTACATTTGTGTAAGGATAAACATGTTGAAGGTCAGTTTTAACACTACAATGCCAATAGAATACACTGAAGTTTGTGGATGGAACACTAATATATGTGAAAAAGTTCAAGGAGTATAAAAACTTTTGCAAGGCACTGTTGACCACTTCCATTGATCTGCAATTTCTCCCTGATCTAAAAACCAGTAAAACGTACCTTCACATATAGGCAAATTAACATGAACACAAAAGGATGCATTAGGAACAAGTTATAGCCTAGTGAATTAATTTAACTTTACGCATCAGTGTTTAAATGCACCTTTTTCCTCACGGCTTCTTTCTTTTACTGTGCTGATTCCTTGATTGACATCTGATCTGCACTTGTCGGCAGCTGACGTTTACTAAGCGAGCCTGGCTATTGTTGGAGGTCGGATTAGATTGATCTTGTCTTAACTCACTCTTCCAGTTGACACAAAAATCTTTCATTCCCCTCTTCTAAATGCATTTCCATACTCTCACGGAGTCAGACAGTCCCCACGCCCCTTTCTGTTGCTCTCTGATCAAAGAAATGCGAAATAAAAATATTCATGCTTTAGCAAACTTGCAACACGAATAAAGGTTACATTTTTTGGTCACGGGTAGGCTATAATCAAGTCTCCAAATTGCTGAGATTCCACCTACATATAGCTTTTGAAAACTGTCACTAAAGATTGTTGTTGATTCTTCCAGTCTGACTTCTTCTTTGTCAGAAGAAGCATTTGCTCCAGAAGCAACATAAAAAGTCAGATTACAGCTGGCAAATTCAGGGGCAGAGATCTTAATTTTTGAAGGCATGCCCTGCTGTCTGAGGAAACTATAATTGAGGTATTTGGCAATAATGAACATTGCAACATTTAAAGGAAAAAAGGGGAAAGCTTTAAAGTCTATGAACACAGTCCCAACTGTAAAGTACAGTGGTGGCAGCATAATGTTGTGGGGGTTGTTTTGCTGCAAGACGGACCGGTGCACTTCACAAAATACATGACATAATGAGGAAAATGTGTCCATATGTCCATATGCAGACGTATTGAAGCAAAATTTTGGTCAGAACATTAAAGCTTGGAAACAAATGGGTCTTTCAAATAGACAATGAACCTGAGCACACTGTCATCTTAGTTACAAAGGGTTAGGATTAGGCTTAAGGATAGCAAAGTCAATGTTTTCGAGTGGCCATCAAAAAAGCCTGACATCAGTCCCACAGAACATTTGTGAGCAGAGCTGAAAAGATGTGTGAGCAAGGCAGCCTACAAACCAGACTCAGTTATGGCATTTCTGTCAGTGGGAATGGGCCGAACTTCCCCTTACAGGGCCAAAGCAAACTATGATAAGAGGCTTGTGGAAGGATAGCCAGAATGTTAGACACAAGTCATAATGTATGTAAAACCTCTGAACTTGAAGAACGTTTTAAATAAATCTGTCTATTATATTCCGCCATTTATCAAATAAAATAATTTTGCTAGCTCTGACTAACCTGAAACAGGAAAAACTGATTCTGTATTAAGGTCAGACAGTGAGAAAGTGTATTCTTTTGTAGCTCTCTTTTGGGAATCCAGTAAAATATTTGTGCGAGTAAAAGTATTATTTGAGTGTGTGTCAATATGGAGATTTAAATGATACCAATAAGAACATTTTAGTAACCAGCAGAAAGCCGTTGACAGTTCATACTCAGTTACAATGCTGGAATTTGGTTTAGATACGAGCTGAGATAGGGTTGGTGTCAAGATGGTTATAGTCAGTCAGAGTGAGGAGGAAGAGAAGCCATCATGCTGGGGAATGGTGGTTATTTTAGAGATAATCATACAATAGACTGAGCATGGGTGCACAGTAGAACCAGACTGACAGCTTCAAAACAGGGTTATCAAAGTGTAAAATTACTCAAAAGACTTCCAAGTAAACAGGTTAGGTTAGGTAATTTGAAAAGCAACAGACTGCAAAATAATAAAGACATTATTTGAAAACTGTGACCATATTTGCTTTGCTGTCTTTTCGAAACACCTACTGACAAGGACATGAACTGATTTGTTTGCCTGAATATTTGAACAAGCACACCTTACAGGTCCCTCCCCCTTGCTCTCTGCTGTGCTACAGCCCTCCCTTCACAGGTCCTTCACAGGTCCTTCCCCAGAGGAGCCTGCCGTGAATGCACAGGCTAGTGAGCAGGCCACCGATGATGGCGATTATGCTTTATATTGACTATGACCTACCATACTTTGACTACAAACCTGGTCTTCAAATCATTAGCACAGCGCTATTAGCACTGCTGCAGCTGATGGAACTAAATACAGGACAACTGTAGAGGCTGCAAAAGGCTTAGGACTGGGGTGGAGGTTCACCTTCTAGCAGGACAACAACCCTCAACATACAGCTACAGCTGCATCAGAGAAATTTAGATTAAAGCATATCCATGTGTTAGAATGGCCAAGTCAAAATCCAGACCTAAATCCAATTGTAAAGCTATACCAAGAGTTGAAAATTGATGCTGACAGACACTCTCCATCCAATCTGACTTATTTTGAGCAGTTTTCCAAAGAAACGTAACTAAAACCTTTGTTCACTGGTGGTGCAAAGCTCGTAAAGACATACCCAAACTGCTTTCAGGTGTAACTGCTGTGTTTTTTCCTTTTATTTCCCTTGTAAAATATTTGGACGACAATGCAATATTTTCTTAATCATGTGGTACTTTGTGTTAGTCTTTCACATTAAGTTAAATTAAAATAAACAAATTTTGGGGTCTTAATGAGACAAAATGGGAAACAGTTTATGAAAACTTTTTAAAGTCACAATATCCATACCCAACATTAGAGTTATTTAGCTCATACTACCTGCCCATAAACTCTCAGTAGCTTCCTAGTCTCTGCAGAAGAAAAGAATCCCCAAAGCAGGATGCTGCCACTACCGTGTTTCACAGTGGGGATGGTATATTCAGGGTGTTAGATTTCCACCACATGTAGTGCTTTACATGTAGGCTAAAAAGTTCAAATTTGGTCCTATCTTACCTGAGCACCTTCTTCAAAGTACATACAGTTGGTACTTTTCTGATATTATTTGTTTAAAAAAAATAATGCCATGTATCCTTTGTCTTCTATGTTGTGTAAACCTGTGTCATGAAATAACAATAAAAATACTGATGTTTCTAGGTGTAATGTGACAAACTGTGAAAAAGTTAAGCGGGTTTGAATACTTTTGCAAGTCAGACTGCACAAAAAACAAATTTGTAAAAATTGGGCAGAATTTTGTTATACAGCAATATGCAACCTGCAAAGCCGTGCCACAGTCTGAGGTTTCAGACTGTTGTACACAGACCCCTCCCAAGGCATAAGAGAACAAAGCTGCTGCTTGGGGCGCCAAACCATCAGGGGCCTCCCATAAATGCTGGAATTTTAACACAGACCTAAGATTTAATTTTTTTATATTTGTTTGTGATAATGATAATACTAATAAATATGATTTGACCGTTTCAGCATAGGTCAAATAAAATATTTTAAATGTTAAAAATAAGATTTAAAAGAACTGGCAGGTTTACTTTATTAACGTGCAAAGAATACTCTTCATTGTGTGGTTGTTGTGTTAACATAGTTACAATCTGATGCTACGAGTTTAATAGTTTCTGTGTGTTCTAGCTTGGTGTGTTCACAAATACATCCCCGCAAATAATAACCGTGAATGCTTTTAAACTTGGCCTCCTCTCCCAGATTCCACCAAATCTGTATTGAAACGCAGTAAGTGGTGGAGATGTTCTTAACAGGAAGAAGGGCCCCGAACCAAATTCTGCTTTAGGCCCGATAGAACCTTAAGCCAGCGCTGGTTACACGCTCATACATCAGGAAGCCTGGCCTTTGTTTCTCGTGGGTGTAGTCTATGTCCAAGGGGGGCGTGTGCACGCGGAGGCGGGTACGTGCCGACGTCACCGCTCGCTTGATTTCTGTCAGACCCAAAATAAAACCACTGAAAAACTTTTCTGTCGGGACTCTAAGGCGAAAACACATGGAAGCGAGGACATGAGGCGGCAGGAGAAGCCATTGTCCTGTTTGTAGCGGCTGTTAAGACACGGCGCTGTCTGCGTGGCGGGAGAGACTGTTGTTCTGTTTCTCCGCTTGTCCTGGGGGTCTCGCTGGGAGAGCCAGTGGGCTGCTTTCAGTTTAGCCGAGCCGCTAGCTAACGTCAAGTTGAAGGAAAGTGGACAGAAGACGCCCACAACAACAACACCGGTGCTTCAACGGGGTTTATCCGTCTACGGTGCCCTATGCGACGGCTAGCAGGTAAAACCGAGCTCATACCACCTCTTCCACCGCTAAGGACCAGTGCATGCTCTCTGTGTTTTACATACTTTAGACTTGTTTTGTCCCCCTTTTTGTTGCCAGCTCCAATAACAGCAGTCTCTCCCAGCTGCAACTTCACTCCCGGTGTCCGGTGCCAGCAGCGGGTCTGCCTGTTACAACTCGTTTACCACCTGCCGCCGGAGCTGCAGAGATAAACAAAATTAAACGCCCGGGCTGCGTTTCTTGTTGCTGATACGATCCTCGCGAAATCTCGCCATTTTCTTGACTGTCTGCAACGCTTCGTTGTTCATTTGTATCCACGCCGCACAGCACACTGCATTTCTTAGCGGAAATCTTTCGTGCTTATCCTGTTTAGCCTGAATTGCTCACGTTTCCGAGGTGGATGATGTGCAAGCCTCCAAATCGTAGAGGAGGGTGGAGGAGGTATTGTTATAGGGTCTCTGAGCAAGGTGCAGTCACCGACCGGCCGTGATGTATCAGTATTCATGTCAGGATCCATCATGCTGGAGGAGACCGGGCTGATCGAGCTTGTGGGGAGAGGGGGGTGGTATTGTGTAAGTCCAAGCCCAGTGGTTTGGTGTAGCAATGCGGTAGACTGGGGTTGGTTTGGATTTCCAAACGAACAGAGGGGGTGGTGGGGTGTGATGGAAATTGAAGCTCTGTTATTTATGTTTGGTCGATATGTCAGGGGGGTCACGGTTTGCTGACAGCAGCAGGATGGTCCTGCGGAAGAAGTTCAGGGGTGGATGGCAGCTCGGTCTCTCCTGTTCGGGGCCGTGAGCCGCAGTGAGGAGGCGCCTCCGGCCGCCTCTTCTCTTCCCGCGGGGCGGGATGAACCTGCATGGCAGGTGGAGGATGGCGATGAATAATTCAGGCGCATGTTGCATGTATGATCAGCGCAGGCTGAGCAATGTGAAGAGCTGCTTCTGGGTGCAATGATGGACTCTCCGGTTGTTTTCAGATTAATGGCGATTTAAAAAGGCTGAATGGTTGCGCTGCTTAAAATGCCTCTGGTTAGTTTGTTTATCGGTGGGGTCTTCAACTATTCCGATCCGCAGTACCTTTTTATAAGTATTTATACCATTTTAAACTTGTCTTTACACCGTGTTGTCCAGTGGCATTTATTTTTTATTATCTTTCATTCTTCTACAGACTCATATTTCTGCAGTTTTTATTACATTCTTGACGTTCAAGAAAGAAATCGTCACCCTAAACTGCGTGGAACAGTATTGAAACTTGCTTCTGATTTTCAGTGTGTGTTGCTGGCCATTTCACAGCTTTTCCTCATCTTTACTAACTTAGACCAGCTCTACTGCAAACACTTGTCCTTGTTAAATACGTTTGTTAAATTAATAGTCCTATAATAAATGCAAGCATAGTTTGAGAGTGCTGGGACCTTCTTTGCAGTGTTAACCAAACCCTCTCTACGGGTTTGAAGTTTTCTGGAGGTCCACGGTTAACGACAATTTCTTACTTTTCCAAACTTTTGAAGACCGTATAGGAACCCTGTGTATGATAGACCAACACAGAGTGGTGCACGATTGCCGAATTAAAGAAAGATTACTTTTAACAAATAAAAATGTTGAAAGTGTGGCATGCATCCATAGCCCCCATTACTAATACCTCTAAATAAAATCCAGTCGAGCCGGTTTCCATAGGAAGTCACCTAAACAAAGTCCAGCAGTGTGTAATGTAACCCCAGCATAAAACCAAGCTGTTGTGTTTCTGGCCTCAGATGGTTGTTGGAGAACATTAGAGAACAAACCGCATCAAGACGACGGAGGAACACAGGGAGAAAGATGTTTTAAGCAGGGTGACTGGAATGGAACGTCCACACAGAGTTGACGATTCACAATATTCGTTCACGGGAGCAATAGAAGACAACATCTGAAACAATATGATTTAGACAACTTAAAATTGAATCCCTATTGTTTCTTTTCTCTTCTAAACGGAAGGTTTTACAAATCAAAGATCAGTGGAGAATAAATCAGTCCAGTTTTGGCTACTGCATACACAGGGAATTTCATGTTTGTCTCGATCTAAGGGGTTGCTAGACCAGACAACATTGAACATGCTCCTTTTCTGGGTTTAAATCTGTCATAGTTTCTTTCTACTAGGGAGTACTCGAATTGCTGCTACACAAACAATCTAAAAGTGCATCTTCAGTCTTTTAGTGTTGTCAGCCAGGCTGATGAGCAGCCTTTATCAGTCAGCTCTGTCAACAAAACAGGACAATCCAAGGTCTACTTCACCTCTTACTTCAAAATAAGAGCTTTAAATTTAGATTCAGGGTGTCAAGCTTAAAGCACCCAGCCACACATCCAGGTTTTATATCCACAGGATAATCCCTCTGCGCCGTACAAAGTCCCATGCTAAGACTGAATGGATAGCTGTTTAAATATCACAATCTCTAAAGGATTAGGTGGTGAAACCAGCATATCAAGTTTTGGACATCTCCTGGGACACTGTTCAATGGAGCCTGAAAAACCTGAAGTAGCATGGCACAGCTGCAGGCCTCCTCAACCGTGACTGTTCACCGTTCATCTCCCAGGCTGGGCAAGGAAAGCAATAATAAGAGAAGCAGCCAAGAGGCCCACCGTGACTCTTGAGGAGCTGCAGAGATCCACGACTCAGGTGGGAGAATCTGTTGACAGGATAACTGTTAGTCGTGCTCCACAGAAGTCAGAAGAAGTCCAGTTTAAAAATTGAGGACACAGCGTACATGTGGAAGAAGGTGCTCTGGTCACATGAGACCGAACTTTCCTTTTCCTTCCACTTGACCAATAAGCACCACTTTGTGTGGGTCTATCACATAAAATCCCAGTAACATACATGGAAGTCTGGTGTTATAACGTGGCAAAATGTGAAAAAGTTCCAGGCGTATTATTACTTCTGCAAATCACTGCATGTGTGTGTACATTACATACCCAAAGTGTCATGTGCAGCTCAGCGGTTAACCCACTTAGTTTGCACTGGATCTGGTTCCCACTGCCGTGTCCGCCAGCTCACTGTAACCTTTGTCTTGCACAATATAATCTGTCAGCAGTAATTAGTTTTTGCATAACTCGCATAATTTGGTGGATTTAATCAAAAGTTCAGGGTGTAGCAGGCGAGAGTCCAGACGAGCACTGACACAGGATGTCTCAACAGCTGATAAAACGGGTCGCAGGTGAAATCTCACTGTGAGACTCCACCTGTGGTAACCTGTAGTTTCCTGCGAGCCTCACAGCCCTCTCTGTCGCCGGGTTGTTTCTTTGTTGCGTTGGATGCGAGTTTTACTTTACAGAGTCAGAACAGAAAGCAGGCGGAAAACATTCAGACAATGAGGATTTTGTTTGATAAATGTCAAAAAGATATAAAAAAGTTGCGAGCAGCGTTGGTATCTTCATAGGGCTGCTGTGTATGTTTTGTTTTAGGGGAGCAGAGCTGAGAAGAAGTCCACTCGGTGCGTCTGTTGAATCGATAGTTTTGTTCTTGAACATAAGCCGCTGTAGAAAACTGCTGAGAGGACGGTGTCAATGTTAGGGACCGGAGGATCATTTTCTCCACTCTTATCGTTTCAAAAACATTGAAGTTCACAAGAACAGGCTCTGTTTTTGTTTCTTAATGTCTTCCTTTCAGTGCATCTTCAGTGCTCATCCTTATTTTGCAGAAACAAACTTCCAGTTTGTTGACCTCAGTGACAGTAAGCTGGTGTAAGCTTAGTGGCTTCAGTTTATAGTGAGACAATTCACCAGGTTTCAATATCATGTAGGGGGATCAGTATCTTATTGCAAATAGCCTTTTCACCTTAAATATCTACCTTGATATTTTTCTGATATTGTGCAGCCCTAACATTATTTATTGACACTGCCTTCGATTCAACAGTGGAAAAAAATGTTTAAAAAGCAAAACTAACAATTCCAACCATTTTGTTATTTTTAAAAGTCTGCAAGCATAATGGAATTAGGTTTGATTGTGATCACAGTAAATCAGGATTCCTATCAACGGCACGGCGTGACCCTTGTTCGTCGAGAGCCAGCAGTGAATCATCCAGGCCCAAGCAAGCAGATGATCAACCCCAAGCACTGATGACACAAGAATGGGTCACTATCAGTCAAGATGTGTCCCAAACATTGATATTCAGAAGGCCAGAGCAAGTAGTAAAAGTTCCAAAGAAGATCATTTAACACCATAAAACTCTTTTCGTTAGTTTGGTGTGTTTGGCTCATAAAAGCTCCTGAAACGTGTGAGATGTTTTTACTTGTTCTTCTGTAAAATGTAGAAACATGCTGAACCCACACAGGGACCCAGTGTGGCTGTAAAGGACGACTGTTCTCATTTGGATTACAAGTTTGTTTTTAAAGCGTAATTAAATGGTTTGAATGAACCAAGTGGGGACGTTCTGCCGTTTAAATCTAAACCTGTGGTGTGGACAGTCAAAGTGACGTTTCAGTGTAATGAGATGGATTACATGCACCATTTCAGCCCAAATCTTCATTAAATCTGACATTTGGAAATAATCTGGGGACAGCCGATCTGGAAAACCCTCCTGATCAGAGGCCATTGCAGCTAATAGAGCTAGCACAAGCTACAAACAACAGCACCATCAACGCACAAGATGGGGGAATTCGAGCCTTTTTCCAACTACAACAGAGCAAGCTCAACTCTACTTCCACATTCATTGTTGTAGATATGCACTCTTAGTCTGTTTCATAGATTGTTGGCCTTTGGTACATCGCCGTGCATACATTAGAGCCGAGGTGAAACGTGCTGACTAGGCAGTGTTTCACTGCAAGAGGTGTACATGGGTATCTGATCAGGTTAAAGTTGGTTAATCACTGAAAAATGCCTCGTTGTCTTCACCACATTATTGCAAAAAGATTCAACAGACTGCACTGAGTCCTGTCACTTTTATTTTGCAGTAACGCGTCGTTGCAGCCCATGTTTCTTTACATATTTTACACACTAAACTGTCTTGTCAGGGAGAAACAATCGTCTACAGCTGTTCCAACTGTACAAATAAAATTTTGGTATTTTATTTGTATTGAAACTCCACTTTCAAACGTCTTTGTCGGCAGAAAGCCGCCAAAGCACAAAAACGTGTACAGTTCTTTACAAAGGGTTCATTCCACTTGAAGTTTTTCACATTTTGTCAAATTATAGCCACAGACCTGAGTGTATGTATGCAGACCAACACAAGGCAGCGTTGGTGAATATAAATCTATTGCTTTCAGAACCACCTTTCCCTGCGATCACAGCTGCTAGTGTTTTGGAGTGTGCCTCAGCCAGCTTTGTATAATTAAAGACGGAAATGTTTACCTGTTCCTCTGCAAAATAAACCTCGGGTTCGGTCAGATTGGATGGACCTCTGTTAACGCTTGTGACAGATTATGAATTGAATTAAAGGCTGGACTATGGGTCATTCTAAGGCATAAATGTGCATTAATGTAAACCAGGGTTTAGATTCAATATTTTTCTGATTTAAATTTTCTGAGACACTCATCTGTAAGCCATAATCATCAAAGTTACAAGAAATAAAGGCTTGAAAAATGTCACCTTGTGTGTAATGCACCTATAGCTATAATGAGTTTCACTTTCTGAAATGAGTGACAACAAGTATTGTAAAAAGTTTCACGATTTTTACTAACCCAGTTTTGCGTTGGTCAGTCGCATTAAAATCCCACGGGAATACTCTGTACCATGACAAAATGTCCGAGGCGTATGAACACATTTGCAAGCCACTGTAATGCCCAGACGATTTAAAGCAAACAGGAGGAATAATGAGCAGCATTGTTTAGTTAAACTGCAGCCTAAACTCCTGTGCCTTATGAGCTGAACCAGCTGCTTCATCTTGAAAATCCTCTTTTCTTTCTATGCAGAGTCCTTGTTTTCTTCTCAGGGATTTTTGGTGTGTCATAAACAAGTCGCTGTAATCCGCTTGCAAAATATGCATAATAAAGACCTTTTATTCCAAATTCAGCTCCTGGTCTGCCTGCTGTATTCAGACAACGTAATTTTCCAACAGTTTCTGTCAGTCTTGTCCTTCTGTCGTCCTCAACTCTACTGTTTCTCATTTCTCTTTAGTCTTCAATGCATGGCTCAGCTAAAGCTCTCCTGTCAATTGCTCTGGACAGCGTGTCTTCTCAGGTTCTATATTTTTGCATCTGTCTCTTTCCTTTTCCTGTTTGCTTTGTGGACTTGATGATCACACAGGGTGCAGCCTCACCCTCCCACCACCCCTGTCACATCAGTTTCTCTACTGTTGCTGCCCAGGATGAGTGACAGTGTTCGACCCGACCTGTCCATGTGGATCACTCACTCCGTGTCCCTGTCCCTCACCCGTCCCTTCCTGCCCCTCCTGTCGTGTTTAGGTGAGTGATGGAGACGAGAGAGTTGAGCGTTGTGGCTGGCAGCTTCGTGGGCTTCCAGCTTCTCTTCTCGGTGGTCAGTCCCCGGCTCTCCTTAGTCGTCACGCCGGATTACAAGCGTCTACCTCCCACCAAACTCACCGAATGGAACTCCAGGTGCGTGGGGACAGATCCACTAACATTTCACCATAACACATTTTTTTCCCCACCTATTTATGTCTGTCTACAGTGGCATAACAAAACAAATGTCGCTGGCATAAAATTAAATATATTTCATTATTTTATTTTCTCCTTGTTGAGATCGTTTGAAATACAAGTAGGAACCCGTGAAAAGACGCCTAACCGTCTGACATTAAATCACACTAAACATTTCCTGTCTCAGGTCATTTGGCCAAAATAATTTCTATTTGCTAAATGCCAGAATCAAACAGTTGCCTTTTTAACTGCATGGCTTTGGTCAGACGGTTTGCTGTATCCTTCCACAAGCTTCACACTATACTTTGCAGGAATTTTCTCCGATTCCTCCTGACAGAACTGCTGTAACTGAGCCAGGTTTATAGGCCATGTTGCTCACTCACACCTTAAAGCTCCACACTAATCTTCTAGAGGACTGAGATCAGGGCTTTGTGGTGGCCGTTTGTCTTCAAGTCACCTTTTAACAATTTGGTGAGATACGTAGGGTCTATGTCCATTTGGAAGACCCATTAGTGACCAAACTTTGACTGATCTCTTGAGATGTTGCTTGAATATTTCTATAATCTGCTTTCCTTATGATACCCTCTGTTTTGTTAAGTGCACCAGTCCCTGCTGCAGCAAACACGATGCTCCCACCTCACAGCTCTTCATGGTTGACATGGTTTTCTTTAATCTTTCAAGCTTTCCAATTTTCCAACATGACAGTGGTCATTGCAGCCAAACAGTTAAACTTTTGCTTCTTCAGCCCCCAAGGCATGTCTCCCAACATGAAAGTCTTTGTCCCTGTGCATTTAGAAACTTTAATATATTTCTTCATGTTGCTTTTGCAGTGATGGCTTCTGAATAGTTTTACTGTAGATAATGCCAAACTCTTGCCAGCTTGAGTCAGCATCTTCACAAGGCCTTCTGGGTTTGATTTGTACATTTCTCACCAAAACAAATTCATCTGTGAGACACAGAACCCGTCTCCTTCCTGAATGGTATGATGGCTAGTCATTCCCATGCCGTTCATGCTTTTCTACAGTTGTTTGGAAAGGTGAACGTGGTACCTTGATGGCATCTGGAAAATGTACCCAAAGATGAACCAAATGTTCCCATTTGGGCTTTTCCAAAAAGTTTATAGCCGTGACAAAAGTAACTGGAAAATTCTCTCTATGAATAATTCTTGCATTTAGCATATATAAATAGTTTTGGTAATCCTAACTGACCTAAAACAGGAAACATTTAATGTACAGTAAATTAATGTCAGACAGTATGGAGGGAAAGGTTATGTGTCTTATTCAGTGTATGTACAGTGTCTCACAAAAGTTAGTACAGCCTTCCTATTTTTGTGAATATTTTATTATATCTATTAATGGGCCAACACTGAAGATATGACACTTTGATACCATGTTAAGTGGTCAGCGTACAGCTTATATAAAAGTACACATTTGCTGTCCCCTTAAAATAACTCGACACACAGCCATTAATATCCGAACTGCTAGCAACAAAAGTGAATTCACACCTAAGTGAAAATGTCCAAAGTCTTTTGTGTGGCCACGATTATTCTCCAGCACTGCCTCAACTCTCTTAGGCATGGAGTTTACTAGAGCTTCACAGGTTGCCACTGGAATCCTCTTCCACTTCTAATGTGACGTCATGGAGCTGGTGGATGTTGGAAGACCTTGTCCTCCTCCACCTTCCATTGAAGGATGTCACACAGATGCTCAATAGAGTTTAGTTCTGGAGTCATGCTTGGCCAGTCCGGCTCCTTCATCCTCAGTTTCTGTAACAAGGCAGTGATCATCTTGGAGTGTCTTTGGGGTCGTTATCATGTTGGAATACTGCCCTGCGACCCAGTTTGCAAAGGGGGGGATCATGCTCTGCCTCAGTATGTCACAGTACATGTTGGCATTCATAGTTTCCTCAATAAAATGTAGCTCCCAAGAGCCTGCGGCACTTATACAGCCCCATACCATGACACTCCCACCACCATGCTTTACTGTAGTAATCCATGTCCTTGGTCTGCTTGCCTTCAGCAAACAGTTTGATGAAGATGAGCAGTGAGAGCTATAACACCAAATTTAACACATCTGCTCCCCATTCACACCTGAGACTTTGTAACACTAACGAGTCGCATGACACCGGAGAGAGAAAATAGCTGATTGGGTAGAACTTGGACATTTGCACTTAGGGGTGTACTGACTTTTGTTGCCAGAAGATTAGACATTAATGGCTGTGTGTTGAGTTATTTTGAGGGGACAGCAAATTTACTCTGTAATGCAAGCTGTACACTGACTACTTGGGTGCCAAGTGTCATCTTCAGTGTTGTCCCATTGGAAGGTACACTTAAATGTTTACAAAAATAAGAGGGGTGTACTCACTTTCCAAACAGGCCAATTTGTCTTTCTTGTATGTAGCGGTAGCACCAGTAAAAGTGTCAGCCAGCTGACATGCAGTGTGCAGCAACTGGGAGGGAACGGGAGGGGCACCACTCCGTTACGCTGCAGCATAGAGCAGCACGCTGCTGGTCAGCTCTCTGAAATAAGGCTCTTACAGGCTTCCTTTGCTTTCAAGAAATCCATATTTAGTTGAGCTAATTTATCTTATTGAGGCCGAGGTCAGACAGAAATCTTTCTATTAAGCCCCATCATAGAAGTAAAGTTATTTACTCTGAATACCTTGAAGGCGCTGACAGTTCTTCACTCATGTTGTCCAATCAAACTGCTGCTTCGGCTTTTAAACATTTCTCCAGACAAAGAGTTTATATACTGCGGTCGCGAGGGCAAAACATTTCTGCCAAGCTCTGGCTGTATAGCGTTACAGTGAAAGGACATCCTCACCAAACTGACCCCTGAGTGTTTTTGATATTGAAGCTCATATGAGCTGGGTCCCATCATGCTTGAAGCAACCTCATCATCCCGCACATGTGCTGCTGGGATGCGAGCCGCTGGTGCTCCACAGAGGCGTATAGAGTTTCAAGCAGAAACCTCAGGGGTTGGGTTCAGAGGGCAATCATTTGTTGTGAAACATCTTTCACTGACCCTGTTGTATGTGTCCTCTTTTCACGTTTGTTTGCTGTCTGCCTGCTCTCAGAGATGACCCTTTCACTCAACCAGCTACAGCTGCCATGTTTGACCGTAAGAAAGAGAACAGAGTGCATTGGCCAAGAAGTCTGAAACAAGTTGGAGGCAAAGCTTCTACTAATGGGTTCACTTCTGAGTGCTTCACCATTGCATAAGACCCAGCTCTGAGTGTATCAGTGTAGGTTATGCAACCATGACTTAAGAGCAAGGAGACGAGTGTAAAAGTATTTCCAAATAGGAGGAGCATAATGTTAAAAAAAAAAAATTAATAAAAATTTCCACCTTTTTAATATAGTGCCTTACAAAAGTATTCACACCTCTTCCTTTTTTCACATTTGTATTACGATACAACCACAAGCTTCACTGTATTTAATGATAGATCAGGGCTTATTAGTATTCAGCCCCCTTTACTCAGGCCCGGCAAAAAGATCAATAATCAGAGAAGCAGCCAAAAGGCCCACCTCCTTATCCATCATCCCTCTGGAGGGGCTGCAAAGGTCCCCAACTCGGGTGGAAGAATCTTTTGATAGGACAGCTGTTTGTCATACGCTTCACAAATCTGGCCTTTCTGGAACAATGGCAGAATGGAAAACCAAAAGGCAGAAAACTTTCACTGGTGCATCGCACTGCAAACCGCACTAAAAAATGGTAGTGGCAGCATAATGCTGTGGGATGCTTTTCTTCAGCAGACTCAGAACTGGTCAGAGTTGATGGGAAAATGGATGGAGCTAAATACAGGGCAAAACTGAAAAAAAAAAACACTTTCACGGGATGAAAGCATCTACAGTAGAGTGGCTTAGATCAAAGCCTATCTATGTGTTCAAATGGCCCAGTCAAAGTCCAGACCTAAGTCCAATTTAAAATCTGTACCAAGTCTTAAAATTTTATGTTCACGGATGTTTTCTATCTAAACATAATTTTACTTCCTCTAAACAGTTATGCACCTCTTTGTGTTGGTCCATCACATAAAATGCTCAAAGTTTGTGGTTGTAGCATGGCAGAATGTAAAAACATTTGAAAAGGCACTGTACGTTGATGCTGGTTCCCTCCCTCCTAAGTTTCAGACTCTTAGGCCCATATGGTAAGCTGCTTGTTTGGACTACTTTGGGTCAGCACCTGCAACCTGTGGACTGTCACAGAGACTGCACTGATAGTGTAAGAATTGTGATCCTGGTAAAAGGGAGATAAGTGGTGCTGCCTCCCAGGGGTACTTCTACAGTGGCCCAGATAACTACTCCAAAGGTCAGAGGAGAGGCTCTCTCAGGCCTAATTTAACACACACATATAATTAGATGTTTCTGCAGGCATGAATGACCATGTATCAAGTCAAACTAATGGTTCCTTATTGTCTGGACGTTTATGTTTACTCTCTGTGGTCCTGGATGTGTGTTTGTTAATTCCCAGGTTGGTGTCTACTGTGCACGCCTTGATCGTGGGACTGTTTTGTTTGTACATCCTGTGGTTTGACGATGATGTCAACGCCAACCCCGTCTGGTAAGAATTATTTTTACTTCATCTCAAGCATTATATAAAATCTGGAACCAATGCATACGCTGTTGGGGAAAAAAAGGGAACCGTTTCTTTTGTTTTCACGTATCGGACTGGCAGGGATCAGGAAGGGAGGTGAAAATCGGCTGAGGAAATGAGTTGAAATTTAATGCCTTTTGCACTGACAAAGATGGCGATTCTACCTTCAAAAAGAAAGAAGGGAAGAGAGCAGATCTGACATGTCAGAGGAGTCTCCAGTGGCTTGTAGATTCAGTGGATTTGGCCTTTGATTCCTGTCTTGCTCGTCTCCCCTGTCTGTTTCTTCCCCTCTTTGCACAGCTGCTGAGGGTTTTTTTTCCACTTGCACCACAGAATCCAGAAAAAACTTGGCTTGAGTTTTCATTTTTTTTTGTTCTTGACACCCCTACCTTCCTCTTTTTAAGTCTTCAGTTTTCTCTCTGTTTCACTTCCTCCAGCTGTCCTTTAGACTCAAACCCAACCAGAAGGAATCCTTTTTTAATAGAATACCAAAAACAGCATACAGATGTTGCAAATGCACCTTTTCATTTATATATGTGTATATTGTACATTGTAAATATGTATATTCTGTAGTGCAAAAACAAAACCCAGAGAGCAAAGTGTACCGGAGTCAAATTCCTTGCTTGTATGCACAAACTTGGCAATAAAGCCGATTCTGATTCTGATTAATTGCCGTAGAGCAGCAACCCACCATTCAGATGTTGCTCTGCTGGGCCCTCCATATAACTCCAACAATCTTCGCTTTGTCTCTGACCTCCTTCCCTGTCCTTACTGAAAAAAAAGCATTCCCACATCATGATACTGCTACCATGATGTTTTTAAAGTGGTGATGGGTGTGTTCAGTGTCAGTTTTGGTGTCATGTTTAGTGTGTCCCTAGGTGGCAACAGGACTTCCTATGCCTTCCTTTCAACAATTTAATTCAAGTGCACCAAATTGTAATTAGAGACTGTATACCGATTCACACCAAACTTTTCATATTCTTATTTATGAAAATTAATAAATACATTTTGACAGATATTTGTTTTTTTGTTTTAATGTTAATGAAAATGTCAGTAATTATTTACACTGTGGAAAAATCTTCATTGGCATTACAACATCAAACCCTTAATATATTTGCTGACTATCTTTTTGCATGTTTCCACTGGTTTTTTGCTAATTTACTATTGGTGATAAGTCCTAAGCTTATACAGCCTCATTACCATCACCCTAATCTTTATCTCCCTCCATAGATTCTCTGTCAAATTAAAGTTGACGCTCCTGTTGAGCTGCTCTGAAACATATTAATATTACTTTCACTTAGAAGAAACATGTTTACTTTAAACCTAAATCTGCCAAGGGTATGAATAACTTTGGGCTTAACTGTAAATGCTTTTGCAAGGCATTGTATATAGTTTATTTTTTCACTCTGGTTTTCTGAGCTTGTCCTCTTCACCCACTAGAACTAACCCGGTCCACAGCACGACTGTAATAGCTTTAATGCTAACCTCCTGGTAACTCCGCCGTAGTGTCAGTCTGTCGTGTCACAGCTTTATTAAGGCGTGTCAGACAGCAGCGCTGTTCTCTGCTGGCTGCAATCTAAACTGCTTCAGAGGCCAGAAGTCAACTGTTAGATACACACATTGTTTTAGTTGGAGCAGAGTGCAGCTCATGCTCTTATCATAATCCACTCTGTTAACATGTAGCACGTCTGACGGCCTCGCCTCGGCTGCGCTTCTGGATTGGCTTATCTGTACTTGAACTGAGCGTGTGTGTGTGAGGTTGTTGACAATGGAGGTGAAGTTTCAGGGTTAAAGACACTGGGCTGATTGATCTGAACTTTACTTGCTCATGTTTACTATAGTGAGGATCATACCAGTTTGTAAATAGCAAATGTCTTTGCTGTGTACATTTCTTTTAAAATAAGAAAAAAACAGAAAACATTCTGAATAAGCTGACAGCGCTTTTGAAAGTTGGAAATCCTCCAGAGGCTCAATTGTTGAAACCTAACCCCAGATATATCTATGAATTGAATTGAGCTGTTGTTGTGTGTGTTGCTTAGCAGCAGTTAAACTGATGTCATTGTCAACATCGACGGCAGCTACCAAAATAGGTGAACCCCCTCCGTAGATTATTTAAACCTAATGTCACATCTAACAGTTTACACTTACCACGCTGTCTGCAGAAACAGCCCCCATAAATATTCTAACAGCTGGATAGAAAGGTGTTGGAGCCCAAAATAGTTTTCTTCAGCCAGATTTTGGTGACTTGCCTCTCAAAGCACAAGTTCCTAACGTCACTCCCCACAGGTGGTGGGTTTATATGGAGAAAGCTTCCTTTAGCTTAAATAGGCTGAACCCAGCTAAGCCCCAGGAGCCAAGGATCAACCACCAAGCACTAGCTCCCCCCCGATAGGCCAGGCTCCAGAAGAGTGCACTGGTCTCCCTGATCTGATCTGGGTGAGGTTCGCCAATTGCCGTGGTCTTTCTGCATCATGGTCTTTGAATCGCTCTTCGTCTGACCACTTCTCTGAGTCCAATTTGCCATGGGATACCCCACCAGGGTCTGAACCACTAGACAAAATCGCTTTTAGAATGAAAGCTGTCTTCTATAAAGCTATATGCTCGAACTCCACCACATTAAGGTGGCGATTCTGGAAGGGAAAACCAGAAAAGGTTGGACTGCTCTCTCTGGGTTCGGGGTCAGTCTTTGCCTCATGTGGAGGATCTTAAGTACCTTGTCTGTGTGCTGCTCTGCTATGTCAAGATTAAAAAAGAGCTGAGCCCAAAAGTAAAGCTCTTGACATACCAACTGCCTTCCAACAATCTGCTATGGTCAGAAAATATGAGATACAGATGTAACATACCAAAATGATCTTCCTCTATTGGGTTGTTGGGCTCAACCATAGAGGTATGGTTTGGAGGCATGTGGGGGAAGTTGGTAGCAGAGACGCTGATCCTCTAGATCAAAAGGAGTCATTTAGGGTAGTTCTGGCTTCGGATGAGAATGCCTCCTGGGCATCTCCATTTTAAGTTTATTTATTTATTTTTTGTCCCACCAAGTGCAGACCCCCAAGAAGACATATCGTATATCCCTTCTGGCACAGGAAGAGCTTGGGATCCTCCAGAGTGAGCAGGAGAGTATAACCAAGGGTTACCCCCTACAACCTTATCTCGGATACATCATCTTTCTGAAAACGACATAGAAATCTAATTAAAATTATGTAGAGGTGTTATGAAAACCACATGGTGCAACTGCCGGGTGTCAGCACACATTCAACCCACTGTAAATGTTGTTCCCCGTAAACATTTTGAACAAAGAAACAAACCGAGGGAAATGCAGTCATATGTGGAAAAACATTTGTCCTCTTACAGCTCCAGTGTTTTAGTGTGGCCCACGTTATAAACACTGTAAAAAGGCTTCTGGCAGAAGTCGTGTCTCTAAATAAGGCAAGTCCAGCTCTTCTTGAACAAGGTCTTAGTAGGCTTGTGTAAAAAGTATTCCTAGTTGGATGGGGCAGCTACAGTTGCTCAACCACGATCATTGCTGTTGTCTTTCTGCCTTGCCTTTGCATTAACAAACAGGCAAATACACCAGACAATATTACTGTTAATACCTGTGCTTATAAAGAGCTCTTCACATTGCTGGGGACCAATTATTTAATCAACTGGCCGCTGGTTACCTTCCTAAATGTTATGGACACAGCAGGGGAGTAGTTTTTGTGTTTTGCACTGTCTGATTCTTGTTTAATTTCTTCAATAATGATGGAATGGCTATTTTAGGACAAAGCTTGTCAGCCAGAACTTCTGCTTGTACTCTCTGTTGGCAAGATAGTTTCCTATCAGAAACGTAACTGGTTGTATTGAATGAAGAACACGTGAACCTTGTGATTAAGGCTATAAACCTACAAGTAATCCAGAAAAGCATGGTTTACTTCCAGAATTGTTGCTTCCTGTTTAGGCAGTACATTTGCTTTATTTATCTGTAGCTGCCTGCAAAAATGACTCGAAAACTAGCAGAAAATTTCTCTAAATTTGAGTGTGGAAATGTCTAGAATTCTGAAATGGGGGAAATATGTCAGAATATTAGGTTGCATGCAATAGGTTGCATGTATGATTACCCTCCAAATGGCAAATGTGTGGTAGGAACATAAGCTTGTTCATGACCCTCCAGATCTAAAAGGTATCCATATCTCCTTGAAGGCAGAATTCCAGTCAGTTATTCATATATTGAATTAGGAATGAGGGTTTACTGTACATTTGATTACGTGAAGCTGAATCACACTGATGTGATTACGGAGAAGTCTTTGGCAGCAGCCCACCGGACCTTTGATCCTTTCACCACCATTCAGGTTGGGTTCTGATCCACCGTGATATTTGCTTGAGGCCTTTCTGTATGAGTGCAGCTGTAAGGCGATACAGCAGATTGGTTAGCAGGAGGAGCTCAGGGTTTAAATAAGCATTAATGGGATGCAAGGAATTCTAAATGATTCAAAATCTGCATCCAAGCGGGTGCAGAACTGCATATTAAGTCACGAGGAAAGGGACTTGCTCAAGAACTAAACCTTTCATCCACTGTGGTCACCACAGTGGGCAGCTATTCAAAACCTGTTTTCTTGTGTTGAATGTTAATGGTATATACGCAATGCACTGCCACCTCCTGGCCGACCAGTTTAAACACATAAATAACACCTTAAAACCCCCATGGCTGTTGGCAATGCTTCACAAAATATTGAAATGCAATCGTGGCTATAGTCTGGACTGGTGCTCGGGCAGTCTGCCTGTCTCCACCCCGGAATGAAGGGGACCGCCTCCTAGGTCCGGGGCTGGTTGCCCCCCCAGGGTATCGGTACCTGGACCTGGGAGTATAGAGTATGTATGGGGAGTCAGTTTCTAGTCCCGACAGTGGTCCTTCTGGGGTTCCCATGTTCTAGGGGGCCTTTAGATGCCTGTGCCTCCGATTTTTTCCGTGTCTGTCTCGGGTCCTATGGGGCAGATCTGTGGCTCCTCACCCCTGCTTTTGCATATTTTTATGGAGAAACCTTATACACACATGCGCGCTCACACTTACACCCACAGGTGTTTGACAGAGATTGATGGGAGAAAAAGCAAAATTTTTTGTATTATTTTCTATTTCTCACTCCTGTAGTACTATTGAATTTTTGTCACCATGTTTCAAGGTCTTAACACTGTGTACTCCAGCTGAGCGGATGTTTGAAGTCATTTGAAAACTAAAAGTTAAATAAAAAAGAATTTCAGAATTTCTTTCGCTGCCTAAAGTTGGCTGAAAACACTAAGGACGAAAATCCTGGGTGACCTTCTTGTTATTATTGACAGCGGTTGTCGACTGAGTTTAGGTCAAGGTCTGTGATGAGTTGAGGAGTCATTGCCATGTCCCTACAGGACAACTGAGCACACTTGAGTGTGTTTCTGTGCACACTGGTGTTGTAGTGTTAATGTTTGTACAGTATGTGTGCTGTGGGAGGTCCTGTTACAGGGTCCGTCAGCCAGCCGTGTGCCACGCGATACCTGTGACTGATACCACGATCGCATGTAAATTGGAGGAAAGACTTCTTCATTGTTATTGTGAATGGATGTTCTATGTAGAGACATCTACAGTAACCGTCTCCAGAGCAGAATCACAGGCCAAAGAGAATGTCTGTTCTAATCCCAAACTCATTACTCTTTATTTTCAGCTTGTCAGCATGTTGGTTTTAATTTAGATTTGACTAGACACTGATATATGAGCATGAAGGCCACAGCAGCCTTGAATGAGCATGAATGATAATGATTCTGTTACACATTGTTTGTTAATCAGTCTGCAGATTTGTACCGTACGTTCTTGTCGGGAGTAGATCCTTGATCTGAGCACCAATGAAGCTGCCTAGGAAAGCGGGCCCCTTCCCCTACTGGCTTGCTAACATTGATTGCAATAATGTCACAGTTGTCCTGCAAGTACCTTTACACTTTGTTTGCTGTTCCACAGGGGTGACCCTAATCTGGTCAAACTAAATGTAGCCATAACCTGTGGTTACCTCCTTTATGGTAAGCTGTTTTTTAGACCTCTGTTGATCATTTACTTTTGCACACAACCCAATAAGACGTGGCAGTCGTATCTTTTTTGCTTCCTTAGCTACAGATGCTGCAAGAGCTAAAGTATTTATCCAACCTTTTGACTTTTTGTCACATTCCAACCTGAATAAAAAAAAAAAAAGTTTTATTGATGTTTTATGTAATAGACCAACACAAAGTAATGGATGATTGGGGATTGGAAGGAGAATGATGAATGGTTTTCTCTCTTTTTTTACAAATAAAAATTAACCTCTTTAATCTGATACAACCAAATAAAATCCAGTGCACCCAAATTAACATCAGAAGTGTCCTATTTCTTAACTGGCGTCCAGCTGTGGGGATGAAACACTGAACACACTATTCCCACAGTGAAACACGAAGGTGGCAGCATCATGCTCTGGATGCTTTTCTTCAGCAGGGACAGGGAGGCAGGTCTGAGTAGATGGAAAGATGGCTGGAGCTAAATGCAGGGTAGTCCTGGAAGTCCTGGTTTTTATTCGTAAGACGGTAAAATAAAAACAGGCATAATTTTCCTTCCAATTCATACTTTTTGTTTGTCTCTTGCTTAAATTCCCAACAAAATACATGAAAGTTTGTTGTTGTAATGTGACAAAATGTAAAACTGTGCTCAATACCTTTGTTATTCCCAGAGAAGTTGTCTGTCATGAAATGCCAGTTAAAAACCCAAACATGTATTGAGCTGTTTACGCTGTAGCATGTTGATGTGCAGCTGTTATAAAGGGAAATGAGCTCAGATGTATTCCTTAATGAAACCATGCTGTTTCTTTACATTTCCTTACTTACAGAAGTGTTCTATTCTTGCATTCATTGGATCCTAGCATGAAGTCATTCTGTCATGTAAATGCTTTGATTTTTACTCTTTAGACCACGCTTAGAGATTTCTGAACATATTTTTCTAACTCTAAATGTCCTTTTCGCGATCTGAGATAAAATAATTGAGCTGAAACGTAGCCTTACTTGTTCCTCTTTGACCTCCAAACCCCCACATCTCCTCCTTAGATCTTGTTCTGCTAGCATGTAACTGGAGCACAATGGGGGACAGCTTTTTTGTCTGCCACCACTTGGCGGCGCTGTATGCCTATGGATATGTGTTGGTGAGTGTCTTAAATTCAGGTGGAGAAATCTGTTTCTGTGGTTCTCCAACTAATGAATCTATCTTGTTTTCGCAGACACGTGGAGTGCTTCCATATTTTGCAAATTTCCGTCTCATTTCAGAGCTGTCCACGCCATTTGTGAACCAAAGGTGAGGCGGCCACATGTCAGCAAATCCAAAGTATTCATGCCCCTTGAACTTTTCCTACATTTTGTAATGTCAAAACCACAAATTTCAGTGCATTATATCATGATTTTATGTGCGTGTAATTGTAGCAGTACAAAATCATAAAACGGAAGGAAAATAATACATTGCTTTTCTTTCCAATAAAAACTAAAAATTGAGGCGTGCTTTTGGGTCCAACTACCCTGAGTCAATACTTTGCAGAACCACCATTTGTTCCAGTTATTGCTGTAAGTCTTATTATACATCTCCAACAGCTTTAGAGGGTACATTTCTGACCATTCTTCATTACAAAACGGCCATCCTTTTCCCATTGTTCAGATAATGGATTAAGCAGAGCTTCATGAGACGTTCAAAGCTTGGAAATATTGTTTTAGAGCCTAACTCTGCTTTAAACCTCTCCACAACATTCCTCCTGAGCTGTCTGCTGTTCCTTGATCTTCATGAAGCTGTTTGTTCTCTACTGTTCTCTAACAAACATCTTCAGGGACCTTCAGGGAGGCCTTCTAGTTGGGTGACTTCTGAGGTTTTATTTAGGGGTCACAGAGTAAATTTGGCTGAATGCAGATGCAGAGCCCACTTTTCAGATCTTTATATGTAAAAAACAATTTATATCATGTATTATTCTTCTTCATTGCAATTATTAGCTACATTAGATGGGTGATTCACATGAAATCCCAGTAATATCCCAGTAGTTGGTGTCTGTCATATGACAAAATGCAAAAATGATCAAGGAGCAGACATATCTCTCTGACATGACTGCCTTCTCCATCTCCCAGGTGGTTCTATGAGGTGTTAAAGTACCCCCGCTCGCATCGGATGGTGGTGCTGAATGGCGTTGCCATGGCAGTGGTGTTCTTCGCTGTCCGCATTGCTGTCATGCCATCCTACTGGGCGAGCGTTTTTGTCACGTTTGGTACTCCGGAGTTCGAGCGGCTAGGCCTGGGAGCCCAGGTGGCCTGGATCACGTCCTGCATCGCCCTGGATGTCTTGAACACAATCTGGATGTACAAGATCGCCCGCGGGTGCTACAAAGTCCTGACAGGGAGAGGAGGGCGAAAGGTTAAGGACGACTCAGACGGATCGTTTACTGCAGACAAGAAGCACGCGAACAACCACACGGACTAACGTCAGCTGAAGAAGATTCAACCCCAGATAGAAGCAGGTAGGGAGGCTGTCGCCGCAGCCTTGGCATCCCACCCACCCTCAGTCTCTGAGTCCTCAGGTTCTGACCCCAGCTGGGGGATGAGGAGAGTGCTCCTTGACTCACTCAAGCACCAGCGAGCCCAACCTCACTGTTTTTCAGTAAGCATGATTACTCTATTACTGGGAGGTAGCTTTCTTTGGTTGCAGACAACAGATTAGAGGTCACAAGCACACTTTTAGCACCATCTGTCACTCCTGTCTCTCATCTCGTCCCAGCCTCCTCTCACCCTCATCTTCAGCCAAAGTCCAATCCTCTGAAGTGCCTGTGTAAAAACAGGAAAGCAATAATAGTGGAGGTGTAGGATCACAGAGTCTAACAAAGCTGAGGTTCCTTCCCCCACCTCCATCCCTCCCTTCAGTGAGCAACTGGGAGCTTGATTTTGATTTTTCCAGACCATTTTCCGTCCACAGTGGAGGAGATGTGGCCTACAGAGCGGAGGACTCTCATACCCCCACCATGTTTGTCACCCTATAGGGCTCTTGTCTTAAATCCATCAAACCTCACAACAAGAGACAGAAAAACACCAGGATGCCTCTCCCAGTTTTACCTGCTGTGGCCTCCTTATAATAAGTAGCGCCTCTCTGTCACCAGTCATGCTTCTCCATCCGCTCTTTGTCTTTTTGTTGATGCTATGCCAGCATCATTAGCTGTGACAGTAATACAACATCCATTACAACCCTCTGCCTCAGCTGGAATGTTTTCGTTCTACCTCTCCCCCTGCCTTACAAAGACTCTGTAAATGCTCATCATTTAATCAGAGGCTTTTTTTTTTTTCTTTACACTAAGGAGAGAGTTTTCCGTCAAGGTGTTATCCATCATGATATTAGAGTCTCCGAGGGACTTCCTGTTCTGGTATCAGAGATTAACCCGTCCAGCACAACTCAGCGACACCGCTTTCCTCACCGGCGAATCTCCCTGCCGCTTCTGCTTCTTTTTATCTACCGTTTTCTCAACAACTCCAAGAACAAACGCTTCTCACGCAAATCTGCTGGCTGCACATGCAGTGCCTAGGAAATGTATTCAGACCCCTTTTAACCTTTACACACTTTTTACATTACAGCCACAAACTTTTGATGTCTTTTATTGGGGTTTTATGTGATCGATCAACACAAAGTCGTGCAAAATTGCAAAAAGCATATTTCCAGCTGCAAGTCTTTTGATGTAAGTCTCTACCAGGTTTGCACAACCAGTCTTTTGCAGGATTACCCTGTATTTAACTCCCTCTTTCTACCCCTACACTCAGACCAACTTCTCTGCCCACCCCCTCCCTAAAGAAAATCGTCCTCACCGCATGATGTTGTCACCACCATGCTTCACCATGGGGATGGTGTGCTCATGATAATGTGCAGCATTCGCTTTGTGCCACACATTTCTTTTTGCAGAACAGCTATAAAGTTCAGTTTTGGTGTCATCTGACCAGGGCGCCTTCTTGTACTTGTTTGCCATGTCCCTGACATGGTTTTGTTCCACACTGTAAGCAGGACGTTTTGTGGCTTTCTTCTTGCTGCTCTTCCATAAAGGCCAACTTTGTGGAGTACATGACTAACAGTGTCCTTATCACAGATCGCACCTGAGCTATGGACCTCTGCAGCTCCTCCGGAATTACCATGGACTTCATCTCTTGGTGGATTTGCATCTGTGCCATACTCTTTCCACTACCAGATGATGGATTGAACCGAGATCTTTAAGATGTTCAAAGCTTGGATATAGTATTGTAACCTAACCCTGCTTTAAATTTCTCCACTGCTTCTTCTTCCCAGAAATATTACACACAGTTGTTTTCTAGAGGCTTTTCTCTTGAAACCTTTAGAGTAATCGGTTAAAAATTCAGCTTTTCAGATTTTTTTTCCCTTCACTCCACATTTATGAGCCACTTTGTGTTGGTCTATCAAAAAAAAATTTTGTAGTGTGAGGAATCTAAAAAAAAAAGGGAGGGGGGGGTGTGAATACTTTTACAAGACATTATAAATGTTGCACCACCTGCTACAGCTGATATCTGGTGCCCTTTGAAGTCGCTGGAACAGTGCTGATCACTTGGCAGAATGTCAGCAATAGAGTTGCTTGCAATATGCCTTTCGTTTTTTGCCCTCATGCTCTCTGTCCATGCGTCAGATTGATTTGGACCGGTGTGCTGTCGGAAGCAGCGTGGTAACCTGCATGCCCAGTTTTCCAGTATAAACTGTAGATCCTCATTGTAGAGCATGGTATGACTGACATATTTCTGTGATGCCTTAGTGAACTGTCAAAATAGATGAACACCATCTAATTATTGATTGCATTAATCTAACCGGGGGGCGGGGGGGTTTGTCTTCCAAACTGGTCCCCCCCCCTTCCCAATACAGCATACTCAAAGCATGAACTTCTTGTAATTTTGATGATTTCTCCTCGCTGTGCATGTTTCTACAGTATTTACACGCTCAGCATCTATGCAGGTACCTTCTGCATAGTGGTAAACTCTAATTGTTAACACATCTTCGATATGCCAGTTGCCAGTATTTGTTTTTTTCATAGACACAGAGATGTTTCTTTGTGAAAGGTTTGCCGAGAGCAGACTAATAACCACACATGGCAGACAGAAACATGGGATCTCACAGATTTAGCTTCCCAAGCAGAAGACGGGGATCGATATCATCACTCTTGGTCTGAGCCAAGGTCCCCTATATAAGCACAAACATTAACCAAATATACCCAAAAGCAGAATAATTGAGTGTTTTTCCATGCATTACTTTGGTAGAATAGTTTATGAAGTAAACACAAGAGGGAGCACTGAGATCAGGAGTCAAGCCTGTAACAGATGAGGAGCAGAGATCCAGTAGTTTCACCTCAGGTAAATATAGATTTTTCTAAGTTTCATTCTCAAACAATGGTCCACCTGGACTTAACTTTCTTCGCTGTTAAGTCAGAATTCCAAGAGGGAAAATATGAGGTTTCTCACTGACCCAAACCGCCAAATCCAATATGGCTGCCTTCCATGTAAAACTTAGTTGCCGTAAAAAAAAAAAAAAAACATTTTATTTGCACTTCTGACCGTTTGTATCTTGTTAAATTAGTAACATAGTGGCCTCCTATTGTGATAATGTTGCTGCAATGTGAAAATACTAAATACAGAGAAATGTAATATTAGAGCTGCACAGATCAATGATTTTTTTTTTGTGGCAAATTTCCAATCACCGTTAATTTTTTTTTTTTTCTGTTCATTTTAAACCTCAGCTCTGCTGTTTTCAAATTTAGCTAATTTCTCTAAAACATAAACACAAATTACTGTTTTCAACTTTTTTAATGCTATTAGGGTAAATTAAGAAACATTACTATGTTCACATTAAAATGTTCATAGTAAAAGACTAAAGTGATTTGACAAACAGGCCGAATAAAAGGACAGTGAAATCATTCAGGTTATGGAACATAAGTATCTATAAATAAAGTCCAACTAAAACGAATAGCTTCTTCTCTCCGTCACATCTCGCGCTATTTTCTTTCATTTCATTTTATTTATTTCTTTTTTGCACTGCTGAAAATGTGCAGCATCATTACGTATTTACATTAGAATTACAGGCTGTGTCACACCGTGTTTGCAAGGGAAAGTTTGGAGTTCTAACGTTCTGCAGCTACACAGGATTTTACCAATATTTCAGACTTAAATGATTACAGGGTTGCAACTTTAAACTGTCTTTAGCATCTTATGTTTACAATTAACACAGAAAGCATTAATAATTTATCAGACCTCTACCTTCACTGTGAGACTTCCATAAGATTTTCTAATCCAACATGTTACATGACGGACTTAACTGGACTACTCAAAAGGAACAAATAGAGCAACCTTTGCTGTAATGTGTTCAGCTTCCTGTATTCTGCTGACGTCTGTCTCCCTGTTGCAGCAGCCTGGATGAATAGCCAGACCCAATAAAAACCAATTCCCATCTTATGTGTGATGCATCCACTGTTAAATAAAAATAAAAACTGATTTTTAGCTTTTATAGTGTAAAATCACCTCTACCAGTCACTCGCCGACTTCTCAGTTGGTCACTAATTGGTATTAGCTTGTAATGCTGATAGTATTTAGCCTGGTCACTGAGCACATGAATCTTGAAACTGGGACAGATATTAACAGATCGAAAAGGCAGCATATGTAGCCAGCAGCACTTGTTCCAGGTCCACTACTGTGTGCCTCAGTTTGTTCTGAGACTTTGCAAAATCATCTTCTCTGTGCTTCTTGTTTGGGAATTCTCTGATTTGAATTTGAATGACTCGTGTTATTTCTTCTTATTTAGCTTATAACTTACTGATACCAAGCTCTGTTCTGAGTGAAAAGCAGCCCAGATAGCACAGTTGGAGAACCACAGCGCTACACTCATGACTGTAACTTCACGCAGCTGCTGTCTTGGACCCAGCTTGGTCGACATTTACATTATTTGGTGTCTTTTGGCCCTCAAACAAGACTTGATAGAATCTTACATTCAGTCATCCAATCACAGCACTGCTCACCTCCATGCATGGATACTTTGAGATGTTCTGGTTGTATTTTCACTGTGGAAATATAAAGCACACTTCCCATCCCTGGGATGTCCCTTATTTCTGTCTGCCACTACAGAGGAGGGGCTACAGTTTTTTGTGCCTTTACACAAACAGTGGATGTTACAGTCAGAGTTGGATAAGCATGATTGGCTCCTTGTGTATATGCTGTGTGTATATTTTTCTAACCCGTCTGCACAGTGATTATCCAGTTGAGCATTCTAACTCAAAGCTAATCCCTCATAGGGAGCCTTTTTTTGGTGATAGTTTATCGGGGGCCAGGGGTGGGGTGGGGGGGCTTTTACCAATCAGAATGCTGGGATGTGTTATTTAGTGGCATTAAGGTGATCTCATTCTTATTCAAGATAATAATGGCAATCAGTATAGTCTAGCCTCGCTATTCACGTCACTGATGGAACGGCTTTTGTCTCATTTCTTTGGCCTCTGAAGCTCAAAGCTGAGATAAATCAGTCGACATGGAACTGAATTTAGGCGACCTCACGGAGACTGGCTGAGATGATGATACGCTTCTGGTGCTGCTTCGTCTGATTATGTTTGGATCTCCTTTTAGTTTAGACAGAAACTGCTCTTTGATGCAGGACTCGCGCACAAAGTGAGAGGAGTAAATCGTATTGGAAGAGACTTCATTTTGGCCCGTATTTTATTCTCCAATCTTACCTCTGGCTGTGTACGAAAAATGAATGTGACAGCAGAATTAATGATGAGCTTGACTATGAAATGTTTTCTGTACTATCAGGTTGGAACAACCCAGCCTCAGATCAGTGAGGAGACAACAGCTCGTTAAAGAATGAATTACAGTATTTAAATCCAGTATATATCTGAAAATTCATAAGAATCGTGTAAAATCTTGAACTGATAAAATGATTGATCTCTTATGGGGAACGTATTACAAAGTTGGTACTTTGAGGCGACTGTAATTTTTTTCTTCTCAGATGTCAAATGTGATGAACTGTATACAATGAAAGTTATTTAATTTAAAATCTCAAGCACAGCAGCATTTTTTTGATAGTGGAGACTGAATGTAAAACGTAATTATCAAATGTCTTGCCTGAATTTTTATTTTCCAGTGGGTAACTCTTTGCAGTGTGGCTTCCCTTCCTCTTCAGTTTGTCTTTTAATGCAATGCAATATGTTGGTTTGATCTTGTTACTTTTCTTTCCTTTTCTTGATTTTAATGTGAAGCAGCCTACACTACAAAAGGCCCTGTGGGTCACTGTCTGAGTTTTACCACATGACTCCGACTTTTGTTCTCTACTATGACCACTACTAATTATCATGTAATTGTAGTGATAAACGCTGAGAATTACTTGAAAGTGTTGTTCTTCAATAAAGTTGAACACAAAAAATAGATGGAAGTCTCTTATTTTTACTCCAGTTTGCACACACAAACAATAAATTTGACTTTGGTTACACTTTGCTGTCATTATACAGACATTGTAAACATAAGTATCTAAACTTTGGTGGAAAATAAAGTTTTTTTTGTTTTTTTTTTTCTTGTAAGAATGTATGCACTGTTTTTACAAAAGAGAAGGTTGAATTAATGCAAATATTTATGGTATCGATCTGGACTCTCTGGGACTGTTAAATGTTCATCAGAGAGACAGTCTGGGGGAAGAAAGAGTCTGTGGTGGCTAGTTTTTGCAAATAGCTCTTTGTAACTAGAGGCAAAAGCTATAATATTGTGTCCAGGATGTGTGGGGTCTAGACCACTACAAGTCCTGGATGGAGGGAAGGTCAATCGTCACAATCCTCGCTGCAGACCTGATTGTTTGTTGTAGTCTGGCCTTAATGGAAAAGTTCAGTTTGTAACAAGTCATGTAAGAGTTGCATTTTTAGGAATGGACTTCCTCTGTAGATTGTCCATCTGCTACCAACTGGCGAATGCAGGAGGATTCTCTGCTACAACATCTAAACTTTAAAGGGATGTTCATGACGTCGGAGTTCTCTTGAGACAGCCGTCACGCGAAGGCATACTGAAAGCCATGAGACCACGGTGAAACACAGTGGTGGCACCATCATGCTTTGGGAATGCTTTCTTTCAGCTGTGATGGAGCTAAATACAGGGTAATCCTGGAAAGAAACCCTTTAAGGGCTGCCAAAGGCTTGTGCCTGGGGCAGAGGTTCACCTAGCAGGACAAGAGCCCAAAACGTACAGCCAGAGCTACAGTGGCATGGTTTAGACTAAAACATACGCATTTGTTAGAATGGCCTAGTCAAAGTGCAGACCTTAATCCATTTAAGAATCTGAGACAATACTTGAAAACTGATGCTCTTGTCCAACCTGACTTTTTGTCTCGAAATGTAAAAAGCGGGTTGGGACATATCCCAAAATACTCGCAGCTGTAAATGATGCAAAAGGTGTTTCTACAAAACATTGATTAAGAGGGTAGAATACAAATGCACACCACACATATCAGACTTTATTTGTAAAAGCGTTTGAAATCCATGCATCATTTTCCTTCTGCTTCACATGTATTTCTTTGTGTTGCTCTATCACATAAAGTCTCAGTAGAACACAATAGTTTTGGTTTGTAACCTGAATGGGTATAAATACAGAGCACAGCCCCTTATGACCGGAAAACTGCCCTCACTGTGGGTCAGATATGCCACTCACTGATAAATTGGATCATGAAACAAAAACGGAAAATAAAACACAGCACTTAAAGCCAAATCCCTCCTAAGCATAATGAACTGGCCCAGTCATTTGTCAGCTTCTGGCCAAGGCACAGTTACCCAGACCTGCTACTGAAAGCTGGCACCGCTCCTGTTTTTAGTTTAGGTTTTGCGAGACGGGATGTCAGAAAACAGAAACCGAAACATGCAAAACGAGATGAAATGTTAAAGTAAGAGCATTGCTTAGAATAGGTGTGAAAAGTTTTTAAAGGGTGGGGGGTGAAAAAGCGTTTAAAGTAAAGGGTGGGGGGGGGGGGTATTTGAGCCAGAGTAGGTCTTTGATTGAAACCATCTCCTGCGTGAGTGAGCATGCACCACTCAGTCAAGGGGCTTGGTCAGAGCCCATTCCTGAAGAGCTTTACCAAACATGGTCACATAACAGAGACTCAATGAAGGTTTCCTCCAGCTACTACAGCACAGCCTCCATCCATGCCTCAGCTCAGAATCATCACCTGCATGTCCTGTGGACTGAGGGGTGCACTTGTATGTTACAGTAAATACCGTCCATCATCACCTGCAACAATAGATAAATAGAATGCCGTGCTCGTAGATAGTAGACTGTTTACTTTGTGTCCACAATGACATGAATTCATGTCTGTAAACGTCAAGTCTCCTTAAAAGGTCAAATGTTTCACACTAATCACAAGCCAGTCACCAAGGCGAAGTAAGAGCTGTGTAAACATAAGCAGATTATAGAAATATGTTTATTTCAGGAGGAATTCATGCTGAAGACTTTTTCCCAGACTTCCAGAAGAAACAAAAACAGAAACATGGTAAAAAGTCAACATTTCCAGGCTTTGCAGGAGCTTTAAACCAGGTCCGGTTAACAAGGTGCTTGGTGAGGGTTGAATACGTTTTATAGCTAGCTTGTTAGCAGACAGCACCAAAGTGTCACCTCGCACCTCTGACACAAATGGCAAGAACCTGTCCAAGCATTTAGGAGCAGAACTTATAAATTTGATGTTTCCTCCTAAATGCTCAATGAGTCAAAAAAACTGGACTTAAAGTTTTTAATCTGAGCTGAACTTTAAACATTTTCTCACAGCAGTAACAGTGACTAGAAGCAAGCAGAAATTAAATTACGTGTGTAAACATCATTGCATTTTATTAGGATTTTGTGTTATAGAACAGCACAATTGTGAAGGAAAAGTGAATTAATCATATTTTACAAAAAAGTAAAGTGTTACGTATGTCTGTATTCAGTCTCCTGAGTCAAAGCTGTGTAGAACCACCATCTGTGAACAAGTGTTGCCACATAATTTCTATTGGATTTAGTTCTGGACTTTGACTAGGCTCTTCTAACAGATTAATGAGCTTTTATCTAAATCATTCCATTCCATCATTCCCTGGCTGTATGTTTCAGGTCATTGTCCTGCTTTAAGGTGAACCTCTGCCCCAATCTCAAGTCTTCTGCAGGATTCCAGGACTGCCCTAGATTTATCTCCATTCATCTTCCCCTTCCCTTCTGAAAAAAACATCCCCACAGCATGATGCTGCCAACACCTTGGTTCGATGTTGGGATGATGTTGCTAATTAGGTGACTACTGAAGGCACTGGTTTGCACTGGATTTTATGTAGGGGGATCAGAGTAAAATGGGGGGTGAATACAAATTCACGCCACACTTTCAGATTTTTATTTGTAAAAAAGTTTAAAATAAAATAAACTGATGTGCGTATGAAAACTTTTGCAAGCCTCTGTCATCAATCATTGACTATATGGGAGGAGATCATCCATTCATTTCTGAAGGTTCAGATGAAAGTGGTAAAGATGAAATAGTAGCTGAAAATCCAGATGAATAGGTCCTGGAGTGCCTCTCCCATATGAAAGCAGCCAAAGCATCAGTCTCTGATGTGATGACAGTTCATCAAATGGTTAGAAAATCCTTAATCGTTCTGACGGGTCTTAAAGTGTACCCCACCCCACTATGGGAAGAAACTTGTGCCATCAGAAACTGAATTTCAATTTCTCAGACTGAATCTGTATTCGTGTAATTTGAAAATAAATGCATTGATTTGAAACTGAATTTATTGGTTTGAAATTGATTTTTTTTGGTTTGAAAACTGAATTTAATGGTTTGAAACTGAATTAATTTGCTCTGAAAATGTATTTTGTTGAATTGAAAATGCAGTTTCACTACTTTTACTTTCAGTTCTAAAATTCAATTTCAGTTCTAAAATTCATTTTTTTGTGTCACACATCCAGGTCCTTGAGGATAGCCTTGTATTAATCAAACACGGATTCATCGATTTACGTTTCACATCAGGTTCAACTTCCTTTGAGCTGGAGCAGTGCAGCATACATGAGCTTAGCGGATGTCAATCACCAAGTAAAATGAACGTCTATAAGAAGTCATGTAAACAAATGGTCAAACAGTAACACTTATGCTACCTGTAGCTATTAGCTGAACATGCCAGATCAGCATGGTGCGGTCGGTGTTACCTGCCTTTACCTCAGCGTAATTTATGTTGCCTAGCAACAGTGATAGCGTGAAGCTCAGAGCTGTGAAGCCGAACAAATGGAGCCCTGATGGCTTATTTTCTTGTATTATAATCTTGTTCATTATACAGCCATTTAAATTGTTAAAATTTTGTGTTCATAGATAAAGAAATATAAAAATCTATTTGTAAAAATGTAACAATTTAAACACATATTAACTTTAGGAACAACGTTTAAATCAGTTTATTTGTGGAGCATAAAAATAAAATAACCAAACATCAACATTAGATATCTGACTGAATTATATCTGTGATTAACTTCCATCCATTGGGGAAACTCAGCAGGAGCTTGAAAGCAACATGCCGGGAGTCAGCTGTTCTCTCGGGGTTCATCGCACCTCAACCCCCGGTCAGCTGTGCGCTGGCGAGGCGAGCCGGCTGTGAGCCCGGTGTCAGGGCAGCAGAAGCGGACGTCTCCGAACACGTCGGAGCACGTGTGGAATTAAGCGAAACCGAGCAGATATTTCATGTTTACACAGCTGCATTCTAGTCTAAAAACAAGTTCATTTTGTTTCACAGAAAGCGCATTATATCCAACTTTGTTCACAGCTTTTCCCTCTCCTCCAGGCTTTGCTACTTCCGTTAGCACAATCTATTTTGACCCGCAATGAATCATGGGATAGGGTGGCCCACGAAGGCTACAACGGACCCATCCTTCATATCTGGGGAAAAGAAGGACGCATTTGTCGGCCCTATTTGGAGGAGCCTGCGAAGCTGTAGACTTCATTGCCTCATAATGACGTAATTTGCCAACAAATGCGTCCTTCAAAGAATGCAGCCCCTGAATTTGGACACACCAATAGTGAATGACATCCGTGAATCGGTGAATCTGTGTTTGATTAATCTGTGGCTTCAAGGACCCGGTAGTGTGACACAAAAAACTGAATTTTAGAACTGAAAGTAAAAGTAGAGAAACTGAATTTTCAATTCAACAAAATACATTTTCACAGCAAATTAATTCAGTTTCAAACCATTAAATTCAGTTTTCAAACCATTAAATTCAGTTTTAAATTACACAAATACAGATTCAGTCTGAGAAATTCAAATTCAGTTTCTGATGGCACAAGTTTCTTCCCATTACCCCACCCCCCAACAAACAAAACAGCCAGGTCCATGACTTCAACCAGTGATTGAATACATCTTAGTATAATTTAACTGACCATATCCAGGTTTGTTTAAGGTTTTCTGTCCTTCTGTAGCTACAGGTTGGAATTATGATGCCATGAACTCAGAACTCCGCTGAGTTGCTTTGGACTGAGAAGCCTCCTACCATAAATAGCCAGAGTTAGGGTAGTGAGGGAGGCCTGGCTCTCAGCAGAATGCACCTCAGCGTTCCTCAGAGGGCATCCTTCTCCTCTTTATCCATCTCTGTTTAAGTCCTTTAAATCCACCAACTAACCCTCTTACTTTAATGGAAGGTCTTCACATTCAAACTAAATCTTCCAGCAGGTTTGTCAGATAACGTGTAAGTAAAGATCTGATATCTAAACTTCTATAAATTTGATTTGGGAAGAGCTTATGATATTTTAAACTAACACAGTACCTTACAAAGAGAATTTATGTGACTTCAACTTTTTCACATTGTGTTAGAGCCACAATCTTCTATGTATTCTACTTAGATTTTCTTAGAAGCTACACCTGGCCTGGCTCTGTGTCTACCTGTGACACCTTTCTGGAGAGGGGAATCCTCCAAGCTTCTGTTGGCAACAACTTAATGCTCACCCTCTTCCGATGATCCACATGGGCCTGTCTTTTAGTGTTTAACCCTTTCTCTCTCCTAGACATGGCTACTGACTGAGCTTTTACTATAACTAATTATATGTGCTCTCTTTCAGACTCTAACCTTGAAAACTGGCTTAGAGTTGATCTGTTCTTTCTTTCTAGGTGAAACGACTAAAGGAGCTACATCCATTAACATTTACTTTTCCTTCCCATAGAAAGGACTCCTGGATCAGTGCTTCTTTGTTCTCTTTGTGTCTCTGCTCTGTTCTCTCTAACCCCCAGTTGGTCGTGGCAGATGGCCGCTCACACTGAGCCTGGTTCTGCTGGAGGTTTCTTCCTGTTAAAAGGGAGTTTTTCCTCTCCACTGTCGCTACATTCATGCTCAGTATGAGGGATTGCTGCAAAGTCAACGCCAGTGACTGTCCACTGTCTCTACATGCTCATCCAGGAGGAGGGAATGCTGCAAGTCACTGACTGGATGCAATCTGCTGGGTTTCCTTAGATAGAAAAACTTTTTATCCAATTTGAATAAATAACTAACTCTGACTGCACTGTTCAATGGTTAGGATTAATTGGAATGTGTGTACCTGACTTTTGTGAAGTGCCTTGAGACAACTTGTGTTGTGAATTGGCGCTATATAAATAAAACTGAATTGAATTGAATTGAATTTTAAGTGATAGACCAATATAAAGTAGTGCATAGTTGTGAAGTAAAAAGTAATCATCCCCGAAGTGAAAAATGATGGTGGCAGTATGATGCTGTGGGGATGCTTCAAGAGGAATCCTGCAAGAAAACCTGGTAAAGGCTGTAAAAGTATTGAGAGGCTCACCACACATACAACTAGAGCTACAATGGAATGATTTAACACATATTCATGTGTTTGGCCTAGTCAAAGTCCAGACCTTGACCATTTTAAAATCTTTAAAATCTGTGGCAGGGGTTTACAATTCATGTTTACAGAAACTCTCTATCAAATCTGACTAACCTTGAACAATTTTGCAAGGAAGAATGGGCAGAAATTTCATTCTCTAGAGTTGTGTGTCATTTTCCTTGCATTTGTCTCTATCTCATGGAATCCATATAAAACACTTTGTAGTTTGGGATTATAACATGACAAAATGTGAAAAAGTTCAAGGGGTATGTATGTAATAAAAGTTTTTCCTAGTTGATACAACCTTGACACATTTTATTGGATTTGGCATTCTGCAACACAAGAAAGTCAGCCTGACTTAGTCAAAATCATTTAAGTGTCAAACGACGTCAAATCAACGTAAACAGTGCGGCGAATATCTAACTGTAGTCTGTTATTTTTAGCGTGAGGGATTCCTATTTCGAGAGACATTACCTCTTGAGCGCAGTTAGCTTAGGCCAGTTTATTCTCTCATAATGCCCAAATAAAGTGTCCAAATTCCATGTGTGTGCTTCTTCTCTCTGTGAGATGTTTACAAGACCATTGCTTAGACTGTGTGTGTTTGTGTGTGTGTGTGTGTGTGTGTGTGTGTGTGTGTCTGTCTGTCTGTAAGAGGGAATGTGAAGGAACAGAAATGAGAATGACTCTGGGAGCTTAAAACGAGGTAAAGGTTTTATATGTTATTTTACATTACTGTAAATAATTGTAACTTACTTTAACTTGGAAACCTAAAACAATGCTATAAATAAATGGCTACAATAGCTCCATCCAAGAAAGAAACACAGCTAAGCACAGAAGCATGGTGTCAGGAGTATGATTAATGGTAGCAATAAAGCCATCAGTGGTTTCATCCAGATGAGACGAGACAGGGTACACTCTGGACAGGTCGCCAGTCCATCGCAGGGCAACACAGAGACACACAAGGCATACAACATTACAGACAGGCACTCACACTTGGACTGAAGGCCTGTTGAGTTAACATCCCTGTTTTTGGGCTGTGGGAGGAAGCCAGTCTAAGTAAAGAAAAATCACAGATGCACCAGGATGACATGCAATCTCCATGCAGAAAGACCCCCGGCGACGATTTGGACTCAGAACCTTCTTACTGTAAGGACTAGGAGAACGTTATAAACGTTATATATTTGTCTATAAAAGACAAACACACACACTAACAAAGAATACAAAGTTGATGAGAGCAGTTACACAAGAAGTGACTTTTTCTGGGAAGGAAACACAGCTAAACACAGAACTAATAAACCTGTTTAACTTTCTATGAAAAAGAATAGATTGCACAGCAGTACTGGCAGCAATGACTCTATACCAAAAAATAAATATAGCTAAACAACCAGTTCTGGGAAAAGTGTAGTTGATGCTTTGTGAAAAAAAAGGGCAAAAAGGTCAAATATTTCAACATGGTTCAGTCCAACAAAGATCACTGCTTAACACAAAAGGACAGGACTAAACGTACCTTCTCCAGGAAGCATCAGTAAACTTTCTAAGGTATTGTTTTGCTCTTATGTTCTCCTGACAGGTTACTGCACCAGGTCCTGCTTCAGCCAGGCAATGCATCTAACATGAAGGTGTGAAAACAAACATATTCCAAATTTAGGATTTGTTCGACCACAGTGGTGAGAACAGTGGCTCACTTGTCAGTTCCAAAAAATGAGTTGCTGATATTAGTGGCCCGAGGAGGGGAGCCAACGTAGAACAGTTCCTAATGAAGTATGAGGCTGTGTTAGACACAACTATTTGCTTTCTCACTTCAAGCCTCCAATCATTTACCAGCTGGGGTTTGTTATTAGCCTGATTCTTAGTATCCTGGGCCGCTACATGCAGGTAACTACGCTTGTTTAGTGGATGATTCTGAGTGTTCATGGTTGTGCATCTCTCTTTGTCTCATCCCAGCTGTAGAACATGTTAAGGATAATTAGTCTAAGTGTTCGGGTTTAATCACTACAAGACCACTCATACTTCGAGGATTTTCTCAGAAATTGCAACTACTAAGATTACAAAATTCTGCACTTTTTTCTTCTAATAACTGAGACGCTTTGCTTTTTTAGTTTAAAGTCCACAGAGCTATGCTGTGAGTTTTTAAACTAAGTTAGAACTTAGTTTAAAAAATGCTGTGATCTCTCTCTCACTCACTTAAAACTGTGCACATATATTTATATTAATATTGTAGCTATATTTATACTGTTTAATTTGAGTACTGTATTGCACCGACTACGCCAAAACAAATTCCTTGTATGTCCAAAAATGTACTTGGCAATAAAGCTTTTCTGATCTGATCTGATCTAAATGGTTTGTAGCTGTGGCTGGATTCTGAGGGCCAGTGTTTGCCCAGTCTTAAGTCTTTTGCAGATTCTAACTAGTTTCCCTGCATGGTTGCCTGGTATTGCGCTCCATCCATCTGTATAGTGTAAGTTTTCCGCCACATATAGAGTTTTGCATGTAGGCTAGAAGGTGCCCTTTTGGTCTTATTTGACTGCAGCAGCTTTTCCCACATGTTTGTCATGTTCCCTACATGCCTTGTGGCAAACTGCAAATGGGAATTTCTTGTGGCTTTCTTTAACGAACAACTATACTTTGCCACTCCTCCATCAAAGCCCCACTTGGGTGACATCAAAAGGCTATTTTGGGGTATCAGAGTGTAAGGGGCTGAAAACAAATGAAAGCCTCACTTTCAGTTGTTTTTTAAGTTGTGAGTTATTTTTCCTTTTCCTTCAGTCTGTAATGTAAAATCCAACCAAACAAAAAATTATTTAAGTTTGTGGTTGCAACATGTAAGAAACCTCTAATAAATGCTTGTAGAATATGTCATTTAACATCTGTTTTTGTTCTGCCATCACCTTACATTTTTCACCCAACTAGTGCCACATCACAGCAGCAATGTGCCACATGGAAATATTCCTACTGTTTTTGTCAGTCAAAGCCTATCATGCACACCATTGCTCGACACCAATTATTTTTGGCTGTGTGAAGACAAATACCACCAGATGAATGAAACCGCCTGCATTGCTGCAGCTGTATGCACTCCCAGTAGAGTAGATACAGCAGTCTGCAGCAGCAACTATTGCTTTTCTCTCTTTCATCCATCCCTGAGGTTTCCAAACTGCTCCTCCTTGGCTCCGATAGCAAGCCTAACATGGCCGTGACCCACAAGCTCCAACAAAAGAAAGAGCGGGCGATGAATCATGCAATCCAAAAAGCAGCCTCCTCAATGCTCCTGAATCCTGTTGCATTCCTCTCCTTGTCCTTGCCTGTGGAGGGAATAGGGAGGAACACAGTGGGATAAAAGAGGAGAACTACCTCATTGTTCCCAAAGTGACGTCAGGCGTTCTACAGTGGCTTTCACAAACACAAGTCCAACATGCTGCCGTCAGCCCCACAGCAGTGCAGGTAGTTGTATTGTTGAATTCCACTGAGTTCCTTTTTAATAGTTTTTTATTTGCTGTTAAATACATTTTCAAACAATAAAGCAAAAGTGTATAAAAATAAAGCAAAAGTGTATAAATGGCTTATAAACCCGCTGTTTCGTCTGACTCCAAAGAGTTAACAATTGCGCTTCAAACACCAAATAGAGGAGAAATTGAACCAATAACTCCTTTTGAGAACAAGATCGATAATTTTCTAACACATAATGTTGGATGTTTCTTATATGAGATCACACATTGCTATTTATGTACATAATATTGCAATACTCTCATTGGGAAAATGTATATTAAAAAAGTCAGCCTGAGCCATAAAAACCAGACCTACGGTACTGACTGTAGCTTTTCATTGCGTAATATCTTTCACCAGTCTACAGTGCTGCGAAAAGTATTTTTGCTTTTTTTTGGCACACCTACATTTTTTAGACCGAGACATTTTAATATCAGCCAAACCAATAACCAGAGTAAATAAAAAATGCAGTTTTCAAATTTCATTAATTAAAGGAAAAAGCTATCCAAACAAGCCTGGTCCTATGTGAAACATAATTGCTCCCTTGTTAAATCATGGATTAAATGGGATTAATGACATTTTTTGGTTCAGTTTCAGTTGCCACAATACCCAGGCCTGACTACTGCGCTAATCCAAAGAAACTCAAGGACATCTGAGAAATACCTGGCATTTCTCAGTCTGGAAAGAGTTACAATGCCATTTCTAAGGCTTTGGAACTCCAGCAACCCACAGTGAGAACCAATACCCCAAAAAATAGAGAAAACATGGAACAGTGGTGAACCTTCCCAGGATTGGCCAGCCTACCAAGATTACTCCAAGAGTGCATCAACAGCTCATCCAGGAGGTCACAAAATAACCAAGTGCAATATATAAAGCATTGCAGGCCTTAATTGCCTCAGCTTAGGCCAGTGTTTAGGTTCAACAATAAGAAATAAATTGGGCAAAAATGGCATCCATAGAAGAGTTCCGAGGCCAAAACCACTGCTGATACAAAAAAAAAAAAAAACTCACAAAGGCTCACATTTGCCTGAAAACCTGATGATCTCCATTGACTTTGGAAAATTATTATAGGTGGACTGACAAGACAACAGTGGAATATTTTTGGAAGTTGTGCATCGCGTTACACCTGGTGTATTTCATAAAATGAACATCATACCTGCAGTCAAACATTTGGGTGGTTTATGTGATGATCCAGGGCTGTGTTCCTTCTTGTACAACCTGCCGTAATTAATGGAACCATGAATTCTGCTCTGATCTTAAACCCAAGCACACTTGGGTTATCCAGCAGGATATTGATCCAAGGCGCACCTGCTGGTCCACCTCAGAATACCATAAAAACAAGCAAAAAAATAAAAACTGAAGGAAGGTTCTGGTAATGGCCTATTCAAAGTCTAAAACCACCAACAGAAATGGTGCAGCTATTCATGCATGTTCCGGTGAGGCTAGATTAAAGCAATTCTGCAAAGAAGAGTGGGTTTACATTTTTTTTGTTTCTCCTTGATGGCAGGTTTTGCACCAAGGGTGGCCTTACCAGTTGTTAGATTTAGGTGGATTTTGCTTTTGCATTTGTGATCTGAATTACTTTTTCCCTTAATAAAAAGAAACATCAAAAAGTGGCTTTCATGTTTCTCTTTCGTAGAACATAACATTTAATATTTCTACAATAACGCAGGCTTCATAGAAAGTGTTTTGACCTCTGAGTGATAGCAGAGTATTCCATCCAAACACAAGTAGAACTCATCCCTGCCTGAGTCTGAAGGTGGAAAAAGTGACACTGATTAAAACCCAATATCCGAGCGATGACATCACTCCCCCTTGACGGAGAGGCTGCGTCCGGATTGGACAGCGGCTCCAGCCAATCAGAGAGCACACACATGGGAAGAGTTTAAAAAGATTCCTGAAAGTGTTGGAAACTTGTCATAAAGGCTGAACAGCTGTTCCGAGCGGAACCGTGGCTAATTAAACAGGCTGTTTATTTAAATTATTGCAGACACCTCCTGGTTTTCTGAGGACTTCCGTGCTGCGTGTTCTTTCCTCGGACTGAGCACCGCAACCTGTTTTCTCCATTTTTGAACGCGGCTCCTTCTGCAAACAGACACAAACTGCAGAATGACAACACATTTCAGGAGCGGCCCGGCCTTTGGACTTTCCGCTGAGGTTAAGAGTAAGGTATGTTGTCCTGAAGGGTCCGCAGGATGGAGGATGGACTCCACAAGGTGGGTCCCCCCATCCCCTCCCCGGTGGCAGCGCCGAATATTTGGGGAGCTTATGGGAACAGTCCTGCAGGAGTCCTGCTCACAGTGGGCTTGTGTTCATATGGTTTTTGTTATGACATATTAAAGCCTTTGGCAAGGAAGAAAGATGAGATATTGCAGTGTAAAGTATAGGGGTTGGTTTCTGAAAGGGTTAGAAAAGCATTTTTATTCTTGTAGATTATAGTGATGGATGGTGCTTTAGTTCTAAATACTTATTTCAGATTGACTGAAACATTCTTCTTCATTCAGCTGACACAGAGAAGAATCTGGTTGTCTGTACAATTTAACTGGAAAACAACAAATCTGTTAGAAGGGGAAATATAAAAAAGCTGCAGTACCCTGGTTTCATCTTTGCACAGCCTACTTTGTTGAACCCCATTTTATGTCCGTTTCAGCATTCAGGGTTCTTTGATATGAGTCTTAACAGCGTCCCACATCTTGACTTGGTCGTATTTACCTTCTATACCCAGCTAAAATCCTCCAGAGCTCTCAGATTGTCCACAACCCCACAGATTTTCAGTCAGATTTAACTTTGGACTCTAGAACCTCTCTGTGGGTTTCGGTGTATTCTTGCACTCCTTTTGATCCTGAAAAATCAAACCTTTCTTTATGTTCAGCTTCTGGCACCTAAAGGTTTTGGGTCAAACCTGGTTGATATATAGTACCATTTATATTTTTCCCCACCTTGATTAAAAATTCCAGTTTCATCTGAAAACAAGGAACCCCAAATCATGATGCTGCCACCACCATGTTTCACAGCAGGCATGGTGCATTCTTTTGCCATGCCAAATGTTGTTTTTGTGTAATGTTTGTTTTCATCAAACTATAACTACTTCTCCCACAAGTTTATGTGGGATTTTTAGACAGATCGAGATGTTTTCTTAGAAAGAAAACACTTGTATCTTGAAATCTTGCTCCTTAGCCTCAACAGAAACATAGTTTTGGTGGTACAAAAGCTACTGTAATGTCTAGTTTGAAGCATTCTGGCATATTATGACTGTTTAATAATTTTAATTGGCATAAAAATAAACAGTTTGAAATATTTTTAAAAGCCCAGTTTTTTCCACTACTAAGGCATTTTCAGTTTTTCTCAGCGATCAATGAAATGAATAATAGCTTATTAGTAACATTGTATTCAAATGTATTATAGAAAAACAAATGTACTGAGTATATTATTATATTTGGCATACTTTAGTATCCTTCCAGTCAGGGTAATCATCAGTATACAGTATGTATATTTGAAGATTACTGTGCCCAAAGTCGACCATTTTGGAACAGCTATATACCATATAGTCAAAATCAAAATTTCTATTTCACTGAGGTACATTTGGTAATATATTTATTTGTTGTTCCTTACAAAGAACAAAAATGTAGTCTGATATCTGCTGCAGTATTAATAGCTGTTTGCACGGTACATTCAGTCATATCCATTGATGTACAACGAATCAGCAAGAACTGATTATGTGTCTCTTTTAATAAGGAGCGGCCCATTTCTCAGTGGATTAGTTTGCATGCTGAGTTGCAAGCAGATGATAGAGAAGCTGGTTCCTTTGCCAGCTGGTCATTTGGCAGCCTGTGGACTGCTTGTCTTTGGTGGGGAAGTTTGGCTTTTTGACTCCTGTTGTTGCTCCAGGTCACCTTTGTCATTTCATAGCCTCATTTTGCCCCTTCTTACTTCCATTTCGTATCTGTAAACAAATCATTTCACACCAAATTACTAAAACCGATGGATATCTGTTTATTTTTCTTCATACTCAAGTATTTTCATGACTTGTGGAAATAAATACTCATGAAACTATATTCAAATCTCACATATAATTAAAGTTACTGTGTATTATTTCCAGGAAATATCTGGTATATCTCGTTTCTGTTTATTTTGGTTCTGATCCCCATTTAGCCCAGCTTACATTCATGAACTATGAAGGCTATGGCCCCTGGTTGAACTAAAATACCTCCCAGAAACCTCCTGGTGGTAGGTGTTATTTATTAAACCTATATAACCACAATTCCTCACTGCAGAATAGGACTAGAATATAGATTATTACTTAAAGTTGTTGGTTGTTAAGGCAGGTACGAAATGTTGCTTTTGGTTTGACGCCTATCATAAATAGGAGGAAGTTGGGTACGAAGCAACCGAAACTGCAAAAGCACAGAAGGGTGAAATGACCAGCGCCATCTGTTGGTTATAGGTTTATGCGGCAGTGAATGCTAACAGGAAGATAAACCTATTGAGGGGTTACTGTTTTTCAATGAGGGTGTTTGCTTTTTTCTTTGAATAGTGCTATCAAGTTAGTTTCTCAGTTTTCACTCATTTTTTGTTGGTGAATCTAACTGTTTCTCTCCATTAGAATTTGATCACAACCTTTTACTGGATTTATTAAAAAAAACAATCTAATTTTGAATTATTTCTATCCTGAGTTCTTGTCACAACATTATCTCTGTGTCCTTTCGTCTGCTAGACGATAGAGAACATAATTTGGGGGTTTGTCCGGGATTGAAGAACCAGTGACAGAAATAATGCAAAATTGATTCATTTTATTAACGCAAATGGATCTCTGCTTGTAACTCAGTACTGCTTACAGTCTCTGTTGAGGATTAAAGAACAATTCAGCTTGTGGCTGTTTCAGCATGTACCTCATCATCATCACCATCGCCATTGTTCTGGTGGGATGTGCCCGGTTCTCTGAATAGCTCCATCACTCAGCACTGGTTTAATTTCATTCTGCTGCAATATGTGAAGCCCAGATTCCTTTCATTACATCCATTTAGCAGCAGACCAACCATTATTTTACAGCTGTCTGAGTCCCATCGTGTAGAATGAGTTTAAATTAGGATATAAAATGGAATCTGGATCCATGGCTGCATCTGCTTCGGTGTAGATGGTTGCAGACGGGGCCTGTGGGCTCGTTGCTGCAGCTCCCTGGGGTTTGTGAACAGTGGCTGCTGGGCATTTCCCCTTTGCTTCTGTCTCTCCCCCTCTCGGGCTCCGTCTGGGTTTCTCTTTCTTGTTTCCCCCCTCCGCTTGCTCCTCCTCGGCGTGGGGTGCCCTCCGGGCTCCCCCCCCCCCGCCCTCTTGGGCCTTTCTTCTGGCGCCGCACCTCCCTCCCCCCGCTCGCTCCCCTCCACACCGGTCTTTGTCGTCGCCCCCCCTCCCGCATCCTCTATACTCAGCCTGGCCCTTTTCCTCCTCCTTCCCTTAGCCCGTCTTTCTTCCCTTTTGTTTTGTGTTCTAGCGTTGTGTTGCCCTTGGTCCTCGGCTCTCCCCTGCCCCCTCCGCCGTCGCCTGGGGTGCTTGTCTCTCTTTACTTCTTCTCTCCTTCTCTTCTCTCCTTCTCTCCCTTTCCCTTTTTGTCCCTCTTCTCCTCCTTCTGTTTCCCTTGCTCGTTTCGTCTCCGTCTCCCTTGCCTTTGCCCTCCTCCTCCCCTCCCTCCGTTCTTCCTCCCTTTTTTCTCCCCTCCGTGCAGATCCTCGCGCACGCGTCTCCTCCCCTTGTGCACGTCCCTCTGTTGGCTCTCTGCTCCTCTGGGTGCGTGCTCCTCTGCCGGGCCGGCCCCCTTCTTCCCATGGCATCCGCCTTTTCGTGGCGTCGTGGGCCTCCGCGTGCTGTTCTGTTCTCGTGGGATGCCGTCCGCGGCCGCGCTCGCCCCCGACCCGGCCTGCGGCCCCGTCTCGCTGGCCCTTACCGGCCTTTGCCAGGCCTCTGGCCTGGGCCTTTGTAGCCCGTGTCCTCCTCTACCGTTTCCTATCCGTCGACCGCATGCCCCCCCCCAGGTCTCTGACCGACCACCGGCAGCGGACTGTAACCGGCGTCAGGCCGGTCCTCTGCGCCCCGGTCCCCGTGTGCCGTGCCGGGCCTCCCCCGATTCCCCCCACTTTCCTGCTTCTGCTGGCCATGTTCTCCCCCCATCCCCCCTGCATTTCTGGGAGTTCTTGGAAAGACTAGGGGTCCAAACAAAACAGCTTGTTCTATAGTACGGTACAGGAAATATATTTAGTTTTTAAATTAAAGAACAACAATTTTACTTTTTGTTTTAAGATTTTATACATCTTCTTAAATGGGGCATTCAAAAATTATAAATATGCAGCACTTTGTTGCAGCTGTGGTTGTTTTAAAGTTCGTTATAAATAAATGAAGTAGGTTTCATAGAAACTTGCTTCAAAAAGGCAACTTATTGACAAAAAATGACTTCATCAAAGCAAATATTGATTTCATTCTTTGTAGAAATATTATGCATATATTGCATGAAAACACTTAGGGAAACCTGGCTTCCCTGTGGTTGAAGAATAATATCCCTGCAGCATGATGGTGCCACCACCCTTACTCACATTGAAACTATTTTGGTCCCATCTGACCAGACCACCTCCACATGTTTGTGCCTCCCCTACATGTGCTGGTGGCAAACTGCAAGGACGATGCAACTGAAAACTCCTCCATTAAGGCCAGATTTGTTGAGTAAGAACTGTTCTGTCAATGGATTCTTTCACCTGAGCTGTGGATCTCTGCTGCTCCTCCAGTTACCCTGGGTCTCTTGGCTGCTTCTCTGGTTAATGCTCTCCTTGCTGAGCCTGTCAGTTTAGGTGGACAGCTATGTATTGTTAGGTTTGCAGCTGTGCCTTAATCTTCCCAGATTTTAATTTGTAAAAAAAATAATAATAATAAGGATAGTTTTCCTTCCACTTGGGCTGTGTTTTGTGTTGGTCTGTATCCAATAAAATGCATTGAAGTTTGTGGTTGGAATGTGACAAAAAGTGGAATAACTCAGGGGTCTGAAGACTGTGTTTCTGTGTATATGCAGCGATCTCCACATGTCAGATTAAAACGGCTAAACATCCAGGAAGATGTTACTGTCTGGACTTCTTCCACTTGTTTGAGTTGTTTTGGTGTTGGCTGATAACAGGACTGATCTGAGAGATTCCACTAAACAGTTGACTCCTTCCTTTTTTAGAGTATTACACTGTAACAAACCACCCACTGGATCCAGGATGTGAGAAGAAATGCTCCACTGCTGAGTCACTTTTTGCTCTGGGCTCAGAGTGATACTTTCCTTACTTGGTGTGGCGTGGCCTGACTGTGTATTATATATTATCATGATCTTAATGGGTCATAGTGAAGGGATGTTTTACTCGCATCTTGTTTGGGCCTCCTCCTGGTATAGCATCGTGTGACTAAATTTGGGTGAAGGTTTTTGTGATGCTTTTTGGCACGGTGAACTTTGATTTATAAATCATTTATACCTTTAAAAAGCATCTAATATAACAAATAAATCCTGTAGATAGGCTGCCTGAGTACAGGTGGCTTTGTAGAAGTTAGATTTTAAATTAGGACAGATATTATATGCAGGTTTAGGTTATACCTGTGTAGAAGCAGTCCATATAATAATATAATATAATTGTCTTGCAGGGTTGCCTTTCATTTAGTTCCACTTATCTTCCCATTGACTGACCAGTTACCCTGCCCCTGTTGAAGAAAAGCATTCCCACAGCATGATGCTGCCACCACCATGTTGCGATTGCGGGATGATTTGTTGAGGATGATGTGCAGTGTTTTTTGTGACACATAACATTTTGAATGAGGCCCAAAAATGAATTTTTTTCCCCCTTTGACCAGAGCACCTTCTTGGCCTTCCAAGGCTTGTAGCAAACTGGACCTCTTGGTATTCTCCCAAAAAGACCGGTTCTGTGGGGTAAATAATGAGTAGTTAATCATTTTTCTTCATAATGCTGTTTCTTTGCTAATTTTAAAAACTACATATCAATGTCCTTCCACCTTACAATTATGCATGTGTGTCACATAAAATCTCAATAAACTAGAAAGAGGTTGGTGATTTGAGGGTGACAAAATCTAAACAAATTCAAGGAGTGTGAAATGTTCTACATTTGATGTATCAGCCCCACATCCCTGAACTGGGATTGGAAGATTAAAGCAACAAAGAGTAGCGCTTATTTTTGTTTAAACACAAATAATATAGAGATATTAAAATGCGTTGTTTCTGCTACAGCTTTACCTCATCAGAAGGAAATGTATTCCCTTTTTTCAAGTCTAATCATAATGAATTAAATGGAAGTTTAGATTCGTCCTTCTTTTCTCTTTCAACGATAAGCACACAATCCACTCCGAATTACCTGGAATTATAATTTTTTTAAACCAATATGCCTGTGAAGCATCTCTGTCATTAAGAACATCCCCATTTGATCGAATTTAATGGATATAAACTAAAAGTTGACAATCTAATCTAAGGACATGCCAGACTTTTTATTTTTCTGAGCATTTATTTTTGCTGTCATTTAAAGGGAATTATCACTGACCCTTAAATCTTTAGTAAGAGATTTAATAACTTCAATTTTTATGTTTTTGTGACCTCAGAGTGTTGGGAAAAGTAACAGATAGCTCAGATAGCCCCATAGCTCAAGCAGATGCACTTTGGTGATTTTTTTGCCATGACATTTAGCTCATCATTGCCACTTTCATGAACTGAGGGCAAACCACCTCCTTCACGTATTTAAATAAATAAATGATTTTACCACTAGTTTAATTTGGGATGTTGCTAAAACTTTCAAATGAGCTGGATGTCAGAACAAATAATTTCTCACGAAAGAGCAAAACAAATGATACCATGTTCGTGTGTAGGTTAAAAACGAAGACGGTGACAGGGTATGTTCAAAAGATTTTTTTTTGGATGTTCAACAAATGCTCTTTGACCCATGTGTGTCCTTGTTATTTGTTTTAATATTTATTAATTCTTTTGTAACGGTCCTTTTATTCAGCCAGAAAGTAATGTCCATGAAGGTATATAAAACCAACGAGGGAGACTATTCTTCAAATAGCATTAGTTTAAATGTTAGGATTATAAATAAATTCTCAAATTACGATTCTAAACTATTTGCTATTTATGATGGAAACCAGACCTTGTGTGGGTAAATCAAGCACATGGTTTTTAAAAACATGACCTAACAGACTATCTGGTTGATTTTAAATAATGTTTAACATGAATACAGTTTTGTCGGACCATACCGTCAACAATGTGCACCGTCTATATCCCTAACAGGAATGGAGGGAGGGTGTTTACTTCTTGTTATCAGCAGACTTTCTGGATGAAAGACGGCTATTGCAGCATGGCTAATTATAAAATTAACTATCACATAACAATCTATGTAAAGGTATGGTTTAGAATTTTTGAAGTGAGGTTCTGTTAAAAAGTGTATGACCCATTAATATATGTTCTACAGTAGAAAAACATCTTGATTTGCTATAAACCCAGATTTGGACCTGGAGGCTAAAGCTAACAGCTAGTCTAGCAGGCTGTTCTTCATCTTAAACCAACGCCATGCTCAAAAACATCATTGAGGTAAATGCAAACGTTTTAAACTTTTTATGAACCTTTAAATCATTAGCAATTTTGAGTTAGATTTTATTTGCTAAGAAGCTCATGATTGTTTACATGGGAAATGGAAATAGGAGGCGGTGTGGCACCAATGATCTTCCTGAGTGAAGCATGTACTGAGAAGAGAACATGGACAGGGTAACTGCCTGATATAAAGATAAAATACAGATTTTAAACTGCTTTCTGGGAAATCTATTTATGTGTTTTTCATACCAGCTTACTTTTATGATGCGCAGGTTTCAGATTGAAAACACCTCACATTGTTCCCTTCATGGTGTGTGCTTCACACAGAAAGATCATTGGTGGTGCACAGTCACCCACCATGATTTCCTGCAAACAACAATGAGTTTCAATAATGACCATAAAATGCAAATGCGACAGCAGTTTAAAGGAGGTTATAAAACACCGTCCACATTGACCTTTTCGAGCTTGGCGTTAACTGTAGAAGTCCGTCTTGGTCTTGATCCCTCTTCGACTAGCCGTTAGCTTTAGCCTCCAGATCCAACTGAATCTCACTTCAAAAAATCAGCTGGGATCTTTTTACTAACTACTCTTGGTCAGGGCAATTATGTCTGATACTTTAAATTGCCTGATAGTTTCTTAAGTTTAGAAAAAAAGATATTTCTGTGTTTCTTGGGGTATTTACTGAGTTCTGCTATGAAAAGATGCCACAACCTTAATTAATACACTGAGTTAAACCGTCCTCCTGGAAGCCGAACCTGCTGAGCATGGCCTGCGTTTGTCAGATGTGGGCAGTCTGGCTACTCGGTTCACTGTAAAAGGGCACATTCTGGAAAATCCATGGGGAGAAGGGGAGGAGGGGAAAGGAGAAGAAGAAAGCATGTGTGAGAGAAAGAAATATGAGCTAAGCCAATAGGAGATGGGGAGCGAGACAGTCAGGAAGGGGGAGGGAGGGAGTTTTTAGGAGAGCAGTTTCTCCCAAGTTTGGTGTGATGGACTGGAAGCTCAGCTATCCCTGCTGCTTTGAAATACGTGTTTGTGTTGGCTGCATGTCCTGCACTGAGAAGACTTATCTGCAGAACATTCAGGAAACACGTGCAGTTTTGTGTGTGCGTAATGCCAGAATTCAAAGTATTAGGGCAGCATCTTTGTGTCAGTAAGGTAATACGTGGAAAGCAGAACCGGGGTGGCCTGAGAGGTTCTGGATGCAGGAATGTCCACAGGCCTTTTTCATTTTCATTTAACGTCCCGTTCTGTTCATGCACCTCATTTTAAGGCCAAAGTCTTAAACAGTAAGACTTTCAGTTATGCTAAAAGTCTGCTGTCTGTTAGGAGAAAGGAATTTGTGAAAGCAATGTTATTTTAGGTACTGAAACCATAAAAACAGGAATCAAGGGAGCCACTGACAATTACAAGAAGAACTCATTCATCTACACTAGATTTATTTCTTCATTTATGGATACCAGGGTAAACGAAGCTGAATTTTGATGTTTGATGATGAAGCCATGTAAGATTTTCCTTCCGCTTTACAATTTTGCACTCTTTTGTGTTGGTCTATCAGATAATATCCCAATAAAATATGCTGAATTCTGTGGTTGTAACATGACAAAACCGCAAGAAGTTAAATTATATAATACACTAAAGCAAAAGAAATGGGGAAACTGCATCGTCTGTTGGGGTTGCTGGATCTGACCAAAAAACTGGACTTAAAAAAGTTCAACAAGCTGATAAAGAAGGCTGGCTCTGTTCTGGAGACGAGTCTCTGGAGATGATTGCTCAAGAAGAATCTTTGTCCTCTTCACAAGTCTGTAGCACAACAACAGAGCTTCTTCAGTCAGAGGCTTTTTCTGATCCGCTGTAACACAGACCTCTACAGGAGATCCTTCCTGCCCACAACCATCACCATCAATAATGACTCATTGGAGAAACTTGAATAGTTTAAGTAACTTCATTTAATTACACTCTGGGATAAAATTTAGATTTAACCTTATTCATGTGTTAGAATGGCTCAGTCCAGACCTAAATGCAGTTTAGAATCTGTGGCCAGATTCTTCTGGACGCTATATCCATCTATATTACACAGGGGATTGGGGGGAATAAATGTCTCTAGATGTGCAAAGCTGGTGGAGATACAACCCAGCAGACTGACAGTTGTACCTGCAGCAAAAAATTGTCATGTTGGTCATGTTGACAGAAAAATGTGGTCAAAACAAAAATGACTGGAACCAGCTGGAGAAGAAGGTTTGAGAAAATGTTTTCTGTGTAACCCTAAGCAAAGATCTAAAATGTATTGATCCAACTCCAATATCATAAATGTAAAGGGTCAGTTACTTTGGGTAATTTAATGTATTTTAACGCAAAACAAATTTACATTAGTTGTCTCAAAACCTAGCTTAATAAAATACATTATTAGAGTAGTACTAGTTTTTACATATTAATGCACCTAAGAAAACAGCATAATTATATTAATCCCAATGTTCTGAGCATGGATAATTGTAAATTTCCCATCTCTTTATTTTTAATCAGCTGGCTGGGAAGTATGACCCACACAAGGAAGAAGAGCTGAGGCTGTGGATTGAGGACGTGACCAGCAAACGAATTGGAGAGAACTTCATGGAGAGTCTGAAGGATGGAGTCCTGTTGTGCGAGTGAGACGCCGGTGATAGAAGCACAAAACTTTTTTAGCAAACTGGCGAATCTTTCTTCTTACTGAAGTTCTCTTTTTTCCTGTCTTTGTAGACTCATTAATATTCTACAGCCAGGCTCTGTGAGGAAAATCAACCACTCCAGTCAGAACTGGCACCAGGTACTGCGGCAGCACCGCAAAACAGTTATATTTCCTTTCAATAAAGTAGCTGATTCAAAAACTGTGGCAAATTAGCCTTTTACAGCAGTAGCACAACAATCAGAGATTCTTTGAGCTGAATAAACATTTCTCCACATGTCCATGCCATACTCGGCTAACTCCACCTTAAATCCTGACCGCTTCCACAGCTGGAAAACATAGGAAATTTTGTTCGTGCCATCACGGAGTACGGCCTGAAGCCACATGACATCTTTGAGGCCAACGATCTGTTTGAAAACGTCAATCACACACAGGTTCAGAGCACGCTCATCGCCCTGGCTGGAATGGTGAGACACTGCAGTAAACCTTACTGTGCACATCTACCGGTTCATCTCAGTAAATTAGAATGTCAGCAAAAAAGTTAGTTTATTTCAGTAAATCATGTCAAGGAGTTTAAATAAAGTGTAAAACACCCACAATTCATCTTATCAGAAAATAAGAATATTACATTACACCAAAAAACCTACACAATCTGAGTTCATATTTTTCCAGATTGCATTTAAACTCCCTACAAGGACAATGGACCACAGAAGGTCATTACCAAAGAAGCTATTTAATGGAAAATTAAGTGGAAGGAAAAGGTGTGGTAGAAAAAGATGCACAACCAGCAGGACTAACCACAGTCTTGCGAGGATTGTGAAGCAAAGCCCCTTTTTATTGTCCTTATTGAATATTCTAATTTGCTGAGAAACTCAATATTGGGTTTTCATGAACTTTCTGCAATAATCATCAAAATAAACAGAAATGAATGCATGAAATATATCACTTTCTATGTTATAGATCCATATAATGTCCGTTTCACTTTTTGAAATAAATTATGTTTCCGACGACATTCTGATTTTTTTTTTTTAATCCCCTTGCATGAGTGCATGTTGACTCCACCTCATACAGGTATTGTGGGATTTTATAACAAAGAAATTAAAGTGAAAATTTGACATTATCCTCTGTGTTTCTTCACTTTCTTCTTCTCAGGCCAAATCTAAAGGTTTCCATTCAAAGTACGATCTAGGAGTTAAGTATGCTGAGAAGCAGGAGCGACACTTTGCTCCAGAGAAGCTCAGGGAAGGACGGAACATCATAGGCCTGCAGGTCAGAAAGGCTAAACCTGTACTTTTCTAAAAAGTGACTTTAGTCCTACCCAAGCTCTTAAAGCATTAGGGTTATTAGTGTTATCACTCACAGCAAACACTTCTATTTTATTGTGATTCCAGATGGGCACCAACAAGCTTGCCAGCCAAAAGGGCATGACCTCTTATGGTACACGTCGTCATCTGTACGATGCCAAGATTGCCATGGACACCCCAATGGACCAGTCCACCATCAGCCTACAAATGGGCACCAACAAGGGAGCCAGCCAGGTGAGGGAGAAACTTCTTATTTTAACCCGAATTCATGCATCACTTCCACTTTTTGCTGGATTAAGGAACAGGTTTATTTAGCAGTTGTAGTATTGAAATGTTTCTCCATTACAGCCCTAAATTTAGGCTTATGCCACTCAGCAGGTCTCCTAATTCATTTACAGTGTCTGGCTCACACCCTGGGCAGGCCTCAAGGTGTTTTAAAGCAAAGGTTTTTTTATAAATCAAAGTATTAGGAAGCAGGTTTTTAATAGAAACAATATAAACGGTTTGTTCCTCAGAGCAAACAGGGAACCCCAGCAGAGTCTAAACATGGCATTGTCTTTTAGATCATTTTAAAGGGTACTCACTGAAAACTTCACATACACATTTCCATAATACAGTGGTATTGGATGACATAACACTCCCTTTTAAAGTTTTCAACTGTTTTTATCATTATTTAGAAAAGCAATGTTAATGTAGTGACCATATATGTGTCCTGTCTGTAGTTTGAAGAAGATTGTATAGAAGATACAGGAAAAACACAAAGTGAACGGACCATTATATTAGAATACTATAGGAAATCTTACTGACGGAGGTACTTGTCAAACACGGCTGCTACATTTTATAGATTATGATGATTTTGCCTCTGGGTATTTGATTTAGCAGTTGCATTCAGCATTTAAGCAATGTTGGATCTTTCAGGTCCTGCAGACCCCATCTGAACTAAACAGTGTTGCCCTCCTTGCTGTAGTATTTGTAGATTTGGAGGCTGCTGTACATAGGGGCATTGAACAGTGAGTGGTTGAACAATACAGACTCATTTGGTGTGTGGCAGCGGTGTCCTTATTCAGGCTTCTTAAGGATCAAGGCATGGCTGGCCTTTTTAAAGGCATTCCTGAACACTAGCAATCTTTTAGAGGCAGGTTGTCCACTCTAAGTACCTCACAGTCCACCCGGCGAATGACATTCAGGATAGTGACAGTGATGGTGTATGTAAATACCACCTCTTTGACTTCATGGGGGTGCAATGGAGGTGCAAAAACAAGTTGCCCATATCAACTCAATTAATGTTGGTCTTGTAACTTCTGATGACATCTGAGGTGCTCACGGACTCTTTCCTCTTGGAGTGCGGTTCCTTCTTTTATAGTTCCCAATAGGGGTAAATCTTGGTGTGTCAACAGCTTCGTATACAATAGAAAAGCTAAGTAACACCACCATGTATAGGCACCAATGACATCTACAACCACAACTAGCATCACGCTGTGCAAATACTTAATACAGGGACAGGAAAGCTGGTCAGAGCTGGTGAGAAGTTGGAACGGAGCTAAAAACAGGGCAGTCCTGGGGGAAACTTGTTTAAAGGCTTCAAAAGATTTGAGACTGGAGTGGAGGACAACAACCCTAAACATACAACCAGAGCAGCAATGGAATGGTTTAGATCAAGGTATATTAATCCAGTAGAAGGGCCCAGTCAAAGTCCAGACCAAAATCCAATTGAGAGTGTAAATGGAAAATGGCCTGCACTTGTATAACACTTTGTTAAATCCAAGGACCCCAAAGTGCTTTGCACTACAGCCAGTCATGCACCCATTCATTCACACATTCACAGTGGTAAGCTACGTTGTAGCTACAGCTGCCCAGAGGCAGACTGACAGAGGTGAGGCTGCCATAAAATCAGCGTAACCGTACCATTTGACCACATCAGCAGGCAAAGCGGGTCAAGTGTCTTGCCCAAGGACACAACGACTGAGATGGTTGGAGTGGGGCTTCAAACCAGCACCCTGTAACCTGTTGCCACAAATCCCTACCACCGTCGCCCAAGAGTGTGTGCCAAGACTAGCAAACTGCTGTCAGGTGATCTCCATCTAAGCTTGAACTGTGATAGGGGACAAATGTTTGGTCTCAAAAAATCTTAAACAGGTAGAGAAAAAACCTTGCAGCTGTAATTGCAGTGCAAGCGGGTTAACTTGGGGGGGGGGGGGTACAAAAGCATGCCCCTTTGTCTGGTTTTCATTTGTTAAAAAGAAGTTTAGCATTTGAGCACCAAAGTATCGTCATCTTAATCCTTAAATTGAACCAAACATTGAAACTATAGCTTCATTACAAACCCCTTCGTCTAACTCCCTGTTCCCTCCAGGCCGGCATGATGGCACCAGGAACCAGGCGGCACATCTTTGACAAGAACCTGCAGCTGGAGAAATGCGACACCTCCACCATCTCTCTGCAGATGGGCACCAACAAAGTGGCCTCCCAACAGGGCATGACCACCTACGGCCTGCCCCGCCAGGTCTATGACACCAAATACTGCACCAACCCCATCGAGACCTACTACAACAACGGGAGCGAGGTCGAGTTTGATGGCTACAACCAGTACTCTGACTAAAGAAGCCACAGACAGCCTCCCCTCTCGCCCCCCCATCCCGTCCCTTTGCTTTAACGCTCGACAACCCACCACAGCTGTCTCTGCGACGAGCAAAACTTCCAGACTGTTATTTGACTCTGAATTACATCATTTTTCTAAACATGTTCTTACCCCTAAGAATTTTATATTTTGTTTTTCCATGAGAACGAGACAATATATTGTTTACACCAGCCTTGCGTTGAAAATGTTCATGCTGTGGCCAACTTCTGTTGCCCTGGTTATTGTTTTTATTGGTAGAAAATACCCACACAGCACACAGAAGTTGAGATGTATTGATCTTTACTATTTATAGTTTTTTTAAACTACATTTTATTCTTTTTATCAAAGATTTTAACTCCTGACACCCCTAATGTCTCTTTATTACAGTTCCAAACATGTTTGAACACTGATGGAGTAGAATCTGAAAGTTGGTGCCATTGAACTTTGACCCAGCCGGAACAGAGCCATGTCCACATTAAAGCTCCACAAGCTGAAGGTTCCCAGCGTTTGAGATGGGGCAGGAGCTTCAGAGCCATGGACTGATCCATGCAAGGACGGATACTGACCCAGCAATGTTAGCCATCAAACAGGAGTTATTCATGTGGTTTATGTGCCACATTTCTGAACATATGGGTTTCAAGGAGGTATTCTGAATGCTTTTTGGTCACAAACGCATCACAGCTTGCACAAAGGAACACTTCTACGTATAGGGTTATGTAGTTAAAAGGTTTGGTGAACGTATTTATCAGTAGTTCCTGTATTGCACACAAGTCCACTTAAGTTACCCTCCATACTTGTGTCAACAGTTTCCTTTTGCCTTTTTGTAGTGGATTTTAACACTAGTGCTGTTGCTTTACTCGCACTTGACGTTTTGTGCAGAAAATGGCGGTAGAATGCTACTAGCTACATGTATTCAGATACTCTTTCTGGTAATATAGGATAATAATCATCATCTTGGCTCAGATGTAGATCAGGCAGCACCTATCACATCTCTTCATGACCAAACACCAGGAGGACTTTCCTTAATCAGTAATGTCTTTCCCCTGTGCAAGTATCTGCGGTGGATGTACCACATCATCAGGATAAAGGTTTGCAGTAAAACCATCCCTCGCCCAACTATTTGTAACACATACAGCCAAAAATAAGAATGCTTTTGCATTCAAGAGCATGCAAGACCATGCACCGGGGGCGGGCATGCCACCGTTCTTAAACCTGAATGGCTCTCAGACAAGGTCTGAGTACCACCACCAGCAGCAATGGGAATATCGAAGGAGCACAAAATACTTGATAAAGCTGTTGTACTGGAGATTTAGCCTAAAGAAATTTGAGTTTTTGATCATTATTGCTTTATTGTAAGGTTAAAGATGCCACTCGCTATCATGGTATTTATTACCCAATCAGCTGTAATTAAAAACTGATGTAGGTTAGGTCAAAAGGCCTTAGACATTTCATTGGCAACTACACCTGCTGCCGTGACTATAGGAAGAACGCCATCTAGTGTTTCATGCATGACTGTACCGTATTATCAATCTACCAGATTGCCATCTCTTGTATTTACTGCATCAAATTTAGATCGAAGATTAATTTTTAGGTTTTTGGATTGTGCCTTAAAGAGAATATTTTCGTCTGATCAACACCATAGCAGACTTATTGTAAAGAACGGTTTCACCCTAAAATGTTTTTTTTGTCCCAATATTTAGGCTACTCTATCCCCTCCTCTGCCTTTCACTAAAATGGCTTGTGTGCAATAAAAACACTTGAAAATGGTGACTGTGATTTTATTGTTTTAATCACTGTCAGCACCTAAAGGTACACAAATTCAAAATACATCACAGTGGTGTGAGGACAAGTACGTGATTGTGGATCCACAGGGTTAAAAAAAATTGGGAACGTTTTTCAGTGCATCAATGATAAAGGTCGAAACTTAACAAAAACTTTAAAAAAAAATACGTCCATTCTCAAACTTAGGAATATTAGAGAAAAAGGGAATGGCTGATTATATTTTTGTTTAAAGGAAAAAACAGATAAAAAACTCCATGACAGTTTGGTCCATAACAGGAAATAAAACATTTATACAAATTAAAGCTTGACTTACAAAATACAATCACTGAACATGTTTATATCTACACTGTGAACCGTGATGGAGACCAGTCACTGTCCGTGTGGCGTCACTCTGACCCAGAGGAATGTGACCTAGTCAGCAAATGTGGAACTAAGAATGTGACACAATTCAGAGAAAACAAACTGTTTGGCTACATTAGGTGAACCCAGGGTGAGGTTAAACTGAAGGCGTGAGCTAGGTAAACATGACTACTGATTGGCTGCTTCGCAGGCGTCAATCCAGTCACTGTAAACGTCCACAGGTTCAGAAAGATCTGAAGAATTGTTAAGAAGTTGTTAAGTTTGTATTTTCTTATACATTTGTCTTCAAAACTTATTATAGTACAAAGTAGCAAGATAAAGCATGCACTACAGTATATTTCAGTTTCAGAGTGTTGGCTCTGAATATTTAATAAAGATCATTGGAACTTTGATTTATTGTAATGGAAATAAACAAAATTTTGCAAACTAACTGTATGGTTGGTATCATACTATTGTTCTCCACCGTTGGTTATATGAAAGCACCAATAAAATAGCAATATTGATAAATCTGATCAGTTTCTCTTCGTTCTCAGCTCTCACATATAATGGAAAGACTATTCATTGCCAGACTAGAGAAATCTATCAATAAAGACAAAATATTAGCAGAAAGCAAGTATGGGTTTAGAACAAACAGATGAACAGCTATGGCATAAAATTAAATTCTTTAAGAAAACAACAAATTATATTGACAAAAACAATATGAAGTTGGGATTTTCATAGACTTAAAAAAGCATTTGACACAATCAATTATAACTTACTGTACTGTATGTATGGTTTAATCGAAACAAATCTGCACTAAATGTCAATAAAACAATCAATTCTATTTGAAAACAGTATTAAGAATAAAGAGGTAAATTTAAAAGTAAATAATGTCACGTGTGGGTGGTCTCTGGATCCTCCGGCTTCCTCAGACAGCCCAAACACGTAACTCTAAGGTTAACTGGTCACTCTTAATTTCTCTTAGATGTGTGTGTGTGTGTGTGTGTGTGTGAGGTTGTTTGTCCTGTGAAGGGCTGGCCACCTGTTGAGGTTAGCCAGTAGAACCACATTTGGAAAAGAAAAAGCCTGACACAATCAACTTTTAGGAATTTAGACCCACTGATTTAAAACAGAAATAAAGAAACACAAGTTTATATAGGTTTAAAGGCATTCATTGATGTTTATATTCGGACCAAGCTTCAGCTGTAAGACAAACATTTGACTTTAGAAGAGTCCAAATCAGGAAAAACAAAAAGGATAAAAAACTGAGTGCAAGGTTCCCAGGTTCATGGGCTGCATAACAAGGAATCAAGAACATTGTTAGAAATGCATTTAGGGTTTTCTCAGATTCAACATTGTAAACCTGATCTTTGCTACTGTGTTAAAATTACATGGCAGATACTTTGAGTGGGTAGCTCTTCAAAATAAGCCGTCCTAATTCTGAATTTATTTTCTACATAGCATTGTTATGAACTTTATTGTTTTTTCATAAGAACTGAGTTCCCCCTAAAAAGTAAGGCTTGTGTGATAAATACAGTGCGTCTATTTTTGCTTTCTTTTTTTAAGATATGCTCAAATAAATAAACACTGTGCCGTTGCACCACCTTTCACTGATCAAAAAGGATACATGTTATCGGAGTCTGAAACTCCTCCAAGCACACACTGCATGATATAATTCCCGTGTTCCGGGTTCTCTCCCTGGAAAACAAGATATTGTAAGCAAAATGTTCATGATCAGCACACTTTTTAAAGCAAAAACAGTTACTCACATCTTGACATCGCAGGATTTCTCGTGGTTACAGAACGGACAGGTGAACTGGGTGTCCAGGTTGCCCGTCATTTTCTTTTTGGGTGGTGGCTTTCTTTTAGACTTTCTGCGTCCCATTGTGTCGCTGCAGAAAAGACAAACAGACACTAACACGTTGTTCTTCTCATCAACTGAATTGTTTCCACAGCATTTTATTTAGGGGACTCAAATTAGTGTGAATCCAAATGCACACCACACAGATTTGTAATGGTAAAAAATGAATTGAGAACCATGAATCTCATTAACTTAGATTTAAAAAAAAAACATATAAAATAGACTGAGGCCTTTGACATAATGTGGAAAAGTTAATTACATTACAGGACAAATACAATCCAATTTCAGTTTATTTCAGAATTACAGGCTTTGTTTATTACTGACCTAATGACACTTTTCTTTATACCAACGTAAAGCCAATATAGCTCTTTAAATGTCTGCAAAAGCTTCATCCATTTCCTGAAGTGAGGAGCAATTAAAATAGAAACAACGGCACATATTATTGATGCTTCGAAGCTAGCAGCTGCTAGCATGTATGTGCTAACTAGTGACTGACTCAAACGTTTGCGTCTAGCGCTTATCTAGCGGACAGATGTCAGACTTAAACGCGCTGAACCTTTGTCTCCATGTTTTACTCTTTCACCATTCAAGTAACATCGTTACCGTTATCTCACCAAAATGATGACAGCAGCGGAGGATGCTCAAGAGTTCGCTTACCAACTCCAAACGGATACAACGACAGTTAGAACGTCTTCGATTGGTTAGTAGAGACGTTACGCGGGCTCTGGTTGGTTCCAAAGTATCCAATAGTGGCGCTTCCTCTCGGGCACCCGCTTCCAACAGCATCGGAGAATAGAATAGAATAGAATAGAATAGAATAGAATAGAATAGAATAGAATAGAGTTTTACAAAGATGCCTTCCTGGAAAATAGAAAAAAAAGATCTAAGTTATTTGATACAAACTTCTCGTATGTAAGGAAAGAATCAAAAATAATAACTAAATAATAATAATTTAATACTGTTAAGATGTTTTCAGCCTGCATTTTCAAAGGTATCGACAAAGTAAAAAAAGAACAACTTCTATTTATTTGAATAAACGAGACGTTTTAAGCAAAACAAAACAAATACTAAACGTACAAAATATATATAATACTCATAGTACGTGTAGATAAATATATTTTGGCGAAGAAATAATTGAAATGTCGACAGTTTTATTTAAAAGTGATTGTCCATTTAATAAAAGATTTTTCAAAAATTTATTTTGGTCGCAGCTGCTTCTGGTTTAACATAAATCATATACTCCAAAAGAAAGTCACCTTATATTAGGTATGATAAATAAAATACCACAAGAAATATATCAAGATTATAATTTAAAGAGAATGGGGCGCTTGTCTGTTCGTACACACGTGTTACAGTAAATAAAATAGCTGTCTACGCTGGAACGGCTGTTACAATGGATGTCGAAAATGAACCAATTAAAAACTGTGTAACAACAAATTATTACCCAACTAAGAATATGATTGGTCAGTTCCCATTAAAGGGGCGGGGCTCTTGATTCCAGAAATTTGACAGAGGAATTGGATCTCCAGTAACGCATTCTGGACTTTGGTTCACGCTGTCGTTGGTATACTGTGGTTGTCCTTCCTGAAAACGCTTTGGAATAAGGTCGGTACAGTGGCTTTGGGCATGCTGAACTTGTTGCGGGTCTAATTATTCAAGATAAGTCTTAAATAAGGCTGTGGTTATACTTGTGTAACTGTGCTAGCTCAGTAGCTAATAGCTCGTTAGCTTTACATGCAGACTTGAGGTTTTTTAGTTTAGGTTGTTACTGGTGGTTTTTATACCTTTTATGTGTTCCTTTAACAGCTTTTCTTCAGTATACCTGTGTCATTTAATCATGAAGGAAAAGTGAAGTGTAACTACTGCTCTTCCTCACTTCTCTTATCTCACCAGGGCTTTTATCTCGTCTGCTGCACAAGTGTAGTTAGAGCGTCACTGACGCCCAAGTAATTTTATTTGTCAGTCCCTTGGTTTTTACTCAGATGTCTTGGGTTTTCTGAATATCAAACAACCTTTCTGAAACGAACCTGAGACAATTGTGTTCTCAACCTGTTGCTTTGATATTATTCAGTATCCTAAAACAACAGCTTACTTAACCTCTGCGGCAACAAAAGGTTTTGGTCAGTCAGCACATGGATTCAGGAGGCAAAAGTATTCAGAACATTACAGCCACAAACCTTAGTGTATTTTACTGGCGTTTTAAATGAAAGACTAACACAGGTGGTGCATATTTATAATTATTTTTTATTTTGATTTAGAAATTCAAATCTAAGAAGGTTCTCATTAGAAAGACATTTTGCTTCAGTAACAGAAGCTCGTTAAATTCTCAGTTGATGGATTGAAAGTCATAAGATGGTAAAAGCTTGGCATATTGTTTTAGAACTTTCTCACAGACCTGTCTGCTGTGTCCTTGGTCTTCCTGAAGCAATTGGTTTCTTACCATTCTCTAATAAACCTCTGAGGCGTTTATACAGAACAGCTGGATTTTTACTGCAAATCACACCCAGATGGAATCTATTTCTTAGCAAGCAGACTTCAAAAGGCATTTAGTTGCACTGGATTTCATTTAGGGGTGCCTGAGTAAATGGGACTGAATACAAAGTCACTTTGAAAATCATTTATCGTTTACCTTCCACTTCACAAGTATCCAATAGAGTGAAACAAACAGGTCTATCTTAAACTCTACAGACCTCAGTTTGCATATTGAATCTGCTGCTGTTAGAAAACGATTGAACTAGTACAGCTTGGAAGGTTGCAATGAGGAAGTTTTCTATAAAAAGAATATGGCAGAATGACTTGCATAATAAACCATGAATGAAGCACAAGACCTTTGGAACAATGCTGTTTGAACACATAAAACCAGATTAGTAATATTCGACTACAGAGAATTATGTTTGGTGAAAACCTAACCCAGCATTTCGGCACAAGTATATCATACCAGCTGTGAGGCGTGGTGGGGGACAGATAATTTGGACTTGTGTTGCAGGCACAGGACCTGGGCACATTGCAAGCATTTAGTTGGCATGTTCTCTATACTAATGTATTATACAGTCAAATCTAGCTCATCAATGGATCTGTGATTCCAAACACAGCGCCCAATCTGCATATAGGGCCGAAAAATAAAATAACTAGGGGGTTGTAATGGCCCAGTCAAAGTCCAGACATCAGTCTCTGGGAAATTGTTAGGCGGAACCCTAAGAAAGTTGTGCGGAAAATGGCTACTTCACGCTATTGCTGCAAAAAGGCATTTCTGCAGCCTGTTAAGGCATGGGGTATGCTTTCTAAACCAGTTGTAACACTGTATGTCTGTTTTTGTAGCGATGCCATGGCAACAGAGGGGGAGCCAACCGACTTAATCAAGGTGTTACACCTGCTGCTGCTCTCCTTCACCTGGGGCATGCAGGTGTGGGTCTCTTTCATTGGAGGTAGGACTGGCACAACCCAGGAAGGGAGGCATGAAAAGTATTTCTGTATTAAAGCTGTCTGGTTTTGGTCCCTGTAGGTTTCACTCTGGTGAAGCAGGTAACGCGCCATACCTTTGGTTTGGTCCAGAGCAAGCTGTTTCCTGTATACTTCTACTGCCTGCTGGGAAGTAACTTTGTCAGCCTTGCTGTGTACGCCGTGTACCACCCCAGGGAGTTGCTGGACTGGCATGAAAGTGTGCAGGTGAGCACTGATATTGTTCTTTGGCCAAAAAAAACACTTCAGAGCACGCCTGCAAGATGTTCGGCGTTATTTTCTCGTCTTGGTCTTCTCCAGATGGTTATGTTCTTCATGGCATTGATCACGGCAGGCCTGAATGCCCAGTGGTTTGGACCAGCAGCCACCGAGGTGATGTTTCAGATGAGGGCCGTGGAAGAGGAGCATGGACTGGGGAACCAGATCGGCCTTGGCAGCCAGAGAGAGGAATACGCTAAGCTGAAGGAGCAGGACCCAAAGTACAGAGCCTACAAGAAAATGTTTGGGCAGTACCACGGTCTGTCGAGCCTCTGCAACCTGACAGGGTTCATGTGCATCACAACTAATCTGATCTACACAGCTCTGAAACTCTCCACCATTTAAAGAAGAGCACATCACAGGTGTCTCAGGTCCGCAGACGTTCATGCCGTGCCTCACACAAGTATTTACACCCCTTAAACTTTTTCACATTTTGTCACTGTACAACCACAGACATAATTTTGAAGTAGAAGGAAATGGTGCATGGTCCAGAGCACTTAAAATGAAAATGGTATGGCAAAGCTGCAAACCTACCAAGACATGGGCGTCCATCTAATCTGACAGGCTGGGATAATCCTAAGCCAGAGGTCTCAAAAATTTGTCATTGAGGGCCGTTGTCCTGCTGTCAGTCAGCCCTTGTTAGTGTGAGAGGAGGGGAAGACTGGGCTCTTCGAGTGGAACCGACATGTTTTGAATTTTTTCAGCCCAATCCGGACGCAGTCGGGTAGTGTGAACTGATTACCGACCCGAGTGCAAACTGAGACAGCTGAAGAGAAATGGGCTGGGACACGACATCAGCTGCAGGCTGTTTTTTTTTTTCCTGTATAACATTATACACACAAAACAATCGGCTAACTAACTACAACCCCAGACTGATGAAACAGTAGCAAAAACAAACAAAATACAGGAAACAATGAAGGGCCTTATTTAAATGAACCCACCATTGGAAAAATACTCTAACTGAAAAGTTCCTTTAATGAATAAAATAAAGTGCTTTATGCGGGGCTTAATTTAAAGAATTTATCTCGGATCTCCTCCGTGTCTGTCCCGTGCCCTCTGGGGCAGGTCTGTGGCTCCTCACACTCGCTTTTGCATATTTTTATGGAGAAACCTTGTATACACAAGCGCACAGATGTTTGGATTCAGGTGTTAAAAAATACACCGATTCTCTATATTGAGCTGCAGTTACCACTAAATACACCTTGCATTCACTAGTAACGTGCACTTTTCACTAACATTGCTGTTGTTATATATGTTTCTGCAGGTGTAAAAGCAGTCTTCTAGGGTCTTATCTTGTATTCTCTTCATGTTCTTTCTATCTGTCGTTCTATCTGTCTATTGCAAGGTTGGCAAAGAATATATGTCCAATTAGTGGAAGAATGGCAGGAAGAAAGCTATTGTTGAAAGGAAGCCATAAGAAGTCTTCTCACAGTTTGCCACATGCCACTTAGGGGACAGAGAGAAAATGTGGAAGAAGGTGCTCTGGTTAGAGGAAACCAAATTTAAACTTTTGGCCAGCATGCAAAACACCATATGGCTAACTGACATGGCACATCATCCTAAACACGTCATCCTCATAGTGAAACGTGGTGGTAGCATCAGGCTATAAACGCTTTTTTTCTTCTGCAGAGACGGGGAAGTTGGGAAAATGTACAACCTGTTGAATTCTTAGAAATACTTGCGTCTCTGGCAGAGGTTACGTTGAAAACCATGTTTCCTTTTTCTTTCCATTCTATTCACCTCACAGTCATGCGCTGTGGTGCGTTGGTCCATTACATACAATTCCAATAAAATCCAACAAAGTTTGTGGTTGTAACATGACAAGAATGTGCAAAAGTTCAAGACGTAGGAATATGACTGCAAGATGGAGACTAGAGAATGAATACTTGGATGCAGACTCATTTATGTCATAAGTGGTCAAGAATTTAAAAGGTAATTTTGCAGTACCGGATGCGGAGCATAAGTGGACGGAAACGTGCAAATGGCAATACAAACATGCAGTCGTTGCCTGCTTGTATGACATTTAGTGAGGAAATTAGATGTATCCTTATTTTTGCTTTAACAATCACTAACATTTTTTTATGTTTATATATTGCTTTACATAACTGCATGCACCTTGTCTGCTGAAGAATCTGTTTGAAGACAGGATAATCAGAATATTTTTTGTAGTTGTATTAAGTCTCCAGCAGATGGTGATGTTTATCGACAATTTCCCAGTCCATTTCTGCAGCCTGCATTGAACCCCTGCATTTCACTTGTACCGTTGTTGCATCTTATGGTAACGCAAGTTTATTTCAGTCGAAATAAACACTGTAAATATTGCAATAAACAGAAGGTTTAGTGTATTATTTCCCTTTTTACTTGCAGAATCTGTTCAACAGAGAAGCTGTCTTTGTATTTTTGTTCGTTTTTCACAGTGATGTGTAAATCCAGACCAAGCAGGCATGTTGGATTCACAACTGGTGGCTTTGAGTAAGAAATTACTTGAGATCCACATTGGGTCATGAGAGAAGCAGTTTTGAAGGCAGAGAGCAGTGCTTTATGGGCTTGCTGCAGGATCAGAGAAACACTGTTCCCATTCCACTTATAACACCATTAATAATAGAGTTCTCTTATGAAAAGCATGGATTGATAGTTAATGGACAAGCTTGCACTAATGTGAATTCATTCTGGCCCTTTCCAACGTGGGGTTTCGATTTTCCTTTCTGGGAAATATAAATTCCCTTAAAATAGATCCTTTACCTTTTTTGTCAAAGCTACATACCAAACTAACATGTTTTACAGGTAAGTTAGGTTCTTGAGGAAGCAGAGCAGCCATGCATCCTGTACCTTCTAGAAAATGTTAGCTGTCCTTATGCTGCCTGTTGCAGCGCTATCAGGAAATAATCCTTGTTTAGCCAGAGAAAGTTTATCCACCACACCGCTCACCTGAGCTGACATGGAGGAGAGATGCATCTTCAGGGCAGCTTAAATATGAAGGAAAACATTTGGTAGAACTTCAAAAATGTGGACATAGGAAGAAGATACTGGATCATAAATAAAATGCTGTGTTCACTTCATATAACATCTATTATGTAATACTCCCCATATCTGTAAAAATCAAAACATGAGGAAATGTGGGACTAGAAGGAAGTTTGATGGACTGGCAGGAGACGAAATCATTCCTGTCTCATTCCAGAGATACCAGGAAATACAAATTTGTCTAAGCAGGTAAAAGTGAAACCAGAAGTCTCACATTTACACAGACTACTGCAAGGTTCGTTTCCATTGTTTAGAAATGTTAAACTCAGATCACTCTCAATGAGGTTATCACATCTATAATGTGTAAATGTTGGCCTAATACGTCCATCCATCTGGTTCACACTTAAACCTGCTCAGGGTCGCCTATACCTGCAGTGTACAGGCAAGAGGAAGGTGACAGCTACACAACCACAGGAAATCAAAACACTTTATAGTCCGTAACAAGGTCCTGTATTGCTTTTGGCTTAATGTTTAGTCACTCTTATCAGAATAGGTATAGGTAATTTCATTCTGCTGAGGTCAGGGCAATTTTAGAACCTTAATATGTTTTTGATTTATATCGGTTCAGGAACACTGGCCAGTTGGAACACCCAGTGTGTCCAGTTCTAAACTGTCTGACCTTCAGGGGTTGGACAATGAAACTGAAACACCTGGTTTTAGACCACAATAATTTATTAGTATGGTGTAGGGCCTCGTTTTGCGGCCAATACAGCGTCAATTCGTCTTGGGAATGACATATACAAGTCCTGCACAGTGGTCAACACACCCCAAAGTGGCTCAATAATATTTAGATCTGTCCCGACGGACAGTTCTGGTGGAAACAGGAGAGCTGAGGTGCACATTTAATTCTGCCGTGATTTGGGCAGCCGTGGTTTTATGTTTTTTGGATACAATCCGGGTTAGCACCCGAGCATCCCTTTCAGACAGCTTCCTCTTGCGTCCACAGTTAATCCTGTTGGATGTGGTTCGTCCTTCTTGGTGGTATGCTGCCCATTCCCCTGGATACCGTGGCTCTTGATACATCCACAAGACTTGCTGTCTTGGTCACAGATGCGCCAGCAAGACGGGCACCAAACAATTTGTCCTCTTTGAACCCCGGTATGTCACCCATAATGTTGTGTGCATTTCAAATTTTGAGCAAAAGTGTGCTCTTACCCTGCTAATTGAACCTCACCACTCTGCTTTTTACTGGTGCAATGTGCAATCAATGAAGACTGGCTACCAGGCTGGTCCAATTTAGCCATGAAACCTCCCACACTAAAATTACAGGTGTTTCAGTTTCATTGTCCAACCCCTGTATATTGTCACCCTAAAAGGAAAGAAAGTTTGTTGGAATGTTCAGGAACCCAGGAATCAAACAAGGGTGAACTGATCGTTGACTAGAAACTGCTAGAACACCAGTGTCCCTGTCTAAAATAGTGAAGGCGCTGCTCTAAAGTTTACACCACCAAGATAGACCGAAAAGTGCCGGTGTCCACATGGACCCCAAAGCCTTCCCAAGAAAAGTTTTATGGTCTAATGAGACTATGTTTAGCCACAATTACAAGAAGTGTTTTGAGGTGTCAAAATAAGGTCTTCAACCACAAGAACACCGTACCACCAACCAAAAAGTAATGAAGATGGAGGAAAAACATCTTCAACATCATACTGTCATACAAGATGGCATCAACATGCTGAGGGACTGTTTTGTTGTAGAACTGTTCCAGGAGGTGGAATAAAGAAGATTAAGGACTACCTCTAAACTACACTGAGTCCCATCTGTCAAGCATGGTGGTGGAGAGCAAATGATTTGGGCTTGCAGCAGTCGATCATTAACTGCTCTGTATACCAAAGCATTTTAGTAACTGATATGAAGTAATCTGTCCAAAAGCTGAAAATTCACCCACACTGGTTCACGCAATAAAACTTTTATCCCCTGTCTGCTTCTGATGAATGCCTACATTTACAGTTGTGTCATATTCTATCCACTTTCACAATGCTTGGAGAAATAGTCAACGGCGGGGATATTAAATAATAACCAAATCCTGCTATAAACCTCTCCACAACTTTATCCCAGACTTGTCTGGTATTTTCATTGGTTTTTATAATGCTGTTTGTTTGCTAATGTTCTCTAACAACCCTCTGAGCCCATCACAGGACAGCTGGATTTGAGATTAGGACCAGACTACACAGGGTAGACTTTTGAAGGCTACTGGTTGCACTAACCACCATGTACAGGTACCACCATGTTGTATTCCGGGTTATTCTTTAACTTCTAAAGGGAATTGCCTGCCTTGGGCTTCATTAGTGGATACGAGAGTAAAGGAGACAGAATACACATGTAAAATACATTATTAAAGTCGTCATTCTTAAAAAACAAAACAAACAAACCCGTATATATGACCTTCCTCTTCATAATTAAACGCTACATTGTGTGTCAAATTAATTCCCAGCAAAAGACATGGAGCTCCAGGGGTATGAATACTTTTTTAAGGCTGTGCACCTTTAGAAAGTGGAGAGAATATCAAGGTAGCCTGGTTGTTGTTGAACGCGCGCGCACACATTCACGCGCCCAGTGGACAGCCTCCCGTCCTCTCCTCCTCCTCCTCTCTTCCCTCGCGCCGCCAGCTGCTCGTGGACTCATCCCTCGGAACAGCCTCTCTCAGTCGGTGCTGTCGTCCAGAAACGGCTGCAGCTCTGCAAACTAACCGGGAAGCTGTCAGGTGCTCTGGGTCAACAACACAGGAAAGATAAAAAGTAGCCTGCTGTGGAAGGGAAGCACGTCGGCTGCTGTTGCCTCTGTTACTGGAGCAGGAAGGGTTTTTCAAGAGATTTTACAGTGAATATATTCTAGGGCGCTAACTTACCCCGCACCTTACGGGCCAGACAGAAGAGAACAGAGCCGAAGAGCCGAAAGGGAACCGAGTTGGGCGGTTCTTTTATTGGGTAAAGAGGTAAGCGTCTTGATGCGTGTGGCGCTTGCTTCACACTTCCTTTTATTTCGGATTTCTTACTATGTTTCATGACCCTTTCCATTACATTGCAAGAATACAAAATATTTAAGTTTCATTGTTGAGTCATTTATTGTTTATTTGCAAGAGGTGGAGTCGCCGTGAAGTCTCTTCTTGTTTCTCTTCCTGTTTGAACCCTCCTCCTAATTAAAGAACAGATGTGGCAGCTGGCTGAAAATCAATAGTGGTCATTTCCTATTGGTTGGGTCTGCAAACAGTGCCAGCTGAGGGGCCTGGCTGCACCATCATCAGCCTCCATACACACTACTGGCCTGTGTATGTTTTTCTGAAAAGCTCTGATGAGCCATTGTGCCATAAAGTTAGCTTCTCTGCATGGAGATGACTGCTATGATAGGACAGCCGGTGCTGATGTTGGACTCCTTATCAAAGCCATCGCTGCTGCCACAGTGTGATCTGTTGAGCTAGGTGTCTGGTGGTGTTCCTTCAGCTAAGGAACACCACCAGGTTATATTATGATCTGTAATGCCCCTCTGGGACCCTCACATAGCCTGGAGATCATGTGATGGAAGATTTCCCAGCCAGGTCCTAAGAGCTTAAAGAAACCTCAGACTTGCATTAGCATTAGATAAAGGCCTATGTTCCAGCAAAAAGAAATTCAATTAAAAATAAGTTAAAATTTTAGCAGTCAAAATAGTTTACATTTTAATCTGCCTATTAGTTTGTAAATGTGTTACTTAACTTGTGACATAAACAACTTTATTGAACAAGGAGAGAACCATAAGCCTGAGGTTTATATGTAATATTTTATGAATTATTAAAAATATCAACTCAGTAAAAGTGATGAATTGCCATAAGGTTAATGAGGGAACAAGAATTTAAATTTGTATCCAGATTTAACTAGTTTAATGACAGCAATGCTAAAGTCAAACCTGCAACACATTAGAAAACAGTTTTGTGGAGGTTGTTAAATATTAGCCACTAAAATGATTTACATGTTAATCACACTCAGTATATTTTATTTGTAAAGTGGAGCAATAGTTCAGTTCCGACATTGCTACTTTACTTTGGTAACGAATCTTTCCTTTAACATTTTGATTAGAAGGATGCAGTTCATTTTTTAGTTTGGTGCTGTTCGCCTTCACATTGTACTTTTTGCAAGTTAACTATTAATTGCAAACAAAGCCACATGTGTGACAATCATTGTTCCCATTGGACCAAAATGACTAGAGGCGGGACAGAGCACAGAACTGGTGATTGTCATGGAAGTGCTTTTCTGTTCTGCATATTTGTCCAATTATTAGAGCAGCACAATCATTGTGTCAAGAGCAGCTCATTCAACGCAGGTTTCGCAACGTTCTAGTTCTAATTTTGGAACGGCGTTGCGAATGTGTGCTGCAGGCCGAAGGAGACAATGTACTCTGTATCCATGCATTCGTAGCGTTAGCAACACTGAAAGGCTAACTTTTTCCCATGATGCCCTGCTACGATGGCTTGTTAAGTCCAAAAAGGCGTATGTTTACTGTAGTTGAGTCGGATTGAGGTCGGTTCATATTCACACCAGATGCAAACCGCACCAGAATCCGTTTTGAAGCAGACCAATACCACTCTAAAAATTGGGTCTCAGTCCGGTGGTTTGGTCCGGACCAGGATTTGTTTGAGCGTATTCACACCTCCACGAAAGTCCTGATCAAGGGGGGAACGGACTCTGGTCCATTTAAAGCGGACCAAACGTGGCAGGTGTGAATACACCCTAAGTGAAGCTGTTTGTTCAGTCAACAGTCAGCTGTTCTCATTGGTTGTGTTCGGTGTCCGCAGAAATAAACCCATGTGTGAACATGGGCTGTATTATGAATGCGTATATTAACACAATGAAAGTTAGGAACGATCATAAAACTTGTGGTTGGTCAAAGTTTCTGTTTAGAAAAGAATTTAAGCTTGTATCTAGCTTTAACAGGTTTAAAATAACTTTCATTTATTTTAGTGGGTTTTAACTGTTAAATAGAAATAATTATTAAAATTCACCCAAAAACATTGCATGCCTATTGTTTTAACAGTGTAATCCCTAGGAGACAATTTTCCAAGTAAAACTGACTGTACTTATAGGAAGCATGGGCCGGGCCTCCGTTTCAAAAACGAAGAAAAGTTATGAAAGAGGGTTGTGTTATTTTTACCATCGTCTGCAAGCAACAGCATTTCATCATTAACCAGCACACAAGATAGCACAGGTCTATGGGCGCATTAGACCTGAGGCTGAAGAGTGATTGCTTTCAAACTAATGCCTTAATGTTTGTGTGGGAGGGAAGAACACTGACTCGTCATCTCATAACCTGCATGCTCATTACAGTGAGACTAATTGTGTTGATGCGGTGAATGCCATGCTTCTTAAACGTTGCATTCATGATCCTCCTCTCATGTTTTTTCCCCCCTGCTGGCCGTCATAATGCCAGAAGATCATATCTCTAAATCTCTGTCTGAAGACCTGTGTTTGGCCATTTAAAAGTCAAACAAACTGGCTGCTCCGGCTGCTAATGGGTCTGCGTGTAGTGGAGCCTGGTCTCCACGGAGACGGGCCTCAGAAGACAGAGGCAGGGCAGCACTGCAGCGATTGATCAGCCTTGTGCTTGAAAGCATAGACACAGCCAGCTCGTTGCTTTCCATTTAATACCCAAAGCCACAGCCGCTCCCCTCCTCCCTCTGTTTGGTCAACTAAACATAAAAGGCCCTGATGGCAATCAGGCAACCTGATGGTAATCTCATATCTGCCCTCAGGAGAGATAGCAGAGATTAACGCTTAAAGCAGATGGCATGGCTTTCTTTTATTACAAGCCACAGCTTTCAGACTTTTACATTTCAGTTTTACAAACTTTGATCTACATCGTGGGTACAGAGAGGGAAATCGTATAAATATTGGTTCTACTGTTGATTTTGTATGTTTTTCGCCTCTAAATGAAACACCAGTCTTACTTATTGGCATGTTCTTTTGTCTTACTGTATGAAACCATTTCAAGTAAAAAAATGGACTCAAATTAATTTAGTCTGTATTGACTAAAGTTGATGCCTGTTGGCTTTAGCGACATCTGTTGGCAGTTGTAGACCAGAAGATCCTAAATATCACTGACCATATTTGTCCTTTAAAAACTGATGAAACCAAGTTGCTCGGTGTGTTGCATAGTTCTTTTTACTGTACAAATATACGGTGACACAGTATTGCTTACTTATAAGAAAAAACGCTTTTGTGAATGTCTTAGACATGGGTTCTCAAGAGATCCTCATGGTATGATAACCTACAAAACATGTCAAATAAAAATAGGCAAAAGATATTTATTTGTAGGGCTGCAACTAAGTTATTTTGCTAATTGATTAATCTGTCGACTATTTTTTCGATTTATTAGTTAATTATCGGATAGCAAAAGGTGTTTAATAGGAGATTTTTTACAGAATTTCAACTAGGTGGCGCTAAAGCTACGCTAATTGAGAAGTTCTGGATAGAGCATAATTGCAAAGAAGATTTTTCCTCTTAAATGCAAAATGTATATATTTTCTTGTACAGTTTTGGCCTAACTTCTGCTCTGAGGAGGTTGTTCTTTCAGCAAACAGCATGTTTTAGAGTCTGTATACGCCAGTTAATGATTATTCGATTACTAAATAAATAGTTGACGATTATTTCAATAATCAATTAATCACGATTAATCTTATTAACTGTTTCAGCCTAATTTAATTGTTGTCATTAAAAACTGAAAGTGAACAACTATTCTTACTGCTGCTAAAATGATGTAACATATTTATTATTGAAGTGTAAATAATGTATCCAGAGCCATTATTTATTGTTATTTTGATTTTGCTGCATTAACCACCAGCTAGGTTTAGGATTAGCTTTCAGTCTTTTGCTAAATGTTTTGCAAACAGAAACCAAGTGAGTGAGGGGGGGAAGAATTGAGCCTTCTTTTACCCAGCTGGCCAGCAGTGCTCAGACAACAGGTGGGGAAGGGGCCGCTCTGTACGTTTCTGTGCTGCATACAGCTGAAGGAAACTCCAGCTACTTCTCTGGCATATTATTAAGAGGACTTTACTGTTAGAATGTCTTTAAATAACTGCAGATCATTTCAATACAAAATAAACACAACGTATCTCCTGCATCTGAGCAGTTATTTTTAAAGAACACTTCTGGTTATATTTACTCAGAAATGTTTAATTTGATACATCCCATGGAATATATTTAATGTTTAGACTTGACAACAAAAAGTTTTAAGTGCAGATTTAGTTCATCTGATAATCTTGCAAATCCTCAATTTCAGAGTCGGGAGAATAAATTTCCAGACCTAATTTAGTGCCCTATATGCTAGCAGTGGAGAATATGGAAACACGGATTAAAAGGCGTTGCCTACATCATTACAAAGACATATACAGGTCTTTCAAAAAAATGCACAGAAAATCAACTTTGCCAGGTGTTCATATATATATATAACACATACATTTATTTAACAATATTAATGAATTGAACATTACACATTATTTATCAAAATCATTAACAGCAGAAATGTTTTACATGTTGAATTAACAGTTAATATGTTAAGTTAAGCCTAAGGACAAAACTGTACATGATTTACATGAACAGTAATGCAGTGTTGTAGACAGACTAGCATCCGATCAGAGATGCATGCCAATTTCAGTCTTTAGAAACATAAGTCTTGACTTGGACTCGGAAAAACACATATTTTGTTTTTCAGTCTGTACTCTTGTCATTTGTCACAGTGTAAGCAATGAATAGCTGCCGTCAGGTTGTTCAAATATGATTTTTATGGATTCATTTTTGCTCCCTGCTCTCTAGATGGCATCAAGCGACTCACGGCTCCATCAGCCTCCCTCACAGAAAGATGCGGCTGACCAAAACTTCGACTACATGTTCAAGCTGCTGATCATCGGCAACAGCAGCGTGGGAAAAACCTCCTTCCTGTTCCGCTATGCCGACGACTCCTTCACCTCTGCGTTTGTCAGCACCGTGGGCATCGACTTTAAGGTCAAAACTGTCTTTCGTAACGACAAGCGGATCAAGTTGCAGATTTGGGTGAGTGGGTGAAACTGGGATAGTGAAGTTATATCAGATCACCAAATTTTTGCCAAATAGCAGACTTAAACTTAACAATGCTTTGAAATGTTTGTAATAAGAAATAACTGAAAACCTTTATGCAGCAGTGTTTATCTCTGTGGGTTTGCCAACTGACCAAGTTTATCTTGTCAGTCGTGCGAGTGCAAAAGCTTTACTTCCTCAAGTTTTCACATTCTTACTAGCTACTCTTACCTGGCATCTGCTGAAAGTTCACAGTTAATGCATGGGGAGCTGGATCATGCTGATTAAGCGGGTGTGGTTCACATTTCAGGTTTCCACAGTTGTTTTTGACCTGACAAAGCTTCATTTAAGCCTAGGTTATAGAGTTCAACTAGGACTGGTCAAGTTTTGTTTATTTTTATTAAGGTCTTAATAAAACATTTGTCCTGAAGAGATAGTTCAGTACTTTTAGAAAAAAGGTTCTTTTCAAACACGACTTTACAAGCAGTTAACATCTTAACTTTAGTAGCTGACTCTTTTGGGTCTTTGATTAGTATAAATCCAGGTTAGTTTGTCCCACAGGCTCGAGCAGGGCCGAGACCAAAAGGGACTTCTACAAACTTAAAACAACGGCGATCTCAAAAACGTCATGCCAGTTTATGCAAACACTAGTTTATAAACCTAAGCATATTCACATTTGCATTGGATTTTTATTCATGCAGAAGCTGGGAAGTATTTACAGGAGAAATGGAGGTAGGAGATGGTATGCCACCAATAATCTTCCTGTGAAACATGTTGGGAAAACTGCAAGTGTTTCCAGTCAGAACAACTAAAGACAGTGTAAAAAAAAAATCAATAAAAACCTCTTCATTTATTAAATCTTTATATTTTAGTTTTTTCACCGCCCAATGCAAACAATAAGAGTTATATAGATTTATATAAAAACATTTGCATACACTACTGTGGCATGCTTGAGACTGGAGATGGTAGAAGTACACTTTGGCCTCTCCTGGAGTTAGTCTCTAGCTGTGCTCTCCGGGTCCAAAATGTAGCTTCTGCTGCTAATGCAGCATTTTAGCACATTTACTCTCTTCACTGATATGACGTCAAACATAATTCACTGTGGTTCCAGTTATTCACGCTGGGACCAAACTTGTGGAGAAAGTTGTTCCCTTCATACTTCCTACACTTAGCCATTAAATTTGATAACAATTATAGCTGACATTTCAGCTGCTTTCTGCACAGTTTTCTCTCCTACATGTCCTTGATACCAGAGCAGAGTACTTAGATGACACAGGCAGACAGGGAACAGCAGCAGCCAGCACAGTCTCTCTTTCACAAGTTTTTCTTGGATTATTTCAGCATCCTTATGTCCTTCTGTTCAGATTTGTTTATTTTTTCTGTGCTATTTTTCCTCACTTTTCCCTAAGGTAGTAAGTAGCCTATGGTAATTTCTGCTCCACCCACCTGCCTGCTCCGTGCAGGACTCTAGGAATCCAATTGGCAAGTCAAACCGATGACTCATTTGAACTAACACTCTGTGAGCCACTGTATGCTACACAAATAGTGAGCGACATTAATCAGCAGCAGAGGAGCTCACACCAAAACACACAGCCAGTCACCTACCTGACCAAACATTTGGCTCTCATAAATGGTGTGTGATGAAAGTGTTGCAGCGGCCAGGGAGGGACAGAAAAATGATCTAATAGAGCATCTTGCTAAAGCATTCACAGCACTTGAACTTTGGCCCATTTTGTCACCTTGCAACTACATACTTAAATTAATTTATTTGGGTTTTATGTGACCAAAGCAAAGTAGTTTTTCATTTTCAAGTGGAATGAAAATGGTTCTGTACGGTGGCGCAGTTGGTAGCACTGTTTCCTTGCAGCAAGAAGGTCCTGGGTTCGATTCCCAGCCGGGAGTTTGCATGTTCTCCCCGTGCATGCGTGGGTTCTCACCAGGTACTCCGACTTCCTCCCACAGTCCAAAGACATGCCTGTTAGGTCAATTGGTCACTCTAAATTGCCCTTAGTGTGTGCACGTAGTGTGTGCATGGTTGTTTGTGTGTTGCCCTGTGATGGACTGGCGACCTGTCCAGGGTGTACCCCGCCTCTCGCCCGTAGACTGCTGGAGATAGGCACCAGCTCCCCTGCGACCCACTATGGAATAAGCGGTAGAAAATGACTGACTGACTGAAAATGGTTCATGGTTTTCAATGAAAATCTGATAATTGTCATGTATTCAGCTTTCACTGCAATATCAGCTGCAATCAGCGAATGTCTTTTCACTGTAGGAAATGTTAGACACTTTTGAGGCTATCATTTTTACTTCATAAATTTGCTCTTTGTGTTGGTCTATCACATAAAATCCCACTAAATTAATAGTTTTGCAAGATCCTGTAAGCGTTTAATGAGTGTTAACTAAGTATCTAATGAGCTGTGTTTAAAAGGGTGATCAGAAAACTATGCCTGTTTCTGCCTGGTCTTTGTGGAACCGCTGACAGTGCAGCCAAATGACAAAGAAACCTGGTATTTCCTAAGCCCAGGGAAGCAGAGGAAGTTCCTTATCAGCATCTGACCGGGACACAATGAAGATATATTGCAGCGCTACTGTAGCAGTGTATTCAAAGGGTGTGGAAGCAACAGACAAGTCTTAGTGTGTCCTCATGTGCTGTTAATGATCTGCTTTGGAAAATGTCCTGACTGTAAAATTCATGTTCGTTCTCATTTAGGAAAGATTTTACTAGACCCTTAGACAAAGCGTGTTGGTAACTGAGCATGCTCTGCCAGCTGCTAGCTTCTGTTTTGTGCCTCATGGAAACCAGGCTGGTCTGATAACACACCACATGGCCCAGATGAGGTGCTGTGTGTTTAGATTGTTCACACATACATCCCTTCTTTATGTCAAGTGAAATATGTTACTGGTCTTACGGTAAACACACACACACCTTTCATACACTTTGAATAAGTACATCCAGACATATGGTAGGTGTGTGTGGTGTCCCAGAGGATGTGCTTTGCTGTCTCTTGTTGGCAGCTAATTTAAACACAGGTGACGCATGTTTGAAGAACAGGATCCCAGTGACGTCTGAGTACCTGACTGTGCAGAGGAGCCTGATTTGTCTTCACACACATGCACGTTGGACGGGAGGTTTTGTCTGCTGTTTGGGTTTGTTTTGTAGCAACACTAAATACTGTCTGTTTGGTTAGTCATCACATTTTGCTGGCTAATATTTGAACGTTTTCTGCATGGCTGAGATAGTGATGGACCTTATGTGACTCTTGTTTTACTAACACAAAACTGAATGCTGCTGGAGAGCAGATCCTGGAGGGAGAAGGGAAGAATGCAAAGGTTTCTCTGCTGAGAAGATCCATGCAGTGTGCTACTCTGTGTCCTTTGCATTTTGTAGAGAGATGAGGGTGATGTGAGGTTGCCACCTTGTGCAGTCCTGGCTGTAATGGAGCATTCATTACCCTTATTGGCCTCTGGTTACCTAGACAACCTACTCCTCCTCCTTTTCGAAATGAGGGAAACATAAGACAAAAAGTAGGACACACACTGGCCCCTGATGCAAATAAAAGAGTCAGACATATTGGCTTGATGCAGATTTTAAAAAGTTGTTCTCCCAACTTTTTCTCTGGCTTTACTAGGTTGTCAGCTCTTCTCTAGGAGATCACACATAGTCCTCATTCAATCAGAAGATGTTTCTGATGAAAAGCTGCTCACTGTTCCTGAAAGCCAACCGAGCCTTCTCTGTGAGCCTTGCATCTATTATCTGTTTGTTTGCCCCTCCTGGCTGCATGTGTATGCAAACCAGAAGTCCTGGGATGATGGCACGTTATAGAAGCTATACGCATATATGCATATATATATGCGTATACTGTGTGTAGTGGAAAACATCACTGCAAGCACAACATCCCCATGCTGAAACATGGGAGTGGCAGCATCATGCTGTGGGAATGGTGATCTTTATTACTGACAGGGAAGCCAAGCAGTCTATAGGAAAATGTATGAAGCTACACCCAGGACAATCTTGGGAGAAACCCGTCGGCGGCTGCAAGAAACCTTAGACTGGCTGAATAATAAGGCGCACAAAACGATTAAATAGTAAAAAAATTTAAAAATCTATAGTATTTCTTTCTTTCACTATACAATTATTCAGTACTTTGTATATCACATAATTCTGCCCAAAACTGCCAAGTTATTTTTGAAAGTTTGAAGGATTTCATGAAGAATCTCATCTGCACCTATTTAAAAACTGGTTGGCTGGGGTGCATGAAGAGTCATTTAAAAGTAAAAAAATATAGTTATAAACTCCCTCCCACTGAAAAAAGAACTCTTTACTGTGGCTGTAAAGACGTTTCTGAAATACATTCAGTTCATGTTTTAAACAATTAGTATGACTTCATTGAAATGCTTTCCTGTTTGCACCACCTGAGCCAGGGTCAATGCAAGGCCTACAGCTGGTTGTTGGGGTAACAGAAGGCAGCAACTGTAACGTAGCCCACACTGCCCCCTTGTGGTGTACCACTATACACAGTAGAATCACACACGAATAAATTGGTTCTCTTGGTTTCTTGACGAGGATAAATATAACTTTTATGATAGTGGTATGAATTTTTATATGTATGTCACTGCAGGACACAGCAGGACAGGAGCGCTACCGTACAATCACCACAGCCTACTACAGAGGAGCCATGGGCTTCCTTCTCATGTATGATATCACAAACCAGGACTCGTTCGGTGCAGTGCAGGACTGGTGAGTGGGCAAGTTTAAAAAAGATTTTCTTTGTCTTTTCGGTTTTTTTTCTCAAAACCGTTCAACTCATGTAGCACACAATGTTGACAATTAGTAAGTATTTGTTGTAAATGTAAGCTGCTATTCCTTTACTTTGGATTTATTTGTTCTTCGCATGTATTTACATATAAACCATCTCTTTTTGTTAATATTTTCTTCCAAAAATTTTTTCCCTGCCACATTTCCTGAAGATTTCTTTAAATCTCCATCAGTTCTGCTGCTTAACATCTGCATGTCTATTGACAAATATGTTTCTTATCACAATTCTTCTATAACTTAACCTGAAGAATTCTGGTGCCCCTTTACTCAAAGGATTTTGTCTTCTAGGGCAACACAAATCAAGACATACTCATGGGACAATGCTCAGGTGATCCTGATTGGTAACAAATGTGACCTCGAGGATGACAGGCTTATAGCTACAGAGGATGGCCAACGGCTGTCTGAAGAGCTCGGTAATAACTGCTAATATTACATTATTATTTGTAGTAAACATTGTTTTACGGTGCCTTACAAACATTTTCACACACCTTGAACTTTTTCACATTTTGTCATGTTACACCCAAGAACACAGCAGACTGGGTCAAAGCTGTGAAGAAGTTTAAAGCAGGGTTAGGTCATAATGCTTTGGACATCTCAGAGCTCTACACAAATGCAAACCTAGAAAGATATGACCTTCAACCAAAACTGACAGGCCGAGAAAGGAGAGTATTAATCACAGAAGCAACCAAGAGGCTGCTAACTCTGAGGGACCTACAGAGAACAACAACTCAGGTGCAGATGGAAGGACTTTTAGCCATGTACTCGACAAATCTAGCCTTAAAGAAAGAGTTGCAAAATGACAGCCATTACTGAAAGAAAGCAGTAAGTTTGCCACAAGCCGTGTAGGGGATATGGCACACGTGGAAGAAGGTGCTCTGGTCAGATGACGTATAATAGAACTTTTTGGCCTACATGCAAAGCAGCTAAATGTGGTAGAAAACTAACTGCACATCACTGTGGAAGTTGCATAGCGGGGCAGCATCATTTTTCTTCAGCAGGGAGATGGAAGCTATCAGAGTTGAAGATGATTGTAGCTAAATACGGAGCAATTCTGGAAAAAAGGTGATATTTATGTGTTAGAATGCCCAATCAAGGTCCAGACCTCAATACAATTAAGAATCTGTTGGAAACTTTTATTATGTGTACAGATAGTCTCTATCTAATCTAATTGACTTTGATAGATTTTGCAAAGAAGAATGGAGAACATTTTCAGAATAATTTTGTAATTATGCACTTCTTTGTATTGGTCTATCACACACAGTCCCTGTAGAATACACCCAAATGTGGTTTTGTAACGTGACAAAATATGAAAAAGTTCAAATGGATACTTTAGCAGAGCACTGTATGTATTTGTTCGGTGTGTATGTATGAGATCAAGTCAACTTCTCCTGTTGCTTGCTCTCAGGCTTTCAGTTCTTCGAGGCCAGTGCCAAGGACAACATCAACGTCAAGCAAGTATTTGAGTGTCTAGTTGACATCATCTGTGACAAGATGAATGAGACCATGGAGGCAGACACCAGCCTTACAACCAACCACAGGAACCAGAGCCTTAAAGACTCCTCAGAAAGCCATGGTGCCTGTTCTTGCTGAGTGATGTCTTTTTATAAAGTCAAACACACACACTCTGCCACTCACACACACACACACCGATAACTCATATGAAGAACTTCTTTCACACTGTGCCTGGACCATGGAAAGTGCTGCACCTCTCCTTCTGACTTCTACTTTGTCCACATAGCCGCACGGCAGCCAGAGGACGGCTAACTGAGATTATCTTGATTTGCCCTCTCCAACATGGTGGTCTTTTCCCGTAAAGATCTTCACCGTGTCTCTTTCTGTCTGTTTGTTTTCTATGTGCTCTTTTCTGGTGTTACAACTAAGAACTGTGTACTGAAACCTTCTCAAGACTGTTTCCAAACATAAACCTCCTTGGCCAATCAGCATGTAATATTTAGTTTGTGGATTTGGTTTTCCAAACAAATATCATGGCAATGTGTAAATGATATCACTGCACACTGTTAGAATGATTAAGTTCCCTCAGTGTAGAATCCTTCAGTAAAATGTACACATTCGACCACATTTGTACAACAATAAGATTTGCTATACATTTTATGTAATACATATGTTAAATTAAAGAAGAAATGTGAAACCTCATGTACCAAGGCCACTTGACCTTTTAGATTTTGACATCAGACAATGCAACACTTGCAGTGATTTTAAATTTTATCACACAGGTAATTTTATGCACTGCTTCCAAAAATATACACATGCAGACAAATATGTTGGCACCTATGGTAAAGCAGAGTATGAATGAATAAAATAAATCCATCTTATATCACAGAAACTTAAATGAGGCGACTGTGGCTCAGTAGGAAGAGTAGTCGTCTTGCAATCAGAAGGTTGAGGGTTTGATTCCAGCTTCCTCCTGCCATATGTCGATGTGCCCCTGGGCAAGGCACTTAACCTCAAGTTGCCTAGCGATCTGCGTATCGGTGTATGAATGTGTGAGCGTTAGTGAGTGCGATTGGGTGAATGTGGCTCTAGTGTAAAGCGCTTTGAGTGGTCTGTATGACTGGAAAAGCGCTATATATATAAGTTCAGTCCATTTACCATAAATCCAACCTTCAATTTTAGAAAATGTATTAAATGTGTGAAAAAATATTACATAATTATTTTTGAGAAAAGCAATGGTTGCATAATTTTTGGTTCCCCTGACAATCTCTTTAAGATAGACAGTAGAAGTAGAGTTTTTTTCTATCTCATACTTAACATTTTTAAGTTGATCAGAGTTTCTAGGAACTTCTAGTTGGTAATTTAGGACTTTCTGTTTCACTGGGGGATAAATTAGACGTGACCCACAGGCCCAATTCTTTTCAGTCTCAGGCCGTTAGGCTGGAATCATATTCATCTTGGCTCTACACACAGTGATCATGATGGGGGAAAAAAACCATCTCCAGAGCTCGCTGTGGTGTCTAGGGGTCAACAGGTCTACACAGCAACCATTAGATGCTATCTAAATACTAGTTGGTTGTTTGGAAGTGATTCTAGAGAAAAGCTTTTTCCATCATATCATCATAAATGTAAACCTATGGAGATTTCTAAACTCTACTAGGACTTACACTGGAAATGTGCTTTATTAAGATGGGAAGTTAAGGCTTTTAAGAAAAAAAACATCCTTGGAGGGTTTGGCCTGTAACAAAGATATGTGGAAAAGCTCTTCATGCCCACCATAAAGAGTTGGGGAGGATGTGTGATGCTGTGGGCCTATTTAGCATAAAAAACGAGATATTTTTACCCCAATTGAATATTTTTTTTAAATTACTCAAATGAAAGGTTGGATTTCTAAAATCTTAAGCATCAGATTATAAAGCGAACAACAAAATCTGAATTTCTTTTAAAGATTTTTAAGCATCTTTACCAGCAGTGCCAATAAATGTTCTAAAGGAAATGTTTTACTATTTTGCAGAGAAAAACATTTGTTTCCTTATTAAGCTTTAAGAGATACTGTAGCATTGTCTGCCGATTTTAAGATAGATTTTAAGACAATGTCAATCAATTAACTCCAGCTGATTGTAAAAACATTAGATTTAATGTACAGATATGCACCTGTCATCTTGCTTATATGTCCTCAATCATCCAACTGTGCCATGCTTTCTTCTATGCTATGACACACATGCTGCTGCCCTGAAAACAGGTGGGGAAAGCAAGTCTGTATTTGTATTAACTGAGTACTTTGCAATGAGATAAATTGTGTTGTTTTTGACATAATTACTGTTCTCTAATAGCGAAACAGTGTGTGTGAGCTCGGATGAGAAGGAACACTGATCTCTGACACTAAGTCAAGGCCTCCAGTCAGCTTGTTCAAGGTGCCACTTTCTTCCCAATTATTGTCAAAAATTCCATTTATTTGAAGAAAATGAAATGATGTGTTATATTCATTCCATATGTTTACCATAAATATCCTGCATATTAAACAACTTTTTCCTTCACCCTATTTTTGATGGTTGATGATTCTCCCCTCTTGTAAATCTGTTTTCTTGGAAGAAACTTAATGTTTTCCTTTGATCAGTTCATTTCAGGTCAGTAGTTGCAATGTGCCATATCATCTGGCTCAACTGTTATCACCGTCCATGTGCTGACCACTAACTGTCATCATGAACCAGGACTGTACAATGATAACCAAGCCTTGGCGCAGGCCCCTCCCTCCAGGCAGTGGCCAGTCCACCCCCTGCTGTTACTTGAGCCCTTGGTCACATGTGTCCCCTGTCAGCTGCTGCTGTATGATGATATACTTTCCATATTATAACTGATAGCTAATTGCAAAAATGTACACTGAGCTTTGATGCACCATACTAAAAAAATAAAATGAGAGAACACAGACAATACCACTTTTGCAGTACTTTGCAAAAGTATTTATACTCTTGAATGTTTTTTTTCCTGTATGGTGTGACAGACATAAACTGGTGCACAATGTGAAGTTGAAGATAAGTAAAAGGTGATATGCATTTGTATTCTCTCCTCCTAATCTGGTAATCTTAAAGAGAGTCCAGTCCAATAAAATCCACCCCAATCTAAACTCTTTCACAACATCTAGCAGGTTTACCTCCATGATTGTCCAGCTCCATCCATCTTCCCATAAACTCTGACCAGCTTCCCTGCCCCAGCTGAAGAAATGGCAATAGTTTGTTCAGGGTTATGTGCAGTTTTAGTTTTCAGCCATTCAAACATTTTGATTTAGTTTTGGTCTCATCTGACCAGAGCACCTTCTTCCCTATGTTTCATGTGCCCTTTACATGGTTTGTGGCATACTGCAAACAGGACCTCTTATGACCTTCTTTCAACAACAGAGTTCTCCTTGCCACTTTTCCATGAAACCAGATTTGTGGAGCGAACAACTAATAGTTGTCTCACTGACATATTCTCCGACTGGAGCTGTTGATCTCTGCAGCTCCCCTAGAGTTACCAAAGGGCTCTTAGCTGCTTCTCTCCTTGATTGACCGGTTAGTTTAGGAGGACAGCCATGTCTGGGTAGGTTTGCAGTGGTATCATACTCTTACCACTTTTAAAGGATGGATTGAACAGAGCTCTGTGGGATATTGTTTTATAACCTAATCCTGCTTTTAACCTCTCCACATCTTTCTCCCTGACCTGTCTGGTGTGTTTCTCGATCTTCGTAATGCTGTTTGTTCTCTAATAAACCTCTGAGGCCTTCATAGAAAAGCTGTATTTATAGCTGTTTTTATAGTGAGATTAAATAACACCTGCACTGCAGCCTGGCTCCCTGGATAAACTCAAAGCATCATCTCAAGTGTAATTTATGACCACAGATTTTAGAATTCAATCCCTAACATAGTGTCTTGGTTTTTATGTTTTATCTGAAAAACCAGAGAAACCACAATAAGACGGATTTCCTCTTCCTGTCAGCACAGAAACAGCTACCTTTCCTGCATGGCCAGGTCCTCTTAGTACTCTTTGCTGTAAAACAGGTATTGAGCTTCATATAGCTATATATAGCTATATTTTTATAGCTACAACGTCAACTTCTGTTTACATCAGCATCTCGCAACAACTGATGTAAATATGCGCCTAATTGCACTAAAACGGATGGGCTGCTACGCCTCCACCGCCCCCCATGCCCCTGCCCACCACTCGTCAAAGCCACTGATCAAGAGTGCAGAAACATGGTTCTCTGCAGCTCAGATAATGCTGCTCACAGCATGAAAATATGCAGGTGCGGAGAGGAGATAAGAAACTGTGTTCCTCTTCTGGTCTGAGAGCATGCTGCGGTTTCCTTTACACGAAGTTGTCAAGGGTCAGTCAGAGTGCAAAGATCTATCTATCTAGATATCAGTCAGTCATTTTCTACCGCTTATTCCAGAGCTGGTGCCTATCTCCAGCAGTCTATGGGCGAGAGGCGGGGTTGCCAGTCCACCAAAGGGCAACACACAAACAACCATGCACAAACAACTCATTCACACACCTAAGGGCAATTTAGAGAGACCAATTGACCTTAAAGGCATGTCTTTGGACTGTGGGAGGAAGCCGGAGTGCCCGGTGAGAACCCACGCATGCAAACTCCATGCAGAAAGCCCCCAGCCGGGAATCGAATGTTGCTGCAAGGCAACAATGTTTCAACTGCGCCACCCATTTCTATTCAGCCCACTGAGTCAATACTTTGTAAAACCACCTTTCGCTGTAATTACAGCTGCAAGTCTTTTCAGGTATGTTTCTATCAGCTGTGGATTTAGTTCTGGATTTGGACCTGGCCTTTCTAACTCACAAATATGTTTTTGTTTAAGCCAGAGGTGAGCAATGTGGGCCCATTTGTGCACCTTGGAATAATTGTGTGTGGACTTCAAACTCATGGTACAAATTTGTCCCACCAACTCAGGTTAATAAGGATGAAGGATAAATACATTTTTAGGGTGAGGTGACTAATTAACATCTTCTTATAATAGAACATTTCATCTCCCTTGCTTTTAACTTTTATTTTTATAAACATCTACCAACTTTTACAAAAAAAAAAAACTGACTTGGATACTTGAAGCAACAGTTTTAATAAAAAAAGTGATTCTATTGTAGCTCTGGCTGTATTCCCAGAGTTGTTATGCTGCTGCAAGGTGAGCCTGCTCTTCACTCTGAAGTCTATTGCAGCTTCTTCTTTCCATCAAGTCTAATCAACTCCCTTATCCACATGAAAGGAAACCATCTCCATGGCATGATGGTGCAAACCCCATGTTTTGTTTAGGATGATGCAGAGTTAGTTTTCTTCCACACATAGAGCATGGAAGCCCAACAAAATTTCAAAGATGGCCTCATCTGATCAGACCACCGTCTTACACGTTTGTTGTATCTTGGCTTGTGGCAAACTACAAACGGGAATTCGTTAGGCTTCTTCTCGCCAATCTTTAACTGTGAAGTGCAGGACTAGTTGCAGTATTAACAGATTTATAGACAACCCTCTGAATCTCTGCTGCTCCTCCAGAATTAACATAGGCTCTGGCTGCTCCGGATTTCACCCCAATTGTAAGGAGGGAATATATACAGGGGTTGGACAATGAAACTGAAACACCTGTCATTTTAGTGTGGGAGGTTTCATGGCTAAATTGGACCAGCCTGGTAGCCAGTCTTCATTAATTGTACATTGCACCAGTAAGAGCAGAGTGTGAAGGTTCAATTAGCAGGGTAAGAGCACAGTTTTGCTCAAAATATTGAAATGCACACATTATTATGGGTGACATACCAGAGTTCAAAAGAGTGAAAAAATTGTTGGTGCACGTCTTGCTGGCGCATCTGTGACCAAGACAGCAAGTCTTTGTGATCTATCAAGAGCCACGGTATCCAGGGTAATGTCAGCATACCACCAAGAAGGACGAACCACATCCAACAGGATTAACTGTGGACGCAAGAGGAAGCTGTCTGAAAGGGATGTTCGGGTGCTAACCCGGATTGTATCCAAAAAAAAAACACGGCTGCCCAAAAATCACGGCAGAATTAATGTGCACCTAAAACTCTCCCTGTTTCCACCGAACTGCCCCGTCGGGAGCTCCACAGGGTCAATATACAGGGCCGGGCTGCTATAGCCAACCTTTGGTCACTCATGCCACCCAAACGTCGGTTTTTTCAATGGTGCAAGGAGCGCAAATTTTGGGCTGTGGACAATGTGAAACATGTATTGTTCTCTGATGAGTCCACCTTTACTGTTTTCCCCACTCTGGGAGAGTTATGGTGGGGAGAAGCCCCAAAGAAGCGTACCACCCAGACTGTTGCATGCCCAGAGTGAAGCTGGGGGTGGATCAGTGATGGTTTGGGGCTGCCATATCATGGCATTCCCCTTGGCCCAATACTTGTGCTAGATGGCGCATCACTGCCAAGGACTACCGAACCCTTCTTGAGGACCGTGTGCATCCAATGGTTAAAAACATTGTATCCTGAAGGGGTGCCGTGTATCAGGTGACAATGCACCAATACACACAGCAAGACTGGTGAAAGATTGGGTTTGATAGACATGAAAGTGAAGTTGAACATCTTCCATGGCTCCCACAGTCCCAGATCTAAATTTATTGAGCCACTTTGGGGTGTTTTTGGGGAGCGAGTCAAAAAACTTTTCCCTCCACCAGTATCACGTAGTGACCTGGCCACTATCCTGCAAGAAGAATGGCTTAAAATCCCTCTGACCACTGTGCAGGACTTGTATATGTCATTCCCAAGACGAATTGACGCTGTATTGGCCGCAAAAGGAGGCCCTACACCATACTAATAAATTATTGTGGTCTAAAACCAGGTGTTTCAGTTTCATTGTCCAACCCCTGTATGTCCGAAACACATCTCAGGTTTTTATTTGCAAAAGAAAATCAAGGGGTAGGAGTAGTTTTGCAGGGCGCTGTATCTACCCGTCCATCTGCTCGGTGCATTTTTACGCGCACTTTGGATCTCAGCCATAGGCTCGTAAACATCAATGGGAGCCTGCTTCTCACCCTAAAAAAAACAGAAAACTGAATAAAACAGTTATCTTATGGTTTGCCTTTCGCCCCACCTCCTCTCCTCTGACTGTAGAAGGTAAACAGCTCAACCCACACATCTTATCGCGGTAAAGCAGGCGCCTAACAGCGTTGCGCCATCGCAGTCATATCTGAAGCAAAAGAAAAGCAAGAAAAAAAACAAGCCGCGCTTCTGGTTGCAGCGCATCTGCTTTTGACAGTTGGTTGTCAGGGATGCAGCAGGACAGCAGGGAGTCCGAGTCTTTCGGTGCACAGACAGGACAAAAGGATGACATGTGATCAACTCGTACGACTGGTGGCACTTTCCTTGATGTTCTGCGCCGCAGGAGCTGCTGGAATCGTTCAAGGCGCGCAGGACTTTAGGAGGAAAGGTAGGATCAGCTTCATCTAGTTGTCACTGTGGCTGAGCAGGGTGTGTGAGATGGTTATAAACCCGGAGATACGTATAGGAGAAACATAGAAATAGTTCAAAAACACGCAAGGAGAAAGTCGTGTTGTTGTATTTAACCGCCTTGAGCCTGATCATGTTGGTGTCCAGCATGACGTTCTCACACTTGTTCCCATCCTCATTTTGTCTGTGTAGCCTCCATGCTTCTAAAAGAGGAACCAAAGAACCCTAAATGCTTCGCAGAGAGCAAGAAGGACTTTGCGTGCTTCTGGGAGGAAGCTGAGGAGAGGGCTGGCTCTGTGGATCAGTACTCCTTTACATATGCTTACCAGTAAGTCAGCTTCTTATAGGACACAGTGAAAAACATCCTACGGTAAAAGTAGGCTACTATCCAGCAGCTTCGTTCTGGACCCGCAACGTTGTGTCACATCTTCTTTTCTGTTCTGAGCAGAAATGAGAACAGCAGCATGTGCCCACTGGAAGTCCTGCCTGCAGCAGGTGGGAAAAGGCTCTTCATCTGCCGTTTGACCCGGGTACAGATGTTTGTCCAACTGGATGTCCAAGTGTATCGGGAAGGGATGCAGATCCACAATCGCAGTCTTCTCATTGAGCTTCTGTGTAAGTGATGTTACTGCTGCTTGTGAACCTGCCTTCACATTCCACTGCAGTGCCTCAAACTCCTGGTATATAATAATAGGGATTATTATTACATGTGTTAGACCAACACAAACTAAGACTTAAGTCTGAAGTCAAGGGGCAAAGGATATATAATAAAACAATATAATTAATACATATCTACAAGGTGTGGAGTGGATTTGTATTTAGCCCATTTACTCTAATATTCCAAAATAAAATCCAGCGCAACCAATTCCCTTTAAATATTACTAAACAAACATAGTTATCACCCTGAACACACCATCCCGATTGTGACACACGGTGCTGGCAGCATTATGTTGTGGCAATGCTTTTCTTTAAGATGGGAAAGAATCTGTTCACAATTGATTGCAATATGGATGGAGCTAAATTTAGCCCTAAACATGCAGCTAGAGCTGCAATGGAACAGTTTAGATTAACACATGATCAGATGCACCAGTCAAAATCCAGACTTGCTTAGGCACAAATTTAAATTTCTAGATGTGCAAAGCTGGTGGAGACATATCCCCAAACACCTTCAACTGGAACTGCAGCAAAATGTGGTTCTTCAAAGTACTGACTCATGGGAACTAAATACAAATGCACAGCACACTTTTCAGATTTTGGGAGGCAGAGAAACTTTTGCAAAGCATTTTATATGCAACAAAACAGTCTAAAGTTTCTATAATTGGATTTCAGGTGGCAAAAGTTCCTCTTTCTTTTTAAAAAAAAAACATTGAAATCGAGTACCCTCATCTTTATTTGGCAGTTCTGCTCGATCCTCCTAAGAATGTGACAGTGAGCACCATGGGCCATCAGGGGCAGCTGAATGTGAGCTGGGTGCCGCCTTCTCTGAAGTACATGGATGACAGCATGATCTATGAGGTTCTCTACGCTCTGGCAGACAGTCATGTCGGGCAGGTATGACAGTTTGTGACCTTACCAGCATAAGTAACATTGAAGAACTTGCATTGCATGCCTTAAGCTTCATGCTGAGGAGAAAAATTATCTTTATTGCAGGTGGAGGCGATACAAGCCTGCTCCGAGATGATTCTGAGGGGCCTTGAGGCTGGTACAAAGTACAGGGTTCAAGTCCGTGTAAACCTGGATGGCATCACCTACGATGGCTACTGGAGCGCCTGGAGTGACCCCGTGTTCATTGAAACTTTGCCTGCAGGTGGATGTTCTACACATGTATTAATAATACTACACATGCAATAAAATTTGTTTTGTGGCCCACAAGTACTTTCGACTTGATGATTTTGGCCCACATGAGAAAAAATGTGGACACAATTGATCTAAATCAACCTGAGCATGCTTTGTACCCTACAGAACTTGACCCACTTATTGTGTCCCTGACTTTCATCGTGTCCTTCATCCTCGTTCTGCTTTGTCTTGCTATGCTCCTGTCCCATCAAAGGTCAGTACACTAGGAACACACAACATATGGCTTATTTTGTAGCCACATCATCATGTTCCTTCTTTTAAACATCTCAAAACTATCAAATGGAAGATTTAGGAATACTACATTCAGTTTTTTTTCTCTTTGTTTTTAGGTTTCTTATCAAGAAACTTTGGCCAGTTATTCCAACTCCTGACAGCAAATTCCAAGGTCTTTTCACAGTTTATGGGGGGGACTTCCAGGTAAGAAAAAGCCTGAAATTATTGGAGGGGGAGGGGGGTTGGGTGTTTCAGGACCATTCTCTCATAATTTTTTGTGTTTCTGCATAGGAGTGGTTAGGACAGACCAGTGGAAGCATATGGCTGACTTCCCCTTTTATTGTCTCTGAAGAATGCCCTTGTCCACTGGAAGTACTCTCAGAACTCAACCTTTGCCCACCCCTGTCCTCCCCTCCTCTTCCACCAAAGGCCTCTAAAGCTTTGACCCTTGTCATAAATGAGGAGATGGTTTTGAAGAAAGGTCTTCTTGACAGAGAGTCAGTGGACAGGGTTGATTCTGTTCAAACAAATGGCTGGAGAACACATCACCATGACCACTGGCTGTTGGATCGTCTACGGGAAGTCCAACAGCACCCTGTTCCCAGCTCCCAGAGTTCTCTTCTGGAATCTCAAGACACCTACATCACCCTCAGTGGCAACAGACGCACTGAAGAAAGACACATGGAGGACTCCCTTGAGGAAGCCTTACCCCTCGGGGTGCTTTTTGGCTCCAGAAAGACTCCCATGAGTGAATCTCACTCTGACCTGGGGTCTGTGCAGCAAAGCTCTGGTTCTGGGAACCTTTCGTCTCAGTCAAGCTTTGAGTTTCCAAACCATGCCTGGATAGCCAAAGATCCTGGCTACACCTACATGGCAGTTGCAGACTCTGGGGTCTCTATGGATTACAGCCCTATGAGCAGAGCTGACGACATGAGCAAAGTGGTTATCTATGCCAATGACTACAAAAACGAGATTCCTCCTCATAGAAGACCTTTCCTGGTGAGGCAGTACCCTGTCCACGATGATGGCTGAAAGGATACCAACTTGAACTAGCTGCATATGTTGGCAACTTGGAGAACAGCATTTGGATTTTCACCCCAGGCTAATGAACTCTCATGAACTGGTAGGAAAATAACCATGGAGCTGACGGATACCAGCTAAAAGACTCGAAGAGAATGGTACTTTGGATATTCTGTAAAGAACATAAGATTTACATATGAAACAGTAGGGTCTGTGATTCACAACAAATACTAATATTCGGCACTCTGCATACCTATCTATCATATCTTTCAGATTAGATCAGAACGAGTGTTTCCAGTGTTTTATTTGAGCTAAATGTGTTTCTGTTTTTTTAGTGGCAGGATTGCTATGACAACTTCAACACCACAGTCATGGTGTAAACTGTTCTAGGGGCTCTTTCCCTGGTATTTCTTCATTGTCAACAAATTTATTAACAAAGAATAAGCAAACAACTCTTTCACAATTACCTCTTTTTTTTTCTACAGTGATCTATAGTAGCTTAAGCTAAATCTGTATCCAGGTGCAGGCACCATTCTTTGGCCCCTCTGTTCTCAGGTTCTGCACTCTCAGTCCTTTTCCGGTTCTTAAACTCTTTGCTTTAATGTCCTGAATCCCAACCCAAAGGGTTTTTGATTGTTGGGTCTTACAATGGCGTTGAGCGTCTGCATCCATACAACAGCATTTTATTTGAAATTGTTGTAGTGCTGATCATGACATGAAAGTAGGATTTTCCTATTGTTGTTTTCATCATTATTTGCTGACTATACCAAAATGACGTATTATTAAGTATAATGGTATTATAAATACCACAGAATTTCAACCAGTCCTTACTGCCATGTCATTTCTAAATTTGAGATCTGGAATTTTTGGATAAAATTTAAAATTATTATTAAATAACTGCCCTATTATTTCAGACTAATTTTTGGGTCATTTAGCAAAGACATCATTTTAAAGTACATTCAGTGAAACTCTTATTACTGTAGGCTCTGCAGCATTTATTTAAAACAATAATCATATTTTGCCAACCGTACATCTTTAGGCCAACACTGCCCTCTTAAGAGCGTTTCAGTTTACTGTTGCTCTGATTAACCTTCATGACCTTTTTAAAACGCTAATTTGCAAGCCATGAAGGATAATCTAGTTGCAGCTGAAATTGTACATTTTCTTGAATGGTATTACTGAACTGCTAAGCATTAGTATTATTTTTTATTATTTTTTTGCAACAGAGATGCAGATTAATAGCAAAACAATCTGCAACTGTTCCAATCAGTCACATTCAAACCATGCCAATGCATCTCCATCTCCTTGCTGACTTGAACTTTATTTGTATTTCTTATTTGTATTTGTATAACTTAAACACACACATCTAACCTAAATGGGTTTTTTAAACATTTTTTTACTTTATAAACAGAAATTTTGTTTGTGATGAATTTTCTTTACATTAAATGCTTTCTGTGCCTTAAAAATACGTTTTGAAGATATTTTAATTAAGAAATAAATGAATAAAACTAAAACAGATACATGAGGACTTCTTTCACACTAAACAGTGAAAACTATGAACAAACTACAGAAATCTTTACGTAGGCGAAAATGTATTTTTCATATAGCAATATATGGAGAACTTAATGTAACAGACCACTCCATACTGGTACTTGTCTGCAAATGCATCTATTGCACTATTTCACCTGAAGCTGAAAACATTTATATTTTCAGCAGTTTACAATAAGAAGTGCTGATGAGGCCCAAATGCTACTGTGACATCCACAGCTGAGCCGGAAGCTTTTTACTAGGGGTGCACTGATTGCAGTTTTCTGGCCGATCACCAATTCTGATTTTGGCTGATCCCGATTTTTTAAATAATTGACACTGTCAGGTGTTATAAGGTCACAATACACCTTCACTGCTCCATTTATAAGTTATTGAAAAACACGGAACAATACGAACGATAAATACAAACTTGTTTTAACTGCACATGAGGTCGTGCTCTCAAATATAAATGAAAAGTTAAGAGTAGTACAGTTCCTTTAGTCTTTCATTTTTCACATTTTAAAAACAAACAAAACTTGCAAAACAGGTTAGACAAGTAGATAAGATCGGATTCACGTGTAAGCCTTGGCCGATCACCCAAAATTAAGGACAACCGATCGGTGCACCCTTTCTTTTTACATGTAGGTGGCCTCAGCCAGATATCAGAATCAGCCAAATTTCCCTTGATTGAAAAGTCATACACCGAAAAAACTTTTTTTTTCCTTGTTCATCAAACTCATCCAAATTAAAACCTCCCACCAAGTGTTTGTCTATAAACACATAAACCAGCAACATGTACCTCCATGCACTTTTCTGAGATAAATGACAATCAGATAGACGTTAGAAACATACGTGTCAGTGCATAAATTTGAATGATAGTCCATCATCTTCTGTTGGATTCAAAACTACGACCTCTATCAATGATTCTGGTGGACATTTATTTTCTCTTTTATGTGATGTAGTCTTTAGAAGCAGAAAAAAATGCTATTAGAAAACCAGGGGTCAGTATCAGCTGGTCAAAGCCTGCTCAGTGCATCTTTAAAAAATAAGCTGTTATAAATACTGCTTTATTTTTGAAACTTTACCTTTTCATTGCTGAGGATGTATTACAAATCTCAAAAGGTCTTGAGGTAATAAATTACAGTGTACAGAAATACATCAGCTCAATATTATAGAAATGCGATTAACGTATCTTTACAGTATGTTGCTCAGAAATGGTTTTCATCTCTGCCTGCAGTGGTAACTTTAAACAAGAATGAAAGGGTTTTAACGCATAACATTGGGCGACAAAGCTTTTCAAACTAACTTAAACTCCATTAAACCATCAGGAAAAGTGAAGAGTTTCCACTCTTGTGCTAAAGCTGGCCCATCCTCACAGTCCTCTGGGCTTTTTGTTCCAGAAAGGTATATGCGCCACACCTCCTGAGCTGCAGCTGCTGCAGCTTCATAGCTTCTGTCCTGATCCAGAGTGCAGCGAGCTTGGAAATAACGGTCAAGAACAACCAGAATTGGATCTGTGGCTGAGTAATCCCTGCTTTCCTGCCCACTGTCCACATTCAAGAGGAAAGAGGCAATGACGCGGCAGGGGGCTGAGCTGGACCCCCTCTGTTCGAGGACTTCTGTGAGAAAAGCAGCAGTGTCGCAAAGCAGCGCAGACAGATGAGCAGCGCCGGACTCCTCTCCTGAGTGAAACCCAGCATGGCTGCCAGCAACAGGCTCCTGCAGGAAGCCGTCCAGTCTGTCAACGATGATGAGGGAGGGAGGTAAAGGGGATTCGTGAAGGCTGGCAACCTGTTGGAGCAGCTCCTCCAGGGTCCGGGGATAGGAAAATGCGATTTTCTTAAAATAATAAGAAAAAAATGAGTAAAGGGTAAACTGACAGATAATAGCTGAGACTATAACTCCGATAATCCTGACACGCTGTAATGAAAGGGGTTCAACTATGACCTCTGTTCCAAAAGAAGTCTTTAACAGTTTCTAACTTTTTAGGTAATCAATCATAGGCAATCCCAAAGCAAACATCACTGATAAAGGGGCCTTAACACTGATTCATATTTATCTTTATAAACGTTTTGAAAAAATTAAAGGTCATATAATTGAGATACAGCACATTGAAATAGTTTTCATACAAATAGAACTTTTTCACATTACATCCACACACTTTAATGTGTTTTATTCCAACACAATGTAGTGTCTAATGTTGAAGCACAAAGAATGTAAATAATACCAGTACTGTGCTTTTTAACAGCTTTTAACTAATTTTCTCTTGAGACTGACCGGCATTTAGCTCCATCCATCCTTCTTTCAACTCTGAAGATGGCTCCATGTGCCTGCTGAGGAAAGGCATCCCCACAGCATGATGCTGCCACCACCAAGTTTCATGTTGGGGAGGGGTTGTGGGTTTTCTACCAAATATGGCATCTGACCAGAGCACTTTCTTCCCCATGTGTCACCTGTATAGTTTGTGCCAAACTGCAAATGGGACTTTTTATGGCTTTCTTTTAACAGTAGCGGTCTTCTTCTATAAAGTCCAGATTAGTGGAGCTCACAACTGAAATCTCCTACCTGAAACCTGAGAATATCTCAGCAGCTCCTCAGGAGTTACCAAGGACCTTTAGGTTGTTCCTCCAATTAACTGACTGAAGGCATTTGAAGCTTCATACCTCATGGATTGCTTCAATTGCTTTGCTTCATTTGTTCGAAATATTCTAAAGCATTTCATTTAATCTGTAATATATTTTAGGTTTGTTTACGTGTGTTTGAGCATATTTCTTTTTTTTCTACACAAATGTAAACACTCCTTTCAACAAAGATGATACTGGTGCATCAAGTCCAGAGTCTATGTGCTTACTATCAGCAAGCACTTACTTAATCTTAACATATAATCTGTAATGATGATTCATTAGTCAGCATAAATTTAAGAAACATGATCAGAATTTAAAAAACAAGTGTTTTTATTGTTGATTTGGGAGTGAACCAGTGCTCCAGTCGAGCTTAGGTGGTCCCCAGGTGTCGCTGTTTTTAGTTAAATTGAAGGTATTGTGTGGTTAGTACCTAACTTTGGCCAAAACCGTGCTGTTTGCGCACTATTGTGAAACGACTGCAGCCTTCACAGCACAGCTGTTCTTATAGTTAGATTTTATTCGTTGTACTACTTTTTGTTGGTCCGTCACATATCCGATAAAACATAGAGAAGTCTGTCGCTTTACACAACACTGTAAATAAATTCAGGTATTCTACTAAACTTTTCACTGATAGTTTGGCTTCACCTTCAGTCCCTCTGGATTCAGTGTCGCACTGCATCTCTGCAGACACACCGGGAGGCTCTGAATCCGGGTTTGGGCGAAGAACGACACTCTGATGCCGAGCTCCGAGGCGGCGGTGACGGCCGCCAGCAGCAGCACGGAGCGGCTGAGGCGGTGCTCTCCCACCACCAGGGTGCTGCAGCGGAGAGAAGGTGGCGGAGGACCAACACTCGGGTCCTGCTTCTGACCTGTCTGTGACGAGAAGGTCCTGAACACCAACGTTAGGATGTCTGTCATCACAGAAACTTAGTTTCTCGTTCACTCGAAGCTTCCCGCGTCTGTTTATGAGTGGCACACTGGTGCTCCAGCGTAAAAATGTCCCGGGGGGGAAACCCGGGCAGTGCCTCCCTTTTCCAAAAAATTTAGGTTTTTGGGTTTTTAGGTTTTCCCTTTTACCAAACTCTTCACATATATATTAATATTTTATAATATATATTAATATATATTTTAAAATTTTATATAATATATTATATATTTCTATATATATTTTATATATATATTTTTTATAAAATAATTAAAATATATATTTAATTAAACTTTCCCTTTGGGGTTGGCGAACTTCCGCCAAACACGGATCAGGGGGGTTTTTTTTTTTTTTTTTTTTTTTTTTTTTTTTTTTTTTTTTTTTTTTTTTTTTTTTTTTTTTTTTTTTTTTTTTTTTTTTTTTTTTTTTTTTTTTTTTTTTTTTTCTTTTTTTTTTTTTTGGTTTTTTTTTTTTTTTTTTTTTTTTTTTTTTTTTTTTGGACCAAGATGGCCCCATTTTCCCCGTTTTGTCCCCTTTGAGGCCCCACCCAAAAGGGACCCCAGGGGAATGAACGGGGGTAGGGGCCCCACCGGGCTCAAACCCACAGACCGAGCTCCCGCGGGCGGCTGGGAAACCGAAAGAAGTACCCTGTTGGGGGGGTGGGACCTCGGGGGAGTCCCCCAAACTTTTGGAGCGAGCTCCGCAGGAGGGGCCAGCCCCGAGTGATTTCTTTTGGGTGGCCCCAGTCCTCCTTCCTGCTCAATTCTACTTATGGCGACAAATACCGACAGGAATTTCCCGGGGGAAAAAAGGGGGGTGTTCCCCTGGGATACTAAAAAGCACATAAAAGCGGGTGCTTTAAATCCTTTTTAAAAAATGATGTAATTTTATGTGTTTCAGAGAGAAGATTGCAGAAGAGGTATCTGGGAAACAGCAAGGAGGTGTGTGCTGTTTTTATTTATTTGGGAATATCTTGAGAAGACTTTTAGGATTGTGCCTACAATTGCCTACAATTGCAATGCGTTTTATGATCATGTTTGGGTTCCCTGCTCATCATATGAATTTTAAGATCAGACAGCTCAGGCCAGTTGAAAAAGTTCATTTGTAAACATTAAAGGCTCAATGCCATAAAAACCACAGTTTTTATAGACGATAATATTTGAGATTCAACTTGCTTCGACTCTTCTTCCCATTATCGACAGGGACGTTAATCTCTGCTTACAGTGTATCGCCATCACTTTCCTCCCCATTGAACATTTCCACTTTTTTTCGTATTCCAACCACAAACCTCAGTGTATTTTTGGAGGCTTTTATTCAAAAGTTGTGTATAAATGTGAAGTCAATGGGAAGAATAGGGATTTCTTTCTTTTTAAATAGAAAAAATGAAAATATTCTGATACTCCTAAATGAAATCTATTGCAGGGTGACCAAGTCTGGTCCTCGAGAGCTACTATCCTGCAACATTTAGATGCATCCCTGCAAAACACATCTGAATCAACCGGCTCAATTCCCTCATCAGCCTAACTTTCAGCTCTGCAGAGCCATTCATTTGATTCAGGTGTAGGGAAGTTTTGGCACCCCTCATCTAGTGCAACCAACTGGCTTCACAAGTCCCTTCGTTTGCAAGCAGAGTCCGCTGCTGTGTGGTTTAACTTCAGTGTTAATCCAGCTGTTCTGTGAAGGCTGCAGAGGGTTTGTTAGAAAACACCGTTAAACAAACAGCATCAGGAAATCAAGGAACACAGCATTACAGGTCAAAGATACATTTGTGAAGAAGTACTGCAAAGCTTACAAGACATGGCTGTCCATCTAAACCGAAAGGTTGGACAAGGAAAGCATTTATGAGAGAAGCAGCCAAGACATTTATGATAACTCTGGGGGAGCTGCAGAGATTCTTCCCGCACTTTACAGATGTGGACTTTATGTACTGCGCTGTGAACACATAAAGGATGCAAACTCTGAAACACACTGAGACTGGGGCAGAGGTCCACCTTCCTGCAGGACAACCACAAAAAAGACTTGTAGTTAAATCAAGGATCTAAATACAAATAGATCCCACACTTTTCAGATCTTTATTTAAAAAAAAAAAGTAACTCATGTTTGATTCTCCTTCCACTTCACCATTATGTACTACAATGTGTCAGTCTATCTAAACACAAAACTTTTAAGTTTATAATTGCGTTAATGACTAAGTGTGGAAAAGTTTAAAGAGTACAAAATATACTCTAGAAGGCACTAAATCTGGTTATCTTGTTGGAAAATATATCAACATCTTCCTTATTCTTGCTGTTTATCAGGTAGAAAACAACGTGTTTCCAGCCTCCAGAGACTGGTGAGTTGGTACCGGGAACACTCGGCCTCCTGCCCCCACGAGCCCGAGCTCAGAGCTCTGGAACCCAAGCCTGACTGCTCCACTGCAGCTGTCTGGCAGTGCGTCTCGGACCACTCCTTTGTGCAGTACCTTTACTCCCCATTGCAGGAGGTCAGTGGCTCAGAGCATGAGGAGAGAGGAAGCGGGGACAGCGATGGAGAGGCTGCAAACAAAACGGACCCGCTGTCGGCTAAAGGCACAGGGGCCAGACAGAGAAGAAAAGAAGGTCACAAAAAGTGTAAAGGTGCATCGTCTTAACTGTGGTGCTGGATTCTAACCTGCCTTGTCGTGATTACTTTACTAACATGTATTTTTCTGCATACATCTTGTGCAGATGAACTAATTGATACTATAAACCAGCCTGAAGAAGATGGAGGTCAAAACGACCAGCCAAGGATAGAGACTTCATCTCAGGACACTACACTGGTGGGACCGCCTGCCTGGGACACAGAATCTTTGCATTCTGCCTCTGCTGAGGAAGAGGAGGCAGCAGCGCTTGAGGATGTGGGTCAAGGTACAGATGAAGAAGGAGAGAAGGAGAAGCTCAGGGAAGAAGAAGAAGAAATGAGAACTTTTGGGCCAGATTACGAATGCAACACCACAGCAGCGCCTTTACCTGATGAACTGGACAGGGGGAACGAGGGCTCCCAGAACCTTAATGGTTCCGTTCCTCTGAGTGCTCAGATGGAGCTGTCCGTCCCACCAGCTGTGCAAGTCCAGGAGCGGGCTGAGCTGTTCGACCCTCAGTCTCTACAGACAGTGGTGACCGGCTGCGAAATTCCCAACCAGCGGACAGCTCTAGAAGGCTCCCAGGTAGCCCTGCACAATGTATCGCAAATTGATTGGTCTTGTAATATTACTGTACGCATTATGCATGTCGCCTGGCCTGCAATACTGACTCATTATTTAAGTACCATGCATTCAGGCTGTCTGTGCCTGTAATATATTTGGTGACAATAGTTGTTTAATGCAGCATAACATGTTTTTAATGGTAAAGAGTTGGTAAATTGGTCACATCATTAAAAGTTCCACTAAAGTTTTATTGCCAGACAGCAGACATTGGCCAGAAGCAGCTTTAACCATAAAACCTTGTTGTAGACATGGAAATATTGAATATTCATTATCTGGGGTCAATCTTTGCTATGAACCCAAAGCAGAAATACTTTTAACACTTTTTAGTTCATTATAGCAAGATTTCCCAATGTTATCGCATATCGCATACTTTACTAATATCATGCAGCTCTACTCCCTGGTAGGTAAATGGGTTAGTCTCAGAACTCAGAAAAGTGCTCCCACATTTCCTAATGCCAGGGCTGCCAGTAGATTTCCTTCTTTACTTCCTTGTGTCCTTCCCTCATTTCTTCCTTTTTGTCTTCCTTGTTGTTGATGTCTGTCTGTCTGTCTGTCCTTTCTTTCTGCTATACTTGCATCCTCCCTTCCAGTCTCTGTTTTTCCATCATTAAAGTTTCCTGCTTTAAAAATGTCTGCCATAAATTCAAAGTGGAGTTTATCATTTTATATTTTACAATAAACTCAAAGAAATGAGGACTCAGAAAAGTGAAATTATTAAATGAAAAATGTGTAGGAACCCTGTAATGCATAACTTTGGCTTCTTCCTTTTATTCCCAGTTAATTATCATCACTGGTCCCAGCTATGAGGCCTTGGCGTCAGAAGGAGTCCAGCTCAACATGGGCAGCGGAAACATGGAGGAAGTTACTTGCACTGTCATTGGCGGTGTCACCTACAGCCAGCTGTGTACGCCCGACTTCAAAGTCCGATCAGCACAAGAGGAAGATTCCCTTACAGGTAGCAAATATTTCCAATAAAAACCCGACCAGAGATACTATCATTAGATGTAACAGATCACTGTGCTATACTTTATGCATACAAACATAAAAATGTGTTGACTGTCAGGGGTTGGACAATCCTGTCAGGAACTGACGCAAACAAAGAGAAGGGCGAGTGAACAACAGCTGTTCCAGCTTTTTATGGAAAGGGTACAGCATACAAGTTCTAAGATTCCTGGAATCTGAGGAAGTAATAGTTTGTGTTTTGTTTCCCACTAGGATCTTAGAAATTCCAGTATTCCATCTAAAACCATTAAAATTTATAGGCTGGAGGCTCGTTTCCTCCTTATCAGCATATTGAGGGCAGTGGAGCGCAGCAGTAAAAGTCTTCCCTCCTGACCTCTGGTAAATCAGTTCCTAGAGTTTCTAATTAGAGAGCATCCAGAAAAATAAAACTGCATCCTGCAGTTTTGATCGAGGCATTGGTGGATCGAGGTTAAAAATTATCAGTGTAAATTTCCCCCACAGTGTCTCCGGGAGCAATGAACATCCTCCTGTCTGTGGAGATTAGTAATCAGCTCGAGCCATTAGAGAAAAGCCGTGAGCGCTTTATGGTGCAGGAATGGGTCCGAAGCCTTGGGAAGTCAGAGAGTCTCAAATGATACCCAATGCAAATTGTGTTAATGATTAAGGGATGCTCATTAACTGTTTTTGTTCTTGATATAAAACCCTGAATTATAGTTGCTCTAAGTATTTCCGAGCACTTTGACGCAACACAGCTAAGCATATCAGTAAAATATACAGACATAGACAAGTTCTTTTGGTACCTTTTACAAACTGTCTCTGAAATAACTTGAGACTGACAGAGACCTAAATGTGCTTTTTTTGTTTTTTGTTTTCCATATTTAACAGAAGTCAGTCTTTGCTTAAGGTTATTGATTTGGTTGAATATTTCAAACAAACTGATCTTTTCACCGTTGTTTAGTAAGATTAAGATCTGGGCTCCTGAAGGCCATAGAGGAATAGTTTTTTTCTTCTAGCTGTCTGTTTTTCCAGTCATTATTATTAAAGGACAGGATACCAGTGGGTGTCTCACCAACTCCAATACAACGTCAAAGTAAATGTATTTTAGGTTCCATAGAACGGTTAGAAAGATTTTAATCATATCCATCATCAAAAACCCAAATATTTTTCTGATCAGTGAATGCACCTTACCTAAGCACTACCTGGTCGTGGTAAGAACACTCAATGTGGATGATATTACTGAGCAAAGACTCAACATTAGCTGTTTTTAGCATCACTGAAATGATTAGAAAAAGCTCAGGGATAGGAAAAGGTCTTTGAAAAGGAACATTATTTTTTTTAAGTTCTGATGGGTCAAGGCTTCTCTGCAGTTCATTCAGGCTGTGAGAGAAGCAGGTTTTCATCAGATAACAGGAAGGCTAATCCATCAGAAAACATGATGGATTTGCAAATGTTATTAGCCATTTGGCAATCTCAAGCCCCTATCAGATCATTATTATGCTCTAAACACGCAAACACAAAGCCGCATTTTGTCATTCAGATCAAATAAGTCAGTCAAGTGTGAGCTCATGCTGTGCGAGCTTTCAGGTCATGCAGATGGGATGGCAGAAATAAGAGGTCCACAGTCTGAGTCAGTGGTGCTCCAGGAACAAACTTATCCCAAGCACCAGCAAGACCAAGGAGGTCATAGTGGATTACAGGAGGTCCAGGAAGGATGAACACGCTCCTCTCTGCACGCAGAGGGAGGTGGTGGAGCGTGTGGACAGCATAAAGTTCCTGGGCCTCTCCTCTGACCTCTCCTGAACTGAGAACACCTCCCACCTGGTGGAAAAGTCCCAACAACGGCTCTTCTTTCTCAGAAAGCTGAAACAGACTGGACTCTCTACTCAGCTGCTCACAAACGTTTACAGGGCCACAACTGAAAGCATCCTGTGCCTCAGTGTGACAGTGTGGTATGGGAACTGCACGGCACAGGACTGAAAGGACTTAGTACGGGTGGTGAGGACAGCACAGTGGATTATGGGATGACGTCTACCAGATCTGGACTCTGCATTTATGCAGCACGAGTCCAGAAAAGACCCAGACACATTGCTAGAGACCACACCTACCCGGGCAATGCACTGTTTGTCCCACTTCTGTCAGGAACATCACATCAAAAATAAATAGACTCAGAAACAGTTTCTTTCCCAAAGCAGTAAAGGCAACTGTCCCCCTGCAGGCAGACACTAAACATCCCTTCTGACAGACAAACAAACCACCAGCCCATCTCAGACTGTTTCAGCACAAGCTGCACTTTATGTAAATACTAAATACTGCAAGACACATTCCATCTATATGTTCTCTTGTTTTTACATGTTCAAAGTCTCTTCTAAGGATGCTTGCTTTTCAATTTTCTAGAAGTGTTTTTAATTTATGTCTGTGCACTACATGTGTTTTTTTTCCAGTGTCTCAGCAAAATTTCGTTATGGTGACATAATGACAACAAAAACTCTTGAATCTTGTAACCTACGTCAGCAATATGCATGACGTCTGTGAGAAATCTCCTCTTTATCTGAATGTCTGCGCCAGGGTCCTCATGCAGGCTGTCCGGTTGCATTCAGTGCTTTAAAGACAAGCAATGTTGTTGTGTGCCAACCTGAGCATGTTGTTCTTGTCTGCATCAGATTCTGCTGATCAGCATATTCGTCATGTTAGACTCTGGAAGGATCATCGGATGCCGCTGCTCTGTTTACACCAATGAACTGTGCTGCATCTGCTGCTTTCTTTGCTTTGTTTCATATCACTATGTCAGACTGTCTTAGCCTAACATCAATTAATGTTGGTGACTACCCCCTGAGGTGGACCAGAGAGGTTATACTGGTGAGGGCAACACAGTGACACACAGTACAAACAACCATGCAGACACTCATTCACACCTAAGGCCAATTTAGACAGACCAATAAACCTAACAGTCATGTTTTTGGACTGTGGGAGGAAGCCGGAGTACCCGGAGAGAACCCACGCAAGCGCGGGGAGAACATGCAAACTCCATGCAGAAATATCCCCGGCCAGGAGTCAACCCAGGGCCTTCTTGCTGCAAGGCTACAGTGCTACCAACTGCGCCACCGTGCTAAATTAACTAAACTGAACTAAAAAAATTAGTTCATTTATTCTTTAGTTTTTCACATTTGGTGGATTAGGTCAGGTTCACTTGCAAGTATCGGCCGATCACCCAAAATTAATGAGATCGACATCGTGACATAGACCGATCGATCGGTACACCCCTACAGTCATAGAGAAAACTCTTAGGATGATAAAACAGAAATGTCAGCTTTTGTATTTATTTTATCTTTGTTTGAAATTTGTAAAACTCAGTTTAACAGTGACTGCTCTCCCACACATGGTGTGACATCACCTCTTCACCGCATACAAATAATTAATGACAGCTGGTTGGTAGAAATACTGGACAGAAATACCTTGAGTGCTGTTTTGAAATCTGCCATACTTCATGAAGAAAAATGCATTCCTTCATCAATTCCTTTGTTTTCATTCACCCATCCACAATGGGGTTGTAAGGGTAGCAGATTCACAGGTCAAATAAATAAAAATCCCTCTAGCAAGTTCTTACTGGACGACCAGGAGGAATCCTGAACCACCTTAGCTGACTTCTGTTGATAAAATAAAATCCCAAACTGCTGAAAGCATTGTTGCCAGGTCAAGGCTTTACAGAATTGTGGTGTCCAAAAAAGCTCGAATTGGTGCGTCTTTACTGACAACTCATTGCTCTCCAAATTTTTATTACTTGCAAGATTATCTAAAGCCAAACTGCTGCCAACATTGTCGGTTTAACTTGTGTTTTCATCTGCATTTTTTAAATATGAGCTTAAATGTGGTGTCATAAAAACCATGTTTGAGCACGCTCGGACCAGGAACCCTGGTTAATTCTAGAGGCAGCTGAACATTCAGGCTCTGTGAAACATTTTTAAATCCCACCGTCTCTCTGCAGGTTTGAGTGAAACACAGCTAGTGCAGAACACTGTTGATAACCTGGAGCTGAGCAGCAACAGAGAGCTGCAGCGGGGTCTCAGCAGGTATGTGGCAGACATACTGCTAAGATCCTTAGTGTTGGCAGATATTGTAATCCATCTCTAAAGGTGACTCCCTATCGTCTTTCACTGTGTTTCTGCAGTGTCAGGTCAAAGAGAAACAGGCGAGGGCCGGTCATTGAAGCAGACGGCATGCTCAAGATGTTCCACTGTCCTTATGAAGGCTGCAGTCAGGTTTATGTAGCAATCAGCAGTTTTCAGGTAAAACACCACGACCCATTCTTTCTCCATCTTTTTTTTTACCTTGTGTTCCCTGAGAAGATCAAAAGTAACTGTTTGTTGTTTTTAGAATCACGTGAATCTAGTTCACAGGAAAGGTAGGACCAAGGTTTGCCCTCACCCTGGCTGTGGAAAGAAATTCTACCTGTCGAACCACCTGCACCGTCACATGATCATCCACTCAGGTGGGCTCTGAACACATCAAAGATGAATCATGAACAGCATCCTAAAGGAACAGCACATATATTTATGTGGGCATTTCTACAGGGGTCAGAGATTTCATCTGTGAGACATGTGGGAAATCATTTAAGCGCAAGAATCATCTGGAGGTCCACAGACGGACCCACACAGGAGAAACCCCACTCCAGTGAGTTACTAGTCTACTGTTACTGTTAAGTAGTTCCGAACATCATACAATATACTGAAATGTCAATTTTTGCAGTTATGCTGGAGTGTGAAAAATGTAGAATACATAACTAGAAAAAGGAAGTGGTGTTGACATATTTATCTTTTCATTTTACTGCAGACAGTTTACATATATGATATTTAATTGCTTCTTGTTAAATTCGTGCTCCATACAAAACAGTGCATGTGAAGAAATATTAACACTACACTTACTCTGAAAACACCAGCCCCACTGTGAAACATGGTGGTGGCAGCATCATCCTGTGGGGAGGTTTTTCTTCAGCCGATGCTTTGAAACTGTTCAGAGTTGATAGGATGGATGGAGCTCAACACAGGGTGATGCTAGAAGAATACCTGTTTGGGGCTTCAAATGATTTGATTTGCATGTATGCAACCTTGGCCAGGTCTGCTTTGTAAAACAGAGTTCTAAACTCACTGAGACTTTTTATATTTACCTTTTATTATTTAACAAAAGAATTGAGACAGGAGTGAAGATTCACCTGCCAGCAGGACAACACTAACTATACAGCCAAAACTAATGGCCCAGTCAAAGTTCAGACCTAAATCCAAATGAGAAATTGTTGCAAGATTTAAAAAAGATGCTCTCCATCCAATCTGACTGAATCTAACCTAATTTTCAAAGAAGAATGAACACAAGTTTCAGACTTTGGATGTGACAAGCTGGTAGAGTGGTTCTATACAGTATAGGCTCATTGGGTCTCAATATTAACAAGACACCATACTTTTCAGATTAGTTTTTTGTATAAATATTTGAAAAGCATAATTTTCCAGTATTGTCCGGCTGTGTTTGGATTTGTCACATAAAAAACCCATTAAAATACATGGAGGTTTATGGTTGTAACGTGACCGAAGTTCAACAGAAAAAATCAGCAGTGGTGAACACTTTTGAACATGAACATTTACATGATCATATGACCTCTCTTTTCTGCTGTTTTTCCCCCCGTACCTTCCGACTTTCTCCATCAGATGTGAAATCTGTGGCTACCAGTGCCGCCAGCGCGCGTCCTTGAACTGGCACATGAAGAAACACACTCCTGAGGCACTTTACAACTTCACCTGTGAGTTCTGTGACAAGAGGTTCGAGAAGTTGGACAGTGTTAAATTTCATAAACTGAAGAGCCACCCCGAAAAGCAAACGACCTGAGGTGTGTGGGGTCAACTCGCCAGCAAATCGAGGCTCTCCTTGGATCACACGGCTAATGTCTGGTTTCAGGGAACATCACCTTGTTCAGACAATGCTGAAGTGAGCCAGTCAAACAGCTGTGCAGGACACAGACTGTGACAGATGGAAGGTGCTGTGGGTTTTATCACACTGCATTACTACCACAGGAAAATGTGCAAGGAAAGCTCCACATGTTCTCAATAACCGCTAACTACCTTATTGTATGCAGTAGTAACTATTACATTCAGGGACAGTAGTGTTTGGTGATGCTGATTAGGTATTTATTCCTGAACGTCACATACTGATCAATATTTTTAAGTGGGGAAGGGGAGCATCTGGGATCCCACATCGTCAAAAATTAAGTGAATTGTACCTGTGGAAGTCTCAGCAGTTTCAACTTGAGTTTTTTGTGTTTCGGCTGTTAAAACAGCAGAGAGTGTGATTTAAATTTTTTGAGGAGTTCTTTAATATCCAGCTAGGGAAAGTAGCTGTTTTCAAACCAATGTGGTGGGTTAATATTAACGCAATATGACCAATGTCTGGTAAATGTCCAGTGAAAATTAAGACTAGTGAAGGACCTGGCTGAGTTACTTGTTGGATGTTATGTTGTGTTTCATGATAGGAAAGTAGTTGAATTGGGCTGAGTAGTGTCAGTGTATCCCATGTGAGTTTAATTACTCTTCTCAGGAAACTCCCATAAAATCCATTTTGCTCCTTATTTGTTTTTTCTGTTTCACCACCTAAATAAATGCACTTTTCCTTTTTGTATTAATCACAAAGTTGTGAGTGTTTATATGAAATAAAAATCTTTCTTATACATTGTGCTTCTGTCACATACCATAAACCTCTGCTGGGATTGTGGGCATTTGTGACAAAGTGTGGCTATTCATATACTAAAAATAACCCATTAAAGCTGTAATGATGTCTGCCATCATAAAATCAGTTTTTCATGCAAGTTGTTGAAGCTAAAGTGTGTTCCCAAGATTGCTACAAAATTGTAGAAAAATTTGCTTAAAAGAAATGTGTTAAAGGGGTGCAAAAGAAGCCACATAAACTGGCTACTTTAAGGGAAAGAGATGCAGGTTAATATGGAAGTGGGCTAGTTGGTCCATCTATAGAAAAATCCAAACAAGGACATTAGTTGTCCCTCGGTGGCTCCATTAGAACAGAGAGACAACTGAGCTAGGAACACGTTCTATGGCAAGGAGCATACATTGCCAATAAACAGTAAAAGCTTCTTCAGTCACTTCATCATGAAAAGAGACAATTGAACACATAAGTTCTGGGCCAGGGGTACTTTCCAAGGAAAATAAAAACAGGGTACATACAGTTATTGGCTCCAGTAGCTATTTTGCTAGCTCCATAGAAGGAAAGAAAGAGAGCTTAACGTACAGCATTAGGCAAGGCCAGGTTATATGAAAATAAAAAACGGAGAGGGTACACAAAGTTAGAGGCAGCGATGGTTCTTTTAATGGCTCCATGAAAGAATGAGTCGCAGCTGAAAGAGGTGCTGGGCCAGGTCTACCTTCTACTGCTAGAGAAATGAAAAGAAACCAATGAAGAGAGCGAATAACCTGGCTTTTCTCTACCAGGTGATGAGCCCCAGATATAATTTTAAATACAATATTTCCACAGTGTGTTTGGCTTTATCACACAACATTTAAATAAGGAGATGAACCTCAGAGGTGTATTTTTTGTTTTATAACAATTAACGATTTTGGTTTATATTCTTGTTTATATGGTTTATTTGTGTCTGTATGGCAAAAAAGTTAAACTATAACGCAGCAAATAAAGTTATATGAGGCCAAAGTCCAAAAGGTTTTTTAGCTTTTTCAAAGCCTGATTTCCACCGAGTCAAACCTGACAGATCCCTTCAAGGTCCAGTCTATACAGCTGAAACCTGATATGTGTATACACTGTTCTCATTGTCTTACGTTAAATCATTTTTAATGTTAGAATTACCAAAATGAGTCTGTGAATAACTGGATTTAATAATATATTTCTTAAAAATCACAGGTTTACATACAGGAAGATTTCCATGGCTTTTAACAATTTGGGAAAGTCAAGATGATGTCATGCTTTTGTAAGGTTAAAGCTTACTTTACAACATTTAAATTAATTGGAGAAATCAGACAACATTTCAGGAAGATGATTCTGGACCTCCAAATGTTTGATTCATTCGTGGGTTCAATTTCCAGATGCCTGAAGGTGCCACGTTTATCGGTGCAAACAATTACACTCAAGAAAAAAAACTGGGAATTTCCAGATGATCATACTGTTCAGGAAATAGACGGGTCACAGAGAGGAACTTGTTTTGGTGCAAAATGATGAAATCCAGAACAAAAGCAAAAGACCTAGATGGAAGAGTGAAAGACAATATTATAAAAGTAACACAAAAAGCCAGATTACAGTTTTGAAATCTACTCAGACACAATATCAAAATTTCATCACAACGGACCGGCATAGCGTCCCCATTACTTCGGCAGCCGCACCGAGTCGTCTGTCGAACTCCTGTTAAACTCCTCCACATGAGGTGGGAATTACCCTCTAACCTGAAGAGGACAAGCCATCCTTTTCCAGTCGAGAACCATGGCCTCGGACCTGGAGGAGCTGATCTTCATCCCAGCACCCTCCGGGCACCCCCGCCCCGTGGCTGCGCCTAGAAATCTGGTCCATAAATTTAGGAACAGGACCGGAGACAAAGGCCAGCCCCACCGGAGTCCAACATGCCCCGGAAACAGGACCAACTTAGTGCCGGCAAACTCCTGCTCCATTTGTACAGAGACCGGATGGCCCCTAATAAAGGGCCCCCGACTCCGTATTCCTGGAGCACCCCCCACAGGGCACCACAAGGGACACAGTCGAATGCCTTCTCCAGGTCCACCAAACACGTGGACCGGTTGGGCAAACTCCCATGAACCCTCGAGTACCCTGCAGAGGGTGTAGAGCTGGTCTAGTGTTCCACAGCCGGGACGAAAACCACACTGCTCCTCCTGAAGCTGAGGTTCGACTATCGGCCGGACTCTCCTCTCCAATACCCTGGCGTAGGCCTTACCAGGGAGGCTGGCGAGTGTGATCCCCTGTAGTTCGAACACAACCTCCAGTCACCCTTCTTATGAAGGGGGACCACCACCCCGGCTTGGCAGTCCAGAGCCACTGTCCCCGACCGCCACACAATGTTGAAGAGGCTTGTCAACCATGACAGCCCCACAACGAACATTTGCTTTTCGTACTTAATTTAAATAAAAATTCATACAGCAATAATTAATATATTGCATTAGGTAACCAAACAGATGAGATTGGTAATTTTAGTCCTGGAAGCAATGACTCTGAGGGTGTATAGACCTGTGTTCTGAACGAGCAGAAGCCTTCTTATTGTGCAGTTAATACATCAAAAAGAACATTTTCCTACACTGATGTGCCAGCAAACCTCCAACATGTCTGCAAGGCAAACAGTTTCTGTTTTATCTTTACCCTTTCATGTTGTGGAAAGGCAAACAGAACCCTGCTTGTATTGTTTCCTAATTTCACCTGTTTGACCACTTTCCTCTGTTTACTTTAGGATATGTAGAACAATATTTTGTGTTGCAACAGATGATATTAAAGTAAAAAATACTGTAGATCACAGATAAAACCTATCTACACTATATACTTTCATGGGGTGTAAAGAATTTAAACTAACTTTATTTTTTTAGCAACAGTTCAAAACTAAAGCAACCTTAATGCACATGTCAAGACAACTTTAATTTGTATCCACGTAGAGTCCAACTCAATTCAAATTCCATTCAAATCAATCTGATTGGGAGGAAATCATTCCAACTTAACCCAATCTTACTGTCAGATTCAGATCAGAATAAATTCAGTCTAAATATAATACAATACAGTCTGATTCAGTTGGTCATAAATTCCCACTTGTTGTCCAAGGCAGGCCAGCTGATTGCGTGAAGGCATTGTTTTCACAGCATTCCCATATCCTGAGTAGGAATTTGGTCAAAGTACAAATTATCAACCTATTCAACAGGGGGAATCTTCCAGTAAAATCAGGCCAATAATTAGCATCTATCTGCCTCAAATAGCTGGGAATTGAAAGGATAGAGGGGAGACGCACAACAAAGACAGCACTGAGCCAGGATACTTTTTATGGTAAAGAAAAACAAGGGGAGCACACAGAGTTGGTAGCAGTGACTTCTTCAGAGGCTCCATTCCAGAAAGAGACACAGCTAAACAGAGATGCACTGGGCCAAAGGGGTACTTTCTATGGGAAGGAAAAACGGGATACACAAATTCAGTGCAATGAAAGTTGATTTAGCTATCTTTGAGAGAGCTGAACTCAGAAGCACTGGGTCAATCATACTTTCTATGGAGGAAAAAATAGAAGGCGAGTAGATAAGGTTTTTGGCAGCAGTAGCCACTTTGATAGGTGCCTTCTATGGAAAATGAAAAAGAGACCACAGATAACTTGCTATCCAATAGTCAATCATGACTCCATTACTTCAACAACTAGTGGAGATGGCAATGAGCACCAATCCACAAAGACTCATATTCTCTTTTTAAACCTAAAATCGACTAGTCATTTGCTGATGACTAGACAGCTTGTCTGTTTCCTGAGATATGTATCTAAAACAGCAGCTGATTTTTATGGAGTGCACTGGAAAATAGATGGATACATTTTCATCGTTTGCATGCCCTTTGACTATTTGCATGCATGCTATAGGTGTGCTTGTGTCACAATGTTCAGATGATACAAGTGATCTTCTCATCTCTCTTCCTCCCTCCCGCTGGAGCTAAAAAGCACCGCTCCATGGTGATGTGTTATTACAAAGCTACTGTGGTCACACCCACTCACTCACCCTCCCCTTCCTGGTGCTTATAACTAGTCAGTAGGCTCACAATAATATGATACCGCTAGGAAAGTACTCCCAAGGCTCTTTTGTGTGCAACAGAAAGAAAAAGGCAGAGGCAAACTAAGGAGGCAGTAAATATATTCTGGGTTATTTATTGAAGACAGAGGGATCCTGTGTTCCTGTGACCTCACTGTGTTCTCCTAAAACAGCCTCCACCTCAGTAGTGAAGGTAGAATCTGAAGCAAGCCACAAAGCTCTTCACTGGACTTCTACTTTAACAGGTAAGTCACTCAGTGACCTAATGTTGTGACTTTAGGCTTGTGAAAGGGATTGATCTGTTTAGTGTTTTCCAGTCTTGTTATTTGTAGCAACATGGCGAGGGATCCGTCCAACAGTGATCCTTTGTCTCCTGGGACCTGCCCCCAATTATTTTCCTGAATGCAGCCCTTTGAGATTTATCCATCTTTGTTTTTGATGAAAGTCTGTGACTCAGAGACAGTTTGGTTTTTTCCGATCCAAGACAAGCAATTACAAACTACTTACTCTGGGAACATTTGGCACAGAAATTAACGGTGTACTCTTCAAGCACTCGCACCTGCCTTTTTCCACCTCTATTGGAGTTTCTGCTTGCAGCTCATTTTTCATTCTACGCTGGGGCACTGGGAAATTTTCATGTGACTTTAACTTGTTAATACATCACTTAGCAGGCTCCTTAGTGTCAGAGTGCAAGTGCTGACCACAAGGAAGCAGGAAAGGTTACTGAGCAGTAAGAACATTGCTGGAGTTTCGGGGGTGTCCAGGCAACGGCTCATCACATTTTGGACACCACCCGGCCGGTGAACTTATGATTAACTTTTCGTTAACAGTTCGTTAACCACTTCCTGCTTTTCTTAAGATACATGTTTTGTACGAAAGAAATACTTGGAAATAATGTTAATGATACAAATCTATAAAGCTATTTGTTTAATAGTAGGTATTGATAAATAATCTAGGAGGTAAGAGCTCACAGATGATTGTTGTTCTTAAAAAGATCTTGTTGCTATAGACAAAAGGGATCTGCCCTGTCATTGTCTTTGGGAATAAAATTTATTTGTTCTGTTCCACCACACAAAGAGCACTGTTCCCCTTCTTGGATGCTACAAACATAAAAGCTTTCAAAGAAAGCAAACCTAAAAGTGACTCAGAAGGAGTAGTCATTTGCTGATGACAAACTGTTTGAGTTTTATTTATCCATAAGAGTTCTTTTAACACTGACTGAATAAGATAATGTGTGGGTACATAAATAAATTCATATAAAGGTATTGTTAATTCCGTATTGTTGTGAGCTTGGCATTATATATTTTCCAATTAATTCATACCCCAATTTGGAACCCAATGTACCCCACCCTACTTCTGTTTTGTACTTGTAAACAAAACATTTAATGTCCTCGGCCATTATAGCATATTAGTTTCAATGGTTTGGGTGGTGGTCCTTTCAGCTCCTTTCCATTTCGCACTTTAGCAGTTTTGTCCGTTTTGTACTGGATTTTTTTCACATATGAAACCAAAAAAATTATTCATTGGACATTTCTTCTGACCATGCATGGGTTTGCACCTGCCAGGGGGTTGTCACGATCCTGCTTTGACAATCAACAATTTATAGTCGCTTCACAATATTCATAGTCCACTGCAATACATGTGGTTTGAGGACTCCAAAAATGTATATCTACCAGCAGAAGGTCCCTCAGATTTAGGCCATTTTAGGCTGAGCCAACTGGGCTAAACAGAGGTCAGAACCACAATAAACTGAAATGTTTTGTAATGCAATGTGTCACTGCTTGTGAAATGGGAAAAATAAGAGTAGGAACTGACCTTGAGCCCTTTTCAAACAGACTGAATTAAATAATGCAGAAGCATAATACAGAAGTGTTTTAATCAACAACAGTTTGCTGCTTCAAATTTGTACCATTTTGAACTCATTTGATTAACTCTCCACTTCTGTTTCAGTGTGTCTGATCTTTGTCAGTTGACTTCAATGAATGTTGAGAGATGTCACTTCTGATTAAACTAAAATAACTCGAAGTGACCTTCTGCTTGAAAATAATATTTATAAGCCACGCAACCACATCTCATGCCTGAGTAGTCTGTACTTTCCCTACAGTGCAGTATTAGGAGATGAAGGAATGTTATTTTTAATCACTGGTTTGTCACCTGCATTCAAAACTGATGATTCAGTACTTATTTATAATGTAGTCATAGATATTTTAAAGGAAACCTGGTTATGCGACACTGATCAGTAATATTTGAAGTTGCTCGGAGTTATTTTTGCGTGATCATATTTCCTAACTTAACTAGCCGAAAACCAAAATTACAAGGAATACGATGCAATAAAAACTTTTTAGCAAACCTTTTGGTAGGTTCCTGTTTTATTGTAGACAGTCTGGCCCTTTCTGTTCTGTGTTTCCTTTGCTTCCTGGTTTCTTACTGTTTCTGAGTCCCCCAGTCTCCTGTTGGTTTTGAGTCTTTCTTATATCTAGTTGTGTTCTGTTTGTGTTCTTCTTATGAGTTTCTGGTCTGTGCTCAGTGTCTGTTCTGAAATTCATTCTTGTTGATTCCCCCCGTCTCTCTGTTCTCTCAGCTGCTTTCACTCTGCTCATTACTCTCATCTGTTTATTTTTGTATCGTGAAGCTTCTTTATTGCTCAACCCCGTCTCCTTTTGGCCTGCATTTGGGTTCTCCACAACCGTCACCACCTTTCTGTGACAGTATTTGAGATTAGAGCATTGTTATAATTAGCTCCAAAATTTATCAGAAAATACCTAACTACCAAGCAAAATTAACGGATAGACTTTTGTTAACTCCATTGCAATTAAAAAGGTTTATCTATGAGTGAAATGCACGTTGGAGGGGGGCAAATGGCAACATGTGAGTATGAAAACGCAAAGACGCGAGCTGACAAAGAGCGCAGTGCTTCTGATCCCTATTTGGGCAATCTGACCTGAAATATGAGAGATGTCTTCTGGTCAAACCAGAATTACTCTGAGAACCATGTGTTCTGAGAGCTGACCACTCCTGTGTCGCTTTACATAGTGACATAGGAGGCTTTCTGTCTTTACTGTAATGTAGAGCACATGTCCATCCAATTGGCCAAAAACCTCAAACTAAAACGTATGACATTGTTTTAGAAACAGCGTTTCTCATCAGTAACAGCTAAATTTGCTTTCTTAGAATGCTTATACATACCTGGTATGTTGTTTGAAAGTAAATCTCTGAAAATTGAGAGGCGCACTTCCTCAATCGCCATCTCTCCCCTATGTGCCTCCATGTTCCAGGAAAGGTGACGTGTGTAATAAACACTATATAAAAGCGTCCGGTACTTCAAATGTTTGTTAAGCTCACAAAAAGGTGCAAAGAGCAGAGTTGTGAAATAATTCACTGTTCCTGCCCTGTTTCTCCCACAACTAAAAGGGCCTATCCAAATTTAATCACCTCAGGTCCAAATCATTAGCAACTCAATACAGCACTCCAAGGGAGATGATTCATCCTGACATGTACATGATCAAATATTCTTCTATTTTAGTATGATGATGAGCAATATGATTAAAAATACAGAAAAATCTATGAATAAAACCTGACAAATTTTAAAACATGCCTGTTTTTTGCCACTGTAGGAACTATCAGCTGAAAACATGGGATGCTTTGGATTCCTCAAAGCCATGATGTTTGCTTTTAATGGCATCATCTTTGTAAGTAACTTTCACTTTTTTAATACAACTAATTAACCTTTTATTTTACATGAACATGTGAATGTTTTGGAAAATAAGGCATGCAAATAAAAAGGATTCATTCATCCATTGTGGAAGGCACCCAGGGAGGATTTGGATGGCATATAACTGTATTCAAACAGGTTATTCAGTCATACCAAACTTTTCCAATGAGTTTCCCAGATACAGTGTCTGCAGCCAAACCCTAGTCAGCTTTAAAGAAACACAGTTAAGCAAAAACAACACCAATTCCAGTAAGGTTTGGACATTGTGTATCATTCTAAAAAAAAAAAAAACAGAATACAATGATTTGCAAATCCAAATTTATTCTTTATTCTTGTGAAGCAATTTGTGATTTTTATCTGTGAAAGGTCCTATATAAATAAAAATGACTTTCTTACTTACGTATATGCAATTGAATACAATAAAAAGACATGATATTTAATGTTAAAACTGATAAACTTTATTATTTAGTTTTTTTGCAAATATTCACTCACTTTGAATTTGTTGCTTGCAACACGTTCCAACAAAGCTGGAACAGGAACATGTTTGCCTCTGTGTTACGTCACCTTTCCTTTTAACAACGCTCAATAAGCATTTGGGAACTGAGGACACTAATTGTTGAAGCTTTGTAGGTGGAGCTCTTTCCCATTCTTGCTTGATATACAACTTCAGTTGCTCAACAGTCCAGGGTCTCTGTCGTCGTATTTAGTGATTCATAATGCTCCACACATTTTGAATGGGAGACAGGTCTGGACTGCAGGCAGGCGAGTCTAGGACCAGCACTCTTTTACTACGAAGCAACGCTGCTGTAACACGTGCTGAATGTGGCTTGGGATCGTCTTGCTGAAATAAGAAGAGACGTCCCTGACAAAGACGTTGCTTGAATGGCAACAGATGTTGCTCCAAAACCTGTATGTACCTTTCAGCATTAATGGTGCCTTCACAGATGTACGAGTTCCCCATGCCATGGGCACCAACACACCCCCACACCATCACAACAATCTAAAAACAATCTGGATAGTCGTTTTCCCCTTTGGCCCAGAGGACACGACGACCATGATTTTCAAAAACAATTTGAAATATGAACTCTTCAGACCACAGCACACGTTTCCCCTTTGGGTCAGTCCATCTCAGAGGAGCCCGGACCCAGAGAAGCTGCCGGTGTTTCTGGGTGTTGTTGATACACGGCTTTCACTTCACATGGCAGAGTTTTAACTTGCACTTGTAGATGTAGCGATGAACTGTGTTAACTGACAATGGTTTTCTGAAGGGTTCCTGAGTCCACGTGGTAATATCTGTTACAGAATGATGTTGGTTTTCAATACAGAGTCTCCTGAGGGGTTGAAAGTCATGGGCATTCAATATTGGTTTTCGGCCTTTCCACTTACGTGCAGAGACTTGCCCAGATTTGCTGAATCTTTGATGATATTATGGAATGTAAATGATGAAATCTATAAATTCCTCGCAATTGTAAATCGAGAAACGTTCTTGAACTGCTGGACCATTTTCTCACACAGTTGTTCACAAAGTGGTGAACCTTGCCCCATCCTTGCTTGTGAACGACTGAGCCTTTCAGGGATGATCCTTTTATACCCAATAATGACACCCAGCTGTTTCCAGTTATTCTGTTCACCTGTGGAATGTTTCAAACTAGTGTTTTCTGAGCATTCCTTAACTTTCCTAGTCTTTAGTTGCTCCTGTCTCAGCTTTTTTGGAACAGGTTGCAGGCATCAAATTCAAAATAAGTGAATATTTGTAACAAAAAAAATAACATTTTGAATATTTAATATGTTGTCTTTGCAGTGTATTCAACTACATATAGGCTGAACAGGATTTGGAAATCATTGTATTCTGTCTTTATGTACATTTTACCCAACGTCCCAAACTTTTTGGAATTAGGGTTGGACAGACATCTTGTGGCCATGTTGAAGAAAGCATCAATCCCAAATTCCATCCACTAAAATAACCAGTCAACAAACTGGATCTGGATTTAGGGAAAATTACCAGATGTGGAAAAAGTCTGTGGTCCGTCCACACAGAAAACCTTGGATTTTAGTCATTATATTCCATCTCAAAAAAAAAAAACGCTGGGGTTTATTTTTGTTTTATGTCTTTTGCATATAATGATTGTCTTCTTGGTCCATTTTACAAGACTTTGTTCTAACCCTAACCCCTTAAACCGTGAAATGTGTTTTTAAGCAGCTGGAAGAGCTCCAAATTTAAGCTTCAGAAGCTAAAGATACTGATATTTTGTGCTAAAAACCTGTAATTTCTTATAAACCCATTGAGTACAGTTAACTTCACTGTTGTGTAACTACAGCAACATAATGAGGCATTCAGTAGTGTTCCAGCAGTGGAGTTTTTCAGGTCATGCTTGACATTTTGAGTTCTCTTCTAACACTCTAGAATTTCCCTTGTTTTGTACTCATTCCATCTTTTCTTCTCTCCCATTTAGCTGGCAGGGATTGCCATCCTGGGCGTGGGGATCTGGGTGAAGGTAGACAGTGGCTCCATCTTCAGCTTTCTTGGAAAAATTGAAAATGTTCCTCCAGAACTTAGTCAGGTACTCAACGTGGGATACCTGTTGATTGCCATTGGTGGTCTCCTGGTCATCATCGGCTTCCTTGGCTGCTGTGGGGCCATCAGGGAGAGCAGGTGCATGCTGCTGCTGGTAAGCCTTTGCCTGCTGAGTTTTTAAAGTGGCAAAAGTAGCAGTTTTATGTTTTTTGTATCTACGTTTTTGGTGTAATATGAAAGTTTTGATCATGCATTTTAATTAATTAGTATATAATCAAAATGTTTCAGTAATACAATTTGCAAAAAGAAAATATATATATGATATACCTTAAGTGGTTACCGCTATTAATTTTCCTGATAACTGCATACAGCTAATGCAACCCCATAAGCCTGTTTCTTAAAAATCTAAATATTACATTAGACAAATAACAAAAGGAAGTTTTATGCAGAAACGTTATGGCCTACACAATCGCGAGGAACACAGATGACTTCACAGTTGTCCACCAGACAGTCGTTGATGCCGTCCATAAGAGAACGGTCAGTCAGAACAGGACAGTGCTAAAGAAGCTGGCTTTTTACAAAATTTTACAAAAGGTTGAGTGGAAGGAAAATGTGTGGTCATAAAGTGCAGCAGAAACAGTCTTGTTTGGCGGATATTCAAAAGGCCAGGATTTCGAAGAGCTACCACACGCAGATGTCTCCAGGACATGGACTATAACTTTCATATTCCTTGTGTTGATTCACTCCTAAACCAGCAAAAATGTCAGAGGGGTCCTAAATAGATGAAGGAGGAAAATGACTGGACTGTTTCTCAGTGATCTAAAGTCCTCATTTCAAAAGGTAAACTTTGCATTTCATTTCAATATCAAGGTCCCAGACTCTTGAGGATGTGTGGAGAGGCACAGAATCCAAGCTGCTATAGGTCCAATGTGAAGTTTCTGTATTCACACTGGACCTATAATCTGGGGAGCCATATGACCTACTGGTTTTGGTCCACTGTTTATCAAGTCCAAAGTCAGTTCAGCCGTCTACCAGAACTTTTAAGACTGCACACTGCAAAAAGTAATAATACCTTCTTTAATGATCTTGGCATCTCTATGCTTGATTGATGAGGGACAACCGTGCCAGCGATGGAGAAGAGAAGACAGCCGGTATCGCAAGCTGGGCTTCCTTAAGATCACAGCAGAGCCAAAGGCTGACCACCTTCATGCCACACTGTACTGTACTGTAATTCATGATAAATGAGCCCCGGGTGCAAATACAGTACAGTGCTTGGATGTAGTTTGCAGTAGGCAAATATTTCTGTACTAAAAATCTTTCTTTATTTTTGTAATGTAATGTTGTAACTACCCAGCCCCTCTGCAGCAAAATACTAAAACGTTCACCATGTTTTATGAAATTCTTCAACATGGTTTACCTAATAATCGCTCAGATATACTTCCCTGTTCTTTTCTGATTGTTACAGTATAATAAAGAACAATAAATTATAATTAACTTACCCTAAACAGGGAGAAGGTGTACTCTCCAGATTTAGAGGAAACAATGGAATGGCTGACTGAAAACTTTTTCTATATCACAGATTTAACAATTAAATTCCAGCCTTGCAATTAGTACTCTATATATGCTGGTTGGGGAATTTAGTCTGTGTCTGACAGAGACAGACAAGCCGCCAAGCGATAACAAATTTCTAAAAAATCCATCCAACCTTTAAATTGCATATACCTGCTTATCCATACCTATCTCCAGCAGTCATTTGCGACAGGCGGTGGACAATCTGGTCAGGGGAACACAGGGAAACATGTCGACAGAGAAACACGTCCATGCATGGACAGGGAGAACATGCAAACTCAATGGAGAAGGGCCCTAGGCCAGGATTTGGACCCAGGACCTTTTTGCTGCAAGGCAACAGTGCTAATCACTTCACCACCATGCAGTCTTAATGATCCAACCATTAATTTTATTAGCCTGTTATTACAGAGTTGGGTCATTGCTTTCCACACTTCCATTTTCAGTGCATCATGCAATGAGTAGCAGAATAGATTATATTAACCATCTAGAGCCACTTTCCACTTCTCATGCATGCTCAAATTTACACATAACCAAATTTGAATTAATCGTTAACCCAATGTCTGTGTTTAAAACTTGGGTAGAAACCTAATATAGCTGAGGGAAATCAGCTATATTGGTCAATTCAAGTTTTAAACATGTTCGTTTCTCATTGCATTGTGGCAGTTATAATCACCTGGGGCCTAAAGTACGAAACCTAGGCCTACTTAGGCACAAAAACCTTGTGGCGCAATGTTTTACGCACAACTCGACACGTACTATATTAAACGTTGCTTAAAAGTGTGCGGAAATCCACGCAAATTATGGACCTGCAGTGAAAATGTGCGGTAGCCACACAAACTTTTTCAGTCGACAATGATAAACAACAGAGGACCAAAACTCACATAAATCCATTCAAATATGAATCCATTCACTTTTATTTTATGGAGAATCAAACTTGATGATTTTTCATGAGTTTGAACTTTTATGGTTTAAACCAGAGCGATGAAACTGAATCACATTTCTCGTCATTCCATTATGTAATACATCACAGAAAACGATGGGAACAACCTCATTCAGATATAAACTGGGAAGCGTCCTCTGTTTTGTCACCTGTAGATGTAAATGCGCATCGGTCTGTCCGCTGGGGAGCATAGAATGCATGCAGGTTAATTCCTAACAAGTCAGGTGTGATGATTTCTACAGTGGACAAGTTGTGGACAATCACACATGTCCATAAAAAGTTGCGTAAAGTTGCGCGTTATTGTGAAAGTTGCAGCTTTGGCTCAGCTGGAGGACATCGCCAGTGGAAGAAGTTGGAGGGAGCGTTTTTTACAGAGATCGTACTGACCTGCTGACACATGCTGATGCATGGCTTAACAGTGGCTTTAGATTGCCCAAGACAATTATTTTGGAGCTCTCCACGGAGCTGGCCTCTGTGTTGAAGAGGGAAACCAGTAGGAACCAGTAAGCGCGGAGCTTTTCAGAGGGAGCTGACTGAGAGGTCGGGTATTTAACAGTCATCCCTGAGCCGGGCCATGCCAGCCATATGGGTCGGCCTCATCCGTGTGTTGCTAAAGTTCCCCTAAACGGTGGCTCTCATTTGCAGTGAGGACCAGATTTCTGAATGTAATCAGAGCTATGGACTGCACCCATACTGCTATAAGGGTCCCATCTGTATGTGAAAATGGTTTTGTGAATAAAAGACATTGTCATTCAATATATGTGCGACCTATTAGTGATGCGAAAATGTGTCTGACAAATGCAATGGCACGATGCCCTCAACCCACGATTTCTTTATACTATCAAAATAGTTATAATTAATCTAATAATAATAGTTGTGTTGGGAACAAACCTCCGTGAGCGATGGCGGCTTCTATGTGATTTTCTATTCTTTATGTGACGTCCTGAATGGTTGTTAAGATTTAAAGTTCTTCACATTGTGTGTGTGGTGACAGTCTTCCTAATAGAAATTTTGGAGGCATATTCACGTCATTATAATGAGCATTGAGCTATGATTGACACTTGATGGGTGCTTTCCGGTTACTAATACTACTTTGCATACTATAAAACCTGCACACTCTTTCTAACATGAGGCCCCAGGTCATCCTGGTTATCCTCACTGTACCAAATCTACACCATCAAACTGCTCATCCCCTCCTACCAGAACCAGAACCAAAGCTGAATCATGAAGTCGAGGAGTAACTTCTAACTTTTTATGTTTTTTGCACTATTGCACAAATAACATCAAGTTGGATGGCTTAATGAGTTATCAGTAACATCCGTAATTCTGTTCTTCTTCCCAGTTTTTTATGATAGTCTTGCTGGTCTTCATCGCCGAGGTCGCAGGGGCAGTGGTTATTTTGGCTTTCAGACCACTGGTAAGTCACTGACAGAGTTCAGACAAAGGGCCCTCAGTACAAGATAATGTGGAAACCTTCAGACAAGATATAAGATCTAATATTGTATGTTGTTTATTAGGCAGATGAACTGTTTGCAAAGGTGGCACAGCAGCAGTTTCGCGAAAATCAAAAAAGACTTTGGGAAAAATGACGACATTACTGGACTGTGGAATACTACTATGGACACGGTACAGAAGGTTTCTGAACAGTGATGAGCTCTCCATTGCAAAGTTTCCTCAAAGCTTATCTAATCTGCTCTCTGTTCGCAGTTAAAATGTTGTGGATACTACAACTTCACAGACTTCACAGATTCCCCATATTATGAGATGCAGGGCAGCAACTATCCACCCCAGTGCTGCCTGAACTCGAGCCCTTGTAATGCAACTGTGGCTGATATCATAGTATGAATTTTGAATCTAATTGGAAAATATTTAAATGACTAAAGTAATTTGGTAATTGTTTGTCAAAGCCTATGGTAAATTAAAGGTCTGTGTTGTACTTTCAACAGAAATTAGATGGTTGCTTCCGAAAGATCAAACAGTTGATTGATGACAACACAGTCGTGATTGTGGCGGTCGCTCTTGGGATTGCTGCCCTTGAGGTAAGACCCCAACCTTAATTTAGAAATAAAACATATATACAGGTGATGATTTTGCTATTTAGTGTGCATTGTTTTATAAATGATGTTTTTGTTCTCCTCAGATATGTGCCATGATTGTCTCAATGATACTATACTGCAGAATAAAGTCTACAGGAGCCTAACTATGAACAGTAAAGGATCACTTTACTCACTGAATTCCTGCATCACCTTCTACAAAGTCTCATCGCTGAAAACATCTACTGTAATGTCAGGTCATGTGCAATAGAGGGCGACTGAATGATATTTTTACTATATGCCAATGTATTGATTAGATTTGATTTATAGATCTAAAATAATATTTTTTTCATAAATCATCTAGAAATACCACCAGCCACACATATGTTATTGTATATATCAAAACTGGCTAAAGGTTTAAACACATATCCAGTAACTGGGGAATTACATGATGCAGTTTCTGTAATAATGAAGCAAAAGCTGGTTATTGTTTTATAAAGGGGAAGTAGTGAAAAATGTACGAGAGGTTCTTGTATAATAAAACCAGTAGTTGGATAATAGTTGTTTGTATGTTGTAAAGTGATTCATATTTGCAATAAAGTCCATATTTCCATTAAAAATGTTTTGATTTTGTTACTGTTGTCGAGTTATTGAACTGGTTTAAAGGGCAATCACCATATCAGCGCTGGTTAACCTAAAAGTCTTAAAAGCATAAAACCTAAATAGATCATGATAGACATGTCCATTTTTTTAAAGCAGATAAGTAATTTTAGAATACTTATTTGACACAAAAAGGTCTTTGGAGCAGCACCTCTTTAAAAAAGAAAGACACAGCCATAAATGGATGATGATGTAGCATTTGTAACACTAGAGCTTTACTGTCTGTCATTGTAAACAGAAAACAGATTGGCTTCAATGTAACAAACAATCAAAAGCTGAGGGACAAGGACATAACCTGGCTACATCAGCTAGCTCTAGTGGAGTCAGCACTAAGACCTTTAAGGAGACCATAGACTCTGGACCGGGAATCGAACCGTGGACCTTGTTGCTGTGGCTTTTACGGCTAGTTTAGTAGCAGGAGTTGACTTTTCCGATAATCGTAAAACAAGAAGTTAAAGCAGGTGTCGCGGAACAATGTATTCAGAGTGCTGGTAAAGACAAATAGAGATACATCAACTTTGACTTTTTACTGGAAATATTTGTCGCTGCTATGGACGGAAACAGAGAAACAGTCTGTGTGTCTGAACCGCACCACATTGAGCTGAGCGTCCTGCACTTTGGTTTTGCCTTCTGTCTCTGTTTAAGTTACCAACGTGCTGACCGACTCGTCATTGCCTTCAATAAACTCCAGGGTTAATTGTGGAGTACCACAGGGTTCAGTACTTGGGCCAATTCTCTTTACTATATATATGCTTCCAATAGGTAAAATTATCAGGCAGCATAGAATAAATTTTCACTGTTACGCTGATGACACTCAGCTTTACTTATCCATAAATCCTGATGAGCCTAACCAGTTAGATAGACTACAAGCATGTCTTGAAGACATACAAACTTGGATGACTTTAAATTTTCTGCTTCTAAATTCAGACAAGACAGAAGTTGTCGTCTTTGGACCGGAGTCTTTAAAAAAGAAACGGCTTAGTCAATCACTTAACCTGGATGGCATTAAATTGACCTCCGGTAATAAAGTAAAAAACCTTGGTGTTATTTTTGACCAGGATATGTCATTTAAATCCCATATTAAACAGGTTTCTAGGATTTCCTTTTTTCATCTCCGGAACATTGCCAAAATTAGAAATATCCTGTCCAGGATTGATGCTGAAAAACTAGTCCATGCATTTGTTACTTCAATGCTGGACTATTGTAATTCTTTACTATCAGGATGTCCACAAAATGCAGTTAAAAGCCTTCAGCTGATTCAAAATGCTGCAGCAAGAGTTCTGATGAAAATTAAAAAGAGAGATCATATTTCTCCTATTTTAGCTTCCATTCATTGGCTCCCTGTTAAATCCAGAATAGAATTTAAAATTCTCCTCCTCACATATAAAGCCCTTAATGATCTAGCTCCATCATACATCAGAGATCTGATTGTTCCATATGTTCCTAACAGAGCACTTCGTTCTCAGACTGCAGGTTTACTGGTGGTTCCTAGAGTCTCTAGAAGTAGAATGGGAGGCAGATCCTTTAGTTATCAGGCTCCTCTCCTGTGGAACCAGCTCCCAGTTTTAGTCCGTGAGGCGGACACCCTGTCTACTTTTAAGGCTAGGCTTAAAACTTTCCTTTTTGATAAAGCTTATAGTTAGAGTGGCTTAGGTTATCCTGAGCTATCTCCCTTATTTTACCTCAGTCTTCTTCTCCCCTTGTTGGATGGAGTAAGGGGGAGTCAGGTTTAGCCTAAACCGGCTCAGTTATGGTTGAGGTGCAAACACACCCTCCATTTCTGCTACCCGTATGACCCCCTCTCTTTTCCAATGGTTATGGTCAATCTGACAGAGAGAGGTATCCCAATTGTTGTGGTTTTTAGTATAACAATGGCCATCAGTGGGCTCTAGATGGACACCCTGTCTACTTTTAAGGCTAGGCTTAAAACTTTCCTTTTTGATAAAGCTTATAGTTAGAGTGGTTTAGGTTATCCTGAGCTATCTCTGTAGTTATGCTGCTATAGGCTTAGGCTGCTGGAGGACATAATGACCACTTTCACCCTCTTCGCTACTTTCTCATACTACTCTTCAATTTTGTATTATTTGCTGTTATTTCAGCTTTTAACTATGTTCTCTCTCTTTTCTCTTCCTAGAAGCTACAGCTGGCCTGACTCTGTGTCTACCTGTAACACCTTTCTGGAGAGGGGAATCCTCCAAGCTTCTGCTGGCAACAACTTAATGCTCACCCTCTACCGATGATCCACATGGCCCTGTCTTTCAGTGTTTAACCCTTTCTCTCTCCTAGACATAGCTACTGACTGAGCTTTTACTGTAACTAACTCTATGTGCGCTCTTTCAGACTCTAAACTTGAAAACTGGCTCAGAGTTTATCTGTTCCTTCTTTCTAGGTGAAACGACTAAAGGAGCTACATCCATTAACATTTACCTTTTCGTTCCCATAGAAAGTACTACTGGATCAGTGCTTCTTTGTTCTCTTTGTGTCTCTGCTCTGTTCTCTCTAACCCCCAGTCGGTCGTGGCAGATGGCCGCTCACATTGAGCCTGGTTTTGCTGGAGGTTTCTTCCTGTTAAAAGGGAGTTTTTAATCTCCACTGTCGCTACATGCATGCTCAGTATGAGGGTTTGCTGCAAAGTCAATGCAAGTGACTCTCCACTGTCTCTGCATGCTCATCCGGGAGGAGTTAATGCAAGTCACTGACAGGATGCAATCTGCAGGGTTTCCTTAGATAGAAAAACTTTTTATCCAATTTGAATAAATAACAGAATCTGACTGCACTGTTTAATGATTAAGATTAATTGGAATGTATGTACCTGACTTTTGTGAAGTGCCTTGAGACGACATGTGTTGTGAATTGGCGCTATATAAATAAACTGAATTGAATTGAATATTTCCCGCTTTATGCGGAGCACCAGCGGGCAGGGGTTTGTTGCGGTCTTTCACCTGAAGTTACAGTTCAACATGAACCCGGCTCCCAGGAGCAGAGAGTGAACACCACCATCAGAGACGGGGGCGCAAAGTTGTGCCACTATGACAGATTTTAGGATCTGACAGCAACACTTTCCTCACAATTCAGCTGAAATCATGGATACCCAGTGGAAATGGATCACTAGAGAAAGATCTGATAACGAAATAATAATTCCAAACTGTTTAATACAATAATCTAATAACAAATGATCATTCGTTTGTTCTTTTCTCACATAAAACGCTCCATGCGGCTCCTAAGGAGCTCAGGAAGGCTGGTTTAGAAGTGCGGTGCTGAGTTTGGAGCAGCACAGCTCCGCGCTGTCGTGGCGCAGTCAAGATAGTTTTTACATAATAAACAACAGAGAACCAAAATTCACATAAATCCATTGAAATACGACTCCATTCACTTTTATTTTATGGAGAATCAAGCTTGATGATTTTTCATGAGTTTGAACTTTTATGGTTTAAACCAGAGCGATGAAACTGAATCACATTCCATTATGTAATACACCACAGAAAACGATGGGAACAACCTCATTCAGATATAAACTGGGAAGCGTCCTCTGTTTTGTCACCTGTAGATGTAAATGCGCATCGGTCTGTCCGCTGGGGTGCATAGAATGCTGCAGGTTAATTCCTAACAAGTCAGGTGTGATGATTTCTACAGAGGACAAGTTGTGGACAATCACACATGTCCATAAAAAGTTGCGTAAAGTTGCGCGTTATTGTGAAAGATGCAGCTTTGGCTCAGCTGGAGGACATCGCCAGTGGAAGAAGTTGGAGGGAGCGTTTTTTACAGAGATCGTACTGACCTGCTGACACATGCTGATGCATGGCTTAACAGTGGCTTTAGATTGCCCAAGACAATTATTTTGGAGCTCTCCACGGAGCTGGCCTCAGTGTTGAAGAGGGAAACCAGTAGGAACCAGTAAGCGCGGAGCTTTTCAGAGGGAGCTGACTGAAAGGGTCGGGTATTTAACAGTCATCCCTGAGCCGGGCCATGCCAGCCATATGGGTCGGCCTCATCCGTGTGTTGCTAAAGTTCCCCTAAACGGTGGCTCTCATTTGCAGTGAGGACCAGATTTCTGAATGTAATCAGAGCTATGGACTGCACCCATACTGCTGTAAGGGTCCCATCTGTATGTGAAAATGGTTTTGTGAATAAAAGACATTGTCATTCAATATATGTGCGACCTATTAGTGATGCGAAAATGTGTCTGACAAATGCAATGGCACGATGCCCTCAACCCACGATTTCTTTATACTATCAAAATAGTTATAATTAATCTAATAATAATAGTTGTGTTGGGAACAAACCTCCGTGAGCGATGGCGGCTTCTATGTGATTTTCTATTCTTTATGTGACGTCCTGAATGGTTGTTAAGATTTAAAGTTCTTCACATTGTGTGTGTGGTGACAGTCTTCCTAATAGAAATATGGGAGGCACATTCACGTCATTATAATGAGCAATGAGCTATGATTGAACTCAGTGCAGCAGCTAGACGGCGCCGTTTGGATTTAATACACACATTGTAGAACTAAACAGGTTCCAGTCGACAAGTTTTATTTTCAGTCAGGTTTGAGTCACTGATGTCATTCTAGGAGTTGGTTGCTGTTGTAATTCACCACAAACCCTCAGGGCGTTCAGAAACAGTCTCTCTTTGCGTTTATCCGTTGAAAGGAACCGGTTTGCACCGGTGCACAGCACCGTTGCCATGGTTATTTGGACACGTGGTGGGTGCTTCCCGGTTACTAATACTACTTTGCATACTATAAAACCTGCACACTCTTTCGAACATGAGGCCCCAGGTCATGTATCCTCACTGTACCAAATCTACACCATCAAACTGCTCATCCCCTCCTACCCCTCCTAACTTTTTATGTTTTTTGCACTATTGCACAAATAACATCAAGTTGGATGGCTTAATGAGAGTTTAGATTCTTGTATAGATTTTTTGCAGTAATTCCTGAATTGAGCTGTACAACCAGAGTTGCAATGAATGCAGAAAATAGTGCAATGGTCATAAAAACTTCTTAAGTTCTTCTGAGTTTGATTCAACTACTAACAACGTTTGCATGTTTTACCAAACTGCCTCATATGTTGATCAAAAGCTGAAAGGTTAGTGAACTCAAACAAAAAAAAATAATACCAAATCCATCCTAATGCTTAGCTTATAGTTATCTGTAACATCCGTAATTCTGTTTTTCTTCCCAGTTTTTTATGATAGTCTTGCTGGTCTTCATCGCCGAGGTCGCAGGGGCAGTGGTTATTTTGGTTTTCAGACCACTGGTAAGTCACTGACAGAGTTCAGACAAAGGGCCCTCAGTACAAGATAATGTGGAAACCTTCAGACAAGATATAAGATCTAATATTGTATGTTGTTTATTAGGCAGATGAACTGTTTGCAAAGGTTGGCACAGCAGCAGTTGCGAACATCAAAAAAGACTTTGGGATTCCTGAATTGAGCTGTACAACCAGAGTTGCAATGAATGCAGAAAATAGTGCAATGGTCATAAATACTTCTTAAGTTCTTCTGAGTTTGATTCAACTACTAACAACGTTTGCATGTTTTACCAAACTGCCTCATATGTTGATCAAAAGCTGAAAGGTTAGTGAACTCAAACAAAAAGAAAATAATACCAAATCTATCCTAATGCTTAGCTTATAGTTATCTGTAACATCAGTAATTCTATTTTTCTTCCCAGTTTTTTATGATAGTCTTGCTGGTCTTCATCGCCGAGGTCGCAGGGGCAGTGGTTATTTTGGCTTTCAGACCACTGGTAAGTCACTGACAGAGTTCAGACAAAGGGCCCTCAGTACAAGATAATGTGGAAACCTTCAGACAAGATATAAGATCTAATATTGTATGTTGTTTATTAGGCAGATGAACTGTTTGCAAAGGTTGGCACAGCAGCAGTTGCGAACATCAAAAAAGACTTTGGGAAAAATGACGACATTACTGGACTGTGGAATACTACTATGGACACGGTACAGAAGGTTTCTGAACAGTGATGAGCTCTCCATTGCAAAGTTTCCTCAAAGCTTATCTAATCTGCTCTCTGTTCGCTGTTAAAATGTTGTGGATACTACAACTTCACAGACTTCACAGATTCCCCATATTATGAGATGCAGGGCAGTAACTATCCACCCTAGTGCTGCCTGAACTCGAGCCCTTGTAATGCAACTGTGGCTGATATCATAGTATGAATTTTGAATCTAATTGGAAAATATTTAAATGACTAAAGTAATTTGGTAATTGTTTGTCAAAGCCTATGGTAAATTAAAGGTCTGTGTTGTACTTTCAATAGAAGGTAGATGGTTGCTTCCGAAAGATCAAACAGTTGATTGATGACAACACAGTCGTGATTGTGGCGGTCGCTCTTGGGATTGCTGCCCTTGAGGTAAGACCCCAACCTTAATTTAGAAATCACCATATCAGCGCTGGTTAACCTAAAAGTCTTAAAAGCATAAAACCTAAATAGATCATATTAGACATGTCCATTTTTTTAAAGCAGATAAGTAATTTTAAAATACTTATTTGACACAAAAAGGTCTTTGGAGCAGCAACTCTTTAAAAAAGAAAGACACAGCCATAAATGGATGATGATGTAGCATTTGTAACACTAGAGCTTTACTGTCTGTCATTGTAAACAGAAAACAGATTGGCTTCAATGTAATAAACAATCAAAAGCTGAGGGACAAGGACATAACCTGGCTACATCAGATAGCTCTAGTGGAGTCAGCACTAAGACCTTTAAGGAGACCATAGGTGGTATTTGTGAGCACATTGTTTTTCAGGCCAAAAAATATTTTGTTTTACTCTAGTTCTTGCTTTTTATATGTTCGTGCAAAATGTCTGTACACAGATAACATGCTTCAACCTAGTGAGATATCTACCTGTAAGGACATTCTGTCTCACGGTCATGATAAGCTGCAACAGTGACTTGTTTCTTGTTTCCTCAGTGTCTGATCCAAATGAATGAGAATGAGAAAGAATAATAGGGAATATAGTAATGCCCAGAGAGTAAAATCTGTCAAAACCATGTTCCAAGATACTTTCAGTGATCTTGCACGTGGTCAGCCAAGAGGAAAGAACAGAGTGGATTGTGGGAGGACGCCAGAGTACCCAGAGAGAACCCATGCATGCGCGGGGAGCACATGCAAACTCCCATGCAGAAAGACCCCCAGGCAGGAGTCAAACCCAGGACCTTCTTGCTGTAAGGCAACAGTGCTAATAAACTGTGCCACCGTGCAGCCCATAAAGTTTGAATTTCAGCTTTTTAAAATGTTCTCTTTTATATAAAATGAATAGGAAAGTTACATCAGAGATCTCAAAATGTATCTTTTGGGGGAGGGAGAGGTGTGAATACTTGTGGAATTACTTTTTACGGGTTAAAATAGCAGCCAGCTGCATCATGGGAGACAGTGTTTTGACACAAACTGACTGGCGAAGATGCTTCCTTTAAAGGTCACCCTCAAGACCGCTGTCTTTGAGAGCTCAACAGTCTGTCTGATACTACCTTTGTCCCTCGATGTCCTGACTGTTGCGGTGAGCTGGTGCATGTTGGGGTCTCTCCCCTGCTTGGTGCCAGCAGTCTTGCTACCAGGGGCTTGGTGTGAGTATGGGGAAATTTACTGCCAATAATCAAGAGCACATATTTTCAATTTGAGAGCAGGATTTTATTCTGCTTGTACTTAAACTAATTTGAGAGCAGGATTTCATTCTGCTTGTACTTAAACTTAGTAATGCTTGCACTCAAAACTTCTGCTTTCTTTCAAATATACTCTGTTCTTTCTCAAATCTTTGTTTCTGCGCTCTCATTTAATGCTTCTTGCGTAGATAATTTCTCCTGCTGCTTGCTCAATCCTCCCTGGGGGCTGTTGCTCCTGAGCATTCCTGGCAACCTACTGCTGTGCTGGAGGTATGGCCGCCCTGGGCTGATGCTTTATATCTGGCTGCCTGAGACTGCTGTGGCCTTCCGGATCCGTGTACTGCTCTTAGTTGGTGTGGATTGCAGTCCTTCTGCCATTCTCACCACAATTACCAATGTAAACTTCCAGGTGACAAACTCGCACTCACAAACACCCACTCAACACAAACACACTTATTTCTACACGTATGCTCATCCAACATGCACACCAGGACCGGTTCTAGGGATGCATATATTAAGGGGGCAGGCAGAAATGTGAAGGGGGCATCAACAGGCATACACGTTATGCTCCGGCATGTTTATTGTTGTTTTTGATTAGTGTTTTCTTTCTGGGTTCGGGGTAAACTGTGTTGTGATGTGCCAGTTGCCAGACTGGACTGGTTTCCCCCCACATTGACTTCTTTTGAACATTTTAGGCTGGGAAAAATAGCTTTGGGCAAGTAGTTAAAATTTGGGCTGCTCTCACAATATTTGGAGGGTGTTTAGAAATTATTCTAATTACATTTTTAGAAATGATTCTAATTAATGAACACGCATGGTCTGAGGCATTCATAAGTACTACGTTCATAAGTACTCTTCACTTGGCAAAAAAAACAACTTTTTATTTAACTTCAGTTAAACACACACTACTGATTGTCTCTATGGACAAAACTGAAGAGGCTTAATGGAAATTTACAAAAAAACTAAAATAAATCAGTAGCATCTGTAGTTAGAAGGGGGACTGTACTAGAGGCCACTGTAATTATATATGTTTCGTTCAACCAGGGCGCGACTGGGTTGACAATCTAGCTCCAACTCACCTGCAGGTGAACAAGTAAATATTCATTTTTATATCAGAGCAGTTTATTAAACTTTTCCATTTTGTGTCTCTCATGATCCATCTCTTCATGACTCACGAGGAACACTTCCGGGTTTCATTGAATAGAGCTGCAGTTTTTTCCAATCCAACTATCATATGAGTAACCCATGTTTCTCTTGCCATCAGCTTCTCTTTACAAATGGCTGCTGTCTTTTCTGCCACTCATTTTCCCATCACTTCACAAAGCGCAACCATTCTGACTGCGCAGTGCAGAGCTGTGATGCACCAAATTTAGCGCCACACTTAAACCAAAAGTAAACCAGCCTTCCTGAGGTCCTTTTATAGGAGCCGCGTCTCATACAAATGAAGAGCAAAAAAACATATTTTTTTTATTAGACCAGGGTATTAAACAGTTGAGAATTTTTATTTATATCAGACAATTTTCTAGTGATCCGTATCCCCGCCGTCCAGTAACTGTTGCTCCGTCAGGACGCACAGCATGCAGTTAGACGTTCTGAGTTAGGGATCCGAACTTTTCTGTTCTGTTAAAAAAAAAAAATCAAATGTTGCGTCCTCGTCTCTGATGGTGGTGTTCTCTCTGCTCCTGGGAGCCGGGTTCATGTTGAACTGTAACTTCAGGTGAAAGACCGCAACAAACTCCTGCCCGCTGGTGCTCCGCATAAAGCGGGAAATATTGAAGGCAATGACGAGTCAGTCAGCACGCTGGTAACTGAAATGGAGACAGAAGGCAAAACCAAAGCGCAGGACGCTCAGCTCAATGTGGTGCGGTTCAGACACACAGATTGTTCCTCTGTTTCCGTCCATAGCAGCGACAAATATTTCCAGTAAAAAGTCAAAGTTGGTGTATCTCTATTTGTCTTTACCAGCACTCTGAATACATTGTTCCGCGACACCTGCTTTAACTTTTTGTTTTACGATTATCGGAAAAGTCAACTCCTGCTACTAAACTAGCCGTAAAAGCCACAGCAACAAGGTCCACGGTTCGATTCCCGGTCGGGAGTCTTTCTCCACGGAGTTTTTATGATCTCTCCTTGCATGCGTGGGTTCTTTTCTGGTTACCCAGGATTCCTCCCACAGTAAAAACACGTATGAGAGGTGAATTGGTCTCTCTAAAGCGGTCTACGGGCGAGGGGCGGGGAACACCCTGGACAAGTCGCCAGTCCTTCGGAAGGGTTACTAAGTTACAGGATTAGAAAGTTATGGTGAGAAGTGAAATTAATTAATTACAACTTGACGTTACCTGGTTAAATAAAGGTTGAATAACATATTTCAATCTTTATATAATTTATGTAAAGGACTTATTTATATAATGGAGTAGAGAACACAAAATCTGACTTCCTGGATATTTTAGAATTAAACGAATAGTTTTTCCAGATCCTTTTCGTTAACCTTACTGTTGTACCTCAAAATGTTAAACAATGTTAATGCAGTTTTAACCCACTTGGTTCCTCCAAGAGGAACTACCCTCCTTTAACTGTCGCTCTCGCTCTGTTTACTTATCCGGCGCACAGCCTGCTGTGTGTCTCTGCGCGGCTGTCAGACAGCCTCTAAAAAGAAAGGTGTGTATCCCTATCGCTACTGCTGTCTGTGAGTTTTTGCCAGGCAGATGAGCCGCACGAACGGCCTGAGTGTTCATGCGGCTCACAGTCGACGCTGTTCAGTGGAGGCTTTTATATCTTCCCCTTCTCCCACAGTAGGAGGAGTTTCTATCTATGGAATATCAGGTGTATAAAAGCAGGTGTCGGAACAATGTTTCCAGATCAGCTCTCTCTCTGCAGGAGAGTGAAGGTCCTATATTATATAGATTTATTAGACATAGAGTGAAATATTTCCCTCTGTGTAATGAATCTATATAATATATGACTTTCACTTTCTTAAATAAGTGACCAAAGATTATTGAACTTTTTCCGAACTTGGAGCTAATCATAAAAAACGATTGAACCCAACGTGTTGTGTTGCATTCATTTGTTAGAGTTCAGCAAACCATGTGAACATAATGTCACCACAAGAACGGGATTTTGAGTTCAGAAACTGGAGACGTTGCAGTTCAACATGAACCAGGCTCAGATGAACACAGACACCACCATCTGAGATAAAGGCGACAGACCTGACAGATTCAAAGATCTTCTGCATATGAGAAACAGCAGCGTCTCCTCACAATTTAGGGATCATTCTAAAACATTAAAACTACCCATGGGAAGAACCAACGCATCACCCAGCTGCCAACCTGAAGTGAACTTCAGGTTGGCTCCTAACTGCTGCTGGGGTGCTTGGCACTGCCATTTCTTTACGCATGGTGCAGAGATAGATTCTGCTGAATGCTGACGATCAGCGACATACATCATTGCTGATAAACACAAATGAATATTTAAGGATATTTAAAGAAACATCCCCAGAATAGTAGAATTTAACGTTTTTTCTTCAGCGAGTGCCAGCTATGGAGACGCTTTGATGACGCGGGGGACTGTACCAGAAGATCACTGTAACTGTATGTGTGTGTTAATCAGGGCGTGACTGTGATGACAAACTAGCTACCAAATCCACCCGAAGTGAGTCCACAGGGGTGAAAGGACCGTGGGAAAAGCTGAACGTCTGAGTCTGAATTCCTGAGCTCCTTTATACAAAGAAACTGATACCATGTTTTATGTGAATAAAAACAAGTACATTTTCATTTTTACATCAGGGCAGTTTATTAAATTTTATTATTTTACATCTCTCTCATGATCCATCTCATTCAAAAAAGCTTCACCTCCAGATTCCACCTCCTCCGTGCTTGCTCCGACCTACGGAGTAACTCCATTGTTATGATAATTAATGAGAACGGTGACTACTCCGAACGTCACCGTCGATGGACCCGCTCTTCGTTGTACCTCGTCCAACCTCAGCGGCCCACTGAGCTCCTGAGACGTTTTATATACGAGTAAAGAACAAAGAAATGCGTATTTCGTGTTAGATCAGGGTATTAATATTTTATTTCGTTATCAGATCTTTTTCTAGTAATCCACGGGGTACCCATCCAGTGGCTGTTCCTCCATCAGGACGCATGCAGTTACAAGGTTTGTAGTTAGATAACCGAACTTTTCTGTTAAATATATTTTGAAAGGATTTCAGCTCATTTGTGAGGAATTGTTGCTGTTTCTACGCAGATCTTAAAAAATCTGTTAAAAAACAAACTGCGCATTGGTCTCTGATGGTGTGTTCACTTCCTTCTCCTGAGAGCCAGGTTCATGCTGAACTGCAGCATGAGGTGAAAGAAAGTAGAGAACCGCTGTTCGTTTCCGCTCCGCATAAAGCCGGAAATATTAAAAGTAACGACTAGTCGGTCAGAGCGTTCATAGCTGAAACGAAGACACAGGGCGAAACCGAAGCGCAGGACGCTCAGCCCAATGTGAGGAGGATCAAACACATAGACTGTTCTGTTTCTCTCCATAGTAGGTTGGCAATGCTCGACTTTTAAAGCAAAGCAGCGACAAAGATTTGCAGTCAACGTCAAAGTACCTTTATTCGTTTACCTGGAAGAAATTCGCTTTGGACTGAGTACTGCTCCGGTACGCAACACCTGCTTTTATATCTTCTCCTTCTCCCACAGTAGGAGGAGTTTCTGATATTCTTTAGAAAGAATATCCGGTGTATAAAAGCAGGTGTCGGAACAATGTTTCCAGATCAGCTCTCTCTCTGCAGGAGTTCTTTCTGTCCGAAGGCAAATAAAGATACTTTGACTGCAAATATTTGTGGCTGCTTTGCTTTGTCAGCCGAGGATCGTCAGCCTGTTATAGACGGAAACAGAGAAACAATCTGTGTGTCTGAACCGCACCACATTGAGCTGAGCGTCCTGCGCTTTGGTTTTGCCTTCTGTCTCCATTTCAGTTACCAGTGTGCTGACTGAGTCGTCATTGCCTTCAATATTTCCCGCTTTATGCGGGGGTTTGTTGCGGTCTTTCACCTGAAGTTACAGTTCAACATGAACCCGGCTCCCAGAAGCAGAGAGAACACCACCATCAGAGACGAGGACGCAAAGTTGTGCCACTATGACAGATTTTAGGATCTGACAGCAACACTTTCCTCACAATTCAGCTGAAATCATGGATACCAGTGGAAAAGGATCATTATAGAAAGATCTGATAAGAAACAATAATTTTCAAATTTTTTTACCAGATCTAAAAAAAATGAGCATTCGTTAGTTTTTTTTACTCGCATAAAACGCTCCTGCGGCTCCCAAAGGAGCTCAGGAAGGTTCAGAAGGCGGCCGCTGAGTTTGGAGCAGCACAGCTCCGCACTGTCGTGGCGCAGTCAGGATAGTAGCGAAAGGGGCGCTACATGAGGGGCCCATCTGAGTAGGCAAATACTGAACTATCAGGACACCTTTCAGGTTGCTAAAAGGGGGGGGGGGGTCTTTCCCATTGAAGATGCCATCATAGACCTGCTTCAACAAATCCACTGTCGTCTGGACATTTCTCCAGTGCATTTTACACAATTCAACCTGATTTGCTTGGTCAGAATCTCCAGAAGACTCAGGTGGAGGCCTCAATTATGTCTTGGTTCAAATACAAATTTTAAAATATGGTTAATAAATGGGATCTTGAAAAAATTATGCTAAAATGTCCAGGAATTCAGATTTTTGTGTACCATTCAAAAACTCCACTAATAAATTATATTGAAATTCTTGTATTATTTAATTTAATCTTTATTATTTATTTATATTGTAACTGTTCATTTAAAACTGAGGATTAACAACTAAGGCGGGAAGCCATTTATTTCCACCTAGTTGTAAAAAAATAAAATGGCGAGTCTCGAGTAAGGCAGGAGACTGATACCATCTTCCATGTGAATAAAAACAAGTAAAAAATCGTTTTTATGTCAGAGCAGTTTATTAAACTTTATCATGTTGTGTCTCTCATGATCCATCTCTTCACGACTCACAAAGAACAGTTCCGGGTTTCATTGAATAGAGCTGCAGTTTTTTCCAAACCAACCTCCTTAGAATATGAGTCACCCATGTTTCTTTTGACAACAACTTCTCCTTACAAATGGCTGAGGTGCAATGAGCGTTTTATGCGAGTAAATAACTAACGGGTGCTCCTTTTTTTATCAGTGTATTAAACAATGTAGAATTATTGTTTCGTTATCAGATCTTTCTATAATGATCCATTTCCACTGGATATCCATGATTTCAGCTGAATTGTGAGGAAGTGTTGCTGTCAGATCCTAAAATCTGTCATAGTGGCACAACTTTGCGTCCTCGTCTCTGTGGGGGGTTTTTCTCTTGCTCCTGGGAGCCGGGTTTCATGTTGAACTGTAACTTCAGGTGAAAGAACGCAAAAACCTGCTGGTGCTCCGAAAAAGGGGGGAAATATTGAACAATGACGAGTCAGTCAGCACACTGGTAACTGAAATGGAGACAAAAAGGCAAAACCCAAAAGTCCAGGACGCTCAGCTCAATGGGGTGCGGTTCAGACACACAGATTGTTTCTCTGTTTCCATCCTTAACAGGCTGACGATCCCGGCTGACAAAGCAAAGCAGCACAAAATTTTCAGTCAAATATCTTTTTTTTGCTTCGGACAGAAAGAACCCCTGCAGAGAGAGAGCTGATCTGGAAACATTGTTCCCCGACACCTTTTTTATACACCGGATATTCTTCTAAAGAATATCAAACTCCTCCTACGGGGGGAGGGAGAAGATATAAAAGGGGTGTTGCGTACCGGAGCAGTACTCAGTCAAAGCGAATTTCTTCCAGGTAAACGAATAAAGGTACTTTGACGTTGACTGCAAATCTTTGTCGCTGCTTTGCTTTAAAAGTCGAGCATTGCCAACCTACTATGGAGAGAAACAGAACAGTCTATGTGTTTGATCCTCCTCACATTGGGCTGAGCGTCCTGCGCTTCGGTTTCGCCCTGTGTCTTCGTTTCAGCTATGAACGCTCTGACCGACTAGTCGTTACTTTTAATATTTCCGGCTTTATGCGGAGCGGAAACGAACAGCGGTTCTCTACTTTCTTTCACCTCATGCTGCAGTTCAGCATGAACCTGGCTCTCAGGAGAAGAGAGTGAACACCACCATCAGAGACCAATGCGCAGTTTGTTTGTAACAGATTTTAAGATCTGCGTAGAAACAGCAACAATTCCTCACAAATGAGCTGAAATCCTTTCAAAATATATTTAAAAAAAAGTTCGGTTATCTAACTACAAACCTTGTAACTGCATGCGTCCTGATGGAGGAACAGCCACTGGATGGGTACCCCGTGGATTACTAGAAAAAGATCTGATAACGAAATAAAATATATCCTGATCACAAAATACGCATTTTGTTCTTTTACTCGTATATAAAACGTCTCAGGAGCTCAGTGGGGCCGCTGAGGTTGGACGAGGTACAACGAAGAGCGGGTCCATCGACGGTGACGTTCGGAGTAGTCACCGTTCTCATTAATTATCATAACAATGGAGTTACTCCGTAGGTCGGAGCAAGCACGGAGGAGGTGGAATCTGGAGGTGAAGCTTTTTTGAATGAGATGGATCATGAGAGAGATGTAAAATAATAAAATTTAATAAACTGCCCTGATGTAAAAATGAAAATGTACTTGTTTTTATTCACATAAAACATGGTATCAGTTTCTTTGTATAAAGGAGCTCAGGAATTCAGACTCAGACGTTCAGCTTTCTCGGTCCCTTTCCTGTGGACTCACTTCGGGTGATTTGGAGCTAGTTTGTCATCACAGTCACGCCCTGATTAACACACACATACAGTTACAGCGATCTTCTGGTACAGTCCCCCGCGTCATCAAAGCGTCTCCATAGCTGGCACTCGCTGAAGAAAAAACGTTAAATTCTACTATTCTGGGGATGTTTCTTTAAATATCCTTAAATTTTTTTGTTTATCAGCAATGATGTATGTCGCTGATCGTCAGCATTCAGCAGAATCTATCTCTGCACCATGCGTAAAGAAATGGCAGTGCCAAGCACCCCAGCAGCAGTTAGGAGCCAACCTGAAGTTCACTTCAGGTTGGAGCTGGTGTTGATGTTTGGTTCTTCATGTAGTGTTTAATGTTTTAGAATGATCCCTAAATTGTGAGGAGACGCTGCTGTTTCTCATATGCAGAAGATCTTTGAATCTGTCAGGTCTGTCGCCTTTATCTCAGTGGGTTGGGGTTTCTGTGTTCATCTGAGCCTGGTTTATTTGGTGAACTGCAACGTCTCCAGTTTCTGAACTCAAAATCCCGTTCTTGTGGTGACATTATGTTCACATGGTTTGCTGAACTCTAACAAATGAATGCAACACAACACGTTGGGTTCAATCGTTTTTTATGATTAGCTCCAAGTTCGGAAAAAGTTCAATAATCTTTGGTCACTTATTTAAGAAAGTGAAAGTCATATATTATATAGATTCATTACACAGAGGGAAATATTTCACTCTATGTCTAATAAATCTATATAATATAGGACCTTCATTTTCTTAAATAAGGGACAGCAAATATTGCATGTTTTCATGACATCTTTAATATTTCGTCACACACTTTTTGGAAGGTGCGCATCAGATTATGTGGGGCGCCAAAATAAAACAGTATTTCAGAAAAATAATATTATACCTATAGTTCAACATGGTGGTGGTAGTGTGATGGTCTGGGGCTGCTTTGAAGGCCAGGGATGACTTGCCCTAATTGAATGGACCATGAAATATGCTTTAGTGTTTGAGCCTGAAGGAGAACGTCCTTTCATCAGTCTGTGACCCCATGCCCAAGTACACTTGGACAATGATCCAAAGCGTACCAGAAAGTCCAACCTTGAATGGCTCAGAAAAAGAAAGTTGCAAGGTAGTGGCTTAGTTAAAGTCTATCCTTAAATCTGCTTTGGTATGATTTAAAAAGGCCGCCCATGCTCAAAACCTATCCAGTGCGTCTGAATTAAAACAATTCTGCAAAGAGTAGTGAGCCACAATTCCTCCACAGTGATTTAAAAAACTCACTGCATGTTATCAGAAACAACCGGTGGCAGTTGAGTTAAAGTTCTGTAAAACTCGAGTCAGATTTGAAAAATAATAGCTTCTTTTTTGGCCTTAGTATGAGAATGTGCTACGAATAGAAACGAATAGTAAACCAGCCTTCCTGAGGTCCTTTTATAGGAGCGGCATTGAGCGTCTCATGCAAATGAAGAGCAAAAAAAAAAAAAAAGTTTTCTCATTTTTTACTAGATCAGGGCATTAAAAAGTTGAGAATGCTTATTTCATTATCAGATAGTGATCCATATCGCCGCCATCTAGTAACTGCTGCTCCGTCAGGAGGCACAGCATGCAGTTGGAGGTTCGGGGTTAGGGAACCGAACTTTTCTGTTCTGTTGAATATATTTTCAAATGATTTTCAAACAAGCTGCGCCCCCGTCTCTGATGGTGGTGTTCACTCTCTGCTCCTGAGAGCCGGGTTCATGTTGAACTGTAACTTCAGGTGAAAAACCGCAACAAACCCCTGCCCGCTGGTGCTCCGCATAAAGCGGGAAATATTGAAGGCAATGACGAGTCAGTCAGCACACTGGTAACTGAAATGGAGACAGAAGGCAAAACCAAAGCGCAGGACGCTCAGCTCAATGTGGTGCGGTTCAGACACACAGATTGTTTCTCTGTTTCCGTCCATAACAGGCTGACGATCCTCGGCTGACAAAGCAAAGCAGCCACAAATATTTGCAGTCAAAGTATCTTTATTATATATAAACGAATAAAGGTACTTTGACGTTGACTGCAAATCTTTGTCGCTGCTTTGCTTTGATAGTCGAGCATTGCCAACCTACTATGTTGTTGGCAAAAGAAACATGGGTGACTCATATTCTAAGAAGGTTGGATTGGAAAAAACTGCAGCTCTATTCAGTGAAACCTGGAACTGTTCTTTGTGAGTCATGAAGAGATGGATCATGAGAGACACAACATGATAAAGTTTAATAAACTGCTCTGATATAAAAACGATTTTTTACTTGTATTTATTCACATGGAAGATGGTATCAGTCTCCTTGTATAAAGGAGCAGGAAGGCAGGCTCAGACTCGGTTCCATTCCTGTGGACTGTGTCACTCCAGGCGAGTTGGAGCTAGTTTGTCAGCCCAGTCGCGCCCAGGTTGAACAAAACACACACTTAAAGCTACATTGGCCAGGGCACCGGGAAATGGCCTGGTGCTCCCGTCCGCCCCTGGACATATGGTTCTGCCAGCTCTGCATGGAAAGCCTACCTGTAAAACCTGTAAAAGAAGCATTTCTTTGTTTGGCCTGTAAATAGTTAACAGAGATACAGCAAGTTTGCCATAAGTACACAGAAACGTAAGGAGGTAGAATTTGCCATATGGAGTTTAAACGAAAATTCAACATGGAAGACTCATCACCCCCGCCGCGTCCAATCACTCCTCACTGGCTGCTCCAATCAACGGCAGGTCCGCACTCCTCCTCGCCCAATCATCTCCCAAGGCATCACTTTTAAAGACCTTCTGCATGGAAGACACCGCTCTTCTGCTGAGCTTCGACCCTCCTCCACCCCTTTTCCACCATAGGCTCCCAACTCCTTCCATACCAAGGCCTACGTCACCACCAGGATCGGATCCAAGGGGGGGGAAGACGTACCATAATCCTAAGATGTTTATTCAAACCCACTTCATCCTCAGCATTAACGTCTTCCTCAGGGGTCCGAACGCCAAAGAAATAATCTTTCATTAATAAACTCTTTAACCGTCATCTTGTTGTTTCTCCATTATGTCTTTCCAGGTTGAAATGTGTTAATAATTAAATTTTTCATAACAATATTATTTTTGTACACTTCAAGCTGAGTGTTCTTTGACGGATCTAAATTCAGTCTGCTAGACCCCAGATCAATAAAGAAGTCTTCTGTTTCTTTAGCTATGCAGATTTATAGAAATGTACAAAGTTTGGTAGAAAGTAGAAAAATAAAGTAGCTAATAACCTGAAGAAAGTATTTGTATGTTCCTTAAGGTACGTTCAAACCGAACACGGATTCTGCGATAGGAGCAGCCGAGTTACATGTTATTCCTATGTAGAGGCGCGTTCAGGAGCGGAGCTGTGCGACGAGTTGAAAAATCAGAACTTTTTCCTAAATTCGAGTCGCGTCAACCAATCAGGGACTGGATGTGGCTGTGATGTAGGGCGAAAGACCGCAGCGGAGAAGAAGCGGTTGTCAGTGAAGATGGAGGACAAGATCATAGTGTCGGTGTGCGGCAAGCCAGAGTTGTATGACTCAACTAATTATTTTTACCGAGACAAGTACAGAAAGGACCTGGCCTGGAGAAGAGTCAGTGAGGAGACTGGAGTAGCAGGTAAAACTTTAAAATAACGCCATTGCACTGTTGTCTTCTTATATTTAGGAGATTTGGACATTAAAAATAGGCTGTTTTTTTATTGAGCTGAGATTTATTTACTTACCGAAGACAGATGGACAGGCGTTCAGCAGCGGGTATACAGCGCCGGTAGTTGGTGTCCCGGAGGCTGATTCGTCTCCCAACGTGGGACAGCAGATCTTCGAACTGGGTCCTGGATAGACGGAAGTACCGCTGAAATCGAACATCATCCAGACGCAGCTCCTGGAGTAAGTGGTGGTACTCTCGAAACTGTTCCCGTCCCTGAAGAATCTCGTGAACCCAGGGACGTTGACGTCGGCGGCGTTTTTCGGCTCTCCACAGGTATAACACCGTAATTAGGTCTGTGAAATCCATGTCCGCCATGTTCAGTTGAAACCAGCAAGCAGCAGATGGAAGCTCCTCCTTTTTGATGATGCGGCGAAGCGTTGCCGCTTGTTGACATTTGGCAACGCGGAGCTCACACGGAATGTCAACGAGCAAAAGCACACAAATGACGTGAAACATTCGCAGAATCTGCGTTCGGTGTGAACGCACCATTAGCTGTCAAGCGTGAACATGAGTCTTCCTCTGGTTGCTCTAGACAGACTCCAGCCTAAATGACTTTGTGCTCTAAAGGAAAATATCAAAGCACCAGTGATAACATACAAAAAGCTGGTCAGCATTTCTAAAATGGGTTTCAGTGCTTTAACAGCAGTAGAACTTTTCCTATTAATTATTGAGAAGACTATAAATCGTTTTCTACGTGCTTTTCTAATACAATGTAAATAAAAACTGATTTTTACTCCTTATACCTTAGGAACTGCGCCGCAGAGCTTGGACGGGGTACAACGAAGAGCGGGTCCATCGACGGTGACGTTCGGAGTAGTCACGGAGAATGCGGAACCGTTCTCATTAATTATCATAACAATGGAGTTACTCCATAGGTCGGAGCAAGCACGGAGGATGTGGAATCTGGGGTTGAAGCTCTTTTGAATGAGATGGATCATAAGAGAGATGTAAAATAATAAAATTTAATAAACTGCCCTGATGTAAAAATGAAAATGTACTTTTTTTTATACACATAAAACATGGTATCAATTTCTTTGTATAAAAAGGAGCTCAGGAATTCAGACTCAGACGTTCAGCTTTCTCGGTCCCTTTCCTGTGGACTGCGTCACTGCAGGTGATTTGGAGCTAGTTTGTCATCACAGTCACGCCCTGATTGGACGAAACAAACACATACAGTTACAATAGCCTCTGGTACAGTCCCCGGAACGTCAGCATTCAGACCAATGCCTCAGCTGCATTCATCGGGGGTCTGGCCAACGCCTCGGTTCCAGTCATCAGGGGTTCGGCCGTTGCCTCGGCTCGAGACGTCGGGGTTCTGGCCTACGCCTGGGCTCCAGTCAACGGGGGTCCGGCCCACGGCTGGGCTCCAGTCAACGGGGGTCCAGCCCACGCCTCGGCTTCAGTCATCGGGGGTCTGGCCGATACCTCAGTTCTAGTCATCGGGGGTCCTGCCGACCACTCTGAGGGTCTCAGCGACGCCTCAGGTCCTGTTCCTGCCGCTGAGGGTCTGTTTTACTGCCGCCCACCCATTCCCCTCAGATCTCCAGAGCAGTGTTGCAGCACCGCTGATGGGTCTGCTGCTGCCTCTTCTGCATGTCAAAGAAGCCGCCGTAACCATGCCTCTTTGGCTCCAGTTAGCGGGGATCCAGCCGATGCCTCGGCTCCAGTCATCGGGGGTCCAGCCGACGCCTTGGCTCCAGTCATCGGGGATCTGGCTGACGCCTCGGCTGCAGTCAACAGGGATCCGGCTGATGCCTCGGCTCCAGTTGTCGGGGATCCGGCCAACGGCTCCGACGCCTTGGCTCCAGTCAACGGGGGTCCGACCGATGCCTCGGTTACATTCATCGGGGGTCAGGCCAACGCCTCGATTCCAGTCATCGGAGGTCCGGCTGACGCCTCAGCTCCAGTTGTCAGGGGTCCGGCCGACGCCTCGGCTCCAGTCAACAGGGGTCTCAGGGGGTCTGACCGATGCCATGCTCCAGTCATCGGAGGTCAGGCCGATGCCTTGGCTGCATTCATCGGGGGACTTGCTAACGCCTCGGCTTGAGACGTTGAGGGTCTGGCGGGCGCGTTGGCTCCAGTCAACGGAGGTCAGGCCGATGCCTCGGCTGCATTCATTGTTGGTCCGGCTAACGCCTCAACTCCAGTCATCGGGGGTCCGGCCGACGCCTCGGCTCCAGTTGTCGGGGATCCGGCCGACGCCTCGGCTCGAAACGTCGAGGGTCTGGCGGTCGCGTTGGCTCCAGTCAACAGAGGTCAGGCCGATGCCTCGGCTGCACTCATCGGGGGTCCGGCTAACGCCTCAGCTCCAGTCATCGGTGGTCCGGCCGATGCCTCGGCTCCAGTTGTCGAGGATCCAGCCGATGCTTCGGCTCCAGTTGTCGAGGATCCAGCCGATGCCTCGGCTCGAGACGTCGAGGTTCTGGCCGACGCCTGGGATCCAGTCAACGGGGGTCCGACCCACGCATTGGCTTCAGTCATTGGGGGTCTGGCCGACGCCTCAGCTCCAGTCATCGGGGGTTCGGCCGACGCCTTGGATCCAGTCAACGGGGGTCCTGTCGACCCCTCTGAGGGTCTCAGTGATGCCTCAGGTCCTGCTCCTGCCTTCGTCCCCCTCAGATCTCCAGAGCAGTGTTACACCATCCGGGCCATGTCTCCAGAGCTGTGCTGCATGTCAAAGAAGCTGCCGTAAGCATGCCTCTTTGGCTCCAGTTAGCGTGGGTCCGGCTAACGCCTCAACTGCAGTCATCGGGGGTCCAGCCGACGCCTCGGCTCCAGTTGTCGGGGATCCGGCCGACGCCTCGGCTCGAAACGTCGAGGGTCTGGCGGTCGCGTTGGCTCCAGTCAACAGAGGTCAGGCCGATGCCTCGGCTGCACTCATCGGGGGTCCGGCTAACGCCTCAGCTCCAGTCATCGGTGGTCCGGCCGATGCCTCGGCTCCAGTTGTCGAGGATCCAGCTGACGCCTTGGCTCGAGACGTCGAGGTTCTGGCTGACGCCTGGGATCCAGTCAACGGGGGTCCGGCCCACGCATTGGCTTCAGTCATTGGGGGTCTGGCCGACGCCTCAGCTCCAGTCATCAGGGGTTCGGCCGACGCCTTGGATCCAGTCAACGGGGGTCCTGTCGACCCCTCTGAGGGTCTCAGTGATGCCTCAGGTCCTGCTCCTGCCTTCATCCCCCTCAGATCTCCAGAGCAGTGTTACACCATCTGGGCCATGTCTCCAGAGCTGTGCTGCATGTCAAAGAAGCTGCCGTAAGCATGCCTCTTTGGCTCCAGTTAGCGGGGGTCCAGCTGACGCCTCGGCTCCAGTCATCGGGGATCTGGCCGACGCCTCGGCTGCAGTCAACGGGGGTCGAGCCGACGACTTGGCTCCAGGCATTGGGGGTCTGTCTGACGCTTCGGCTGCATTCATCATAATTTATTGTGTCATTTGTTTATGTAAATGGATTTGACATTACAGGTGATAATAAAGTAAACCTGAATAAATGGACAATTTTATGTAACCTTACTGTATCGCTGGAGTGCGTGATTGAGAATAAATAGGCTTTTCAATATTCATTTTTGATGAAGAAATGCGCTGTAATGTGCTAACAGCTGGTAAAGGCTAGACCGTCCCAATTCACAGCTGCTCACTTCCGGCCTCCGTTGTTTTAGCGGTCAACGAAGGATCTAGCCCCTGAATTGGGACACACCCGCTATCTAGAATATCTATCTCTGATAATCTTTAGAGACTATCAGAGATAGATATTCTTTCTAAAGACTTTCTATCTCTGATATTCTTTAGAAAAAATATCAGAGATAGAAACTCCTCCTACTGTTGGAGGAGGAGTTTCTATCTCATATCAGAGATAGAAACTCCTCCTACTGTTGGAGGAGGAGTTTCTATCTCTGATATTCTTTAGAAAGAATATCAGGTGTATAAAAGCAGGTGTCGGAACAATGTTTCCAGATCAGCTCTCTCTCTGCAGGAGTTCTTTCTGTTCGAAGGCAAATAAAGATAGTTTGACTGCAAATATTTGTGGCTGCTTTGCTTTGTCAGCCGAGGATCGTCAGCCTGTTAAGGATGGAAACAGAGAAACCATCTGTGTGTCTGAACCGCACCACATTGAGCTGAGCGTCCTGGACTTTGGTTTTGCCTTCTATCTCCATTTCAGTTACCAGTGTGCTGACTGACTCGTCATTGCCTTCAATATTTCCCGCTTTATGCGGAGCACCAGCAGGAGTTTGTTGCGTTCTTTCACCTGAAGTTACAGTTCAACATGAACCCGGCTCCCAGGAGCAGAGTGAACACCACCATCAGAGACGAGGACGCAAAGTTGTGCCACTATGACAGATTTTAGGATCTGACAGCAACACTTCCTCACAATTCTGCTGAAATCATGGATACCCAGTGGAAATGGATCATTATAGAAAGATCTGATAACGAAACAATAATTCTACATTGTTTAATACACTGATAAAAAAAATGAGCACCCGTTAGTTATTTACTCGCATAAAACGCTCCATGCGGCTCCTAAGGAGCTCAGGAAGGTTCAGAAGTGCGGCGCTGAGTTTGGAGCAGCAAAGCTCCGCACTGTCGTGGCGCAGTCAGGATAGTAGCGAAAGCGCTGCGCTACATGAGGCCCATCTGAGTAGGCAAATACTGAACTATCAGGACACCTTTCAGTTTGCATAAAAGGGGGGGGGGGGGGTGGTCTTTCCCATTGAAGATGCCATCATAGACCTGCTTCAACAAATCCACTGTCGTCTAGACATTTCTCCAGTGCATTTTACACAATTCAACCTGATTTGCTTGGTCAGAAACTCCAGAAGACTCAGGTGGAGGCCTCAATGATGTCTTGGTTCAAAGACTTTTGCAAATTTTAAAATATGGTTAATAAATAGGATCTTGAAAAAAAAACTTTGATCCTAAAATGTCCAGGAATTCAGATTTTTGTGTACCATTCAAAAACTCCACTAATAAATTATATTGAAATCCTTGTATTATTTCATTTAATTTTTATTCAACCAGGTAAAGTCCTGTTGAGATTTAGAACATGTTCGTTGTATAAACATTGACAGTGCATATTATTAGTCAATCAGGGAATTTGAATTGATGGGAATAAAGTGAGCCACAATTCCTCGACAGTGATGTAAAAGGTTCACTGCATGTTGTCCGAATCAACCAATAGCAGTTGTTGCTGTCAGGGGTAGCATAAGCTGTTATGAGGTTTAGGGTCTGAATAATTGTTTTCCATGACAAATGTGATCAGCATTTGAAACCTTGTAATGACTCCAGTTATCAGTATCCTGAATTACAATTTATTTGATTTATGTCTAAAATTTCATCATTTCCTTTGTGTGTATTTATTTCATAAACTGTTAGAATTTACTATTTTTATTGAGTGAATGGAATTTAACAATTTAATAACTGTTTGGATTTTAACTAAGTTTGGATTTTAACTAAGTTTCTTAACATCTTAAATAAGCCTATTCTATTCCCAGAAGACTATATGAAAACTGACAGAAAATGCAAGCAGATTATTTTACCAGTTTTATGGTTTATATTTTAACTGTTCATTTAAAAGTGAGGATTCACAACTAAGGTGGGAAGCCATTTATTTGTAAAAAAATTAAATGGAGAGTCTGGAGTAAGGCAGGTAACCGCAAGAAACACTGCTCTCGAGACGCAGGGCATAAATACGACAACAGCGCCACCATGTGTTTGTGCTGTGAAATTATGTTTGAACTGTCCATCAGCCTATTTTTTAATTTTGGGTCAGAAGCTGGGTCAGCCTTCTACATTAGACGTAATAAGGTGCTTCACAACTTCAGTTCAGCCAATTAAATCATACCAACAAGGATTTAAAGCTGCAAAACTATTTCACTACATGAAGGACTGCTTGAAATTGTGGAAAATGTATTTTTATGAAACCCGGGCTTCTGTTATACCTCACCAGAGCCGCAGGCTGACCACACAGCAATGATGCAGTAAATCACGGAAAAGGAGGCCCAACCAAGTAGCCTACTGAGTGCTGTCCAGAAGCCTAACATTACTGTTTTTTGTAATGTTCTAATTTTCTGACACTGAATTTTTTTTTATCTGTAAGCCATAATTATCAAAATTAGAAGAACAAAAAACGGCTTAAATATTTTACTCTATGTGTAATAAATCTATATATGATTTTCACCTTAGAATAGAATAGAACAAAATAAAACTTTTAGTGTCTCTGTCACAATTACAGCGACATGAGTGAAAAAAGATACCGAACCTTTTCAAGAGATTCTTATTTTGTTGTTGTTCCTGAATGGCAATAGGAGGCACAAACACTGCCGGTGTCTTAAGGGCCACCGTAGTGTCCTTCTATCAGTGGAACAACTCTAAAGCAGAATTTCCTGAGTGAACAAAATTTCTCCAAACGTTTAAGGAAGTTCAACAGAAATGATCTTTGAAAATTGTTGAAGCTGAAGAACTGCTACACAACTTCAGTTCAGCCAATGAAATTATATCAATAAGGACGTAAAGCTGTAAAACTATTTAACAGTCAGTTAGTTGAACGCCTGATGCTGCGGTGTGTGTGCGTGGCAGCGGAGCCAGCGAGGAGGAGTCAGCGCGCCTCTGATGCGCACGCTCCAACTGTCAGATCCGCACAGATGAGTGCGTGCTTTCACCTCTGAATGCTTTTCCAAAATTTGAGAGGGGGGACTGTTTGCGTCTTCGATTTCAGCTTCGGCATTACAAGTCTAGTTGGATCAGTTTGTTCGTAGATCTCCTGAATGCTGCTTTTCGGACAAAATCTGCTGCTGCCGCTGAGTTCCTGACAGGTGTTCAAGGCGCGCCGCCGGAGAGGGAACATGTCCAATGGGAAAGACCCAAATGCTGCAGAAAAGTGAGTACAGACTTCACTGGAAAAGAAAACCGAACGTTTGTAGATGACAAAATTAGATTTGTTCCAAGAAAGCTTACAACGCTCATGAGATCGCCGACAAATTTCTTGTTTAACAAACTTTGGGAAAACCCCCACGAAAACATCTTCGCTGACATCTAAGCCAGGAAACAACAGGAAGCCTTTCCAGTCCTCATGTTCCCGCATACCGATTCATTTCACTTTGATGGAAAAGAGTGAGCGTGCAGAGCTGCTGTGTACCAGGAAGGAGGAACGACCTGTGTGCTTTTAGTTAGACAGTCTTACAAAAAGGCGAGCAAGCCAAGCCTGTGGGAATGGGGAAAAGTTTGATAGAATTAGCCTCTTCCTATATGTTTTAAGCCATGACTGCTAAATTACAGAAATTGATTTAAATTAAAAATCTATATTTATTTAGGATTTAAATAACCTGACAAATGTATTAATTATACATAGCGACTCGCCATAGTTTAATCCGTATGTTAAACAGACATAACAAACTGTTAAAATGCAATCATTGAAATTAGTGTATTGAGTTGCATACTTTTAATTTGGATAGATTAAATCCCTTAAATCTGTATTTTTGAGCTGAAATAAAATACACTTAAATTAATTAGGTTTCATACAAACAAACATTTGAAATGTACTTACTCATCTAAATTAGTTCAGTTCAAATTGTTAAGGCCATTTTACTTCCTTGGCTTCTGCTCCCATGTTAAAAAAAAATAAATATATTGGTTTGTAATTAGATCATAAAATATTTGTGAAATTGTAATAAACCTTTTTAATCTATCCTAAGGAGGTGGCCTGTGAAACATCTCCCTGACAACCATTGGCCACCTCTGCCTCAGGGGTAAGAAGCTAAGCTATAGTCAGTTTGAATGTAGCATTAGGGCTGTTGCTAAATTATATTAAGCTGGATACAAACCTAAACTCTTTCTTTCTTAACAACAAGTCTATTGTCAGTCCTTAGCTTTTACTGAGTCGATCTATTGAATCATAATGCAGCACGCTGTTCCCTTCCAGACACCTCCCTTATGAGAACAGCTAAAGTTTTACTGTTGGAATGTTTTGGTAAAGGTTGTTACAAAACAAACTGTTGTTAGAATCATCCATATTTGAGCATTATATTTGTAAAGTTACATGTTTGAGTAAAATTACCTTTTGGGTTCAAAGTGAAACCATCTGCCACAGGACGTTCCGTACCAACAATGCCTCAGTTTGAACCCACCACGAGGATATTTCGTGCCAGCCTTGACAACCAATGATTTCAAGTAATTTTCTCTACTACAGTAAGGGAATGTGCTTGCATGACTTCAAAAAAATAATGAATACCAGCAGGAGGTCACTTAGTGTAAGGTTTGATTATTGTCCTGATCTGTCATACTGTATAATTTAATTTTATGTTACCTTTGAACATTTTTATGACTATTTATCTTGTTTACTTATGTAAATACCTAACTATAAAGAAAAAGAAACATATAATCAATGTTTAAACCACATGGGTATGCAATTGAAGCAGAAAGGGAGAAAATGGACACCTCTGGGTATAAAATTTGGGGTTCAAACTGTCAAAGAGTCAAGATTATGACCCCCGATAAGACTAAAATTACTCAAAATGATTTGCTGCTGGTATATTTATTCATTGGAGTAATATAACAAAATTTCCCTGCAGTAGACTGTGAGTAGGTTATAAAAAAACATAATTTAAACTGTTAGTTGTCATAGTGCGTATGAAATTGGGTAAGAATTGACTCATGGGCAGCACCAAAAACCCTGTTTCAGGTGGCTCCATTTTGTGGTAGGCCAGGGGGGCCAACTGCATGACTTTTCACATGTCTATGAGTCTATGATGCATTGTCTTACTATTTATGCTCTGTGGATGTATTGTTTTCGTCTTGTTCACATATAAAACTTTAAGGTGTAAAACATGTTATTTAAAAGCAAACAACACCTCAGCAATGTGTCAAAGACATATAAAATGTACGTCGGCCTTCCATACGTTCTTACCTGGCAAGGCAGCAAAATGGTCGGCATTTGTCAAGGCAGTCTGTTAAAGGAAAGTGAAAACTTTGAGGCAATTGTTCATACACATGGTTTAAACTCTGAATGCTAAATAAATATGTGATCCTCCATGTTTTCTATGAGTGTATATAGTGCTACATTACAGCATCACAGCAACCCATCCCCCCTCACTCTTCAGTATATCTCTTGTGTTCAACTTTGCACCCTTTTGTAATGCAGCTCCTCCGAGATGACCCTGAAAGCGTGTCTGGATGAGTGCATGGAGGCCTTGGATCTCTTCCTTAACAACCACTTCAATGAGAGCCTGGAGAGGCTGCGGCCAAGGTAACAGTAATCCCCAGTAAGGCTCCCGGAGGGAGGGGGCTTCAGCTTGCTCCCACCATAAAAAGTTGTATGTAAAGCCCATGGTGTGTGATGTTTCAACACATTATTAGTGGTGTGTTTACAGCATGATGTCAGCAGTATTCAGCTTCTGCTGTGATCTTCAGACTTGTGGTATGAGCTGTGACACACAGGGCAGGCAGGCTTAAGGTCTCCAGGATATCAAGTGTTTGTTAAAGCTGACGCCCAAGGTCTGACTGATTCAACAGTCTGCAGAACGTCAGCTGTGCAACGCAAACACATTGCATGAGACAGAGCGAACAGGAATGGAAGAGGAGATAGAAAGAGTGAACGAGAGAAAGATATTTGCTCTTATCTTCGCTCTGCAGGAAAATGTGCCAGTCATACAGTAGCTAAACTGTGTTTGCTTGCAGTAGGAGGTGGAGGATGTTGATCCTGCAATCCTGTGTTGCCTGTTTAGAGTCCATGAGAGTATGTACCATGCTCTTATCTATGCCACGGTACTGGAGATGCAGGCCATGATGACTTTTCAGCATGACGACATCACCAACGCAGGGAACACCATGAAGAGTGCCCAGAAGGTCTGTCAGAGGTCAGGTCATTCACCTTTCTTCTCTCATGAAATTTGTGCATCCTTTCTGTGATGCCCACCTCTAGGATGGAGGTGCAATTACATTTATTGCTTTGCTGTAACTAGAATACTACTTTGACTGTATTTGCATGTAAGGAGTCACAATTGCCTTGTTAAGATAGCAGAGATTGTTGCATGATCAGTCTGTTATGAAAAGTTAGAAGTCACCAACACAAAAGGAAGACAAAGAAACAGAGGAACAGGTAAATGTTGCACCTAGTCACAGTACTGTATTATGACTTAAAGGGAACATATCATTAGTAATTTGTCCAGTGAGGAGGAGGAAGTCAGAAGAAATGTTGTCTCAGAGCCCAGCGACCTCTCAGAGCAGCACCCGACCCGGGGATTCAAAAGCTCTCTGTGGTTTGAGGGAAACGCCTGCCTGTAATTACACTTTTTCTTACCTGAGTAACTTTATACTATAGAAAGCAAAACCATAGTTTCATTTAATTATGACATTTAAATAGATATATATACATGTTCCTGAGATCCCAGTCCAAACAGGATTTTTACTATCATTGTTTTTGTTTCGTTTGTCTGGGTAAAGAAATGCTTGGTTCCTGGCTCAGACGTGTTCATTTTTCCTGCATTTTTTACAGTTGAAAATGTTAAATTTCCGTTCTGTTCTGAAAGAACAGTATTAGAAAGATTGCATTTAATGCCTCATGTAAAACATTATTAAAAAGTTAGACTTTACCAGATGCCAGTAAGATGCATTTGTTCAGTTAATTATAAAAGTGTAAGTGTATGGCAATTATTGAGCTTGATTTAGGAATTACAACTGTAAGTCACCCTAAATGCTGAATGTTTCCCATAAATGGGAGTAAGTTTGAGATACCTCACCTGATTGCATCTTTGATTTCAGCTTTCTTTACACTGTGGCATAAAGCGCTAAAATTACCGTCACAGTGTTACATGTGTTGGCAGATCTCTGCTTGTTGTCTAGAAGTGAAGAAATGAAACGCATTTTGTTGAACAAGGTACTGTCACTTCTTTAAAGAATGAATGCCACTTTTGATGTCCCCGTATTGTGCATAGTGTGTATGCACTGATATGAAGAGTGTAGAATTCAGTGTTCTGCTGCTGGGATGAGGTATTTTACTTTTGCCCTCGAGTGTCTAATCATTTGTGGCTGGGAAAATACAGCAAGTTGGTCGGGCTGCTGTTTGCTAAAATCTTACCAAGGATTTGGCATGCTAAAGTAAGTAAATCTTCGAAAACAAAAGGCTGGATCTCAGTGATTAGTGTGCACCTATTGTGCAAAGTTCATGAATACTCCAGTCTGACTTGCAAGTTTGCTGTCTTAAAGCTGTGCAGCACAGAGTGCCACAATTTTTGGTAAGCAAGTCTTCATCAGTGCAGACAGAGCATCTGCATAGCATAGCATGATATGAAATAAAGGTATTATGGAGTCAATGCTGCAGCATTGTTACACCACTGTAACAATTGAGTTGCAGTGGTGCATTTGTGTAGTGTATTTGGTCTGATAACAACATATGAGATTTTAGTTTTTATTTGAATTTCCTTTGAATTTGATGTTTTTATTATAATCATTTCTAAATATCCTCAATGAAATGAAATTCTTGTAATTTGAACATTTAAAACAATTTAAATGTTGCAGGTTTCGACGGAAATCCCAGGGTTTGGCGAACAAGTCAGTCGGGGAGTCGCTTTCTGAAGGTAAAAAGGAAAAAAAATGTCCGCACATAAATGCATGTTCTGCCTTTTAAAAGTTGTTACATGGTTAACATATGCCAAGTCATTAAAGGAGAAAATGATGTGTGAGACCCTGTGAATAGAACCACAAAGTATGACTGAGTTTGGTCAGAGTGCAGCTGCCGTATTTCATAGTTTACTGGATGTTTGTGTTGGTGTGTTTTTGCAGTGCAGCTCCATGCAGAGGTGTGTTATGCAGAGTGCCAACTCCAAAGAGCTGCTCTCACTTTCCTCCAGGTAAACTAATGCTGCTTCACTTATTTAAATAGACAGATAACTCTATGCCTCCATGTAAACACAGCAGCAAAACAGCTAACATCTCCCCCACAATACAGTGAAAAGCACTTCCCATTTTTCTGGAGTGTGGTACTTAAACTCCGGTTAACCTAATCTAATCTATGTCCTTTAGTATCTATGTGTGCATTTGTTTGTTTTATAAAATTTCACCCTTTTTGTTTTGTTGCTGCAGGATGAGAGCATGGTGAGTTTTATCAAAGGTGGGATCAAAGTACGAAACAGTTACATGATTTACAAGTAAGTTCTTATTAAAACATGAAGCCTACACTGAGTGATTGTTTTTACTTTATGTGTTTTCTAAAGCTAAGACCTAGTCTAGTTGTAAAACAATCATTTTCACTCTTAAACTACATCAGTTTTAATTTTTGAATTCATTTTTCTTAGTTTGTAAGAACAAAATAAAATGTACAGCCTCTTCTATAGGCAACTCATCATTCAACTGCAGTTCAAAGCGACGTTCACATTTCTGTAGGTTTTGACAGACAAGAAACATATACATTTATGAGGACAGAACTACTAAATAGCTACACAGCTACAGTGCATTGCATGAGTATTCATACTCCTTGAACTTTTCCAGATTTGATCACTTTACAAGCATTTTCTGTGATAGATCAACACATAAGACTATGATTGTGAAGTGAAACAAATAATACATAAATGTACATTTGAAAAAACATATTTACATGTAAAAATGGCCCAGTCAAAGTCCATACTTAAATCCAATTGAGAGTCTGGGGCAAGACTTGACAACTGATGTTCACAGACGCTCTCCAATCTAAACTGAGCCAGTGATTTGCAAAGAAATGTGGGTTAAGCTTCAAAGTTGGTAGAAACAGACCTGAGGACTTGCAGCTATAATTGCAGGACAATGCGGTTCTACAAAGTATTGGCTCTGGGGGGCTGGATAGAAATGCATGCCACAAGATTTAGATGTATATCAGTAAAATATTTTCCAAACAGTGTGCCATTTCATTTGTGTTGTTTATCACATAAACCCCTCTCAGAAAATACATTGAGGTGTGTGGTTGTAGCTTGGGAAAATGAGAGTTAAAAGGGCGTAATTAGGGCAATGGACTACTTTTTGCACATTTGGCTAATTTTGTGCTAGGATAAGTTGGTTTATATTACAGTAGCACTTTTTAAATACATCTGATTCTGTCTAGTAGAGGATCTCAGAAAGACAAGAAGAACTGAGAATTAAACAGTAATACAAAAAAACTCAACAATTTGGTTCATCTTGCTTTTAGGTCTATTAGCCTGGGCTTTTTAATGTATTTATTGTGATCTTCATGCCGATTTTTGTTCATAAACATGCAATTACTTTGAACATATGTTTGTTGTTAAACAGTTGCTTCGCCTCTCTTTCATGATCCAGAGACCTGCATAACTTCATAAAATCTCACAACTGTGTCAGAGGACCCAGCCATATTCACTTAGAGGGAGGGATATCTTTCGGAGTGGGGGCATTTAACCTGGTATGTCACAAAATATACACAGATAACTAAAAAGTAAGAATATTTTCTCTTTAAGTTGTACATTTTAAATAATGCAGCATTATTGCAAACAATTTTGGTCTTTAAATTTTACTTTGTCTTTAAATTTGGTATATTTGTGAGATATTTCTCTATGGCAAATAAGATCACCTTTACCATCTTTATCTGCCAGCTGATGCTAGCTCATCACATTCACTCTGATTATTTGGAGGTTTTGACAGTTTGTTCATTTATGACATTCATTTGTGTGTTGACGTGATGCCGGCGCGGAAAGACATAGCAAGGGTCTTAGAGAGGACAATCTTGCTTCCCATCAATCTGGGAAGAGTTATAAATCCACTTCCTTGTTTGTGAAGATTTTCAAATGAAACCTTTTGTTTTAAATAAACATGGTAGCAACGCTTAGGCTTGCAAACCTTCTCAACAAGCCACTGAGTTTGATTATGGAACAATGTTCAAAAGTGCAGCGAAATAATGTGGGCAATGTTTTATATCATATGCTCTAACCAACCATGGAGTTGTTACTCTGCTGATTCTGTAATGTTTGTAAGCACACATCAACGTGTTGCTAGGTTAATTGTATTTGGCTGCAGCAGTTATCCACAGAAATACATGCTCTCATCCTGCCGATGATTTTGTTCTTACAAATTCGAAGAAACCATCAGTGAGAAGTAGAAATACTATCTGTTTGACATGAGGCTTGTTGGATTGTTGGAACATAAATCATGCCACAAGACAATCCAACTTTAAATCCCCATTGCCTTAAAAGATCTCTAGAAGGTTATTCATGCTTTTATCTCCTCTTGCCTGGACAATTGTAACTCTTTATACGTCGGGTTAGATCAGTCATCCCTGCATTGTTTACAAATAGTTCAGAACGATACACCTCGTCTTTAACCGGTACGAAGAAGCATGAACACATAACTTCTGTTTTACAATCTCTTTATTGGCTTCCTGTTAGTCATTGCAATGATTTAAACATTTTGTTGCTCACTTTTAAAGTTTGGAATGGTCTAGTCCCACTCTATCCATGATCTCCGCAACATCCACACACCTATGAGAGTACTCTGGTCAACCAGCCAGTTTCTCCTCGATATTCCGAGACAAAGTTAAAACATAAAGTTGATCTAGGATTGGCTCTGGCCGACCCATTACTGCGGAATACCTTACCTCTACATGCCCACACTCCCCAGAGGCACAGAATCATTTAAATGTGTTTTAAAAACTCGTCTCTTTCCTCTGGCCTTACACTGATTATGAGATGCTAAATACATTTTAGAAGACCTAACTCTTCTGTTTTTTATTTATTTTTATCACAGTTTGCTATATTTAATTGTTAGTGTAATTGTGAAGAACTTTGGTTATTTGAACATTGTCATTTGACATAAATCTCAAGCAGAATGTGAAAAAATGTATAAAATATAGTAGCTGTCTTTATAGAATTCATTTTCTATCTAGGCAATTTGAGTTTGAAGTTAATCTAACAGATTAATCTTAAAGCCTCTGAGGTGCCAAAGGATGTAATTGCAAGCTTCTTTCAGGAGGCACTCAAATAATTTAGAAGCTTCTTCAACGTCTCTTTCTGAAAGACCGAGACTCCAAGGGGGGTTGAAGTCAACCCACTGATTTTACACCTCAGTGTAACCAAGGGAGATAAACACAGCACTGTAATGTTCAACTAATATGTGGGTTAGCCTACTTCAGGGCTCAAGAGAGTGATGTAACCAGTGTTGTGCCAGTTCACCCTTTACAAGAACTAGTTCTAAATTTGGTTCAGCCTGTTGAATTTATGTTTATAGTTCACCACTTAAACATTCTGAACTAAATTCACAGGTTCAGTATGAACTTTTTTCTCGTTCATTTATAATATTTTGTATGAAATAGTTATAATGTCATTCATAATTTAACATATGGATTATGCCATTGCCTAGTATCCATTTAATCTCTTCTGTTGTCTTTGCTCACACAATCGTTATTTTATAATGGCTGAATTCCCCCCAGAAAAGCCCAGATTCCAGCCTGATTTAACCACTTACGATAACTTTGAATGAATAAATTCCTGCACACATGGATGAATTAAATTTGTATCTTCACAATTATGTAAGAGATTGGTATGGTCATGGCAATTGTTTTTTAAACTGATTCTGAAAGTTTCAGTGGCTCGGTGTAACATGTCAGTAGTTTTTATTGATTTTTGAGGTTGTATTTATCTCATTTTAGGACTTGATGATGACCAGATACTCTAAAATGTGCAATGTTAAAACTGGTTACTGTTATACTTATTTTTACAATGACTTATAGATATTTTTGCATCTCCTAATGTCTATACATTTTGTCAAATCATGTGCTTGTACCTTAGAGCTAATCAAATCTTCTATACTTTCAGACGCTGTCTCTATTTCCTCCTCGGATACTTAAAATGTTGGAGTTTGCAGGCTTTTCTGGTGATAAGGTGTGATGTTTGTATTATCTTCCATCTTCCATTTACTCAGCAGCATCTTACAGCCTGGTAGATGTTTTCCACATGTGCTCTGTTGCAGGAATATGGTCTATCTCTTCTCTGTGACGGTGCGACAGGAATGAACCTGCGCTCCATGCTGTGCGCTCTGCTACTGCTGTGCTACCACACCTTTCTCACATTTGTCCTTGGTAGTGTTGCCACTGGATTCGTGTGAAGATTTAATTCATTATTCTTCCTGGTAAAAAAGTCAGTATGATTTCCTATTCCCTGTTTTTATCCTCACAGGAACGGGGGAGGGAGAGGTCTCTGAGTCTGAGAAACTGCTGAAACCTTTCCGGCTCCGATACCCGCGGGTAAGAATCGTTGCCTAAGAATAAGCTTTTTTTACTATCTCCTGCTATCTCCGGGTATTAGGTTATAAGGCTACCATCCATTTACCATCCAAGTTGAAACTAAGATTTTGAAATGACATTACACCCTTAACTGTGTTTCAGTTGGAAGTAGGAAAACCAGAGAGATTGGGTAATCGCTGTGCAAAGTGACTAGGCTAACTACTGTTATAATAGTAATACTTACTTACATACTTACTGCAGCAAAATATTTGCTAGTCAATGTTGTATGGACAATGTATTTTGTGTGTGGTTGACTTAATGAGATGCAAACCATCCGAAATGCCAATATACCAGTGAGTACAACAGCTACCTTTTTTACATGCGGCAACCATTTTGAATTTTGTTGATGGGTTGTTTAGGAAACCTTCAGAAGTCTGACAGCAGGGGATAAAAATGAATTATTCCAAAGTGGAACTTGAAAATTCAGACTTGAAACAAACCATTTCACCAACCACTACACCACCCCCAAACCCCCCCAAAATTTGTTTATTTAGTCTCATGTAGTTGACCGACTCATAAATGACACATCTATATTTGTTCACCATTTATAACTGCTGAGCAAAGTTCACAAAAAAAGTGGATGAGAAGAGGTGATTGAAGTATAGGACTGTGCGCTTCTTCTTGTTGATTTAATCAAATTATCTACAAAGGTGGGAACAAACTGTTCAATAACCTGATTGTTTTGAGTGGTGAGAGATTCAAATTTATCAGACCTCTTTGAACTGTTGAACAAAGCTTGGTGATTTTCCAGACTAGACATGGTGAATGTATGCATGAAGTTCAGTAATGATCAGGTTTGAAATTTTAAAAGGTACAACTGGGTTGACATCTTGGAGGTTATTGTGGATTTTCTCTAACCCACACATTCTGAAAAGTAAACATAAAGGCTCAATTATAGACATATAGCCCTACTACAATTCAAATAGGTCCCTCTTAGCAAATGGCAAGACAAATACATGCTTTTTATAGATATAAGTGAGGTTCTGGGGTAATTACAGTTCACTTCAATTCAGCTTCCACATATAGCGCCGATCAACAACAGATTCCTTCAATCATTTAAACAGATTAAAAGTCAGTTATATAAATTTTAATTCACAGTCAATCCAGTCAAATTCGGTTTATTATTCAAATAGGTAAAACATTTTTTTTTAAATAAAACTCAACCAATTCCATCAAGTCTATGACTTTGCAGCAATCACTTCTCTTGAACGAGCAAGTAGTGACAGTGGAGAGTCGACTACATGGAGTCTTTAACTATGCAGATTAACAGCAATCCCTTGTACATAGGATACAAGTAGTGACAGTGGAGAAGATTATCCCCCTTTAACAGAAGGAAACCTTCAGCAGAACCTGGCTCAGTGTGAACGGCCATGGGTTTGAAAAGACAGAATAGACATACAAAAACACAGAATACTAGTCTAGGAGTACTTTATATGTTGCAGAAAATAAAAAAATAAGGAGTTAATGGCAGCAGTAGCTCTTTATCTAAGAGAAAAACACAGCTAAAAATATGAGCTCTGACCTAGTTGTAAAATGTAAAGGATAAAAAGAGTAATAATAATAATTAATAATAATAATAATTAATTTTATTTGAAGGCACCTTTCTAGACACTCCAGTATACCGTACAAAGACAAACAATTAAAAACAATGCAATAGAAATAAAATTAAAACAATTAGAAAGAAATGGGTGTTAAATGAAATAAGCAATTCTGAAGAGGTGTATCTTAACCCTGGATTTGAAGGTTGAAAGTGATTCAGTGTTACGGAGGTCAGGGGGGAGTTCGTTCTAAAGATGGGGAGGAGAGCAGTTGAAGGCCCTACTCCCAGGCAGGATGGGCTGTAAGATGGGTGGAGGAGGAGGACCTAACGGAGCAGGAGTGTGTGGTGAGATGAAGAAGTACTAAGAGATAAGAAGGAGCCAAGTTATGGATAGACTTGAAAGTGAGAAGAAGGCTTTTGAACTGAATAAAGTAATAAACAGGGAGCCAGTGGAGCTGCTGCAGGACCAGGGTGATGTGTTGAATGTAGGATGTTCTGGTAATGGAGTTGTACCTTGTGAATATTTTTTTTTTATGGGGAGACCATATGGGAGGGAGTTGTAGTAATCAAGATATGAGATAACAAGACTATTGATAAGGATGGCAGCAATATGAGGGGATAGATATGGACAAAGATGGTTAATGTTTCTGAGGTGGAAGTGAGCAGTATGATGCTTTTGATATGTGACCTGAATGAGAGAGTGCTGTCTAAGATGACACCCAAGCTCTTTACCAGAGGAGACAGGGAGATGGAAGAGTTACTGGTGTTGATGGGAAGCATGTATACTTTGTTCAGTGTAAATTTAGTACCAATTAGAAGAACTTTTAGTTTTATTGCTGTTAAGTTTTAGAGAACCAATATTTGACTTTCTGGAGACAATCATACTGGGAGTAAGGTGGTAGGATATTAGATGGTTTGGATGAGTTGGGTGTTGTTAGCGTAATAATGTAAATGTATGTTGTATTTCGGAAGATGTAAATGAGATAAATGATAAATTAAAAGGGGCCTAGTACTGATCCTTGGGGCACATCTGAGGAAACAGAAGAATGTTGGGAAGAGTAAGGACCAAGTTGGATATACTAAGAGAGATTGGAAAGATGGGAGATAAACCAGTGAAGGGGTGTGTGGGAAATGCCAATTAAGGTAAGTCTGTCAATCAGGATGGACATGCAATAGTTCAGCCAATGCCCCGCTTCAGGAAGGTGTCACAGTTAAACAGAAATTCCAGACAAGATGTACCTTTTATGAAGAGAAAACATGAAAAATGAAGAAACAATTAATGGCACCAATTAATTACATTAGGGGTAATAGGAGTGGTATGAGAAAGTAGCAGAGTGAGGAAATGTGGTTATGTCCTCCAGCAGCCCAGGCCTATAGCAGCATAACTACAGAGATAGCTTATGATAACCACAGCCACTCTGACAAAGCTTTATTAAAAAGAAAAGTTTTAAGCCTTGTCTTAAAAGCAGACAGGAGAAGGAGAATTTTAAACCGTATTCCAGATTCAAGAGGGGCCTTAATGGAAAAAAGCTAAAATTAGAGGAATATGGTCTGTCTTTTGTATTCTCATCAGAACTCTCACTGCAGTGTTTTGGGATATGCTGAAAGTAAATTCTGTCTGGTTATTTGCTTATCAAAATTCGTGGAACTTATTTAAATAGCTCCGTTTCCTGGCATGGATCCAGCTTTAAAGCTTAGTCCAATGATTTTCATTAGGCTTCCTTAGTGCTTAAAATAGAAGAACCCTGGACTTTTTCTTTTGTTTCTTGAACACTTTCCAATTTTCAACCAAAAGGATTCTTCAGTGTTTGCTGATTTGAGGTCTGGCTAAGCAGAAGCTTAATTTTAGCTGCTTTATCAGTTCAACCACCAGTTTTGACGTGTGTTTTGGATCATTGACCCCTGTTCTAAGTTTCAATAATTTAGCAGTTGTAATGCACCAGCTCCGGAGGCCGACTCATAGCACAATGCTACCACCACCACCACCACCATGTTTGCCCAAACGCTCATTAAACCGGTTGTAGGATTGCATTAAGCAGGCTAATCTAATGCACTAGTACCAGAAGCACCAGAACAAAACCTTAGCGTGTTGCTGCTACCAGCAATGTTACAACAGTGTGCTTGATGTTGAAAGCCTCACTTTGACTCCTCCAAACATAGTTCTTGTTATTATGGCCAGATAGCTCATCCTTGTCTCATGCGACCATAATAGGTTTTTCCAGAAGAAATTTGGCTTGTCCCGGTTGACTGTACTGTAGGTGTTCCAGTACCTTCCAGTTTATGAGCTACTTGTACCTTGGTGGTTTCTGGGTTGTTCCTGAACATCCTCACCAATTTCCTTTCATATAAGACCGAAGCTTTGGGTCAGACAGTTAAGCTTGAACTTATCTAAGCGTTCCAACAGGAAAGTGATTCTGAACACATATTACCCTGACCTCAACCATATTGACATTACATAACATTTACTGACCATGCTTAAATGCTGGGTCTGGGGGAGGCAACCAACCAGGTCAAATGAGCCTCACCCATTCTGCCAAGCAGAGTGCTGAAATATCCTGACAAATGTAGGCCAGAATCTTGTCATTGCTACAGGAAGTATGTGGTTGAGGTGAGACTTGAACTTGCTAAGCGACACTGGCACATTTGTGCCCCCAGCTCTTGTTTTTTGATAAATTGAAGCTGCGCGTTGCACAATGATTCCACGCTGGTTCAAATAAATCATATAAATTCCCTGAATGAATATGATATTCATGTCGATGATGACTGTATGTAAACGTCTGAACAAAGAGTTCTCAAAGCAACGTTTTTCTATCTTCCTTACAACTTTGTTCTCTCTCTCTGTCCTGTCCCTCTGCATGACTCACATTCTTGTAAATTCACAGGCCTTGTATCCCACTCCACCTTTTCCCCACATGCCAGCCTATCCCACAGAGCAAACTAAATGCTGTGACACTGTGTGCTGAAGCTGAATGAAAATGTCTTGGTCAAACACAGCCATGAATGATTGTTACATGCTTGGAGATTGATGAGAATTTAACAGTTAAACAACTTGGTGACTGAAGTTGAATCAGTTGCATTTTTTCCTTTATTATGCAGGGTGCAATATTCCTTTTTTTCGCCGGCAGAACCGAGGAGATTAAAGGAAACATTGATGAGGTTTGTGTATTTTAGAAAATCAGCAAATGACCTGCAAGGGTTTAATGTTTTATTTCTTGAACACATGTTATGTAAATGCAACCCTTTCTCACAGATTTAAATGGTTATCACGGTAATATTGCTTCTCTGTTTGATCCAGTGAAATCCTACTAACCAGTGGCTAATGTTAATGTTTAATAAATATCTTACACTGCTGCATCCTCCTTCTTATTTGTCGCACCGTTTTACTGTGCTGCCAGGCGGTGGCGCTATTTGAAGATGGCTGCAAAGCCCAGCAGACATGGAAGCAGTTCCACCACATGTGTTACTGGGAGCTGATGTGGTGCTTCACCTTCAAGCGTGCGTGGAAGATGGCGTACTTCTACGCAGACCTGCTTAGCCAGGAGAGCCGCTGGTCCAAGGTGTACAACCCTGCACAGGAGAGGTTTACACTCCAAGGTTTTGTTTAACTTGTTGGGAAATAGATTAATGGTTCTTTTCTTCTATGCTTCTCCTTTAGGCTATGTATGTGTACATGAAAGCTGCTTACCTCAGCATGCTTCCAGAGGATGAGGCCCGGCCTTTTGGAGAGGATGAGGTGGAACTCTTTAGGTAAGTGTGCATTCTGGTTCCTTGGTGTTCATGTTCTATATTAAAAGGCTGGCCAGCATCCATATGGTAAGAGAACTCATAAACAGATCAAGTATACTGAAATGAGAAAGAATTTTATTTTTCAAAAAGAATCTGAAAATTTTGATTTGCATTTGTATATAGCTCCTCTGAGTCAATACAACCACCTTTCACTGTAATGACTATCTGCTGGGGAATGTTGCTACCAGCTTTGAACATATGGAGACTGAAGTTTGTGCCTATTTTGTCTTTGCAAAGTAGCCTAGGCTGAGATTGGATAAGGTCTGAACTTTGACTGGGCCATTCTAACACATGAATATGCATTGATCTAAACAATTCCATTGTAGCTCTGGGTGTATGTTTAAGGATGTGTTCCTGCCCGAAGGTGAAACTTTGCCTTAATCTCAAGTATTTTGCAGCCTCTAACATCTTTTCTGTTCCTTTCATGATTTATGCCACACTGTAAAGGTGACTTATTATGGCTTTCATTCAACAATGGTTTTCTTGTTGCCAGTACTCTATAAAGACCAGCTTGTGGAGTGCACAACTAATAGTGGTAGTGCCAACAAATTTTCCTACCCGAGGTGTGGATCTCTGCACCTCCTCCAGCGCTACCATGAGTATCTCAGCTGTTTAGCTGATTAATGCTCTCCTTGCCTGTTTGCCGGGTCTTGCTAGGTTCGTAGTTGTACCATATTCTTTCCACTTGCAGACGATGAATTGAACAGTGCATATACTTTATTACAACTTGGAATATTGTTTTGGAACCTAACTCCCCATTAAAGTTCTCCACAGCTTTTTCCCTCACATGTCTGCTGTGTTCTTTGGTCTTCATGGTGCTGTTTGTTCTCTAACAAACCTCTGGGGATTTCAAAGAACAGCTGGACTGATACTGAGATGAAATTACATGCACTCACAAATTGGGTGATTTGTTTTATGCATGAAATTTTATTTAGGGGGCTGCATACAGTTCATGTATCATGTATCATTTTCTTTCTACTTCACAATTATATGCTACTTTGATTTGTTTTGTTTTTTTACTACTGTTTTAAAGGTTTTTAACCAACCTTTACAATCCAAGGACCCATTTTTGCATAAGTTCATCGAAATAACATTTAGCCACATGGATCTTTAAAAACGAACATTTTTATAGACAATTTCTTAATCAACTGCTGTTAAAATGTTGTACCTATTATTAAACTTATTTCATATGATTTTTTTAAATCTATTTTGTGTTTTATCTACTTAATATTTTTTAATATAAATCAGTTGAGGACCCAGAACAATGTTATTAGTGCAGAATTTGGTACACACTGTTAAATGACAACAGAATAGATCATTAGTTTTTGATAGTTTTCTTTCTATTTTGATGTTTTTTTTAAAAAATAGAAAAACATCAAACTTTGACAAAAGAGAACTAACACATTTTTTCAATTATCATCAGTCTTACTAAGGACTACCTATCAGCTCACTTTTGTTTTGTTGTGTCAGGCTAGTTTCTGCCCAGTAGTTGCTGTTTTTCCCCTATATGCCAAAAATAAGTCATGTTCAGGCAGACTGGTCCTATTTTAAAGCAATGCTTTTGTTCCAAATTGGTTTTATCCTTCTCCCTTTTTTGTAGACAAGTACCAACTCTCAAGCAGAAGATAGCAGGAAAGTCTCCTCCAACAGAGAAGTTTGCGATTCGTAAAGCCAGACGCTACAAGGCTTCCAACCCAGTGAGGCTGCCAGTGCCAGTGCTGGTGAGTCATAAAGCATAAATAGATCACAGAAACAAGCGTGGGTTATTGTTTGGCTCACATCTCAACTGCACAATTACAGGAGATGATGTACATGTGGAACGGCTTCAGTATGATCAGCAAACGACCAGAGCTGACTGAAGGCATGATGCAGACATTGGTGAAGGCGGAGCGCACTCTGCTGGAATCTCCTGGTATTGCAGCTTGCCCCGGACCATAAATGACACAGACTTTTTCAGCTGTGGAACCGGTTGACGACATCTGCTCTTTATTTTGCAGAAAATGAATATATGATGGATGACCGCTGCTTGATCCACATGCTGAAGGGTTTGTGTTTCAAGAACCAAGGTATGCTGCAGGCTGCTGAGGAATGCTTCAACAAAGTGTTTTCAAGGTGGGCAAATTTTAGTTGCTTACATTGAGAATAGGACACATCTTTCTTTGAAATCTCTGAAGGTTCAACGATAAGAAAGCGCCTACTAAGAAATGTACACTGCTCGAAAAAATAAAGGGAACCCTCAAATAACACATCCTAGATCTAAATGAATGAAATATTCTCATTGAATAGTTTGTTCTGTACAAAGTTGAATGTGCTGACAACAAAATCACCAAAATCATTAATGGAAATCAACTGTTATTAAACCAATGAAGGCTGGATTTGGAGTCACACACAAAGTTAAAGTGGAAAAATCACACTTACAGGCTGATCCAACTTGATGTAATGTCCTTATAAACAAGTCAAAAGGGCTCCAGTATTGTGTTGCGGCCTCCATGTGCCTGTATGACCTCCCTATAACGCCTTGGCGTGCTCCTGATGAGACCAGAGGATGGTCTCCTGAGGGATCTCCTCCCAGACCTGGACTAAAGCATCCGCCAACTCCTGGACAGTCTGTGGTGCAACGTGACGTTGGTGGATGGAGTGAGACATGAATGTCCCAGATGTTGCTCCAATCGGATTCAGTCGTGGGGAACTGGGCGGGGCCAGTCCATAGCTTCAATGTCTTCATCTCCAGGAAACTTCTGACACACTCCGCGTCCAACATGAGCTCTAGCATTGTCCTGCATTAGGAGGAATCCCAGGGGCCAATGCACAGCATATGTCTCAAAGGGGTTGAGGATCTCATCTTCTGGTACCTAATGGCAGGTCAGGCTACCTCTGGCGAGCACATGGAGGTCATGTGGTCCTCCAAAAGAAAATGCCACCCACAACCATTACTGACATCACTGCCAAACCGGTCATGCTGAAGGATGTTGCAGGCAGCAGATCGCTCTCGCACGGTGTCTCCAGCACTCTGTCACATCTGTCACATGTTGCTCAGTGTGAACCTGCTTTCATCTGTGAAGAGCACAGGGTGCCAGTTGCAAATTTGCCAATCCTGGTGTTCTCTGGCAAATGCCAACGCGTCCTGCACGGTGTTGGGCTGTGAGCACCAACCCCCATTTGTGGACGTTCGGCCCTCATTACCATCCTCATGGAGTCGGTTTCTCTAACGTTTGTTTTGTGCAGACACATGCACATTTGTGGCCTGCTGGAGGTCATTTTGCAGGGCTCTGGCAGTGCTCCTCCTGTTCATCCTTGCACAAAGGTGGAGTGTAGGGTTCCTGCTGCTGGGTTGTTGTCCCTCCTACGGCCTCCTTCCACGTCCTCCTGGTGTACTGGCCTGTCTCCTGGTAGCGCTCCGGCTCTGAACACTCCACTGACAGACACAGCAAACTTCTTGCCACAGCTCCACAATGATGTGCCATCCTGGATGAGCTGCACTACTGCGCACTTGTGTGGGTTGTAGAGTCCGTCTCATGCATACCACACGTGTGTGAAAGCACCCCCAACATTCAAAAGTGACAAAACATCAGCCAGAAAGCATAGGTACTGAGGAGTGGTCTGTGGTCCCCCCTGCAGATCCACTCCCTTTATTGAGTGTGTCTTGCTAATCGCCAAAGATTTCCCTCTGTTGTCTATTCCATTTACACAACAGCATGTGAAATTGATGGTCAATCAGTGTTGCTTCCTAAGTGGACAGTTTGATTTCACAGAAGTTTGATTTACTTGGAGTTATATTGTTATATATGTTGTTTAAGTGTTCCCTTTATTTTTTTTTTTAGCAGTAGCAGTATATAAACAGCTTATTCCTGCTTTACCCCGTTTTATTTCACAAAACATTTACAACTTCCACCCTGTAAATAAGAATGACGTTACCTTCCAACGTGGATGCTCATACCTTCACACCAACAGTGCCTTGCAAAAGTATTTCTACCCAATAAACTATTTCACTCTGTGAATTACAAACCCAAACTTCAATGTATTTTGGTGGGATCTTATTGTGACCAACTCAACACAGTTCATTTTTTTTATGAATAAAGATCTGAAAAGTGTATCTTTGTTTTTAGCTCCCCACTGCAGTTACACCTGCAAGTCTTTAGGGTTATGTCTCTACAGCTTTGTACTCTGAACCAGGTTGGATGGAGAGAGTCCACAAATCTCTAATTTGGAGTCCTGCACCAGATTATCTGCCACAGATTTTGGTCAGGAATTTGAAAGCTCCTGCTGTATGTTTAGGGTCGTTGTCCTGCTGGAAGGTGAGCCTACGCCCCAGTCCTAAGTCTTCTGCAGCCTATGAACATGTTTTCTTGCAGGATCGCCCTATATTTACCTTCATCAACGTCCTATCAATTCAGACAAATTTCCCTGTTCCTGCATCCAAAGCATCCCCACACCATGATGCTGCCACCACCATGTTACACTGTTCAATTATGAATACATCATAACCCACACAATCGTGTGCAGCTTTGTGTTGGTCTATCACACAAAACTCCCTAAAATTACAATACATTTTGTGGTTATAATGTGATAAAATGTGAAGTTCAACAGGTCTGAATACTCTTGCAAGCCACCATACCTGCATGGGAAACCAAAGCTACTGCCTGCATAACATAACTGACTATGCCTTATTTACTGCAGTCTAGAGTCTCTGTTTAAAACTCTTGTTTCTAACAGACTGATTGTACCGCTCTGTTTTTGTTTGTGTTTAGTGAAAAGAAGATCAAGTTTGACCACTACCTGGTGCCCAACGCTCTTGTGGAGCTCAGTCTGCTTTACATCGACCAGGGCAGGGGGGACGCAGCTATTAAAATACTCCACAAAGCCAAGTAAGTGAGATATGCACAGTATGATAACCCTTAGCAAAATAATACAGTTTCATAGTATTAATGCAAATATTTAACATAAACATTTATAGCACCATCTCATTGCTTTTATGTTAAACAGAAATACAACAACTGTTCCTACTGCTGCCAAATAATTGTAACGTATAGAATATTATGGTTGTAATTTTGCCATCTATGTTTATGGACTCTCTGAGTTTTTTTGCAGTCAGAAACCTTTCTTTGCAGCCGAATGTGCTTTTGTTGTAAGGGAGAATAAATATTAGCAATCTTTCAGCCAGCTGATCAGCAGTGTGTAGCAATGGGTGGTGTAGGTAGATAATTATTACACTATGCCCCATAAAGCTGGAGAAAACTCTTGTTAGCTGTTTAGAAAGCATAACTTTTTCAAACCTTGGCATTCTTTGATATAAAGACTAAACTCAGGCATCTCCTCAGTGCAGTAAATAACTATAAATCCAGACTAGTCAGTCTTGAAAGCTGAAGCTAACGGGTAGGCTGAGAGGGGCCGAGACCACAGCAAAACTATTCCAATCTCAAAAACATCAAAGCAGCTGATCCTCGCTGTCGGGCAAATACCTCGGATCTCCATTTTTGGTCATTTTTGTTTTCCTGTGAAAGTCAACTCTCCTGATCACCCTTCACATCTGTCCGGGGTTTCATTGACACATTTCCAGTGAAAAACATCAAAAAGAGTTTTTAACAGAACCTCACTAGAAACATCCTAAACTATCCCTAAATGCTGTTAACAACATAGTTTTCACCATGTTGTGTATCCAAACACTGTAGCTTTATATTTACTAATAGTTGTACTATAGCATTATAAAAAATCAAACATCAGAAGTTCAGAAAAATTGTTTTTTACTGCAATAATTACTATGTTTTTCGATAAGTGGCAGTCATGATGAATTTTGATTTCAGAGTTAATAAGGAAATTTAGATTTTTCCAGCTGGAACTCCAACTTCATGAAGTTCAGTCAACCTTATTCAAGCGTATATTTGCAACTTGGAGTTTGACTTTGAGTTTCCAGGTACTAATGAAACCCAGGATTTGACCTACCCTGAACAAACTAGTGGTACTTGCGCCGCCTTTAGCGGTACTCAGAGAAGATTTCAGCTATTTCCAAGGTAAATACAAAGCAGCTTAGCTGTAACATAGAGCAACAATAAGCCAAAACATATTTGCCTTACTACTCCAAACTGGGTCCAGCGGAAAATATTTCAATCATCTCCAGGATTAAAACTAAAGCTGATGACAGTAAACCGAAAAGATGTATTTGTGGCTAATTATGCTGCATTACATCTAGGCTATTCCTACCAGAATCTGAATGAGGGAATAACATCAAACTCACCTTAACAATATTCAAACTGCAAGCAGGGAAACCAATAAGATCTTCTAATTGCTGTAATCTAAACAATTATTAGCAATATGAGCTTAAAGCAATAACTGCTATCTACAATCAGGGGTTGTACAGGACTCTACAGGAGACAGAATTCAATGAGATACAAAAAAAAGGCCAAAGTGCCCCTTGTATGTCGGTTTATTACCTAAGGCAAGTGTAAACCCACGGCTGCCATGTTGGATTGTGAGGTTTCAGCTGGTGAGAGATTCCCATCTTTCCAGTTTGGAATTTCAGATTCAAGGGAACTTCATGTCTATTTTTCCAACTTCAAATTTTTATTTCTGAAAAATAATAAAACTCAGAAATTGTTTTTTTCTTGTCTCAAAGCACAAAAAGTCCCGGTCCTGTTGCAGCAATGCTTTGACAGTATAGTAGAACTTTGAAAACTTGTAATTATAGAAGTGATGCTTTCCATAAAAAAAGTTTCAGAACCAATGTTTTTAAAACGTTAAAATCCATGTTTGATGTAACAAGTTTTTGTTCTAAGATATTTTATATTGCATTAAAAAAGAAAAAAACTGTCCAGAAAAACATTGGATCATTACTAGCCTCTTTAAACACAGACACAGGGTGCAATGACATAGACTAATTAGGTGTGATCTACACTAATTTGTGTCCAGTAGTATTCCCACTTGCAGAATGCCAGTTTGGATGTAGGTTTGTCAGAAACACCAACTAGAAAACAAAGCTGAAAGAGCTTCTGTGCAGCCTGACCATGATCTCTCCTGTGACCTGCAGGCACAACTACAAGGACTATTCGATGGAGTCCCGCACTCTGTTCAGGGTGCATGCTGCTCTGGCCAAACTGAAGGCGGACCCTGGGGAAGAAGTCAGCCATCTGTAACAGAACATTTCTGCAGAACTGACCAGGATCTTCACTATGGACATTGTTTACCCATGTGTATTTACAGCAAACTTGACATTTGAATACTTTTGAAAGTCAGGTTCCATTCATGAAGGTATTTTTGTGCCACCACTACGCTTTTCTGGATTTAAGTACAGTCTGACAGAGAGGTGACAGAAAGTAGCAGAGCTGAGGAACGTTTCCCTACCTTTCACAGGTGAACACACACCCGGGTGTATATACACACATTCCTTTATTTAATAGAGGATGTTTTATGGTTTACATTAACAGTGAATCTTTACTAATTGAACTTTTATTGAGAAAATCAAATATAGTTTAAGATTTATTAAATGTATGGTTGTACTATATTATTCATGGAGAGGAGGATGGGGCAGGGATCAATGGGGAACCTCCTGTCCTGTAAATGTCAAAGTCAGTTTAAACGGCCGGTGTGAAAATCTTGATCCTCTAGCCAGAGTACTATGCATCCAGACTGTGATGCATGGATTGTGGGTATATGTTTTTCTGTTTTACAGTGCCTTGCAAATGTATTCAAATCTTTTGACCTTTTCTCCATTTTGTCCTGATCTCAGCCCCCTTTACTGTGATACCCCTTAATAAAAATCCAGTGCAACTAATTTCCTTAAGTCAGTTAATTAGTAAACAAAGTCCACATGTTCCTTGCCTCATCTAAACATGGAACAAGTACGGCACACGTACAAATCTAACAAGACACGGCTGTCCACCTAAACGGACAAAAACGAGAAAAAGCCAGGAGACCCATGGTAACTCTTGAGAACATTTTCCTACACACAAAAAGCTGTGTGTGGCAGAAATGTAACACTGTATATCCCCCCTGAGCACACCATTCCCATGGTAAAACATGGGAGTGGTAGAATCCTGCTGTGGGAATACTTAATCAGGAACAGGAAAGTTGGCCAGAGCTGATTGCAAGATGGACGGAGCTAAATACAAGACAATCCCAGAGGAGAACCCGTTAGAGCCCGCTAAAGACTTGGGACTGGGGTGGAGGTTCACCGTCCAGCAGCTCAAAACCCTAAACATACAGGCAGAGCTACGATGGAATGGTTTTAATCAAAGCATATTGCTAAGAATGGCCTAATTAAAGTCCAGACCTAAAGTAAATTAGGAATCTGTGGCAAGACTACAAAAAATGCCGTTCAATCTCCACCCAGTCTAACTGAGCTTGAGCTAATATGTGAAGAAGAATGGGCTAAAGTTCCACTGTCTGGACCTGCCAAGCTGGCAGAGGTGTACTCCAAAGACCTGAGGATCTAATTGCAGTAAAAGGTAGTTCCATGAAGTACTGACTCATGGGACTGAAAACAGGTCTGTGCCACAATAAAAAAAAAACTAATATAAAACCATAACACCTTTTCCTTCCAGTTTGAGTTGTTCTATCCCATATAATCTAAGGTTGTAGCGTGATGTGATTTTTAAGTTCAAGGAGTTGAATACTTTTGCAAAGACTGTCTTACTATAGACAAAAACTGAATCTGCTATGTAAATGGAAGATTTAGATTTTATTTTAGAAATATTAGCATTCCATACATTATCTTGTTTTTATCTCCGTCCATTAAAAGGAATTAAAACAAAATGGTGGTTTGGGACAATTTTATTTAATTCAAAAGGTGTGAGAAGAAGAATGTAGAAAGGTAGAGAAGAAAAGTTGTTTTCCAGCGTGAAAGAAAATGGTGGGTTTAATCCAGACTGGTGTCAGATAACAAAACAAGACTGAACTGCTTCTCAGACTCACTCATACAGGTCCATGGCACAGAGTTCTATGAAGTCCATTTTCCAGCACAATAAACACAATTCCTGCCATGACTGATTAAACCAGAATCAAGCAGCAAAAGCCTTTTTGTTTTTTTTTTTAAAGCTGAGTCCAGGACTACGACTGGGTAGCAGGGGGTGCTGCTACCTGCTCCTCCTTCACTCGACGCTTCAGCAGCTTCTTCTTCTTCTTCTCTTCCTTCTCTATCTCTGCGACCATTTCCAGGAACTTGGGGCTGCGGGGGTCCATGCTGTAACCGAAGCGCTCCCGTGCCTCAGCCAGTAGCTTTGCTTTTTGAGCCTTTTCTTCTTGTAGCTTTCGTTTGGTCTCGCGCTTTTCTCTGCGCCAGTCTTCGATCATCTTGGGCATCTTGGCCATGTTGGCTGCAATGAGCTTTTCTCTGTGGTGGAAAGATTAAAGAAAACAGTCAGTGTTGCCTAATAACACAGCTGAGGTTAACATAAGAGTTAATAAACCGTACAAGACATTGCATTTAAATCGTATTTTTACTCTCAATGACCGCTACACTTAAACTGTGTGTTTTAAAGCAAAAAGACCAAGTTTTTGTAATTTTAGTACTTTATTATACATAATCTGTATTACTATAAACTAAACCAGAAACAGACAAGGGCCATTTAACTCTTATTCCTCAGTGCATCTTTTTTCTTTGGTCAAAAATAAAATGTATTCTAAATCCCCACATTTCTCCCTAATGAATACCTGTTACAACTATAAGCTTCACTAAATTAGTAGGCATATAACAGCGTCATTAGAATAGACTAAAGGAACAACAAAAGGAATCAATCTATCCACTTACAGCGCCTCGTGTCGCCATGCCCCTTGAACCTTTTTTACATTTTGTCACATTACCACCACAAACTTTAATGGAAGAAAAAATATTTTTTTTACTAATAAACATCAGAACACTGTGGTGATGCTGGCACCACCACGTTTCCCCATGGCACGATTGTAGCTGTGCCATGCTCCTTAGTTTCAGATGATAGACTGAAAAATAAATCTGTTAGATCTATCACTCATAAATGTGTCAAATACCTCCGAAAAGAGATTCGTCTTATATTGCAGAAAACAATTATCTTTCACTAAAAACTTTGGAAAAATCTAATCTTAATGTTCTTTGGTTGATCAGACGCTTCTATTTATCCATCACTTCCTGTTTCACTGGGGTTTTAATATGATGTGACAAAGAAGCCACACTTCAAAATGGAAAAGACAAGAAAACAAGCTATTCCAGTAGGACAGATCGGTATCGATCTCCGCTAGTCAGGAAATGGCTACACAGAAACAAAAAGGCAAAAGGGACTAGAACCTGCTCTGGGTTTGCTACTGAGGCACACATTGCTGGCCAATTTTCCAGCTGAGGTCAGCTCATCAGGATCCCAACCTTACTTTACAAAGCATTAAGCACTTCTTGGTAAAAAATGATGTCATTTTGTTTAGGTCAGGGGTGTAAAACTCTGGTCTTCTCTGAAAGGAGTCTGGGCCCAGTTCTTAAGACCCCTAGTAATGATGTAGTTGTTTGATTTAGGTGAGTTGAAGCAGGGACACATCTAACAGCAAGAGAACCGCTCTTGGTTTAAGTTGGACTGCAGTGGTAGTGTTCCACCTCACAAGGCATTTCACATGTTTACCGACTAGTTTAAGTCTGGTCTAGGCTTGCCCGAGAACATGAGATTTGTTATGACATTCTTTCAAACAATGACTAAGTGCCACTATTGCATAAAGGTAAGTTTTGTTAAATGCACATCCTCATCCTAAAAGAGCCGTTTCCTACAGTGAAGTTTGGTGACGGGAGGATCATGCTGTGGGGACGCTTTTCCTCAGCATAGGTGAGCTGAAAAAAAACGTTTGTCACATAAAATTCATTCTAGTTTGAGGTTTTAACATGTAGAAATGTGATGTAACCTCCAACATGGTGGAGGTTACAGAAAAAGCTGCATCATATTCCCATTCAATGCTTTAAAATGAACAGAAAATATAGAAAGTGACCAACCAGGCCAGCGGAACAGAATGACTTACTTTGCGAGCCGCTTCTCGGTTTCCTCCTTCTCCTTGGTTTCTATGTTCTTCAGCATCACTTCTAAAGGGGGATGCCACTGTTTTTCCTCCGCTATGATTTTCTCCAGCTCCTCATGAGATGGCCACAGAGACGCAGGGTCGATGTGCGAGGCTGAGCCGAAGCGGCCGAACAGCTTCCTGTCATACCGAGCCGTCTTCTGCCACTCCGGGGTTTTATTACTGTCTTTGTCGGGAATGTAGGGCCCCCGGAGGTCCAGCCTCAGCGGTCTGGGGTTATAGCAGGCAGTCTGCAACATAAACCCATAATGACTGTTCACAGGACGAACAGCTTTGGACGCTGAAATTCCCTTTAAAGTCCCACATAACGCTGCCGTCCTCTGCATCAACATGGACGCCGCCATATTCTTCTGCCCACTTCTTCTGATTCCAGGCGGATTACATTCAAGTCATTGCATTTTACCGCCGCCTACTGGACTGGAGCATGGCTACGCAAACTGCTTGTAATGATGCGGAGGAAAAAGAATAACGCTTCTGTGCCTTTAGAAATAGAAACACCCCTATTTACTCTCTACTTTACTTGTCTCGAACAAGTTTCCGAGTTACCTTTCATTCCCTTTATGCCCAGGTAAATCTGAGATGTATAAAATATAAAACATAACTCTTGATACATTTTATAATTCTTGCAATTTTTGTGGCCTTCAAATGTTTACGTCTGCACAACACGTTGCCTTGTTTCTTAACATTCCTCACTTGGCAATTGTTTTCCTAACAACTGAATTATCTTAATTTTCATACTTTTAAATAGTGCTTTATAATTTCGTCTGTGTCTGTTTTGTAATTGTGTCCGAGTTCACCTTCAGATGAGATAAACTGGATCAGTTTTCTACTTTCCTAATAGTACAGCATTTGAGCCTCATAAAAAACAAATTAAATCTTAATACCAAAAAAAAAGACAACTTTAAGTACATTGCATTGAATCAGTGCTGAAACGTATTGTTACGATACGTCTGAGGATTCAGTTTGATCCAGAAAATTCAGTCTTCGGTGTTGAAAAATAAAACACGCATTTGAAGAGATTCCATATTCCATCTGTGTAGATTTCTGAATACACTGTGTACCAGTTGTGTATTAGAGCTAATTGTCTTTAACCTAACTATCTTTTGGTCTTCACAAAGCAAAACCTGTAGCCAGGGATTCCATCTCATCTGAGTGCTTAACTGCAGGAATATTTTTATTGGTCTTCTCTCATCTCACAAAGAACCATTTTTTCACCCCCCCCCCCCCCCCCCCCCCTCCAACTGTCAGTAAAATCCCATTTGTAAGATGGAAACCTTTAACTGCTCACTGTTGTCCAGTAAATTGCTACTGTTTTTTTTGTTGAAAGGGGTTCCCTCCCACCCATCCCCGACTCGACCTGGACTGCATCGGTTGGTGGTGTTGTCCTCCACAATGGATTCAGACAACTTTGGGTTGTATCTTATTAATTCCAGTTAGAATAGCAGTAGAAGCTGGCTCATTAACTCTTCAGCCAGAATAGGCTGACTCGAGACTGGGTGGTTCACCTGCCAGCAGGATCGCAACTTTAAACATACAGGCAGAGCTAAAATGAAATGGTTCAGATCAAAGCTTATTCAAAGAATATAAATGCCACACATTTGAGATTTTAATTTGTACAAGATTTCGCAAACCATCACCACATTGTTCACACACTTTTGTGTTTGTCACAAAACAATTTTCATAAAACACACGTTTGCAGTTTTAACGTGACAAAATGTGCAAAGGTCAGGAGGAGTGTGAATACCTCTGCTAGGCACTGTATTTATGAAAAGGAGATAAGCCGTTCTCACAAGCTCCTACTAAACACGTCAATGATAGATGAGATTTTCAGGTAAAAATGCAGATATACTTGGGTTTCATTCTGAGGATCCACTGACAAGTGGAGGTGGGAAATGTGAGCTTCCTGTGGAGGACACCTGGGCTTATTGTGATAAAGGCTGAGCTCAAGTCCACAAACAGGAACCTGGTGTGAATAATTTGTGATTATTATGAATATTGTATTTTAATAATTTTGTCTGTTAAGTGTGGTCTGGTGAATACAAACCCAATAAGGCAGAGGTATTAGGACAATAGTGAAAGGGTTGAGCCATGCTCTGACATTGCTGAACAGCAAAACACATGGAATAAATTCCCAATTTCTTAAAATACAATAATAAAAATAAATCATTTCAAAGTCAAACATATATCAACAAATTCTTTACTCTCCTAGAACAATCTAACTAAACTACCAAAGCAGAAGAATAAGGAAGACCAACTATATACACAATATGAACAAGTGAATCAAAGATGGCCAATAAAGTGATGCAAGATTACCATTCAGTGTTATTTATGTCTGAGAACCAAGGATTATCGTGAGGAATCTGGAAATGAGGTTAAGTTAGTCTTGGAACTAACAGACTGTCATATTATGAGGTGAAGCAGGAGCAAAGGGTAAGTAGGAGGACGAGAGCCACATGGCAAGTTGACAAGATTTAATAAAGAATGAAAAAATATTTACAAGGGGAACGGAGGCAGGGTTAAAAGCAGGGGAACGGAGGCAGGGTTAAAAGCAGGGGAACGGAGGCAGGGTTAAAAGCAGGGGAACGGAGGCAGGGTTAAAAGCAGGGGAACGGAGGCAGGGTTAAAAGCAGGGGAACGGAGGCAGGGTTAAAAGCAGGGGAACGGAGGCATGTACCTAGGGATATATCCAGCAGCAAATGTAGAGAATCCAGTGGTGAGCAATGAAAACCAGAGAACTTAAATACTGAGCGAAGAGGAGTGTGAACCAATGAACTGGGAGAAAAACTAATCAGGAGAATTTGAGACAGCTGAGGACCGGGGAACCTAAAAACTACAGAGGGAGAATGACTAATTAACCTGATGAGCATGGAGAGCAGGGAGGTGACCAGAACACAAGAAAACAATGACTAGACTTAAGAACATAAACAAAAGGAAACCAGATCTATCAGAATATAACTAAACATAACACTGGAACACAGAAGACAACAAAACTAACCAGAAGGAATCTAAATAACCAGAAATGAACAGAAAAGCACCTGGCTGAGCCGAGAAGGTAAACAAAAACAAACCTAACAGACAGATCCTGACATTGACAATAACTGGTATACTTTCAGACAACCATTCACAATGCAATAAAACATTATTTTAATTAAAATAATATTTTAAAGAATGATTTGCTGAATAAAACCAACCTTCTGGATGACTGATCTCAATGGTGTTTAATTAATTCAATTCAATTCAGTTTATTTATATAGCGCCAATTCACAACACATGTCGTCTCAAGGCACTTCACAAAAGTCAGGTACATACATTCCAATTAATCCTAATCATTGAACAGTGCAGCCAGATTCTGTTATTTATTCAAATTGGATAAATAGTTTTTCTATCTAAGGAAACCCAGCAGATTGCATCCAGTCAGTGACTTGCAGCATTCCCTCCTCCTGGATGAGCATGTAGAGACAGTGGACAGTCACTGGCGTCGACCTTTGCAGCAATCCCCCATACTGAGCATGCATGTACGGACAGTGGAGAAAAAATCCCTTTTAACAGGAAGAAACCTCCAGCAGAACCGGGCTCAGTATGAGCGGCCATCTGCCACGACCGACTGGGGTTAGAGAGAACAGAGCAGAGACACAAAAGAAAAAAAGAAGCACTGATCCAGGAGTACTTTCTATGGGAAGGAAAAGTAAATGTTAATGGATGTAGCTCCTTTAGTCGTTTCACCTAGAAAGAAAGAACAGATAAACTGTGAGCCAGTTTCAAGTTTACAGTCTGAAAGAGAGCACATAGAGTTAGTTACAGGGAAAAGCTCAGTAGTAGCTATGTCTAGGAGAGAGAAAAGGGTTAAACACTGAAAGACAGGGCCATGTGGATCATCGGTAGAAGGTGAGCATTAGTTGTTGTCAGCAGAAGCTTGGACGATGCCCCTCCCAGAAAGGGTTGTCACAGGTAGACACAGAGTCAGACCAGGTGTAAAATTTAGGAAGAAAAAAGAGAGAGAACAAAGTTAAAAAGCTGAAATAACAGCAAATAATGAAAAATTGGGAGTAGTGTGAGAATGTAGCGAAAAGGGTGAGAGTGGTCATTTTGTCCTCCAGCAGCTTAAGCCTATAGCAGCATAACTACAGAGATAGCTCAGGATACCTAAGCCACTCTAACTATAAGCTTTTAAAAAAAAGGGAAATTTTTAAGCCTAGCCTTAAAAGTAGACAGGGTGTCCGCCTAAAACCCGGGAGCTGGTTCCACAGGAGAGGAACCTGATAACTAAAGGATCTGCCTCCCATTCTACTTCTAGAGACTTAGGAACCCCAGTAAACCTGCAGTCTGAGAACAAAGTGCTCTGTTAGAAACGTATGGAAAAAATCAGATCTCTGAGGGTTTGGGTAGATCATTAAGGGCTTTATATGTGAGAAGGAGAATTTTTTAAAATTATATTTGGATTTAACAGGGAGCCAATGAAGGGAAAAGCTAAGTAGGGGAAATATGTCCTTTTTTTAATTTTCATCAGAACTCTTGCTGCAGCATTTTGAATCAGCTGAACTTTTAACTGCATTTTGGGACATCCTGATAGTAAGAATTACAATATTCCACCTTGAAGTAAAAAATGCATGGACTTTTTTTTTCAGTGTCACTTCTTAACAGGATTTTTCAATTTTTGGCAATGTTCCAGAGATGAAAGAAGGAAACCCTGAAAACCTTTTAATATGGGGATTAAATGACATGTCCTGGTCAAAAAAATAACCCCAAAGGTTTTTACTTATTACCGGGGGCAATTTAATGCCATCCAGGTTAAGTGACTGACAAAGCATTTTCTTTTTTAAAGACTCCGGCCCAAAAGATGACAACTTCTGTTTTGTAAAATTTTAGAAGCAGAAAATTTTAAGGTCATCCAATTTTTTATGTTTTCAAGGCATGCTTGGGGCTATCAAAAAGGTTGGGCTCATCAGGATTTATGGATAAGTAAAGCTGAGTATCATCAGCGTAACAGTGAAAATTTATTTTATGCTTCCTGATAATTTTACCTATTGGAAGCATATATATAGTAAAGAGAATTGGCCCAAGTACTGAACCCTGTGGTATTAGATAAAATATTATTTAGGGAAATATTATTTTGAACAAGAACCAACAACCTTTCTGGATAAATAAGTCTTAATAGTGTTTAATTACCTATCGCATTTAGTACAATATATTTAGGAAAATATTATTTTCCTAGATTGGAAACTAACAACCTTTCTGGGTGAATTCAGCTAACAGAAGAAGCTAATAGCTTGTTAACACTCCTTTAAAATCAAACTTCAAATGTATTGTTGTAAAATGGGAGTTTTCATACATCCATAACAGTATCTTTAAAATACCATCAATAAAATGATCAAAGTGCATAAGCGTTGACGGCCGATCTGTGTTTAAAAACCACGCTATACATAAAGTTTGTCTTAACTTTAAAAACACAACACAGAACACATCATTAGCTGAGCAGCTAATCTGCTAGCCTTAGCTGAGTTTTCTCAACACAAACAAAAACCAAACGTCATGAAACGAGCATTATATAGATTATTTCATTCTAAACTAATCTCTTCCCAAACACCACCTCTTACATGAACCGTGCTGAGGAAGGGGTTCCAAAGGATGCTGGTTATGGGAAGCAAAGTTGAGGCAACTTCAGTGGCCACGGTGCGGCGGGGTAGCTCTTGCCACCTGGACATGCACGCAGGAAGGCGTGCGATGCTGTGGTCCTGATGCCTTCTTCTCCAGGCGGTGGGGGAAAATCCGCTTCAATTAGGGCTGCTTCCTGGAGGCCTCAGAAGAAAAGTCAAGCCACGCTTGGCTTATTACACCCTTTTTATGAATGAATGCTGGGTATTCGAACAGCACTTCATTACTTAACTTTGTTCACACGATCGGCGCAATCATAGTCACTTTTGGATCCAGGTTGAAGAGTTATGTCTGCTCGCTGGCTAGGAAACATTCGCGCATTGAGACCCGCGTGGAAAGAGGCCGCCATGTTGGAACATGGCATTTTTGTTCAAACAGTAACGTTACGGGGAGTCAGCTATGACTCCTTCTGTTCCTGGGTTAGACGCAAGTTAGTGTGATACTGAAAGGTGTAGTTTAAACTGCCTTCAATTAAGTATAGTTCAGAGTCCATGTTCATCCATGTTGTAATCCATGGTTGGGGTCCCAACATGCCCCTGGGTGGTTAGGGTTCACTTGCCTATGATTATCACATTTTTAAGTTCAATTTCACAGTTCACACCCAGGCCTGATCACTGCCTGAAGAGTGGAATCTGTCTGATGACATGAAGTAGGCTAAAAGATCTCAAAAAGCAACATATCATGCCCCATTTTAAAGAAATTAAGGAACAGACGAGAAACAAAGTTAATGGCATCAGTAAGACTTGCAGGGTTTAAAAAGCCATTTCTAAAGCTTTGGGACTCCAGAGAACCACAGTGAGAAGTTCCATTATCCACAAAAACATGGAACAGTGGTTAACCTTCCCCGGAGTGACTGGCCTACCAAAATTACTCCAAGAGCTCATCAAAAACTCATTCATGAGGCCACAAAATAATCTAGAACATCTAAATCACTGCAGGCCTTGCTTCAAGTGAGGGTTTGTGATTCAACAATGAGAAACAGACTGGTCAAAAATTGTATACATGGGATAGTTCTGTGGCAAAAAAAAAAAAAAATCCCTGCTGACCTAAAAGAACAAAAAGGCCTGTCTCATACTCACCAAAAAGCATCTTGATTATTCCAAAGACTTTTGGAAAAATGTTCTGTTGACTGACCAAACCAAATGGAACTTTTTAGAAGGTGTGCATCTCATTACATCTGGCCTAAAGCTAGCACAGCATTTCAGAAGAACATCATAATGACAGTCAAAATGAAAGTTTTAGAGAGGCCTAGCGAAAGTCTGGACTTAAATCAGACTGAGATGCTGTTTTGTGTCATTAAAAATGAAGAAAAGCCCTCCAATAGGGCACTGTTAAAACAATTCTAGAGTGGGAAGAAATTTCTCCACAGTGATGTAAAAGAGTCAAAGTAACCACAAACACTTGGATAGATGTTGTTGCTGTCAAGGGTAGAACTACTAGTTACTAGGTTTAGGGGGAAATAACCTTTTCACATAGGGCCAGGTTGGTTTTCCTATAATAAATCTGTGTGTTGTACTTCTGCTGTCATTTTTGTCTTATATTAAAAATCAGGATGATCTAAAATATTCCAGTGTGTCAAAAAAGCCGAAACAGAGGAAATGGTTTTTTTGTTTTTTTGTTTTTTTATGCTGAGCAAAACCAATCCCATAAAAGTAGATTTTTATTTTCACCATCTACAGTGAACAGTACACTTTCCGACCAAAGCACAGGGGTTTCATTAGACTTTAGTAGTGCGGTTAAATGTAATTGTAGGTGCCTGAGCTGATCTGGAAGTAGCTGTTAGCAGGTGGCTGTGGTCAAAGCGTCAGAACAAGGAGAGGCAATCTGAGATGCTTTTAACACACTGGAGCATTTGGGGACTTTGGGCACGTTTGACAGAAAAGATTTTTGTCCTCCCAAATTTCTCCACCCTCCCTCAGCTTCTTTTTGATTTCTTTTGGGGGGCGTTAGGCTCAAACAAATGGAGCAGCTATGGAGTGCAGCACTTACGGAGACAGATGTCACTGCTTTTGTATCATGGGAGCGAGCAGAACTCTCCATCGTCATTAAAGATTTAGGGTTCCCATGGCACGGGGGGAGCTTGAGACTGAAGGTGGGGGTGGGCATGACAGAGGCTTAATTTGGCTTAGGAGCAATCTGGTGCCAAGCCAGAGCTTTATGGATCGCGTCAACGTCAGTCACAAGCAAATAGGCTTGTTAACACTTAGGCGATAAGGGATGGTGGCAAGTTGACAGGTCTATTTCTGAGTATGTGAGTGGGAAGGATGAGGTGTTGAGACATGTTTAGAAGAAGTTATATAGAACACCTGAAGTGTGACTTGATTGCCTCTTGCATTGCAGAGAATATGTTTATAGGTGCATTCAGCTTGTCAAAAGCACAACATTTATTTCCAGTGTAATAGTGACTGTGGTGCAGGAACCCTCCTGACAGGTTTTGGTACACTCATTAAGCTTAGAGTGTCAGTCAACCACAGCCACATTTGGCCAGCACATATATTTAATTCAAAGTAAAAATCTTTAAAGTTTTCTTGGAGCTCCGTTTTGTTTGTTTTTGCCAAACATGAATGGTACCGAAAAGTGATAGAAATGCTCTGGTTATACTGAACATTTTACACAACCTAAATGGTGCATCGAATTTATCTGAATTAGTTTTCTTGGTAAATTATCAATATGTATTTATTTCAAGGCTGGGTTATTTCAAAACATATATTTGGAAAAAAATGAGAAAGGTTTCAAACTTGATGTGATATTCCAGCAGAAAACTTTAATTTATGACCAGTATACTTTGATATCTATCTTTCTGGATCAGTTACCCCATAATTGTTCGTACCCAATACAGATTTAGATTTAAAGTTATTTGTATTCCTGTGAAATGGAACAGGCATCACAAAAGATAAAAAAAGGAAATCAAAGAACCTACTTCTTAGTTTTGTTTCACATTTGAACAAAAACGGCATGTTGAATGGTATTTACCTTCTTCTCAATAATCATTAGAGAAACATTTATTGGCATTTCCGCATTTAAATCATTCCTATAGTTGCAGACCAGCTTTTTGTATGTTTCCACTGGTACTTTTGGCCATTCGTCTTGGAATGAGCTCCAAGAGCCATGACCATAAACCTTAATTTTATAGTTCCTTTCACAAATGAACTGTAACAGCTAACAGTTTGCCATAACAACACCCTACAATGTGGAAGTAGTACCTGAGGGATCAATACTAAAGGTTGGCTTTTTTTTAGCATCAGGGATGTGTTTAAAAATGAAGATAAAAGGAGAGCAAAACCTGCAAAAAGCTTCTAGAAAGGAAACTTTATTTTCTACAGAGGTATGACTGTCATGGAGGGCTGGTTTTTCACAGGACCAAAGTACAAACTGGAATGATGCTGGATGATGAGTTAAAATATTTAATGATAACTGAACTGGTAAACTTACACAGAGAGGCAGGGTATGAAAAACAGTCAGAGGGTCAGGCAGGCAACAGTACAATCCAGCAGTGAGCAATGAAAAATCAGTGAGCTTAAATACAGAGGCAGGGTGGAGAAATGACCAATGAGGCAGAAGAGCTAGTCAGATGAAATGAGGAGCAGCTGTGGCAGGGAGAATGCAGAACAATCAGAGGATGAGTGAAGCAACTGAGATAGAAGACAACCGCGGAGCATAGGAGGGAAAGGCATGCATGAATCTGAACGAGAAACCCAAGGGGAAAAATCTGAATTACAAGTCGGAAAGTCAGGGCAACACACCATACTCGACTTCCGCATTCAAGATGGCTGCTACTCACATCAATAGTAGTAAAACGTTCTTACTGTGACTGTTCTTAGCAGTTCTTTATGCAACATTTAGTCAGTCGTTCGTGTACATCTGTTCAGTGTTTATAAGATGAGATGTTTCAACGTTGTTTATATGCACAAAATAACACGTAGAACAGTGTTATTGTCATTGTTATTGTTGTAAGACTGCGGTTACAGTTGCTAGCAATACGAACCAAAACAAGCAGGCAACTGGAACCCTGCAACTCGGAGATAACATAAACTCCAACTTCCCAGTTCCAAGGTTAATGGAAAGCAGCACAAGCAGTGGAGGTGGGAAACCCAGGACAGCTTCATGGCAGACCATCAGGATTTAAGCTACATATGCGTTTACACTATCCAGTTCCAACTTCCAAGGTTAAAGAACACAGCACATACCTAACAACCATACCTAATAATGATGAACGCAAGGAAATGAAATAAACAAGAAAAATACTGAAAAACTTGAACACAAATGGTAAATGGACTGAACTTATATAGCCACTTTCCACCCATACTGACCACTCAAAGAGCTTTACACTAGAGCCACATTAACCCAGATGCACTCACAAATGCGCACACATTTATACACTGATACGCGGATCGGTAGGCAATTTGAGGTTAAGTGCCTTGCCCAGGGGCACGTCGACATGTGGCAAGATGAAGCTGGAATCGAACCCACAACCCTCGTGTTGCAAGACGACCACTCTTTTCACTGAGCACAGTCGCCTGCAAATGAAAACCAAAACCTCTGGACCTAGACAATGTCAACTGTTTCTACAAGCTGCTAATGAGACTTTTACAAATAAAAGGAAGCTAACTGTCTTACGACAAAGTTGCTTGGTTTTGTTCTTTTGAGAAGTCATATTCTATCCATCACTGAGCCTGCTGGATTAGGAAATGTTGGCAACCTTTTGGAAATCTCACGTTATGTAACTAACTGTGTTTATAATACTAATTGCTAATATAAGATGCCAACGACAGTTTAAAACTGCACAATTTCAGAAAAATATTTAATTGCAATATTATTGCTGATAATTGTGATAACAATATCCCTTACAATTAAGCCTCATTTTTGGTTTTCTTTCCTTACCATTACACAATGTTCCCACTGCTCTTCTTGATCTTAAGGGTCATTAGCTAAATAAATCCTGGTGTGGGCTTTAAGGGATGTTAGAGTGTATTCCACAAGCCAAACATGTTCAAGCAATGCAGGGTGTGAATGCATGAAATATTATCTCCAACCAAATATTGCATCCAAGCAGTCCTTTGCGATTACAATATTTCACACTGAAATTGCTATGATGTCTTGGTTTCGATAAATTGTGAAGCTCTACTACAAATATAAATAAAACAAATTAATTACTGAAAGTCAGAGGAAGACTGTTTAGAAGTTTCAATAAATGAATAAATGATTTAACTATCTAACACACAGAGATATTTCCTTAAAATAATAGTTCTGTTATTTATTTTGAATGGATATTGTACGGCAAGAATGATATCGTGAGACATGTCTCACTTTTACATTTTGAAGTGGTGCAAAAAGTGCAAAAAAAGTAAGTGAGGTAAATTCTCTCTTGTAAAGGAATAAAGAAGATATGTTGTAATTCTTTTCAGATGCTCTTTATCTCTACAGATTCTAATGTCCCATAATCTTGAGGATTTTACCAGCAGCTTCATAAAAGCCCCTGCACCACTACAACTTAATGGAGCTTTTATTTGGACCTTGTTTCTGCCATTTTTTAAAACCCAACCTCAGACATCTTTCTTTGTTCCGGTTCTTGTAAGTAATTTTTGAACTCATACAAAAATTTATGATCAAAAAGTAGGCTTTGTTTAGGCCATATGTCTCGCCATCAGAGAGCTTCGCTTTTATGCTCAGCTCTTTCCTCACCATGACAGACTGGAGCAGAACCCACATTTCTGAAGAAGCCCCGATCCATCTAGTGCTGCGAGGTGTTGCAGGAAGGATGAATGTGGTGAGAAAATAAACAGCACAGAAGCCGAATGTTTACTTTTGATATTTTTATGCTGCCTAATTTAAAGTTTTCTCCACTATTTAGAAGTCAACACAACAAAATAATAATTAGGTTGTTTTATAGGCTACAATTATCTGTATTAACTGTTTCAGAGAGCATCCAATGTGTGTGTATGCTGGTTTTTCCAAACCCTAAATAATTTCGACCAGAACAATGATTTTTTACATGACTGCACATGCACACAGTTAGACAGAGCCAAGCTTTGGTCTCACTCTTTCATTAAAAGCAATTTTCCAATCCAGCGTTACTATTTGTTGAAAGAAAGAACTCATAATAGATTCCTAACTGGGCTTAATGAGCCGTTCTTTGTTGGCCCTAAATAACAGCAGGGGTTTAGCCCAGAATCTGGATCTGTATTTCTCCACAACGAAAGATGAGGATCCAAATCCATGGAAAAGTGCTTTAAAAATATATCGAATGTCCTGTTAAAAACAGCTCAAAGTGTCTATACTGTAGGGAAAGGGTTGGGGCTGCCTCCTTTGTAAGACAAGTCCCCACAGAGTTGGTGATAAATTACAGCATTCTGCAGGAACATCACACTGAAATTAATAACCCAGAGGTAACCACTGTTGTCCTTGGCAGCAGGAGTGTTATTCGCCAAAAGCCAGCTTGAAGTTTGCTCTAAAACATATAAAATCCCCAAATTGCTGATTTTTGCATTTGGAATTATTTTGGTCTAAAAACTAGATTTTTTTCTCTAAAAGTATGTTCATGGCTGTGATCTTATCTGAAGTAGCTACTCTAATTCTCCTGGTTTCTTCATGCTTAGTGGAAATGCTGGTGTTAACAACTGGTCCAAAAGGGCTCAAGACCAAACTGGACCTCTACAATCCTAAAACAACTCCAGGCTCAACATTTCAGTGCAATTTCTGTAAACTCTTACGAATTTTTAAAAAACTATCACCAGGTTTGCATTGATGCTCTGCAGATCTTTCGAATCCTGTATGACTGCATGTTCAGATACTCACCTACAGGTATACAGGCAGTCATTCCAAGTATACTACAGCATGTAGTCACACTATTACATATGCACACAAACAGCATGAAGCATCTAGTAAAGTGGATGCTACATTTGTTACTGGTATGGTTGTGGATGCAGTGAACACATTAGGTTATTTATGTCTTGTTATTTTGTTATTATGACTGCATTATTTTCTTTTTCAAAATCAGAATCAGAATTAGCTTTATTGCCAAGTTTGTACAGACAAACAAGGAATTTGACTCAAGTACACTTTGATCTTAGTGAGGATTTTGAATCAGAATTGACAAAGAACCCTATCGTGCCATTCATTAAATGAGATCAACTGTGCAACAGGAAGAACATTTTACTTTCCCCCTTTTGTAGTCCAAAATGACCACCAACGCTGAATGGCAACCAGTCCCACCATACATTTTGTGCCATTTTGCCAGGTCAGGATCTTGGAAACATCGCATGGTTTCATAAATCAGTATCTGCATTTGAGATGGGAGTTGTTTTATGATAGTAGAAATCCTCTTTTGTTTTGGTTCCTCTTAGACTAGCCCTTAGTCCCAGCCTCTGGGACTAACTAATCTGGATTTATACTAAATTAATATGCCCAAAGAGATACAGAACAGAGGCTCACTTGAGAAATCCCTTCAAGAGGAGTGGTGTGCAGAGTAAGAAAGAGATCTTTCAGTTGGTGCCCAATCAGTTCAGGGATGAGTTTGGACCAATAAAGGGGTTTGAGTGGGATGTTTCATTCTCCAGCTGCTTTTTTCAGGAGATTTATTGACCTGGGTGTAGAGGTTATAGGGGGATGAGGGTAGTGAGCCGTTATAATCACCAGAGAGCTTTTATTTCTGCTCACTTTGCAACAAAGAGTGCAGCAAAATTGGCAAGCTGGGACCCCCTATGCTGTTGCTTCATTTCCTGGGGCATTTTAACTAATTTATCTTGCATCACAAATGCTTCTCACGCTCATATAAACACCTGAGCAGAAGAACAACCTTATAGATATATATACACGCTGGGTTTGCATAAGGACTTTGGCATTTGTTGCCAGTCTGTGATGGCATATGGATTCCCCTGGTGGTAAACAACTGTGCTTTTCTCTGCCCTTGATGCGTTCATTTATTTCTCTTGTTAGCAAGTGATAAAAGAGCTGTGGGAAAAGAAAATGTTGCAGGTCGTGAAAAATGTGCATGTGTTCAATTTGCAAAATTTGTCATCAGCAATGATCAAACAGCCCCCAAAATGTTTAGCTGTAAAAACTGTTCGTGGTCTCCTCTCTTCTCGCTTTTTGGGTGTCCTCGGGCCTTTTACTGCCCAGCCCAGGATCCTAATGAGATGATGAATGGGAACATATAGACTGATGGAGGCTCTCTATCCACTGGTGACTCCTCATTTAATGGGAGATTCATCAAATGTGGGCCAGCACTCAGATGCACCCTCATAAAACAGAGCTGGGGTCCAGCGAAGATAAATGGAGGTAATTATCAGCTCTACCTGTCCGCGTCCCCATGTGTGACTTCCTGGAGCTCCAGGACTTGTAACATGTATGCAGGAATAGAGGATGTTTGAATCAAATTCTCCTTTTTTACTGTTAGATCTCAGCTGATTTTGAAGAGTGATTATCTCACATTATACTAATGCAGCCGTAGTGTCGCAATCAGGTGACACAAAAGTGTCCCAATGAATGCCTCCTTTGGCACTCTGGTACCAAATGATCTAATCACCAAGCCTTGATATAGTCACACTGTAAGCACTACTGCTATTAACAAGGCTATTACTGTTTGCACATCCAGTTGGCAATGCTGTAAATGTCTGTGATTTCCATGAAATCTGTTCCCAGAGGCGCTGAGTGTGCTGCCAAATTAGCAGAATACTAAGCTCTGGTAGAGCAGTTAGAGATAGTGTGACTGTTTTATTTCTATTTCAGAAACACCTTTGGAGTCCGCCACTTTTGGGGCCAAACAGAACTGCTTCACAAGAGGCTATGAGGAACTAGATCCTTCAGACAAGATTTTTTTAACCAAAAAACAGCCCAGAATATACTCCCCCCCATAAAGAACTACCTTAAAACACAGAAGTACAAGTGTAACTCTAAGCCTTACCTGGAAAACACCAATGTTGTGGTCAAATGTGGTGGAGTCATTACGCTGGGGATGCTTTTCTTCACGAGGGACAGGACAGTCGGCAGGAGTCACATTTTTAAATGGAAAATCACATTAAACAGGCACCTAAACCTCTATATTAAAATCCCTTAAAAAGTAGTGATTAAACACCAATGCTAATACCTTTGCAGGTTTCTGTCAGAGGCCACCAAATCTTTTTTGAAAATTCCTTATTATTTCTGTAATAAAACAGTTCACATCACCTTGAATACGTCATATCCACGTTAAAACATGGTGGTGGGAGGATCATGCTATGGGGATGCTTTTTTCAAAAGGAACAGCAGTCAGAGAAGGTGGATAGAGCTACATAAATAAAGTTATTGTTTTTTTTTATTATTACAAATAACACCTCTGAAAGTAGTGGTATCATTAAAACACACAGGAACTTCAGAAATTAAACATTTTCTATAAGATTGTTGTAAGTCTGTGCCACGTTTTGTTTTTATATTTAATTAAAACTTATACCTCATCCATTCACAAAGACCTTTATTGTCATGACCTTGGTGTGTGCAAGTGATTGTGAATATGTGCAGTGTGAAGTCTTTCCTGCAGAGAGGATCTTTGCTGGAGGGCGTGCTGCTGGCTGCACGTCTCACATCAGCTGCTGGGGTATTTTAGGAGCTGCTAAGAGACCAGTCTTCAGCTGATGCTCAGCCTGACTGGTAGAATCAAGCCAAATCGTGTCTCGTTGAGAAATCTTTGCTTATGCCTGATTTCGATTATTATTCTGCCTGCCTTGGATTCAGCCTCAGTGTTTTATTTTATGCCTCTCAGATTAGTTTTCTTCTGGTGGCCTCACCCCTCTCTCTCTCAAAGTTACCTCCTCCAGCCTCTTCAAAATAGATCACTCCAGAAGCCAGTCGTTGGTCTTTTACTGCAGCACCTACGTCCTCAGCCCTTACATGCCTGCCCGTTCTCCAACACCCTCTACCTAAACCACAAACACTCAACCTGATCCACTCACCTTGGAACCAAACAATCCACCCTGCCAAGTCATCACCAGGATCTCGAACCCTCCTCGAAAAGCACCCTCTGATAATGAACCTTAAGCCATTCTCCTTTAATGCAGAGATTACAACATTGTCCCATCATACCAGCCTTATATAATTGTACTCCAGGAGCAAATGCATGCAACGCTTAAGATTTTATTCGTAAAAAGTTTATGACCAGACCACTTTGTGTTTGAATATCATGTGAAAACATTATAACAGGACAGGATTTGTGTCCCCTCCAAACAAATAAGTTATTAATCCAAGTTTTTATGGTCGATTAAGAGATTCATAAAATGGATGTCTCATGAATCCATAAGTGCTGAGCATATATGGAAGTATTCATGACTGGTTTTGCAGCACTGGCTCAGTTATCAGCAGAAATAAATAACAGAACAATGCAGTTTCATCTGTGAGAAAGCAGGAGGTACTTCGTTTTGCTGTGTGCATGACAGTCATGGGAAGCTTTGAGTGTCTACATTGTCACATGGTAATATGTCAGATGTCAATGTAAGGATGGAGGTCATAAAATGCTGAGAGCCACAAAAGCCTTGTGTCAACCTTCCTGAAAAAAAATCAGCTCGCTGACGTGTTTTTCAGTATTTTTGTTTTTCAGCTTTTCTGTTGTTCTCACAGCTCTGTTCTTGTCTCTGAGAACATCTTAAAGCAGCAAAATTAACATAATTTCCTTAGTTACTTGTTTGTCTTGTATTGAATTCATTGAAAGAATGCCAAAGTTCGTTTCTGGATTCACTTTGGATTTATCTGTACGAAAAAGGTTTTTACTGCATTAATTAGTATTATGTTGCTTAAAATGCAACCGTTTGAAAGGACTACAATCCTGGCCAAATTTGTTTTTTGTGAGAAAATGTGGTTTAAACATCAATTTTTTTTACATTTTTATTTGGAGCAGATCACCATAGCTCACCAAAAGACAATGGTTTTATCCATCCATTTTCTTTACCCGCTTCTTCCGTACAGGGTAGCGAGGGAGCTGGTGCCTATTTCCAGCTTTTTTTTTTTTTTCAGCACTAGTGGCCTTTATTTATTTTTTTGACAGCAGCCAGACAGGAAAGAGGGGTAGAGAGAGGGGGAGACATTTGGCAAATATCGCTGAGTCCGGGACTCGAACCCGGGACGGCCACCTCGAGGACCGCAGCCTCTGCACATGGTCGCGCGCCCAACCCCCACACCATCAGCGCCGCGCCCCTATCTCCAGCTTTTTTCAGGCTCGAATGATGATGCCAAGTTGCAAAGAAATCACAGTTTTGGCAGCCATAAGTAAGGTCCTGGTATAATTCTGTCTTTTTTACAGAAAAGAAAGAGCTCATTTAAATTAGCTGGTTTCCTGATAGGGACTCAGTTTAAAACATAATGCATACATTTTCAACAGGGTTAAAGTTGGAGCCACTTCAGAAGCTTAATGTTACCCTGCGTTATCTACTTTAAATCCTGTTTAATTTGTTCTTGGGATCATTGCTATGTTGGATCTCCCAATTGTGTCTGAATTCCCACCATTTAGCTGCAGATTTGAAATACAAAAGCTGGAAAAGGTCTTCTGTTGTCATTGTTACACCCACTTTCTGCACTATTCACTACTACCACTGACAGCAAAGGGGGCTCGCTGCATGATGCTGCCTCCACCATGCTTGAAGGTTGGTACAGTGTTCTTGAGCATGAAGTCTACACCTTCATTCTTTTGAACATACTTCTTGTCCCACTAGCCAAATAGCGTAGTATTTGTCTCGTCTAAACTTTTTTCCAGAACACATTGGGCTTGTCAATGGAAGTAGCTGCAAATCCCAGCCAAGCATGAAAGTGGTTTCACTGTGGGCGATGAAACTGGTGTTAGATGACTGGGGTAAATCCTGGTGGTTTCTGAGTTGTTTCATAATGAATCCTAATCAATTTTCTTTCCTTAGAGGGTGAGAGTTTGGGTCTTCTTTCAGGCCCTGGCAAAGTAATGCAACATCGACATAAGTTGTACCTACATGCATTTGTTTTAACTTCTGATCTTTGAATCTGCAGTCATTTTGTAAGTAGAGAGGCACCAATCAGAGATTTTTGACTTTCCAAACTACAATTTTTGACGCTTTGTTCTGTCAGCACGGATTTTGGTCAATTTCTCCTGTACAACTATTACAAAAAAAGGTAAAAGACAAGCTTTCAACATCTTTCTTTCTGGCAATCTTGCCTTGAGATATCGTTGTAAATGGTTGTAAACTGGACACAACTGGGTGTTTTGGCTTGACAAGGATCCCATGGTCACAATTTGAGGTCTTCCTGACTGAGGTCATTGACTCCCTGAGAGACGGCCGGGAATGGTTTGAAATAAGTTAATTGATTATTGGCATAATAATCAGTAACCGTTCGCAAGGGGATTTCTTAATGGGATCATTGGTATGGAGGTAGCAGTTGTATAGGGAGGTTGACTGATAATCCCAGGCAACATCTAGTATCTTTTTATTCTCTACATTACAGCTGATCTAGGTGGGGATGTGGGAGGGTGAACAGGAATTTTGGGTTGAAAGGAGGCACTGTGTTGACAGCAGTGTGGAGGTGTGTAATCCTGAATCCTGTTTTTATGGGAGAACATAGAGGGGCTGGAGAACGGTGATCGCTTCCAAGGAGATACAAGAGAGACTAGTAGCACAAGAGGAATATAAAGTAAGGAATCAGAGTGCTTTAAACAATAACTTTCTTAAGAAGTCTCTCGTTACCACAACAATGGTGGACTATCAGGCGGAGAAGGACCATCACACAGCTCCTCTGACAGTCCTTTTCCATTTGTACCTCATACTGTCAGCAGATAGTCTTGATGAGCAACAGGTGTGTACTTGCAGCCAACATGGCCATGCCCTCGTCATGGGAATCATGTGGGAGGAATAATGGTTGGAAGGTTAAGAAAGAAAGACCCATGATATGAAACCAATACCAAAACTAGTTTTAGAAAGGTTAAAGCTGGCTGACGTTAAACTTCTGCAATGAACCCAAAGTCAACCCTGTTGAACATATATGAACTATACTTTGGAAATCAAGCAATTTAAATGAGCTCTGATAAGTAACATTTCTAATGTGGTTTCTCTGCAACTTTCTAAGGGATTCATACTAAAATGTAATTTGAGCCTGTGTGTATAATTTTGCACTGTAGCTGTCAAAACTATTCTAACTCTGTTATTGATGACTGTGTACAATTTTATAGCTATCTGTACAATGTTGCATTTCATATTCACCATTTTATCGTGCTGTCACTTTTGAAACGTTCCTTTACCCGATCTTTCGAATCCTGACCTCGGTGCTGTATGACTGCATGTTCAGATACCCACCCACAGGTATACAGGCAGTCATTCACCAGTCCTCTCGTTTAGATTTCATCATGCAGGGCTTGAAACCGAGAGGAAATAAAAAATAGGGGGGGGGTTGTTTGTGGCACCAGCCTGGCGCAGACATCGTTCCCGTAGCTCCCTTCGCTGCGCCGGCACCATCTGTCATTTGGGCGAACATCTGCAAACCCAAGGTGCCCTTGTCGCCCAATGTTAGAGCAGGATGTTTGGCTTTTCCATTAAGGAAACCTGGAGTGATTCACCAGAACAAAACCTATTAGACTTGATGGTGGAGTGGTGAATCAGCTGGGTTGCCGAGGCACATTGAATGAAGGGATTCCTCCTCAGGCAACGCTGCCTGCCTGTCTAGCATGTCTGGGTAGCATGACATCTCATCTACTAACTGCCTGACGATTTGGCTTGAGCCTGCCGTTTCTTTATGAGCTTTGGCTCCTCCACACCTCTTTTTCCTCCTCTTTCTGTCTGATTTTACCGCAAAACAGATGGCTCTCACCCGGCGCTTGTTTTTAATCTCTACCCTCTCTCTCTCTGCTCTTGGGGTTATGACCAAAAACTGAGATCATATTTGTTTTAGACTCCAGGAGATTTGGACGGTTTGGTCCAATTAGTAGCTTGCGCTGAATAAAAATGAACAAATACAGATTGGGAGGAATATTTGCATTTTGTTTTTGTGGATGTTGCACATTGGATGTTTTCATACACAGAAAACTGCTAACAGACAAGCTGGACAGGCTTTTGTTCACAGTAGAAAGCGTTGCTGTCTGCTGCATATGGTGCTGAGCTGGATTACAACCACAAGATAACAACAATATGCTCATTGTCCAGCATGCAGGGACATAATCTCAAGGATTACACTTAGAGGAAACAGGCTGCAGCCTCTCTGGATGTTGCAGGAGATTTTCCGCAAGCTTTAACAGGAAGCATCTTTTTTTTGTTTGTGCGTTCTCTGATTCTCTTTCAGACACCAGAGTTTATATTGCTTGTCGTTTCCCATCTTTGTTTCTGGACACAGCGGCAGCGGGCAGAGCTTTGCCTCCCGCAGCTGCCTCTCCAAAAGAAAACAGGCAAACACAGGCGAGCTCTCCGCCATCTGCTGCACGGAAAACAGCGAGGATGCTGCTGTTAAGTTAGCTGTGGATCCGAAACAGCAGCTGAGAGGACACAGTGTGCGCTGAGCACACAGAGGGGCACCGCTGCTGCCCGGCTGCCAGGCACCAAGAGCTCCATCTGACACACTAATGAATTCACACACACAGACGCTCACGGGTCAAAATCATGGAACATGTTTCAGCATGGTGGAAACTTCTTCAAACTGACACAGATGTAGAGCAGGACGTGTTGCACAAAGCTCTTTGATGTTGGGCTACTTAAAATTTACAGTTTTGCAAAAGTATTCACATGCTTTGAACGTTCTCACATTTGTTTCATATTTTGAAACATTAGAACCATAGACTTCAATGTGTTTTATTGGGATTTTATGTGATAGAGAAATAAAGAAATGCATATTTAGGAAGTGCAAGGAAAATGATACATTGGGATAATGATTTTTGGTTGATTAGTAACCCCTTTACTCTAATACCCTAAATAAATGAACAAAATAAAATCCGATAACCTAATAATCCAATGTATTTAAGTTATCCAACCACTAACCTTAAATACAGCCTGCCTGTGTGTGATTTTATTTTGATATACTGTACTGTGCAAAAGTTTTGGGCAGGTGTGAAAAACTGCTGCAAACAAAGAATGCTTTCAGAAATATGAATGATGATTGTTTATTTTTATCAATTTACAAAATGCTAAGTGAGTGAACCCAAACATTCAGCCAAGGTCATTAAGAACTATCTTCAGAATGAAGAAGAACAAGACTTACTGGAAGTGATGGTATAACCCCCACAGAGCCCTGATCTCAACATCATGGAGTGTGTCTGGGATTACATGAAGAGACAGAAGGATGTGAGAAAGCCTCCATCCTCTGAAGATCTGTGGTTAGTTCTCCAAGATGTTTGAAACAACCTACCAGCAGAGTTCCTTCAAAAACTGAAGAATTGATGCTGTTTTGAAGGCAAAGGATGGTCACACCAAATATTGATTTGATTTTGATTTCTCTTTTGTTCATTCACTGCATTTTGTTGATTGATGAAAATAAATGATAAACACTTTAATTTTGAAAGTATTCTTTGTTTAAAGCATTTCTTCAGACCTGCCTACAACGGTTCTGTGAAATTCTCATTGGTTTGACAGAGAACATTAGAGAAAAGAAAACACCATAAATGCCAAAGAACAAAGCATACAGCTCATGGATCACGCTGCGGAGAAGAAGGCTAGATTATAAACAATATTCCGAGCTATGTAAGGGGCACAGCAAGCATGTGGATGAAGTCACTCATATCAAATAAGACCAGAAATTAGCATGTTGGCCCACCTGCAAAATGTTATATGAAGTGGAAAATGAACACTTCAAACAGGGTCTGAAACCACACAAACGCACCAAGAGGACAACAGTAAGTGGAAGCCACTAAGGCCCTGGTGAAGAGGCCTGCTTCTGAAAAGAACACCTGCATGCCACAAGAGTCCCCCCAAACAAAAGATGCTACTCACTGGTTTTATTTATTTTGAGTAGGTTTGTATTTATTCACAGGATCACCATCTTGGCTGCTTGCAGTTTGTTACCTGGCTTGTTTACTTTTCCCTCCTCTCCTCTAGAAGGTTAGAGCCTCACATTTCTGAACGAGACCACGCGGCTCAGGTGCCGAGCTTAAAAAGAGGCTTGGCCTCATATGAAAGCCAGTTTAATGCATGTTTTTACTTTTATTCCATTTTATAAGTCACTTAGTTGGCCATTAAGAAAGACTTTGTTTTTTCAAAAAGTCTGTATATATGCTTTGTCTTGTCTTTTCTTTTTCCCCTTCTATGTGTTTTAGAATACTCTAAAAACTCAATAAACACTTAATCACCATCTAAGAGCAGGATGGTGTCACGGTATATCTTGTTAAAAGTTCCAGATGTTTCCACATCTGGCACTTTGGGTCAAGAGAGATGGTCTTGGAATAGAATGAAGGAAAAAGCAGCTTCATGAGATGGAAAAGTGATGCATCTGAACATTTTTGCATCTAAATCAAAGGGCTTAGGTTTTCCTTTAATTGTACCTTTTGTTTTGTTGGAAAATTATTTTTTATATACTATATATATATATATATATATATATATATATAATATATATATATTATATACATATATATATATATATATATATATATATATATATATACATATATATATATATATATATATATATATATATATATAAATAAACTCTATTTGCCACAGATTTATTAAAGTTCATTAATATTTGTTTATTTTCTGATTCTTACATAGACTTCCAAAGACTCCTCCATATCAACACTTTAAATCAGTACTTGTGTATGACAAAATCAAAGCATGGCCAAAACAATAAGCAAAAAAAAAAGCCAATTTGCAGCTATAGATAATTCTTAGGACTGGACAAACTCCTGTTGGTGAAACCGCTTCATGTAATTTAATTTTGCAGCAGTCAAGCTAAATCCAGTCTGCACCTGAACTTCAATGTTTTTTATGTTAAGGATACACTTCATTTTTTTTGCAGAAAATTCTACAGCCAGAAAATTATTAGAAAATATTATTTCTCATGACTTATTTTGTCAAGCATTATTTGTGCAGGATTTGATAGACTATTCCGTTGACAGTGAAGGCTTCTTTATTTTTCTTTATACAGAAGGATATAGAGTTAAGTTATTTGAAATCCTAAGGCTCCCACAGATTTTGCCGTACTACGAGATACGCAGACTGTGGCCACTGTCAACGGATGTTTGCATTTCCCACACTTTCTGCCATGGAGTCATTGGACGAGTAGGAAGAGCTTGCTTGTCTTGTAGCTTTGGAAAAACAAAAAGAAAAGAACATGATATATACTGCCACTACACAAGACAAGGGACGAAGAAGGGCAATACACCTGTCAGTGCGGCGCAGAAAGTGGCAGCGACACTGCGAGTCCTCGCGACCAGTTGCTCAGAGCAGTGCATCACCAAGGAGTTTACTGAGTGATGCTGCATATGAGGTCATAAAAATTGAGCTTTGTGTGTCCAGCTGATATGTGCTTTGAGTCTGCACAAATGTCTATGGAGTCACATACGCCCCACTGTGTGGGAGCCTTTAGCAGACTGCAATCTCTTTGTGTGTATTAGCATCTATAAATCAGAGACAGGCATGCTCCACCTATGTCAAATTGCAGAATATTGCAGCATCTCTTCCTATGCTGATGACAGACAACTTTATATTTTCGAGTGACCTCATAGACAAGCTTAATAATAATAATAATTACATAGACCTTATTGATCTCACAATGGAGAAATTGTCCTCTGCATTTAACCCATCCCTTAGGGAGCAGTGGGCTGCCATTATACGGCACCCAGGGTGTCTTGCTCAGGGACCCAAAGCGGCAGGCTGTGGGATTCGAACCAGAGTACTTGCCCTGCAAATGCCCTGCTCTCCAACCACTAGGCCACCTCTTCCTTACAGTGAATGACCGAGTATCTCCACAACATCATTAAGTGGACAGAACCATAATTTCTCCATTTTTATGTAGAGCAACATCATTGTTGTTTGGTCCTAAATACTCAGACTCAGTGAGGCTAAAAAACTGTAGAGCATGCCAGAAATCTGAACGTAGTTTCCCTCAAGTAAAACGGGCCAAAAAAAGAATGGTAGGAAAAATGTGTAAATACATAATCTGGTGTAGGAGGTTAAAGCTTCACCTGAACTTCTGTGGAGATGTGTGTGTTAAAGATACTACATTGCACTTCCTTTCAAAGGGTTGCTTCTTTCTTTTTTACTGTTTTACAGAAGGACATTTGTTTAATTATGTGACAGAATGGAAGCAAAATCTAAAAAACAATCCATATTTCACCACTTTTACCATCATACTAAGTTTTATTTAAGTTCTGCTAAATTTGGGTGCTGCCTTTAGGTTGAGGTGTCATAAGTCTGCTTTCAGAGTTTATCCTCTTCACATATTTTCTGCCTATTTCTTAGGGATTTAGCAGCTACACCTAATAAATGTCAGTTTGATTTTCTATCTTCTCACTTTCAGTTCCTTCCAGGTACCTAAATGGTGCCAACTCGTGATGGGAAGGGTGTCAAGCCAATCTGATTGGTGGAAACAGAAAAGATGGATGGATGAATTGCAGAGAGGGGAGAGAAGAGAGCGAGCAGAAGATGGAAGCAGACAGTAGTGAGGGAGGTAAAACTGAAAGCAGATGGCGGAGCTGGCACCTGTCTTCCTCTGAAATCTGTTTGGAGCTGTTTTCCACATGTCTTAAAAGGAGAGAAAAAGCCAATTCTGCATGGCATGCCAGAAAAAGACACTCTCTGGTTTTAACCCTTTGTGACTGTGCCCTCCCTGTTAGCTTCTCAGTCATAATAGGATGCCCCCCTGTGAACAGGAGGAGCTACAAAAAGCCCTCTCAAATCCTTCCACGCCGTCTCACCCGGGCCTTGTAAGCAAACAGAGGGTGCATTCAGAACAGGAGAGAGTCTCATTTAAAGCGTTAATCTGTGGGCCACATGCTCGACAACGGCAAAGGCCCGAACGTGCACAACAGTGACAGAGTTAACCACACACACACACACACACACACACACACTGAACTGCCAGGCCAACATGGGCTAAACATGGCATGTGTTTGGCAAGAGACAAACTTGGTTCCAGGTGGCTGCATACAGAAGTTGCAATCAGTTTGAACCCTCTTAGGTCACTCTCATCCACAGGACCCTTCTGGTGTTTTTACATGTCTCAGGCTGATTGCAGCTAATCACAAGCACTTCGCATTACAGACAGAGCAGTTACTGTACATTCAGGGGGAAGTCAGCAGATTTGTCTTAAGACAAAAAGTGGTTTCCAAATATGTATGTGTGTAAAAAAAAGCTTAAAAGTTACTTTGAAGCCTTTAAACGGGTTTTTGACAGCGTATGGCATAAAGTGGGCTTTATTCAGAGCTGTAACTAGGGAGGTCTAATTTCATTTCATTCCAGTTCAGTTTCTTTGTACAGCACCGATTCATAACAGAAGTCATCTACATAAATAAATCCATTTAATTTATATACAGAAATATACAGTCAATTCAATCCAATCATAGACACATTCAACGTTTTCACATTCTGAATGGATCCCTGTTATCAAGCAATGCAGTCAAGTTCAGTTTATTATTCAAATTGGTAAAAGGTTTTCTAAGGAAACCCAGACGATTGCATCGAGTCACTGACTTGGCAGCAATCACTCCTCATAAACGAGCATGTGGACAGTTGATTGCACTGAGTCGTTCAGTTTTTCAGCAATCTCACATACTGATCATACATGCAGCAGCAGATGAGAGGAGAACTGCCTTTCAACAGGAAGAGACCTCGAGCAGAACCTGGCTCAGGTTTTAGTGGGCATGTGCCGACTGGGGGACTTGCCTTACAAAGTGGTCTCATTGCATTGTTTTTCAGAGTTCATAACATACTGATTGATAAAAATCACTAAATTGCAGAAATGGTTCAACAAACTTGGATTACTTTTTCTCATCTGGCAGTTTCAAATTTGAGAGAGGAAAAAAGCACATAAAGGTTTCCTCAGGGCTCCATTTATGGGTCACTTTAATTCTGTATTTACATGTTCCGCCTTGCTCAGATTGTAGAACATTACAGCACCCCTTTCTACACTGATGATAAACAGCTTTATACTGCTGGACCACCACATGTCCACAGGTTCCTCTAGTCCCTCTGCATATGTGTCAGACTTTCCTTTAGCTTAATGCAGATAAAATGCAAGGTTGGAAATCAGCTAAGAATTACAGAGCATTCCAGAACCTCAGGTGGTATTCTCAATAGACCTGAATTGTAACAACCACACAAAGAACCACACAAAGTCTTTTACTAAATCAACCAACTCACCATCTTTAAAACGTTTATTTACATTATTGGTAACTTAGATTATTGTGAAGTTTCAATGAAAGTTAATGAGGCAGATGCAGCTCATCCAAAATGCTGCTGGCCGAGTGCTGATCAGCACCAGGAACGTGGATCATAGGCTGCCTGTTTGGAAAATGATGGATCTTCAGATCTTATTCGTTTCTGAAGCACTGAAGTGTGTTGGGCCTAAATCCAGCTAAGAGTTGCTGGACACGTAAACCATGTAGACCCCTCAGGTCATCAGAGATGTCTTTACTCAATTTTTCCGGGAGGAGAACTACAGAACAGGAGGCAGCATTTAGTTTCTATGGTGCTCGGCTCTGAACAAACCTGAAAACCTAAAGGTTTGTAAAACCTGTTGGCTTCTTTAAATCTGGACTGAAAACATCACTTTTTACTGTACATACAGTATGTTTACTGTATCAGTCATTTATAAGTTTTAAATTAGCATTTTAATGCTTCTTTCTTAATTATCTTAAGATGTTTTTAGTTTTCTAGCATGGTTCTTCTTCTAAAGTAATTTTGTGTGTGTGTGTGTGTGTGTGTGTGTGTGTGTGTGTGTGTGTGTGTGTGTGTGTGTGTGTCTCTCGTATGAAGTGCTGGACTAATAAACTGTTTTATTTTTCTTTTCTTTTGTTATATTTATTTATAATTTTTTACAGACCAAATCAAGTGCTTTTCATCACACATAAAAACCTAATAATTTAATAAACAATAGTGATTATGGGGAATATTTTTTTATAAAAGACAGCCATGTGTAATGTTTTTATTAAGAATGAAACCTTACTTTTTTGCTTTGTTCTGAAACAGCAATTTTTTTTTTATAAGCTGTACTTTTGCTTGTGCTTTGTATATTTTCAATTTTTTATTTCTGTTATGCTCCCAAAAATGCAAAGCATTACGCAAAAAAATACTTTCTTCTAATTAAGAATTGACACATTTATAAACCACATCTGAGTCTATAGAATAAAAACACACAATCAGTCCCTCTAAACACTAAAATGTGAAGATTCCTCCCCTCGTCCATATAGACCATGAGCTTTATTGCTGCATGGGACCAAAGCCTTTGTTTATGGCACATTTGCCACAGGCGCTGTGGAACAGAAACGGGGAGGACCACGGGAGGAAAAGGATGCTCTGAAACCAAAATGAGATGGTTAGAAATGCACCATCAGTTTCGAATGACTGGAAATAAATGCAGAATTTGGCTGAACCTCTGTTAATGGCTTTGTTATGTAGGCATTTAGATTGTAAATGTTTATATGTTCAGATAGCCTCATCTACCACATGTCTAATATTTTATCAAATCTATTTCTTTTTTCCTGATTCGGTAAATGAAAACAGATTTGGCTAACAGTTGACTAAACCATCATCTTCAGTAATATTTTATTCTAAATGTTAACACAATTTTTACCTAAATAATGTAGATACTGTTGGAATCAATAAACTTGTTTTTGCAGTTTATAGTGCCTGAAGCAGTTGTTGCCAATGAATGGCACATCATTGTCAGGGAAAAGATTTACGTGCTGCTTTGTTATGGTGGATCTAAAAGGTTTATTACTATTTCAGAAACATTTTATGCCTTAATCATGAACCTGTTCCTATTTTATGTTTTCTTATAACTACAAACCAGATGAACTGTAGAATCATGGATTCACTGTGGCTCGAGTGAATAGAGGAGTTGTCTTGCAGTCTGAGAGTTGTGGGTTTGACTCTAACATCCTCCAGCTGCATACCAATGTTCCCCTGAGCAAGGCACCCCAAGATGTTTGCCAATCTGGGTATGGGTGGGTGAATGTGTGTGAAACTGTTTGCGTTTTAATATTAAACTGATTCCAAAATGTAAGTTCAATCATGAAAGTTTGCAAACATTTTAATTGTTTAATTTTTCCTTTTAATTTAACATTAAGAAAATTTTTTGCCCCCTTGTTTGTCCATATGGTAAAAATAAAAAAAAAAATGGGAAACTGTTTCCCAGCATTTTGGGGTTACATTGTGCTTTTCTAAAACTGGCTAAAGCTAGATACTAACTTCTTGCTCCAACACAGAAACATTCTCAGCCACACAAAGTTCTTAACTTTTACTGAGCTGATACGGATCGGGCTTTCTGTTCTCAGCTGGACTATAAACATGATTAAATGACAACAGCTAACTGAACCAGCAATTTCAATTAAATTGAACAATTAAATTTTCAACAATTTAAATTTTACATTTTCAACAATCTAAAGTATGTGTACTTACAATTACGTTTACAAACTACTATGAGGGATTGCAATTTAAATAATTTCAATCGTTATGATATACTACCGTCCAACATTTTTTTTATTGTAGTGGTGAATTAATGAAAATGTATTAAAATTCTATGAAGCATTTTGCTATTATACATAGTTAATAAATAACTTTTTTTCTTTTATGTTTTATGATGAGTTTTCTGTCTGGCAAATCTGAGTTTTCTTGCTGGCAAATATGGGGTAAGAACGCTGTAAAACAATGAATATGTAAAGACGGAAATGTGTGCATATTAGTCAATAATTGTGCATAGGTAAAATCCAAAAGAGGTATTGCATATTTTCTCTATAAGAATACAAAATAAAATTTTCCCCAAAGAAATTACAAACACAAAGTTCAAGTTTACAGTTGTGTTATTCTTTATGAATACAATATTTTATAACGGTTTGTGAATACGATTTCTTTTCTATGAGAATACGAATTTACATCAGCGACTTGGCGTCACGTGATCTCAGGGTGGTTAGTGGAGCACAGTTAGTCGATTCGCGTTGCGCATGCGCTGTCACACTCCTCACCGCCAGTAAACGTACACATTATTTTAGACGGCGTTCTTACCTCATAGCCAAAGCCGTAAAATATTCCTTTCTGCATTTCTTTTAGTGTAGTTCACAATCAGGTCAGCAGAGGGTACCAAAGGACACCAGTCTTTAGAGCCGCCCGCACACTGGCTTTGACTTTAATGCAAAGGTTTTTATATTTTCAGCTAATGGGTCTGAAATGATATTCTTGATTTTATTCTTTGAAAAAATGTCACTGTCTTCTTTAGTTTTGCTGTGAGTTCTTCGCCCTTTTCCTTGCTTTAATAGGTATACACTCACAGCATTACATTAGGAGGAAAAATAAACATGCAGCACATTATTCCTGATTCACAACAATGTTTCCTTTGTGCTTGTGGATGATACTTCATGATCGCCCTATATTTTATAACCCTTGTGTGACGATTACAGTCTTTGGAAAAAAATCAGCCTGTGTCATCTAAAAGGAAATGGACGTGAAAAAGAAAAAGTGACGGGGGAAATAAAACAAATAAAGGAAGAAGGAAAGTTAGCGTTCATATGTCACTGCAGGATGGCACTGCCTCGTGAAGATTTCTGCGTCTCGCTCGTGTTGGTGGCTCCCAGAGGTTGTTGCCATGCAACTCAATGTGGCTCACACACACACACACGCACACACACACACACACACACACACAAGCTGCAACAATGGTCTGCTTTATGAGGTGCCCACTGATGCCATGGTAACCCCCTCGTTCTGGGCAAGGCAGGCAGAATAGTGTGCCAAAAAAATGCCAGTGCTTTTGCCCCCACCCCCTTCTCAAACCACGTTGCCCAGAAACCTTTTGAAACCTAATAAGTGAAGCCAGTGGGCAGACAAATTACGATGGGAGTGTGTGTGTGGGTGTGCGTGTGTGTGTGCAGCACAGTTTTTACTGAAACGTTGAAATATGTTTCAGATATAAAGAGTTAGACTCCTTACAGCCAACTTTATTGCACGTCTAGAATAAATACAGAATAAAGAGTGGGGACCTTCAGCAGATATTGTCAGCAGCCGAGCTCTTGACCTCAGATGGCTGAATAGGCATAAAAGAATCAGATGCAACTGCATATTAATGGCTTTTCCGCAAAAGTAGAGGTGGACAAAAGTCCTTTTTGGGAATTAGGGTGTCACTGTGATGGCAGGTAGACTTCACGAAAATCAAGAGTTTTGTTCTGAGTGTGTATCTGTGTGTGTGTGAGAATGGGGTTTACTACGTCCATTCCAATATCACTGCAGTTCATCTAGGCAGAGTGCCCAGTACCTGTGCTTTTAGGCCTCGCTGTTATTAAAAGCAGGAGTGACTCATGGCTGGAATCTGCTGATGGAGAAAGGAGGAGGATGTATCAAGCTGGGGTCACTCTATGGAGCCGCCATCTAGTGCATTTAAATTCCAAGAATTCTGGCCAATCGGGCCTGGATCTCACACCATTAACTAGGAAAGTAATTGCCACTTGTAATACAGTCCCTAGCAAACGTATTCTCTAGTTTTTTATATTTTGTTACATTACAAGTATAAACAAAGATTTATTTTATTGTGTCTTATGTGATAAATCAACACAAAGTTGTGCATGATTAAGTGTAAGGAATATTATCCGTGTTTTTTAAAAAAAATAAAAATTTAAAAAGTGATGTGTTCTTTTGAAATCCAGCCCTTTTCGCTATAATACACTGAAACAAAACCTAAGCTTTCAGAAGTCACCTAATATATGATTAGAGTCCACTTGTGTGACTTAGTAAAATCTCAGTAAAAATCCTGGTATTCTGTGAAGAGAACAAACAGAATGATGAAGACCAAGGAACTCAGGTCAGGGACAAAGTTGTGGAGAAGTTTGGTAAAAAGTCAGGTTAGAAAATAATTTTCCAAGTTTTAAACATCACACTGCAAAATATGCAAGTGCAAAATGGTGGTGGCAGCATTATGCTGTGGGGATGCTTTTCTTCAACAGGTACACAGACAGCTGGTCAGAAGGATGGCGCTAAAACCTGGGAAAGAAAACCTGTCAGAGCCTGCAATAGACTGCTACAAATGGTTCAGATTAAATGTGTTGGAATAGTCCAGTCAACATCTAAATGACAAAATGCAATAAAACACACTGAAGTTTGTAATGTAACAGAATGCAAAGCACTGTATATATCCTCCCTGTTCTCTAACCCAGATTCTTTTGAACCTCAAGCAGAACACTTACAACAAGTTCATGGTACAGGCGATGTTAATGGATCTCTCCTTAACAAGTTATCAGTGCCCCTTAATGAAACTGCAGACAAACAAGACAACAAAGACTAAACAGACAGACAGACAGGAAGGCAGTGAGCACAGATTCACAGAGACAGATAGAAAATGACAGCATCACATGTCGGCTATAAACAGACAGACAGGCACAATGATCAGCCAGATCCAATGCAGCAGATAAAATCTGCCGCTCCATTGGACTGAGTCCAGAGCTCAAACAAAGGGGCAGACCCAATTTTCCCCTCAGACGTTCCTTTTTATTTTCTATAATAGGCAGAACTAAATAAAATCCACAATAATGCTGTCCTCATGTGAAACAGCTAACTGTTTATACCACAGAAGAAAATGACTTTGGTTTGTTTTTACTCCGTTCATCAGCAACAGATTTTCCTCTGGTTTGTGTGGACACATCGAGGAGAAGAGAAGCAGTGGGTGTAGTGATATAAGCCATGTTGAAAAGCATTTGGTGGAAGTTATTCCCCCTATATTAAACCTGCATATAAACAGCTACATTTTCACCACAGGAGACTATAGTGAATGATGATTATTCTGTTGGCCAGAACTGAATTAGTGAAGGAAATTTTTTGGCCCATGAAAGAGCAAAAATAGCATCAAAAAAACAAAAGAAAGAGCCTAAAAATTTGTAATTTTTTGCAGTCCCTTTTAAAAGGGGATCAAGTTTTCTAAATTTTCCGGGAAAAAGGCCCTTATTTTCTTATTCCTGTAATTATTTTAAACGTTAAACAAACGTTAAATGTTAAACAAATAATTTTGTGAAAATTATTTGTATTTCTTGGAAACATTTATGAGATAGATAAATGTCAATGGGTTATGTCATAGAAAGTTTAAGTTCAGATCCTAGCTTGAAATAAATTACAACAGTATATAAAGGGTCAAAACTTTAAAAAAAATAAAAAAACGGGTTTGGTTTTCTTTTTCGTGGTTTTAAAAAAACCCTAAATAAAGACAGCATCGAAAAAAATCAAAACACAGTGGCAATATCATTTTTGCTAAAAGGCAATCTTTTAGAACACAAGCACATATTATGATTTTAAGTGGACCTTATTAATTAAATATTTAATTGTTAGCATGTGCGACTCCCTCTATTAAAGTAGAAGGTTTGCCAGTTTGCCAGTCTGGAGTTTACAGCTATTTTTTTTTTTATTTCACCTTTATTTATACAGGTAAATCTCATTGAGACACAATGTCTCATTTTTAAAATCAACGTGTTTTAAGTAGTCGTAAAAAACATGTTAAAACAGGCCCTTAGTTTTTCTAGTTATATAAAAGGGCCCTTCTTTTTGCCCTCCAAAATATGGGTTAAAACACTGGTTTTTTTTAATTTTAAGTTTTTTTCCCCCCCCAAGGACCCCCGGGGAAGCTGTAGTTGCCCTGTTTAGGTTATATAGTACACTGGTAGTAGGCTGATTACTGATTTATAACTCAAAATATACCAATGCAACAGTCTGCGTGTGGACAGTAAAGGCCAGTTAATGCTGCTGTAGGCAGTTCTGAGGCAACGGTGGAAAGTTAGCCTGAAAGTTTAAACACACAATACAGGTCCCTACCTCTTGCTCTCTGCTGTGCTGCAGCCCTCCCTCCACAGCTCCTCACCCACAGCAGAGCCTGCCATGAACGTGCAGGCTAGTAAACCGGGCCACCGGTGACGGCAGATAAACAGCTATGGCACATTCACTGGTAGTGACGAAACATCAACGATATACTTAACATTGACTGTGGCCTGCCTATGCTTAAACTAAGTCCTCAAATCATTAGTACAGCACCATTAGCACAGCTGCAGCACCCTGGCAATCTTGAGCTTGGCCCCCTACTCCTGGAGCAGCCCCCACAGGTCACCAGGAGTGACAGGGTCAAATTCCTTCTCCAGGTTCGCAAAATATGTGGACTCGTTGGGCTCCCATGAAGCCTTAATGAAGCCTCAAGCACCCAGGGAGGCAGAGGAGTGTGATGCCACTGTAGTTGGACAACAACCTTGAGTCCCCCTTATTGTTAAGAGGGACCACTACTCTGGTCTGCCAGTCCAGAGGCACTGTCCCTGACCGCCACATGATGTTGAAGAGGTGTGTCAGCCACAACAGCTCAACAACATCTAGAGACCTGAGGTGTTCAGGGCAGATAAACCACCCCCAAAACCTTGCCACCCCGAGAGCGTGATGGCAAGCTTGAGGAGATTCTCAAAATACTCCTTCCATCATCAAAATTTCCCCCTGTCAAGGTCAGCAGTTCCCCACCCCACTGTAAACAATGTTGATGAAACACTGCTTCCCTCTCCTGAGGTGCCGGAAGGTTTACCACAATCAGTTCCAGGATGACCACTAGTCCTCCTCCATGACCTCACCGAACTCCTCCCAGGCATGGGTTTTTAGCTTCTGGCACCGCCCGGGCCTTGGCAATCTTGGCTTCACGATACTATGGAATACGAGCGGCTGCATTGACAATAGAGGTGGAGAACGTGTTCCACTTGGACTCTATGTCTCCAGCCTCTCCAAGGATCTGGGAAAAGCTCTCCCCGAGGTAGAAGTTGAATACGTCCCAGTAGACCCTCACTATACACTTAGGGCCTGCAAAGTTTTTCTGGCTTCCTCCTTTTTCAACAGATCTAATTCACCACCAGGTGGTGATCGGTGGCACCCTAAGACTGTATTTCAAGTGGAAGGAGGGAAGCTGTGTACTGAACATGTGGCTAACATCAAGAAGTCCAACCAATGGCTTGAGAGAGTTGGACTGAAGAACAGCATAAAGGCACTAATCATAGCAGCACAGGAACAAACAATCAGCACAAGAGACTTCAAGATCCAGACTCATAAACAGGTGATGGCAAACAAACAGGACATTGCATTGGTAGAGAAAGCAAAAAAAGGGCAGTGTGGTAGACAAAGTAATCCAAAGCAACAGCAAGCTCAAGTAGAATGACCATAGCAAGCTTGAGGGCCTAAAGAAGAAATAAAGAGTCAAGGCCTCAGTGGGGCCAGTAATCACTGTTGCATTTGGGCTGTGACCCTAAAACTGTGAGAGTGGAAGAACCCCTGAGATCATAAAAATGGGAAATAAATGGACCAAAGACAAAAAAAATAAGAGTGAATTTGAAAAATGAGTGTGTCCTGTTTTGGAAATGATGCTATCTATATATGGTTCTAACAGATGGTGCAACTGATTGTGTGGACAACATCTGACAGAGCCAGACACACCTGTTCCACCTTAGAGAAGGGATCTGCCCCCCTTTCGGCCCCCCCCGGGTTTCCAATCAACCGTGGCTATCACAAACTAGGAGGGTTTGATAATTTTATTTTTTCGATGGAGGGGACTTTTTTTTTGGAAAAAAATAAATAAATTGTCTTTCTCATTGACATAAAAAGTTTAGGTTACCTGAAAAGGATTTGAGTAAATCACATAAAATTGCTGGCTGCACGGTGTTTGCATGTTCTCCCCCGTGCATGCGTGTGTTCTCACCAGGTACTCCGGCTTCCTCCCAAAGTCCAAAGACATCCCTGTTAGGTTAATTGGTCACTCTAAATTGCCCTTAGGTGTACTGTATGACTGAGTGTGTGCATGGTTGTTTGTGTGTTGCCCTGCGATGGACTGGCGACCTGTCCAGGGTGTACCCTGCCTCTCGCCCATAGACTGTTGGAGATCCTAAACCTAACCCTAACCCACTATGGAATAAGCGGTAGAAAATGACTGACTGACTGACATAAAATTACTGTGAGAAATGTTGCCTGCCAAGAAGATAAAATTAGGGAATGGGAAAAAACTGACTGTAAAGTGATTTAAGAGAAAAAATATGCTGAAACAGTGTTTCAGTGTGTGGAGGGACGCACGGTGGAACGGTTATTCCTAAGTTCTGATTCTCTCCACACTGCTGTAAATATTGCTGAGAGGGGAGCTCGGATTCACAACACCCACTGCAGGAAGATCCTTGCTCCGAGCTACCATCTAAAATTAACAACGATGATGACAAGTTTACATACCAGTGAACTGTTTGCCTGATCATTGGAGAATGGATTGGAGAGACTGATGATCACCCCCTTCTAAATGCTTTTATTTCCTGGGGCACAATATTCATCAGGAAGTGATAGAGAGCTGTACAAAAGAGCCGTTAAAATGATCTATTTTTGAAAATGTACATATCTCAAAGAACAAGCAGTTTTATCCCTAATATAGTTTTAAATATATTAATTTTGGGCAACCTGGCATATGTGGGTGAAATTGAAAAAAAAAGTAGAATCATCATAAGATTCAAAATATAACCAAGACATACTCATGCAAAATCAAAATCGGATCGTCCGTGAACGTCACATCACCAGTAGACTTCAACTTTAGCTTTTGGATTTTCTGCATCACCTCAATGTCTCTGGTGACGAGACAAGGCTGAAAACTTGTAACACCACACAAATCAGTTGCTTGGGTGTATGCCATACAAACTGGTTGGCTGCCTTATACATACGGTTCTCTGACTGCTCCTCCTTGGACATCGCACTCTGAGTGTCAGCCAAAGTTTCCTTGAAGGTGTCATCTAAGGAATGCAGGTCAACTAGGATTCCTAACTGTCAACAAAATTAGAGTCCAGTCCAATCCAATTTAGTTATATAGCACATTTTTAAGTGGATAACTACAAATTAACTAAAATTTGTAAATAAAGTAAAGACATAAAACAATGTTAGACAACACAACAAGTTACGCAAAAGACCAAAACTCTCACGATGTGTTGAATGCCAGGGAAAAATTATGAGTCTTCAAAAAGGATTTTAAAGAAGACAGTGAAGGAGCCTGTATAACACGTAGAGGCAACCCGTTCCACATATTAGGGGCCGCAACTGCCAAAACCTGATCACCTCTGAGCTTCGGCCTTGTCTTTTTAGAGTTCATGAAGGAAAGTATAGGTGAAGCAAGTCAGAGAGATAGGGTGGAACAATGCCATTGAGACATTTAAAAACAAATTAAAGATTTTTAAAATCAATTCTGAAGCACACAGGGAGCCAGTGAAGAGCAGCCAGCTCATGTGTTCTTGACTGTGTGATCGAGTAAGAAGACGAGCAGCTCCATTTTGGCCAAGCTGAAGGTGAGAGAGGGCAAAACATCTGACCCTGAAATACAGCGTGTTACAATAATCAAGGAAAAATCTTGTTTTTACTAAAGAGCTGACCTGTGTGTCACAATTACAGTCGTGCATGTAGAAAATCTACATGCACGACCCCCACCCCCCCACAACCCCTGTTCTTCCTTATAGAATAGAATTGGATAGAATAATCCTTTATTTGTCCCTCAGTGGGGAGGTATAGAGCAGCAAAAGGGAAAAGTACATACAAGCAAACAGATTCCAACATTAAAGGAATAAAAGATGTCATCAAAAAATTAAGTTATTGCCATGCATAGCGTTTTGCAGAGACAGCAAAAGGTTCGATTTTCATGTCATCTGACCAGAGCACCGTCTTCCACATGTTTGCTGTAGAGGACTCTACATGGCCTGGGGCAGAATTATTACAGAGACTAAATTATACAAAAGTGAGTGGTAATTACAAATTAAGCGACTTCAGAGTAAATGGGGCTGAATAAAAATGCACACTGCACTTTTCAGTTTTGTATTTATAAATAATTAGGAAAACCAATGATGATTTTTAAGATTGACATAAGTGAATTTGACACCATTAAGGTTCAGATTTTTTTCCTTTGTTTTATTATTGTGGTTGAGAGATCCAACTCACACAATACGATGCCCATAAAATAGAGAAAACTACTAATATCAAACATGTATTTAGTTTTAATCTGCCATGTTGGCCATCCAGTGGAAGCCCCTTCAGTAATTTAGCTCAGACGTCTGAGCTTGGCTCAGGCACCCCCGTAACACATATATATTACTGGCTGGCAGTGCATCTGATGAATGCTTAGGAGCATACATTCTGCATGGATATAAATGCGTAAGGCACTACATGTTCATGTCAAGTACGCTCGGCTGTGGTGCAGAGTTGGTGGCTCGCTCATGGCAGCAAAAGCAGTTGGACAGGCAAAAAGAGAGGCACAGATGCTTGGAAAAGGCCTCCGTGGCATTTCTCAGTCCCCTCTCCATCCAGCACACACACACACACACACACACACACACACACACACGTACACGAACGCACACGCGCGCACACACACACACACACAGACCAGAGCATACGTATTGTATGCACCAATAAATACGCACCCTCTTTATCACTCACACCACAGCAGCATCCTGGTTGCATATATCTCCTGATTGGTGACTCTATCCCTGTTTCTACCCTCTTTATATTTGCTTATCTAATTATCAGCACTCCTGGAATGAGTATTCTGGCTTGAGGCAGGCAGCATGGCTGAGTGTGGAATGGCGTGGGAGATACAGAGAGACCCTGGGCTCAGGTGGCAGCTGTGCTGTGACTTCTCTGCCAGGTCATGGTGGACGGTAGGATGGATGCCTTCCGTCTCTCTCCCTCATTGTGTGCCGTCTGTTTCTGTCCCTGTTGTTGCATTCTTCTGCTTATTTCTCCGCTCACAAACAGCCCATCTTGTGCTGGAAGAAACATCCCTCTGCTGCAGAACCTAATGCTCATTTTTAGGGCTCTGCACACAGAATGCATGAACAGATTCTGGATTTCGCCGTAAAGCCAAGAGCAGGGTGAGAAAGTGGACTACTTTATGCAGTTAAGATAAATCGAGCATCCCTGCTGAGATTATCACACCCTAATCTGAAAATCCTATTATGTCAGTTAGTGTTAACCTGAATGAAATAGTGCTGGTTCTCCACTTCTTCACCTAAACACTCAGTTTTTCTCCTTAAATTCTAATTAGAAGTTCATTTGGTTGATTGACTCGTTCAAAGATATCTGGGGCTCATCCCAAAGGATGGGAGTTTTAATTAAAACCTGTTTTTCCACCAGAGGAAATGGCTCTGAATCTTATTAAGGCCACAACAGGCTTTTGATGCAACACAGTTCTGTTATATTTCCTCATGAGCAGTCCTACTTTCCCCTCCTAATTACACTTACCTGCGATGTAGGGATTGTAGACTTTGTTCAAGAGTTCCTTTTTGTCTTGAGTTATGATATAATTGCACAACATCTCATATAAGTTCAGCTGTGAGAACACGTTGTTGCAGTCGCCGTCTTCTGAGCTTTTGGCCTTCGGCTATTTTTTATTTTTAACTAATGCATCCACAGTTTGGATCCAATCAGATTGCTAATTTATTCAATATACCACACATTGACAGCATCAATCAAACTGATCTCTGGGTATCAGTTGTGTTATTGCTTTCTCTCATGCGGCGGCCGGTGTCGATCACAGAAATTGTCTTGAGGCCTGACATAGTTTGTAAACCCGAGGGTTCCTCTCAGCGCCAGCCTGCTGCGCTCGCTGCTATGTAGGGCAGAGCTAGGCCCTCTGCCTGGGTAGGAGCGGAGAGAGAAGATGTGGGAGGGTTGGGGTCTGGGAGGTATGGCAGCCAGAACTGGGGCCCCATGCAGGGATGCAAGAGAAGCAAAGAGGAGGGGGGATGGGGGTTATAGGGTGCTACAGGGGGCAGAGACAGGGGCGCAGGCTGGGCATGGCTGGCAAAGGAACATTCCCTCAGTCTGTTAGCTTGCAGATTCTCATGTGTGAGATATGCAATGCTCAGGATCAGATTTAATCAATTTCAGTCATAAACCATGTTCTGAAAAATATTAGGCACAAAACCATTAAAAACAGTAAAGGGTCAAAACAGACAGCATTATTAAAATACATAAGAAAGAAGGAAAATAAATAAATACATTTTTTAATTAATTAAATTTTCTACATATTACAACTTTAATGTATTTTATTTGGATTATCCAGTATCTCACAACCGTGAATACAGCCATTGCATTTTTCTAAATATCTTATTGTATCTTTTCATGGGACAACACTGAAGTTTTGACACTTTGAAAGGAGTCAGTGTACGCTGACTAGTTTGTAGGAAAGTGTCATATCTTTAGTGTTGTCCTAGTAAAAGGTATTAAAAAACTTACAAAAATGTGAGGGGCTGGGTGCTTGGTGGCTCATCATGGTTGTCCTGGGTTCGATTCCCAGTCTCAGGACATTTGCCATCCAGTGCTGCAGAGGCCTGTTAATTACCCATGTATTTAAGTCATGAGCAGCAGGCAGTCACCTTAAATATGAAGGACGCTGGATCCTGAGAATCAGGGTTGAGAACCTTTGCGCTGTATGTGGCTCCATCCGTCCTCTTAACTCTTTAAAAGTAAAACGATCCTGCAAACAAGAGTGCTGCAAAATTCAACAGTGGCGATGTTAAAAACATTTTACCATTTATCACAAACGCTTGATGGCAGCTATTGCTGCCAAGAGTGGCACAACCATAGACTATTCTGAGGGTATTTTCATATAGGGCTGGGTTGGTTTAATTAGCTTTTCAATCATTTAAAACTGCATTCTGCATTTACTCAGGTTATTCTGCTATTAAAAGTTTTTTCCATGGTCTAAAACTTTAAAAAAGCAAAAAACAGAAACAATCTGTAAGGGTGGCAAATACTTTTCACATGACTGTATGGTATTGCATTATTTAAAGCAAGGCTGTAGATCTCCTTCTGCTTTACCAGACTCAGTCCTGAGATGAGCTTTGAGACCAAAACTAATTTTATCATCCTTTTATCCCTGAATTATTCATAATAAAACATTTGTCATCTGATAGCAATGATACTCTTTTGTGATCAGCTTTGATGAGGTAATATGTCATTAAAACATTTTTAACATCTAAACTCTCCAAGGATTAATTTAGAGTTTAGAAAGCGGAGTTGTGGAATGGGATCAGGCATATAGCTACATGGATGCTGGTATCTCTGGTCTCTACTTCTGGTACCAGTCAGAAGTCTTGCAGCTGCAGATGACACACAGCAGGGGCTGGAAGGCACCCAAGTACGGTTCATTTCGGTAATCCAACCTTGAAGTGATTAATGCAGTAGTGCTGGGTTCATGTCATAAGAAGAGCAGACAGACCTGTAACCAGTGTATATCAGGGGAAAACACCTCCTTAGTGTACAAATTCATGGATATGAGTTTTAGTTTAGAAAAAGTAATATGATCTGACATTCTGAAATTTGAAAGAAAAGGGTGAGAGACTGGCACAAAATTACTTAAGATTTTAATTTCCTTTTCTGTTGATCCTTTTACATCCGCTTAGATTTATCTTGTGTGTCTTAGGAGGGCCCAGGCTCCAGGCCGACCGCCAACACAACCAGTGCACCCCTGGTAAAGACAGCCTTGATATAAGTTCATCTTTTAGTGCAGCAACAGGATCGCTCACTGAAAAATGCAGAAAATTCCAGCCTTTAATGTGACTACATTTATTAAGTTGGGAAAAAAAACACCTAATGTTAAGAATAAAAGTGATTTAACCAAATTGTCAGTTCCACACTTGTTTTCACGTCTGCTTTCAATATACAGCATTAGGTTTGGGGACTGAGATGCCTATGGAACAATGATGATTTAGTGTCTGATGAACCATTGCTGAGTTGATTTGGCCATATGTTTTCAATCACTATCCCATTTAAAGACCCCCCCAATAAAGATTAAATTTCAGATTTTTGGTAGAGTTCCTGTTTTTTTGTTTAAGATTTCCTGATATGTAAAAGATGATATCCTGCACTCCAGCAAAACTCCAATAGCCATTGGAAGAGAAAAAGGTCCACAGCACTACAGATTCTCCACCATACTTAACAGTGGGCATTAGGTACTTTTCCACATATTCATCTTTTGTCTCACGTCAAACATTTTTTAACATGGAATTTTCCCCCATGGGATAAATGTTCTCATTACCATTAAAATATGAGATCATGCAGCTTCAATAAAAGATTTATTTATTTTCGGGATAGGGGAGTGCAAATAGAATTCCCTGTGTCTACCATTAAAAAAAAAACATGTTATAAACAATAAAATGCTAACATAATAAAATAATTAATATTTTGTATGCAATGTGGTGTATTTAGTAAAAAGGCTGCCACTAAGCAAACCAAAGTGTGAATATTTTAACAAATGGAATGGATGTTTTAATCTTCTTAACACTGAATAGAGTTTGCTTTTTTAATGCAGGAGGAAAAATGGCTGTTGATGGCTTCTTTATTTAACCCTGTATTTAATTAAAAGCAGAACAAAAAACAACAATCAAGTACTGAGAAATGAAAATGAAAAAGGTATTGTTTTTGATGATATAACATTTTTATTTGGATTTGATGCCACAAATGCTGCAGGAACATATCCCAACTAATTATGTTAATTGGCAATAGGGCAGTAAAATAATTTGATTTTAAAAGAGCGTTACAGATTGACTGATTCTTTATAAGGGAAATTACACAGATTTAATTTCCTTAATAATCTACAGTAGGAAATCTCACTGAGAGATATATCTGCAGAGCTGTAACAATCAGTGTCATAATCAATTACCCTAAGAGTATTTTAATGAAAGTACTCAGGATCATTCATAAAAACAGTAATAAAATGTACTATCTCTGCTATTTGGCATAAAAAGAACCAAAAAAATCTAAAAGGGTTGTTTAATTCATTTTCTAAACCAAAGCTCATTTTAGATGGCGTAAGATAGAAAATGGTCCTGTAGACTGATCCTACTGATCCTGTGGGCTAAAGAGAAAAATAAACCTTTACCTTTAAGCTCAAAAGCAGTGCCTTGTAATGATAAAGGGCCGTGATTCTCACATTTTTGTAACAAATACCACCCCAGGAAAAAAGGTTTTAAAGAATTATCACACTTACAGGGATTCCACCAGTTCTGATCATGCGCACCTGCTCACCCTCCCACGGATCAGTCCGGACCATCCTGACGCTCTCGCCTAACCCGTGCAGCCACGCAGCCAAACTCGCATCACTTCCCCTGGCAGATCACGCCCCACCCGAACTGTGAGCTTAATTCACTAGTTCTGACCTGAACCCTTACTCACCTTTGCTGTTTCCTTTGTAGCCTGACGTCCGGCCTCCATTCTCTCCACGTTTATTCCTGAAGCCAAGAGAATAAATCATTGAGCTAAACGGTTCTCTGTTTGAGTGTTCTCTCTGTAAGCAATGACAAATACTAAACATGAACTTTTGAGTTCAACATTCAAGATGGCTTCCACATGCTTGAAACGCAGTGAGATGCAATAATAAACCATTTATTTAAACCTCTGACAGTTTGTGTCTGATAAAATCTTTGAGAGGTGTTTAAATACTATTAGCTTGTATTGCTAGTAGTTAGCTTATTCCTGAACACAACAGTTAGTAGTGAAAAGGGTTTTCTGACAAGTAGCTGGAGCATTGTTAAGTTGGAGTTTTATGACGTTCCCATTTAGATCCAGTTTCTTTGCTTTCAAGGAGTTCTGGTCAAGATGGTAGCAGAAAAACAGAAATTGAAACACTTTCAAGCAAACGCACCATCAGAAAAGTTAAAAGCAGAAAAAGACTGAAACAAAGTAATTTCAAAAGTTAAAGTCAAAAGAAATAATAGGCATTTAATTTAACGTAATTTCAATGATCTGTTTGCTTGTGTAACTCATCTTTTTGGCTGTTTCTACTTTGTGGCTCTAAATACAGCTGAATTCCCATAATACTATGCATATCAGCATTTGGTTTCAACGTTGTTGGATGTCATGTTTTGGTTTTGCTGGGACCCAAATGGAGAGATGAGGATGAAGACAGCATGGTGCAGTAAATGCTTTAATAAATAGTACAACAGAGGATCTGACAAGGAATAACTGACCAAAGGACAATATATACTGGGGACTATGATTACTGGATGCCACACAGGTGGGTAAATGAGCAGAAGTAAAACAGCTATGGAAGAACAGGAAACTGAGGCACTCTGGTAAAAGTAACAATAGTTACCTAAAACTCAAGATGTGACAAAGGAGCCAAAACAACCAGACCAGACCCAGAGTTCAACAGATCATGATACACACGTGGACAAAATTGTTGGTACCCCTTGGTTAATGAAAGAAAAACCCACAATGGTCACAGAAATAACTTCAATCTGACAAAGGTAATATTGAATTCTATGAAAATGAACAAATGAAAGTCAGACATTGCTTTTCAAACATGATTCAACAGAATTATTTTTAAAAAATGAATGAAACAGGCCTGGACAAAAATGATGGTACCGTAATATTTTGTTGCACAACCTTTTGAGGCAATCACTGCAATCAAACAATTCCTATAACTGTCAATGATACTTCTGCACCTCTCAGCAGGTATTCTGGCCCACTCCTCATGAGCAAACTGCTCCAGTTGTCTCAGGTTTGAAGGGTGACTTTTCCAGAAGGCATGTTTCAGCTCCTTCCAAAGATGCTCATTAGGATTTAGGTCAGGGTTCATAGAAGGCCACTTCAGAATAGTCCAATGTTTTCCTCTTAGCCATTCTTGGGTGTTTTTAGCTGTGTGTTTTGGATCAGTATCCTGTTGCAAGACCCATGACCTGCGACTGAGACCAAGCTGTCTGACACTGGGCTGCACATTTCTCTCTAGAATCCCTTGATAGTCTTGAGATTTCATTATCTGCACAGATTCAAGACACCTTGTGCCAGTTGCACCAAAGCAGCCCTAGAACATAACAGAGCCTCCTCCATGTTTCACAGTAGGGACAGTGTTCTTTTCCGTCTGCGAACATAGAACTGATGTGCCTTGCCAAAAAGTTTAATTTTTGTCTCATCTGTCCATAGGACATTCTCCCAGAAGCTTTGTGGTTTGTCAACATGTAGTTTGGCAAATTCCAGTCTGGCTCTTTTATGATTTGTTTTCAACAATGGTGATCTCCCATTAAGTCCACTTGCCTCAAAAAACGACGGATGGTGCGATCTGACACTGATGTTCCTTGAGTTTCAAGTTCACCTTTAATATCTTTAGAAGTTTTTCTGGGCTCTTTTGTTACCGTTCGTATTATCCGTCTCTTTGTTTTGTCATTAATTTTCTACCTGCGGCCACATCCAGGGAGGTTGGCTACAGTCCCATGGATCTTAAATGTCTGAATAATATGTGTAACTGTAGTCATAGGAACATGAAGCTGCTTGGAGATGGTCTTATAGCCGTTACCTTTAACATACTTCTCTATAATGTTCTTTTTAATCTCCTGAGACAACTGATTCCTTCGCCTCCTCTGGTCCATGTTGAGTGTGGTACACACCATGTCACCAAACAGCATAGTGACTACCTGTAACTCTATATATAGGCCCACTGACTGATTACAAGAATGTAGACACATGTGATGCTAATTAATGGACACACCTTGGTTTAACATGTCCCTTTGGGCACATTATTTTCAGGGGTACCATCATTTTTGTCCAGGCGTGTTTCATGAATTTATTTTTTAAAATAACTCTGTTGTGTGTTCATGTTTGAAAAGCAATGTCTGACTTTCATTTGTTCATTTTCATAGAATGTTTATTCATTATTACCTTTGTCAGATTGAAGTTATTTCTGTGACCATTGTGGGTTTTTCTTTCATTAACCGAGGGGTACCAACAATTTTGTCCACATGTGTACATACGACAATAACGGTCCCACGTTGCCTTGCTACACATATGGCACTGTAGCATACATAATTACAAAGATGCACTACTTATACAGAATAAGCACAACTATGTATGAAATGACCCAACAACAATGTTACTTAATCCCATGGTAAGCTATCTAGATACTTAACTCACGTCGGCATGCCAGAAACGTCAAATTAATGCATGAACTTACTTCCTGGTTAATTTGGGTAACTATCTCACCATTGGGGGGCATCCACAGAGCATTGGAATTGGATTCCCAAGCAGTTGATCCTTTAATACTAAAAACATTTTGAGGTAATGACATCACAGCAAAAGTAAGGTACTCAGCCCTGATGCAGTTAAACACTGAATACCAAACAGCTGATCTCAATACATACATATACCCAAACAAAGGTATTCCACATTTACGCATTAAAATACTTAAAAAATATGACAAGACTTGATGTTTGACAAAATCTCTTTAGTTCCAACCTGCTTAAACCCACGTAACAATAGTTTTTTAGTGGTATACATGGCAAGATGGGAAACAGTGTAACAGCAGCTTCAGCTTTGTATTTCCTTTGTAAATTGTTGTTTCCAAAATATATTTTAAATATTTATAAAGGCAAACCAAGTATCCCTAATAAAAGTTGTACCACTGGTAGAGAATGCTGGAAACAGGATGTTGGCATGGATCAGCATTAGATGGGTACCTTGGACACCGTACAACTTCCGCATTCTTTATTACAGCAATGTTAAAGTTGTAAATGGCAAAAAACTGCTGAGCAACTGAAGGTTTTAATAGGGTGAAATGAGAAAAACATGTTGCTTTCAAACTAACTCTAAGCTTTTTATTTCCAAAATACTTGAAAAATGTTGTTGTACGACTTTCCCTCATCCTCATCCAACAGGACCTCCCATCAGTACCCATTCTCTCTATTTGGCTTGTCCCTATCCTTTTCACCCAAATGAACCGTCTCCTTCTGTCTCATTGGCTCTCCTTTGCCCAAATTTAACCCTACCCTCAATCCATTCTTTACCACACTTACTGCTTCACACATTAGTCTGTCTACCCTGTTAATAACTCCTTATATTTATCCTCTTTATCTGTTTCTGCCACGTGTCTTTTGCTTGTTCGCTCCATCGGTCTGTCCTCTCCTCATACTCTCCCACTGCACAGATGCCTGGCTTGGTTTGCAACAGCTGTCTTGCCATGTGTCACCACCAAGTGTTGCCTCCATTGCAAGGCCGAGTAGGGGGAGGGTGGGGGAGAGGGGCAGTGTGAGTGGATTAGTCATAAATATTCATGTTCTCTCGGATCCGCAGCCAAACAGAAAATGGCAACCCAGAAGAGGCTCCACCCATTTAAAAAGCCTGGTCGGGGTGGGGGGGGGTTTGAGGATGGCTGGAGGAATGAAAGGGGGAGGGAAGGATGGATGTAAAGATAGAGGGTGAGGCAAGAAAAAGGTACAGGAAATGAAGGCAGATGGACAGAGAGAAAAGATACCAAATTGAATGGTAGGGATTTATAAAATTATACCCCTACAGAGGTGTGAAAGAGGGTAAGCGGTAAAAGGGGCCATGAAAGGAAGGAGATATTGGGAGTTTAGGTAATGACATAAGAACATTTTGTATTTTGAAAACCACTTACAGAGATATCGCAGTAATAGGTGTTGCATGCACACACTCAAGGAGGCAAGAATGAAAACAACACTCGTTCAGGCCAGGACATTTCATACTTCATAAAAACTCAGATGCAGACCTCTTGGTAAGTCCTAATAGGGCTCTCTCATTGCAGCATATGTCCGGCAATTACACACCTACTTAAAATTTTTGACAGACACCTAAATATTATGAGAATAAAGTTCTGCCTGGACGATGTGTCATGGGTAAGATGCAAGAACTCTGGGAGAACTCAGTTCTTGTGTGCACACGCCTCATGAGATGTTTGTTTTTAGGCTGATACATTGCATAGCATTGTGACAAAAGTAATGTTACTATTCATACAGGTTAACAAAGATTCACTAGATTCCTTTCATTTTACAGAACTGCCACTGGTAGTCTATAAATCAACAAGGTGCTAAGGTGATCCTTTCCCAGTCATATGTGAGCTTTTATAGCAGAATACGGTATCACAGTACCACATTATGTCTCAAACTCAAAGTCGAAACAGAACTCATTAAATGTGTCAGACATCTACTTTTCTAAAGATAAAACACTTAAAAAGCTAGTTTTAGTACTGGTCTCTCTAAATTTGTTATTTTGTTGGTCTGTTTAAAATGAGAATGAGCTGGTACATGACAATGATTAAGCATTTATATATTTCAGCAAAAGGTATGAAAAGAAAAATTAACAGTTAAAGTCTTCTTCCTTCACAAGTATTGGGATAAACCCATAAAGTAAATTTACTGTCAGTTTTTTTTTTGTTCGTTTGTTTTGAATGATTTTTAACATGCACAGGGTGGAGGAAGACTATAGCACTGGATATGTAGAATAAATATCTGCTGTTTTTAGCAAACGTTTTTAAGTAAAACATGATTAGTGCGCAGTCTGATAAGCTAATATTGGTGGGCTAATTAGCTGGGTTATTGTCCCAAGCGTGGCCCCCTTTAATTTCCATACCATGACTTTCAAAATGGCCGACTCTGTCTTGTAGGCAAGAACCCCTTGTGCGAGGCTAGTAGCACGACAAAACAGGTTGGGGAGGGGTAAGTGCAGAGCAACTTAAAGGGTATAACAGCGTGGGAAAGATAAACTTTAATGACCACTGTGGTAATCTGAGAGTATGTAGAAAATAAGTGTCTTACATTTCTGTGAACAACTTTTAATATTTAAACCTTGATCCTGCCTAGAACAAATGGAAGAACACGAGACTCCTGTTTTCTTCATTGGTAATCAGATACCTTCAGAATTCCTTTTAAAATCATTAACTTCTAGTAATTAAAGTTGGGTGATTTGACTCAGTATATCAGTGGTTTGATAACAAAGAAATTATCAGTAATTCCTCAGACTAGGTTTTAAAACTGAAGGGGATTTATAATTTTAGCAACTGCCCTTTAACAAGGGAATGATCTTCCCGTTGATTTTTGTAATTCCTCTGAAAAGCAGCTGAAGACTCTTTTATCAATAAATATTTTTTAGGGTTCAGACAGTCTCTTTTGCCAGCTGGTTGTTGTATTTTATATTATTAGCCAACTTGTAACGCAGTTTTGCTTTATTGTGCTATAAGACGTTTTTTACAACATGTTTGCCATCACATTCCCTTCTGGAGAGTCGCCCAGCGCTGCCATCACTACTCACGTGGCTGTCTGGAACCAGACTGTTTTAATTTGGGGTTCTAAGATGCTGAAATCAACCATCAAATGCTATCAGAGCAAGGCCTTCCCTCTCTGACTTTAATTATCCCATGAAGACCCGTTTCTTGAGACAACGCAATCTCATCATACAAACACACCTAATGTATATGCTTTGCACTTTAGTAGGGGAGAACAGGGTTGGTTGCTACATGGGTTCGTTGTCTGAGTTGCCAAATCTTGCTCCCTAGAGGGCACTGTTACAAAATGTTTGTGTGTAAAATTTCAAAATAGTTGTCACAGACTGCCTAAATTTTCATTTCAGCAGTTTGATACTTGACATTGAGGTGAGAGGACCATAATGTAACTTGATTTTCTCAGTGCTCCTTTTTGATGGACTTTACACAATATATTTATAAATAAACATTTATTACCATTTACAAGTACAAATGGAGAGTTATAGTTAGAATAGTTTTTTTTTCCTGCCTGCTAGCACAACTTCTAGCCAAAATCACTGGTAGGGATGGTTTTCACATGGGTTCAGTGCATACAGTGCAAGAAGCGGGCACACCAACACTGTACAATAGAACAGCTACTGTAATCGGGTCAAAACTGTGACTCAGAAAGTGAGTAAATAAAATGATCGAGATTTGGGTAGGCCCCAATTGGGTTGGTTGGTGTATACCTTTTGAACAAATTTCTATTGAGAAGTACAAAGTTACTCTATTCTGATCAGACACTCTAGGCTTCTACTAAACATTTAAATAGTAATGACTACACATTGCATTGATTTGGAATTTACGTGAATGTAAAAAGTGTGACAACCAACCCTGTTCTCCCCTTCTACAGAACAAGCTTAATATAGATAATTTTTTTCTTACTATTAAAGAATAAATATAGTCTCTCAATTGTAACTTTAAAATCATCAAAAACAAATAATATAATTTAAGTCTAAAAACAAAGAATGCTAAACCTAATATTTAGCAGGGAAAGCATCTGATGATGAAGCTTGGTCAAAGTGGATCATCATCAACCACAAATATAAAACTTGTTTGCAGGATTTGCATTCGACGAGAATTCAGACAGCAGCCCATAAGATTCATATAAGATAAAAAATGTTTTGTCCTGTTTTAATCCTTACATGGTATGGTAAGATTCCAACTGTAATCCCTTTATCAAGGTAATTAGCAACCTGATTGCTATAAAAGAGCAGCAGATGTGGTTGAAATGACCATCCTCTTGTGTCAGCAATGGTTAAGCAGAAATTAATGTTTTGCACCAAAATGACCAGACCTGTGAGGAAACTGCTGCTGAAAGAGTATTGCACCTGAAAGAGTATTTCTCTAGTTCATCAAGCACTTGGAGAAGAGAGATTCGTTTGCAGTAAAGAAGGTTTCAGGACATTCAAGAAAGTGCTCAAGCACCATAATGGTCTTCTACTGAAGCATGCACAATAGAGTTGTCTGACACGCGTTCACAACTTGCTTGACACCAGTAGTAAGTGGGTGTGAGTGAATCTGCATACACAGTGAAGACTTTGGGAAGATGGACAGCAGCAGATAGAAACTTTTCTGAACAATACCACTGTAAATACAATGGTGTTGATCAATTTATCTACCAGAGAGATGAAGCATGTGTGAAATGTGTGAAACATTTTCTAATTGTTCTTCAGTATACCTTATGTCCAAAAATGTCTAAACCAAAACCACAATAAGAGATATTTTAATGTTCCATGTATGTTATTGGGATTTTGTGTTATAGACCAACACACAGACCAACAAAAGATCCATTTTTAAAGATTTTATTTTTTAACAAATAAAAATCTGACAAGTGTGGAGTGCATTTGTAGTAAACATGCCTTTACTCTGATGCCCTGAAATACAATCTAGTGCAACCAATTTTCTTCAGAAGTCACCAAATGAGTGAATAGAGCCTACCTGTGTATAATTCAATGTCAGTATAAATACAGATGCACTCTGAAGGTTTGTTAGATAACATAAGTGAACGAAGAGCATCATGAAGACCAAGAAACACATCAGACACGCCAGGGAGAAATGGAACATGACCCAGAGAGATATGACATGGCCATCCACCTAAACTGACAGGTTGGGAAAGAATAGCATTAATCAGAGAAGCAGTCAAGAGGCCCATGTTAACTCTGGAGGAGCTGCAGATATCCACAACTCAGTTAAAATAATATGTTGATAATATGCACTCCACAAATGTGGAATTTATAGAAGAATGGGTAGAACAAAAATAAATTGGTGAATGAAAGCAATAAGAAATCTGTGTACAGTTTGCCAGAAGTCAGGTAGGGGACATTGCAAACATGTGGAAGAAGGTGCTCTAGTCAGATGGGAAAAGAATTTAACTGTTTGGCCTGCATGCACAATGTTATGTGGCAGAAAACTAACATTGCACATCATCCTGAATACACCACATCCCCACAGTGAAACATAATGGTGGCAGCACCATGCTGTGGCGATGCCTTTCTTCAGCAGGGACAGGAAAGATGTAGAATGAAGAACGGGCAAAAGTTTCAGTCTATCTAAATTCATGCTGCACTTTTCAGATTTGTATTTGTAAATCTGAAAATCAGGTATTATTTTTCTTTAACTTCACAATTACAGTAAACCCTTCTTTTTGCTGGTCAAACACATTCAATCCACATAACAGAAATTAAAGCTTGTGGTTATAATGTGACAAATGTGAAAGGGTTCAAGGAGTATGCATATTTTTGCAAAAAAACTGTAGATATACCCTTTTGAACAAACAGTTTGACCACTGTAATAAATCCTCTGAGAACTTACTAAGTTATCCAGTGGTTGAGAACAAGGCTTTCTGTAGCCCTCCTTTTTTGCATGGCTAAAATAATTAAAGTCAGAAACACAAAAGACAAGTACAGTCACACTCTGCAGATCTGACAAGAGACAGCTGAATGTGTGAGAAATGATCAGAACGAGCAAAACAAAGTGGATGAGCAGCGAAGTGTGACAACAGGCGGGTACTGAATGAGCAAGTAAAGCGACGGATGGAGATGAGGACCAAGAGGCGGACAGATAGGCAGCGTGGGGAAAAAAAGAAGGGAACGAGGAGATAGCAGATAGTGAGCTGGGGTGAGGGGCAGCAGATCTAAACCGACAGAAGCTCTAGTGGCTCTTCCTCTTTCTTTCATTGAGAGCCAGGAAAAGAGATTAGAGCAGCCGTGCTTTTCTCCTTATGTAGGGGGTGAGTAGGGAGGCCCACTCTTCACTTTCCCACCTCCCCCCCCTGCAGACGACACTCTCTGGTGGTACCGGCTGGACCCAGACCAGAGCAAATCATATCACCCAGCAGCACTCTGCTTGAGGAGGAGCGTTTGCTCCAATCAAATGATGCCATTTCATATAGATTTGACAAAATAATTCGTTTTTTTTTTTTTAAGTTTGGAGCTTTGTAATTTATCACAACAAGAGGGCTTTTGAAGGGTGCTGAGTGGCTTTGTACTCTCAACAGCACTCTGTTGGGATACTTCCTGGGAGCCTCTGGAGGGCCACGACTCACTGAAAGAACAAGAGGTTTGGATGTGTGTCCCATCCCTTACTGTGAAGCTCACCAAGTGCTAAACGCCTTTATTTTCCTCTCACATTCACATCCACTTACATAGCCAGCATCACACACACACAATCAGCCATTAGTCTATACAATAGACAGCTCTACAGCTCTGCTCTCACTCTGTTTCTCACATGCATGACACATAGAAGCAATGTGAGTTAATCAGACCTATAAACCCTCCTTGGCAGTGGGAGATAAGCGCTGTGCTGCTAGGCCTGCCCTCCTGAGAGCAGCGTTCCTCAATGCCGTGGAGCAGCCTGATAAGGCAGGGGAGTGTGGGATACCCCCGAGAGATCCGTGCACATGCTCCGCTCAGCATCAGTTAGCCCGAATTCCTCGGCAGAACCAATAAGCACACAGCATGGCCTGAGGATGCACCAATTATCTGTCGCCATCAGGTGTTATTAACATCACCTCTGAGCCTGCAGGTGCATGAACAGGGATGTGTGCAGGAAACGTTGGTCTTTGTGTAAACACGGGTTATTGCTAATACAGTGGATTGCATGATAAAAACTGATCAGGACACAGCTTTTCAGCATCTGGGGATCATAACATACCATGCATAAATGAAATATCCCTTTAAGGTGCATATGGAACCTAATTAGCAATTGTTTTATCAGTTAAAACGCCCCTTTCAGTAAACACTTCTAAGTGACTTCAGACTAATCCTGCTAAACAGAACTTTCTTAGCTTAAAGTGTAAGAAGTCACTACACTTCCTCGCTGTTTTTTGTAATTAAAAACGACCCACAATCTTGGCTTACACAGATGCTACTGCGCTTGTGGAGAGCTATTCTGCATCGAAGGAATGTTTGTAAGTTTGTAACAGCACAAAATTCAGCCAGAACTCTCAGAAAGAGTTGAAATACTGAGATCATGTTTTCGCCACACAGCTCTGACAGTCATTATGCTTAGAAATCCTGTCCTTCAATCTTACACATCACTCAAATACAGACGCGTTCTTGTCTTACTACTGCAGCACAATCTCACCCTGAAAAATTGTAGAAAATCCCAACTTTAAACTCAGTACATACATTCAGTGGAGAAACTCCCAGCTTAAGAATGAATTGTTCTTAACAAAATCACTGGTGACATAATTATACATCAACAATTAGTAATACCCCTTTTGTCAACAGCACCTATTATTTTCCTGTACCATTTTATTAGGTTGGAGCATACATACTGTTTCTTCAGATCATTTAGAGCCCTGGGTCCTTATGCCCTTTTCTAATAAGCTCACCCAAAAGGTTTTCTATAGGATTTAGATCTGAGGACTGAAAGCATAGAAGAAGGTTGCTATGGTGTCTGGTTAATATGTTCTGCATTGATTTAGCTGCATGTTAGAGATTATTTACCTGCTGAAAGACCCAATAACCCGATAAAATCTCTTGGAGTTCATGATGCCATGCACTCTAACAAGGTTGCCAAAGCCTTTGGAACAGAAACAGGCCCGTAAGATAACAGATCTTCCACCGTGCAGCGGGCAGCAGGTGCCTTTCCACATAATCATCATTTGTTTCACTGCAAACCCACCTAGAGTGTTCGCTGCTGAAAAGCTTAATCTTAGTCTTGATTTTTATTGTGAGACTATCTGTATCGGAATCAGTTTTATTCATCAACTTTGTGCACACAAACAAGAGAACTGACTTTTAAATAGACATACGTGACTGGAGGAAAATATGACTTTATTTCCAAGCTTTTTACACAGGCTTTACTGGGGGTGCCAATAAATGTGTTCAAACCCGTATCCTGTATGTGTGTTGAAGAGATGATGACTAGAAGTTCACGATAATTTATGTAAATGAAATGAACAATAAACGGAGCAGTTATTCTATAAACTGATAGGATGAATAAAAATTTGAAAGGGAAATCATGAGATATAAAAAGTAGTTACGGTGAATTATGAGCCTCATTACATGCTTTTCCAATATTAAAAATCATACATAGAAAATATAATTAAATATGGCAAATTGACTGGTTCTTGTTCTTGACTGTTTCAATATGGAAATGAATACTCTTCAGTATTATTATGAGGCATAATAGAGATGTATCTCTTTGTTCTTTAAATATAACCATAACTGCCTCATGCTAACTTAATGTAGTCTTTGTGATTATGATACAGACACAAACTTTCTTAAGACTTCAGTAATGCCCCTAACAATCACTCAGTGTTCATTTGTCTCTGTCCTCCTATCTTTTCTACCCAATAGTTTATTTTAAAACTAAAATTCATCACTAAGGCAGCTTCTGTCCCTTCAGTGCAGCCTGCAGCAGCAGCAGAGACCTAAGCAGGGTAGCTCCAGGCCTGCCTTAGACCACGGTGGCACCACTCAGACATTTGTTGCAGGTCAAAATGCGTCCGGATTTAAACCAAAAGAGAGAGGGAGGAAATAATGACTGCCGTGCATGAGCCGGTTCCAGTGGCCCTGCCAAGGTCAGCATTCCTGTCTTAGTTGTTGCCTGGTGGAACTTTTGTTTCACAGTTCAGTGCAAACCTCCAGGGCAAGACAGTAGCTATATATTTACCCAAGGGAGCAAAGAGAAGATGTTTGAATGTATACAGAAGAATTTCCTGTGCCACCTTTGCTTTTTAAAGTCATACTTTTCTGGATTCAGTGGACAAGTAATTCACTATAAAATGGAATTTTGGAGGATATTAAATATTAACCATGGAAATTGTTTAAATTTTACTCAGGCATATTGGTTTCTTAACGTAATGTTTTACAATGGATAAATTCTAACAATGTTAGCTACTTCATTTTGTTAACAAATCCTAGCTAAACATTTTGATTGGAATTTAAATGAAGATGCTTGTTCAGTTAGCCATTAGCTTTTCTCCTTTGTGTGTGGTGTCCAGCAACACTAAGGCTCATATGTTTATATGAGTTTTATTATCAGTGAATCTATCAACTTATTAAAAGTTATGAACTTTCATCTGATTTGTGGTGGAGAGTTTCTGGGTTGGACCAAGAATTCAAGCTTTAACTAGCTTAGCGACAGCTCTAGTAAAACTCGCTAGCTAGCTATAGCTTTGTCCTCCAGTGTTAAAAAGAAACAAAAATCAAGAATTGTTTTGTGATCGAGACTCAAAACATTAATGAAATAGTAATAAACTTTCAAGCAAGCTAGTGTAAACCACAGCTAAGATATCTTGTTCAGTCCAACACTATTTCTGTGATATTTTAACTCTTAGCTACAAACCATTCTTTTTTTTTTTTCCTTATTTTTTACATAAGAGACCCTGGTTAGAATTTACCTAAGTTAGCTGAGTAAATAGGTTTTCAAAACAGGTTGGAGTTTTTTAGCTAGCCAACAGAATCTTTACACAAAAATGTTGATTAAAATCTACACAAATGAAATCCAAGCACGTTTTACATCAATTTCTCGGAATTAATTATAACAATTTGTTTTATCTTTGTCATCCAATTTGTTGCTGGTGAAAGTGTTGCCAATTGTAATAAGGAGACCAAAAGAGGAGCATTCAACAAGCAGAGGAACAATACATACATGCAGGCCTGTTTAGTTAAATCAGACTAACATAAAAAAAGGAATGGCAGCAAAAAGTGATGAAGGAGTATTCCGCGATCAGTGTGTTTACAGAATTGGGTCACAGTTTCAGGGGCATTCTAAGTTTCCTACAGCTTCTTCAGATTTTAACTTTATGTCTTGGTATGATAAAAATGCATGATCGCTTTATTTAAAAACGAGAAAATGTCGCTTATTGCAGCTAGTAACAGTCTGGCCGCACACAGAGCTAATTAGGAGCGAAAAGGCGCAGACAGCTTCTCTGTTTTCTCCCACAGAGGCCCGCAGCTGCAGGCCGCACACTGAACAGAGAAAAGGCCACACACCCTCACACACATTAATATTTACTAACCTAAATTATTCATTGGTTCTAATAAAAATAGCTGCAAATCAGAAAGCCATTCGATATAGTACATGGACGGAAGATTACTTTAAAAACATAAAAAAAGAATAATCCTTTAAAGTTAGGTATCAAATTTTCGAATTTCTTGGAAAATAATAACTTTTTTTCACACAAACGAACGGTGTGAATTATTTATTTATTTAGTTATTTATTCATTTATTTATTTATTATAGTTGTTGCGTTTTCTTTTAATAAATATACTAGAGGCCTAAACGAAGTAGCTGCGTGTTTTCTGGGCTTTGCGATTCGTCAAAAAATAGCAATAAATATTCGCTTCTACATAAATTTACTGACATTTTTTAGGCCCAAATGATATTAAAATAAAGAAAAAATGAACAAAAAACAACAACAATCGCTTGGAACCAGCTTTACGACAGAGATTTACCCTGTCAAGATGAAATAAAACAAGAAAGAAGATCATCAAATAGGCCAATTTATAATATTACGTTATATGTTGACATTAATGATACAATTACACTTTTTATGTTTATGCAAATATGTTAGTTGTATAAAAATTACATGCATGCTTTTAATTAATAACATTATTTATTTATTTATTTGTTTATTTTAGTTCTGTAACTTTTGCATAAAAGTAAAAGAAATGAAAGTCACTTCCCGTTCACTTATCTTCCAACTTTTATTGTGTTGTTTACCCAAGCCCTGGCAAAAGCAAAAAATCCACTTTGCTCGTCACTGTTGCTACGTGACGTCGTCAGTTGCGCACACGCTTAAAATTCTATGTTTTCCCTAAAAGGTAATGGAAAAAAACAACGCTTCGATTTGGTGATTTATTCATGCATGCAGCAGGACGGTAGCTCAATCTCTGCAGAAATTATTTCTAATTTTCCCCAGCTTCTTCTTCTTCGCAATTTTTTTTTTTTTTTTTTTGGGTTGGGGGGGGGGGCTATTTGTGATGAATTAATATCGTGTTTTACCAGAGGCGCTGTTCTCCTGCCAGGAGTCGCGCACCTGCGCACACCCTTGCATATTTGGGCTTCTAACTTCTGCCCGGACTGCTCGTTTTATTCGTGACCAAATAAACCACATGGTTGGAGCAAGGCGGGGGTGTTTTGTTCGGATTTGGTTCAGATGGACTCTTAGGACCCGCAGCATGACTTTGCAGGGTTGGCTGTGTGTAAAACGTGACAAATAAAGCCTTTACATTAAAATCGATCAGAATTATGTTTTAAATACATGCTCAGATTATTCAAATGTATTATATAATTAACCCATTTTTGTTAAACGTATGCAAATGTGCCAAAATATAACCTATACAACACGATTAATAAACTACAGTGAATATGGATATTATCTGCACTAAAAAATGAACTTTGAAGGTATTAAAATTTGCCACAAAACTCTTGATCAGACACATTTGTTCTTATTTTTAATGTTAAACAACGGTTCAGTCCAAACAACAATAACTGTGTTGTTTGGACTGAACCATTAGGGGCAACCAGTGTTGCTTCTACCATTACACTGCTCTATACTGTGCTCCCCCAGCACTGTAGAACTGGTGAAAAATCCAAGCAGACTTTAACTAAAGATGTTGGTCCAGTCAACCTTTAGCAGAGACCGGTAATGCTGATATGTTTAGATGATTTGTGTTATGATTGACTATTCTAACTCAGTTGGGGTAAGAGTTTCAGGTTGAATCGAGTTTTAACTGTTCAGCAAAAGCGCGAAGGCTACAGTCAAACTTTCATGTTAAAAAGACACAAAAATTAAGGAATTGGTTTTTTATTACAAACCTTTTAAACCCATTCTACGAAAGGCGCCATGTAAACCTTTACACTGTCAACCACAGCTTAGGTGTAGTTTTCATTGGCATCAACTGAAGCTCTGCTTGGTAGAAAGTCTGAGTTGAGTATTCAGGGAAAAGGATTAGCACAACCACAAGTTGTGTAACTGTTCTTAGTTTACTAATTTTACATACTCATGCATTATACAACCCACATAAACATATCAGCCTTAACGTTCTCTCCTGGATACAGGGTACAACGAATGAGAACAGCTAATGATTGGCTGGATCAACATCTTCAGTTAAAATGCTAATAAAAGCGTTCAGGTAGGATTTGTCAGCTGATGTTAGAATGTATTCATTATTGAAAATGATCTACACAAAGGAATATGCTTCATTAATATTTAAATTATTTTACTGGTTAATATTTAATATTCTCTAAATATCTTTTTTATAGTGTGAGCTTCTTAGCCCTGCAGGGGCCTTTTAAAAATAGACTTAAAAATGTGTTGATATTTCACAAATGAAACAACTGTTCCATTTTAAAAATGTAGAGGATTTTACTGATTTAGTTGAATAGGTACATTTTAAAATTTGTTGGAATGTATTGTATTTTAACTGATAAACTTGCATAATTTCAACCCAGAAATATTTAAGAAAATCTACCTAAATAAAATGAATGCTATTTTTTGGACCAGTTATATTGGTTAAATTGTAACACCTTGTTTATCAGTGTGTGTTTCAGTTTAAAGGCTTGCTCAGCTCAGCAGATCTAGTGATAGAAGTTATCAACACGGGTTCAGGTTTGTAAAAGGTCTCCTCCAAAAACATTTCTCCTAACCTCCAAATCCCCCCTCCGCTTCTCTCCCTCCCGCCCTCGCTGTCGGCCCCGAGCTGCCCCTACACTGTAGCCGGTGAGAGCCTCTAATCCCCTGCGTCCATGGTTTACTCTGAGCTCGTATTTAATTCCTCTAAACCCCCAGCTGCCGCCTGCTTACTCACTGAACGCGACAGACTGCGGACCGCTGCGGTTATTAATAATTCACCAGCTCCTCTCCTCTGCTCTCCGCGCAGCGCCGCTCCGCTTCTCCGGCCGCGGCCGCGGGACATACAGCAACGCTCTTCCTCCCCTGGTTGGCTGCGTGCGTGCGTGCGTGCGTGCAGCCACGCTGTGTTTCCCCACTTTCAGCACTTTGTTTACTCGATTTCAGCTGCTCGGTGTCACTCACACGCCACGGTCACGTCTCCGTCGCTGGTAGGCTGCGTTCTGCTCTGATGTCTCTGAGCTCCGGACGGTGAGTTTGGTCTGAGGCGTCCCTTCTCTCGGCGGACTCTGAAGGAACAGGTGGAGGAAGAGCTGCACGTTTTCAGATCAACAAAAAGCCGGGGATCGAGTGCATGCATGAAAGGGGAGAAAGGCGTCTAAATCTGCAGGAGCAACAGCTGATCGGGTGAGCGCAGAGAGAGAAGGCTACTTACGGTCCGTCTCCGCCGCCTCGGGGTCTGTCGGTGGCCGGGTCCGCAGTCGTTTCGTCCCGCTGCCGCGGCGGACGGGGAGTCGATCGTCGAGCTCAGCACCCACGGAGTTGGAATGTCATAGGAACATCGAGCTGAAACGGAACAGAAACTGTCTTGATGAAGAGAGCCGGTCCGTGTTAGTAACGAGGAATGCTGACCCGCAGACTCCCCCAGCACTGTAGAATGGTTACCGGGCAGCAGGCCGAGAATTAGGCCCAGCAGAACAAGAACCAGACACTTTTCTATCTGCCACCTTTTTTCTGGAAGCTGAACTTTGGGAAGTGGAAAATGGCTCTTTGAGAGTGTTGGCACATTTCCCCACACCACAATGGTACGTGCTGTGTAAACTAATAATTTGCTTATTTCTGTACTTTCCTGTACTGAAACAAAGTTTTAATAGAAACAAATCAATTTCCAGATCATTCTTGTGTGCCAAGTTCCCCCAGCAGCTTTATTATGCAAACGGGATTCATTTCTTAAAATTGGTTTCCAAACTTTTACCCCAATCAATGTCCAGCCCACCCAGAGCTGTTTCATCCACATTGAGAACCTGACTCCTCTCATTAGTGCTCCTAGAAGCAAGGCGGTCTGTGCGCTATTTATAGCCATACATACAGATGAAGCACACTATTGCATGTTATGCACAGTGGGGAAAGATGGGTTAAGGTTACACTGTGATACGTGAGGGGCCCCTGTATAAAGCATGGAATATTCAGTTATGCGCCCATCTGACTTGTGCGTAATTACGCACAGCCATTGTGACTTGTTTGCACCTCTAAGAAGCCGTCAGACAGTAGAGGGCCACGTTTAACAGCCTTTCAGTAGACATATTGATTTTTCTTTGAAGATTTATTACAGGAATCTCCAAAAGCTTATTTAAGATTAATAATACACAGTAAAGTGAATAAGTATTCAGTTTGAACTTCTATTTTGTCATGTTATAACCCAAATAAAAATGGATTTTATTGGGACATCTTGCAAAAGACCTACACAAAGTAGTGCATAATTGTAAAGTGTAAGGAAAATAAATACTATCCAAATTTATTTACCAATAAAAACATGAAAAGTACGCAAAGTATTTAGCCCCAGTGAGTAAATACTTTTGCATCAGTTATAGCTGCAGCTCTAAACATCCTGAGACTGAATGTTTTCCCATGTTTCTGTGGAAAATTGTTTAACTTCAGTCAGACTGGAACGAGAGCACCTCTAAACATCAAACTGCCTTGCAATAGATTTTCAGTTGTCTTAGGTGTGGATTTTGACTAGGACACTCTAACTCATGATTATACTTCGATCTAAACCATTCCATTACTGCCCTGCCTGTGTGTTTTGGATAGTTGTCTTACAGGAAGGTGAGCCTCCACCCTAGTTTTTATCAGACTCAAGTAGCCTTCCTACCATATTGACCATCTTCCTATCAACTCTGACCAAGTTCCCCGTCCCTGCGGCAAAACAGAATCCCACAGAACAATGCTGCTACCACCATGTTTCAAAGTGGGCATGCTGTGTTCAGCATGGGTTCATAGGTAGTCCTTGGGTCAGATTTAAAGGGTTTATGGATTGGATTCAACAGAGCTCTGTGAGATGTTCAGAGTGGATATTGTTTTGTAACTATAACATTAAACTTTTCCACCACGTTCTCCCTGACCTGTCTGCTGTGTTCCTTGGTCTTCATGATGCTGTTTGTTCACTAATGTTCTCCAACAAACCTCTGAGGCCTTCACAGAGCAGCTGGATTTCACCACACTTCTTAGGTTTTTGTCTGTAAAAATTAAAAGAATAACACATTTAACTTGTTCCTCCAACTTCACTATGATACACTGCTTTGTGTTGGTCTATCACATGAAATCCTAATGAAATACATTAAAGTTTATGGTTGGAATGTGTAAAAAGTTTAAGGGGTGTGAATAGTTTTGAAAAGCATTGTACTTGTTCCTACATTTCTTTCACATAAGATACATGTTGAACAGATGTTCTGTGAGCTTCTAAAACATATATTCAGAGAAAATCCTCTGCTTTTACATTTATTAGTAAAAACTGTGCTCATGAAAAACTCTCATATCTGGCTAGAACATATCCTTGACCCCTAGACGGACTCGTTCCTGGCATGAAATGAGTCAAGTCAGGCAGTAGTTAGAGGAACCTCCCACATACATCCTTGAAGCTGCTGAGATACCAGGGAGGGATCTTATTTGCACATGAATATGGAAGATTATTAGGATGAATAATTATTTGTTTATGAGCACCCTCGCTTGGCATGGCAGCTGCCCAAGAAGCTCATCAGTAAAAATGATACAGAATTCAGGACAGGCCTCACATGGGATTATCTCCACTTGTTATTCTCCTACTTCCAGCACCTCTTTATTTAGTTATTTAATTTTTTTTTTTAAGACATGCTGTACAGTTAACTTGTGCCAAACATTTCAGCTGGTAGTGGTTTAGTCAGAAATGCACTGGAGGTACCTGTCTATCAGTGTCAAGATTAATTTGTTTTCCCCTTAGGACGATGGCCCAACCCAGTTGCCTGGATAAACCCACGAAAAGCACATGTTTGCAGAGAAGATCTTTATCTGAGAAATTAACATGTTCTAGATATTATCTTTGTCATTTCTGAAAGGTAAACAGAAAATGGTTCCTATGAACCATCATAAGTAATCATGATATTTAGGTCCCACATGTACATAAATTAGACCGTGGATTAGGTTTAACCTCTTTTAAACATGATAACATGATGTAGGAAAATTATAATCTTATGTGGAGTTTGCCATAAATATAAGGCATTAAAAGATAAAACAGAAAAAAGTAACTAATTATTTTATTTAAAAACGTATTATTAATATTCAGTGTGTGTGTGTGTGTGTGTGTGTGTGTGTGTGGACAGTCCTCCATATGATGATCCAGCGGGTGGTTTTTCAGTCATGTGTGATCTTCGTCTTGGCCGTTTGCTGCAAATGATGTCATCCCTTGCTGTATATAGAGAATATTATGCCGTTGTGTTTGTCCTGGCCCTGACGTTTCCTTGGAAAAACAAATAAGACTCAAAGCCGGCTGTAATAGCTTATGTGTCGTACTGTCTAAAGATGGAAACTCTGATATAGGCTGAAACGATACAAATCTCAGGATGTTGAGCTTGGACAGCTTTCTAAAGTTGATTGATTTTAAGATGCACCATTTTAAAATCGTCAATACACCAATTAGCTATTTGATTTCATTTAGAAGTTGCAAAAATAATTAGGCTTGAGTAGGTTTATAGGTTAATACAGTGTCAAAATTAATATTTTGCCGAGTTTTTTTGCAAAGTAATCTCCAGTTATTGGATTGCAGGCCAGTTTACCATCTGATATAGTCATGGGTTTGAAAAGTTTTTTTTTTAAAAGCCATCTGGTTTCCACTAGCAAACTCTATGCAGAGAGAACACAGGCCAGGTTTGGAACCCAGCAACCCACAATGCAGCTGATGCAGGCTCAAAATCATTATTTTCAGTTTGGTCCAATTCGATTCAATTTAGTTCTGTTCAATTCCATAAAATTCATCTGAATTCGGATTCATTCAGTTCAGTTTAATTTAATCTAGTCCATTTAAATTTATTTTAGTTCCATTCAGTTTTTAGCTGTGCAGTGTTAGTTCAAAACAAAACCTATCTCTAGGTATTTTAGAGACAGTATTAGTCTCATTATAATTCACACATTTGAGATATGTGCAATACCATAAGAAACACAACACTGTCCCATCAAGCTCATTCAAAATAAATTCAGTGCAGTTCAAAACAATAAAGTGATTCTTTGAAGTTTCCCACAATAAAACACATCAGCAGTCACTGGTCCAGTTTTAATAGAATTCCATTTTAACAAGATGGTACATTTCTCTGCAAACACTGACGTACCAAGACTTCAAGTGTTTGCATAACAATGCAGCAAGACACATGCTTAGCTTTGTCAAGGTAAGGTGACCTAGGAGGAATAGATTAGGGACATCTATCAAGACCTCAAAGGCAACTCATTGAGGGAAATTTGTTTTTGCTCAGTTTCTGTGCCCTTATTGTAAAACTGCAGAATTTTACTCTGAGGATTAACTTCCTCAGGTCAGGTTGTTCTGACATTGCAGCATACATATCAGAGTAGCATACATTGCTTCAATAAAAATGAATAGTGAATTATTAGTCCACCATGTGAATAGGAGCCATCAGTTTATAAGTACTTAATTGGGTTAGGGTCAGGGTGAGGGGTATGCATGTCTAACAAATATGGCTGTCAGTTTGTGCTACGCATATGCTAAACTAGTATGGTCACTCGACAGAACAAATGATTTGTCTTTTATTTCTGTGAGAGTCTAAAGCTGGGGACACACTACACCATTTTCTGGCTGATTGGGGAAGGATGAAGATGTTTCAAGAAAACACGTGATACAAAGTAAAGCGAAACAAAATTTCCCTTTTAGCATGCTTTTTGGAAAAGTCTTGAAATCAACATTTCAAATATGGATAGTGATAATACTGAATTGAAACAATTTGTTTATTTAATTTAGCAAACAATTAACAAATAATGCAGAGACCATGTTAAGGGAGTAACACTTCAGAAATGTCACAGTTTGGTACATACCTCGCCTGTGAGGTCAATGGTTAGTACGGTAGATTTTTATTTGTCATTGTATTTAGCTGTGAATAAAGTAAAGAACATGATATATTTTTTATTAAATAAAACCTGTTTGTGAAAAAAAGTTCCAAAAACAAATATAGAAATAAAAATATACAACCAATTTAGTGTAGAATTAGAACATGGCCTGCACCTGAATGCATCCAGATTGGCATTAGCATCAATAGTGAGGGTAACTGCAGTAGCCGTTGTGGGAGAGAGGCGCTTTCATAACGTGGTTACATTACTTTCAGCTTATGTTCATGTTGTTATAGCTTTGAACATCATCTGAATTGTTAGCAAAGGGCTGTTTGATTGCTACACACAGCTGGGTTTATACACAGCCAACCAGCTGGGTTTATAAATCTTTTTAGCTGTTTGTTTTAAACTAAATAACTACATTCAACTTTGAGCTAGCATCCTGAAAGCCTAAAGCTTTTTTTTTAATCTACCTTTCTTTCGTCATCATCACAGTAGAGGAATGACAAACCTTAAAATTCTCAAAAGGCAGACTTTAATGAAAGTTTGTGAGGGAAGGGGGGTTGTCTGTGCAGTGTGGCAGAGTCCCACACTGTAGTCACACATTTAAACAATGCAACATTCCTGCGGGTTCTTTTGGTACACATGCGTAGCTCATGAAACAATAAACATTATTGGGTTCACAAAAACACTCTGATTTTAGCTAGCTAAAACTAACCTAAGAGCCGCTGTTTTTTTTTTTTTTGCATTTTCAAGAATAGGAAAGAGAATCTGTAATTAATGTAGAATGACCCAGCCCAGGTTTGACTCTTCTGCAGACTGTGGTTTTTGTGAACTAGAGCTTCGTTAGCTGCTAACAGTTAGCCAGTTGGGGTATTATTAGGGTGACCAGACGTCCCCAATTTCCGGGAATGTCTCAGATTTCAGAGAACATAAATGTTGCATGTTATTACGGTAACCGGGGGTAGAAAGCGCAATTGAGCATGTTGCACACGACAACAGCTGTTACGGTAGCTGTCCACGCTGCTGTTAATGTTACAGACAGAGTAGAAGAAGAGCTGAGCACGCTGCCTTGGACTGGGCTGATCCTTGCTGTGATGAAGGTGTGGTTCACTGTAAGAAACGTCATTAGTGTTGTCAACATTCACTGTGCCCAGGTAAAAAAATATAAGGCTGGGATGTGTTTTGCTTTACTAAAGGTAAGAACCCAAATGCAAAACAACCAAGCTTTTATGAACGAATAGGACAACAAAATAGAAGATGGGAGCACAGGGAATAGCTGCAGCTGAGTGAGGGAGAGAGGGAGAAATCACTTTTTAAGTGCTGCCTGAATTAGGAAAGTGGAGCACTACAGTGCCAACAACAGTTTGTCCAAAGTAAGATGTTTTAGAATCGATTGGTGATCTTTAGTTTATATTTTCAGAGCTAATTATTAGTTGTTTTGTTAATTTATTGTTGTGATATGTGAACATAGACTTTCAATCTATGTTGACATATTTGGACATATGAAAGTTCCTCACAAACAATAAAAGAGTCAGTAACAGGGAAAGTGAAAGAGGTAAGAACTGCATGAACTGAGAATGATGAGAAGGGAGAGAGAATAACCTGGTTAAATATGCATTTCCTCTGTTGTATGACCTTTTTGCTCCAAATTAAAATAGTTGGGGTTTTTTTTTGCTAAATATAGCATGTTCAGCATATCCTCACCTGAGAAAACTAGTCAAATAATTTAAAAAAAGGTTAATATTTATACGATTATATTATGATTTACCTAGTTTCTCATCAGAAAATAACCAACTTCTAAAGGGTTTCTGAAACTAAAATCTTATTTTATTACTAAAATTTTAATTTTTTTTCAGTATGTTATATGCTCTAATGTTTTTGGAGAGGATTGTGATTATGTCTCTGTTTTAGAATAGTACAAAACTGATGGAAAATAGAATATAGACTGATAGGAAGAAGAGCAAAGCGAAGCAGAGGGAAAGAAAGAGTGTTAGACAGAAAAGGAGGAGAGGAAAGAAGACAGACATTTCTATTGCTATTACTTCATTTGATTTATCTCTCTTAGGTAATACTAACAACAGTGTGGATAGATACTTTCCTACTATCACGCTTGATTTTTATTGTTTAATTATGAATAAATATTTTATAATAAATGAAACCGTAACTGTACCAATGTTTTATTATTCTGTGTCCATTTTATTAACTTGCACTTACTTCACCTGAAAAACTCACATACTGACAGCAACTCGACAGCACTTTGTGAGACAGACTTCACTTTGATGAGAAATATTGTGGTGTTTTATTATCGCAGGATCTCATGGCACAAGATCTTATTAAACCTCTAACTTATTCAAAACGTGCAAGACCCGAACAGAAACTTCTGGGTATAAATACAGATGCTGTAACACCGCTACACTTCAGTAAGATAAAAACAATTAGTGTTACTTTATATGGATCAATCTCAGCCTTACCACGTACCATTTTAACTTTAAAATTTTACTTCAGATTATGCCTTAAACATTGATTAAGTCTCAAATGAATTGGTTAAGGAACATTTGACTGCATACTGCTGTGTGTAACGAAGTCAACTTAATTTGTGAAGGTGTTGGTATCTTTTTACTTCACAACAATACATGCATTTCCTCCCTTTGCACTCCTCTTTTTAGGCTCTAATTAGGAATTAGAGCCGATAGCATTATTCATTAAACAGAGCTTGCCAGCTATTTATCACTGGAAAAACATTAGCATATTTGTTCCCTTTTCAGCTGTTTTCCGAGCCATCGGAACCAGGTTTAGCATTGTAAATAATGCAGCAGCGAATGGATTGTACCAACTTGAATGCTGGGAAAAGAAATAACCAGTGGCAAGCCCCAAAAACATACAAAAAGATCCTTCTAAAACACACGCATACACACATATATGCACACTCTTCTAATTACTGCCACCCACTCCCCCACCATGTCTCATGTTCTGCACCTCCTGAGATGCAGGTGTAAAATATCACATTTTTCCAGCATTTCTCCCTGAGGTGATGCTGGCTTGAACTCACACAACGTAAATTTCCCCTTTCATATTCTCCTACACATTTTTTTCTACAAACAAGTTCCCCCTTCTACCCCTTCTAATCTTTGATGTGCCTCCCACATCTGCACAGGTTTGCTAGCCCGTTACCAGGTAAAAACTGAGGATACAATTAAGTGTGAATGTAATGGGACTGGGTCAGTTATCTTCCCCAGGGGAAGAGAAGCCTCTGATGCTCTAGAAACTGTTGGTTTTGTTGATGCTGTTAATGGTTAGGATGGTACGGTGGAGCAATGAGAAGGCTGTTAATCAGTGGCTGTGAAGATACCCGCCTCTCCTGCATAGATCAGAAATGTGGAAACCCAGGTGGTTTCTGTCCTTGTGTTTTGGTGCGGAGAAGACAATGAGCGAGACAGGGAAAGGCGGGAATTATGTATATGTGTTCCAATTAATCCATTTGAAAGCAAGCCAACCCTCGGCATCAAGCCCTCCTCCAAATCAGAGTTATTGTGTTTCTGGTTTTTGGAGAAAAATGAACAGGCGCAATAGAGAAAAGGTGCTGTGCAGGTCATGAATCTTATTTAAAATCAATATTCAGGTAAGCGCAGACTATAGAGAAGTGACTTGTCTTGACTTGATTTAGTTCTTTAACCTGCACAATCCTGACCAATTCTGTGGTAATGTGCTAAAATACAGTTCTGTTCAAATGTTTTCATACACCTTGGACAGCTGTTCTGTGAAGGCTTTGGAGGTTTCATAGAAAATATCACTGAGCAAACAGCCTCATGAAGACCAAGGAGCTCAGCAGACAGGTCAAGGAGAAAAATCCAAGTGGTAACAGTATGGCAAAACATATAGTAACTCTGAAGGAGATCCACAGCTTAGGTGGGAGAATCTGCCGATGGAAGAATCACAAGAACATAACTATTGTTGAAGGAAAGCCAAACAAAGTCCCATTTGCAGTTTGCCATAAGCCATATAGAGCACACATCAAATCGGTGGAAGAAGGTGCTCTGGTCCGATGAGTCCAAAATGTAACTTTTGTCAAAAAATGCAGTAAGAAAACTAATACTGCATATCTTTCTGAACACACCATCCCCATCATGAATTCTGGTGGTGGTAGCATCAAGCTATGTGGATGCTTTTTATTCAGCTGGGATGGGGAAGCAGGTAGATGGGAAGATGAAGGGAGCTAAATATAGGACAACCTTAATAGAAAACCTTTTAGTGACTTCAAAAGACTTGAGACTGGGGCAGAAGGTTCACCTTCTATCAGGGCAATGACCCTAAACATACAGCCAGGGCTAAAATTGCATGGTTTAGATTATTATGCACTCACCGGCCACTTTATTAGGTACACATGTCCAACTGCTTGTTAACGCAAATTTCTAATCAGCCAATCACATGGCAGCAACTCAATGCATTTAGACATGTAGACATGTTCAAGACGATCCGCTGCAGTTCAAACCGAGCATCAGAATGGAGAAGAAAGGTGATTTAAGTCACTTTGAACGTGGCATGGTTGTTGGTGCCAGACGGGCTGGTCTGACTGCTGATCTACTGGGATTTTCATGCACTACCATCTCTAGGGTTTACAGAGAATGGTCCAAGAAGAGAAAATATCCAGTGAGCGGCAGTTCTGTGGGGGCAAATGCCTTGTTGATGCCAGAGGTCAGAGGAGAATGGCCAGACTGGTTTGAGCATATAGAAAGGCAACAGTGACTTAAATAACCACTCGTTACAACCAAGGCATGCAGAAGAGGGTCTCTGATGTTGCCTGGTCTGATGAGTCTCGATTTCTGCTGCGACATTAGGATGGTAGGGTCAGAATTTGGTGTCAAGAACATGAAAGCATGGATCCATCCTGCCTTCAGGCTGGTGGTGGTGGTGTAATGGTGTGGGGGATATTTTCTTGGCACACTTTGGGCCCCTTGGTACCAATTGAGCATCGTGTCAACGCCACAGCCTACCTGAGTATTGTTGCTGACCATGTCCATCCCTTTATGACCACAGTGTACCCATCTTCTGTTGGTTACTTCCAGCAGGATAACGCGCCATGTCATAAAGCACGAATCCTCTCAGACTGGTTTCTTGAACATGACAATGAGTTCACGGTATTCAAATGGCCTCCACAGTCACCAGATCTTAATCCAATAGAGCATCTTTGGGATGTGGCGGAACGGGAGATTCTCATCATGGATGCAGCCGACAAATCTGCAGCATCTGTGTGATGCTATCATGTCAATATGGACCAAACTCTCTGAGGAATGTTTCCAATACCTTGTTGAATCTATCCTATGAAGGATTAAGGCAGTTCTGAAGGCAAAAGGGGGTCCAACCCGGTACTAGCAAGGTGTACCTTATAAAGTGGCCAGTGAGTGTATATTTATGTGTTGGAATGGCCTAGTCAATGTCCAGACCTAAATCCAATTGAAAATCTATTGTATGACTTGAAAGTTAATGTTTACAAATACTATTGAATCTAAATGAGCTTGAGCTTTTATTCAAAGAATTGGCTACATTTTCAGTCTGTAAATCCCAACAAAATAAATCAAAGTTGTGGTTGTAATGTGATAGAATGGGAAAATGTTTGTTAATAGTTTTATGAAAAGAGTTAATAATTGAGTTAAGTGTTATCATTTAGTGTTAAAACACTGCTTTTAAAGAACGAGGATGGGGGGGTATGCATAGTTCTAGGGTGCTTTCAAGCAATTTCATTTTGGATTTGTATAACTTTTTTATGGATGCTTCCACTGCTCATTCTTCTCCTCTTCATCATACTTTATGAAATTATTCTTGGTATTAAATACACTAAAACTGCACATATAAAATAGCTCTGCCAAGGCTCTATCCGGGCAAGTGTTGGCACTGCCAATTAGTTGCAATGACTGGAACGTCAAGTCAAAATTTTCAAAATAAATAAAATGTTAGAAGTAGAGACCATGACACACTGTTTGTGAGAGCCAGCAGTTGTTGAAAAACTAAGTTTAGCTTTTTTTATAACAAAGTCAAAATAAAACCACGGTTTATATTTCGATCTGTCTTTAGTATCTTGTTTTAGTGGTTAGTGTGGTTGGCATTACTAAAACAGCAGTCTCAGTCTGTGTCCCTTAGAGAATGAAGACTCATACTTTAACTAATATTACCGAATGAGATTCCAAATTGAACATGTTCTATGGCAGACAGTGGTTGAAAACTCAAACGAATAAAACAGAGCAACTCTGCAGTACTCCGTTTAGTCTTCCTGATACCTGCGGGAAGACACGTCATATAAAACACACTTTCCTTTTAAAATGAATATTTTATTATTAAGTGACTATATATGGACAACAGACAGATTGCCAGATGGTAGTACAGCTCCCTTGTTTAGCAGGATAGTCCTGTTAATGGGAATTTAATTCCTTAGTGACCCCTTAAAATACCATTGATTGTTTACATAGTTTATCATTTTATGCCAATTACCCTGTTTGCGAAAATGTTATTTTGTGTGCATAGACGAAACAAAAGAACCTCTAGGGATCTTAGGAGGTCTGTAGGAACCACATAAATTAAGTTTCTCACAATGAATAGACACCTAAGTCTCAAATTACCAAAGAAAAAATATGATGCACATTCTGCTAGGAAATCAAAACAAAATTCATTACATTAATCAAAGCAATAAGAGCTCAACATGTTCAATCTCCCTCTGAATATATCCCAACTGACCACTATTAAAGATGTCAGCCTAGTCGGTTAATCCCCCAATCGGTAATGTTTGCAGCCAGGCATGAGCCGGTTGGAGATTGTCATGGCGTAAAATCCTAAGCAGGGGTGTCAAACTCCAGTCCTCCCGGCCGGTGTCCTTTCGGATGTGTCTCTGCTTCTGCTCACCTAGCAGAACTCTGTAGATCGTAACTATATGCTGAGGAGGCAATTCTGCCATTTGACTCAGGTGTGTTGGACCAGGCATGCATCTAAAAGTTGCCCCAGGGATAAAGAAATTGCAAAAACAGATTTCTTCTGTAGTTCCATTTTCTGAAATGTTGTATTCATTTTAAGCCAGATATGACGGGTAGCACTCCTTCCAAAAAGCTCTGCTCTTGTCTCATCAGTCCACAGAATAGTTGCTCTGAAGTCTTTGGGAACATCGAGCAAATCTGAGACAAGCATTTATGTTCATTTTGTTCAGCAGTGGTTTTGACCCCAGGGTCAACCCATTCATGACATTTCTGCCCCGGCCTATTTGTGTTTGTTGAATATTTTTGTATTGTGAAGCCTGCTCTTGACTGAGGTGGTGCTTTAGATGTTCTGGGATCCTTTGTGACTTCCTGGATGAATCACTGATGCACTCATGGAGCCATTTTGGTTGTCTGGACACACCTGGGAAGGTTCACCACTCTTTCAAGCTTTCTCCATTTGTAGATGATGGCTCTCACTGTGGTTTGCTGGAGTCCCAAAATCTAAAAACGAGTTTTGCAACCCTTTTCACACTGATCGATATCAATGATTTTGTTTCTAATCTTTCTCATTTATTCTATTCTGATCTATTCAAGTAGTAGTCAGGCATGTGTGTAGGAAAATTCATGATTTACTAAGGCGGGGCTATATTTTTGGAGTGTTTTTTTTTCTTCCCCCTAATGAATCAAATCCTCATTTGAAAAGTGCATTTTGTATTTACTCAGTAGATCCTTTTCTGAAAAAAAATGTATTTGATTATCTAAACCATTCACCTGTGTCAAAAAGACAAAAGCTGAAGAAATTTGTAAGGGAGCCAACTGCTTTTTAACTGACTGTTTATGAATTAGATTGTTATAGCAGAAAATATATGTATGTACTGGCATAAATTGTAAAATTACAGAGGGGAAATTTAATATTTGGAAACATTCCACCTCCACCAACACTGTGGTCTGGAGAAAGGCTCCCTTTTCTAAAAGTTATCCATGTTTTATCCTTTTATTTCCCTTAGTGTTTAGCTGCACCGACCCGGAACTCAAACGTCTGTGCGGTCCAGATCATTTTTCATCTTCAAATGACTAAAATGTGCCAGGAACACAAGGCGGCAAGGACTACTGTTGTGCCACATTTTGTGCTGCTCTGTTATTATCAGCAGAGTAAAATATATCCCTCAGCTGGACTGGGCAGTTTAAGAGCTTAACAGAAAGCCTGGAGAGCTTGACAAGGGCACCATTTAGTGGGACAAATGGTTTAAAATGGTTTTCCTTTAGTGTTTCCTCACATATTAGCTGTGACATGCCAGAAGTTGGGCGCTGAGGCTGAATGTGATGAGGGGTGTTTTCCCAGACAATTGGACGGCTCAACTTCAAACTTTCTTCGACCATGTGCACGCTCCACATGGCACATGCTAAACTCTGTGCTAAATAAAATCTGTGTTATTCTTATGCTAATCAACCTGCCTTCGACCTTTGGCCACAAACTCTGAGTTAAATTACACGCACACATGTCCTTCCTTTGCTACAGTAAAAGGGAAAGGACTCGAGCTGTAACCTCTCATTCTGAAGGATATGAATAGCCTGTGTCTCCAGCCACAGCTCGGTTAGCCTAAGTCTGGGACTTATTATAGTGCTGTGTTTATGCATGTGTCGCTGCATGTATTTGTTCAAGGGCAATCCCATGTCACCCCTTGGATGAGCGTATTTGTGTGCATATGTTAATGCTTAAGCAAGCTAATGTCTGTTTGAGTTCTCTCTGAATTGTTTATCACACATGCCAGTTTCAATAAGTTTACATTTTTCTTGCTGGCTATGAGCAAAGTTTGTTCCTGTTTTGGGTGCACGTTTGTTCCAGCTTAAGATATGTTAGGAAAGTTCTGGAAAACAGGATTACTTCCCCAGTTCTCCGCTTTCCGGTAGGTTTAAGAGCACATTCGTGTATAAAGTTTCTCACCTGCAGCTCAATAAGTTATTTTCATTTCCCTGCAGATTGTAGCCTCAGCGTAACAGGTTTACTTGATTCCAAGAATTTAAACTTACTCAGAAAAAAACCCTCTTTGTACCAGTTTAGTTGCAAAACTAATAGCTACTGGCTTGTGAGCCAGGCAGAACTCCCACCCTGACCCAGATTCCCTGTTTTAAGTTCCTTCCCTTCTATGTTGTCTGGTCTGGCTGCTTCAATTGACTTCAGAACTGCCCTGGTTGCTCGTTCAGAGCCTCTGCTGGGCCATCCCATAGCATACCAATGAACTGCGCTGAATAGAAACCAACACTGGATATAAACACTTTAGCTATACAACACAGAGGTCGTAGTGTGGCCTGTGTGTGTGTGGATGATGGCAGATGCGTGATCCGCCTACTGTGCCCTGCAAAAGTATTTCTGTCTCTTGATGTTTTACAGATTTAGTCACCTTACAACCACTAACATCAGTGTGTTCTGTTGGGATTTTATGTGATAGACCCACACACACAGTAGTGCATATTTGTAAAGTGGACTTTCTTTCATTGTATTCCCAGTTGCAAGTCTTTTGAGGTATTCCTGTACCATCTTTGCACATCTACAGACAGAACGTTTTGCACATTCTTCTTAGCACAATAGCTCAAGCTCAGTCAGTTTGAGTGTCTGTAATCATCAGTTTTCAAGTCTTGGTCATAGATTCTCAGTTTAAAGTTAGGTCTGGACTTTGACTGGGGATTCTTCATCCCTTGCCTGTTTGTTGTGTTCCTTGGTCTTTATGAGGCTGTTTTGTTTGCTAATATTCTCTAATAATCCTCTGAGGCCTTCATAGAACACCTTGATTTTTACTGAGATTATTACACACTGATGGACTCTGTTTACTAATTGACTTCTGAAGGCAATTGGTTGTTATAGATTTTGTTTATGAATATCACAATAAAGGGCTGAATAGAAATGAATGCCACACTTTTCAGATTTATATTTGTAAATAATTCAGAAAACCTTGTACCTTTTTCATTTTACTTCACTATGATGTGCTACTTTGTGTTGGTATGGCACATAAAATCCAAATATAATACGTAAATATTTGTTGTTTTAATGTAAAAAAGGTTAAAGGGGTGTGAATACTTTTGCAACAGACTATGTACGGGTTTCTGCTGAATGTGTGTAATGTAAGACTGTGTGTGTGAATGCTTTGTGCTAAATCAGTGCACGATGACAGAAAAGTGACCATGCAGGTGAAATGGCAGTGGACAGGAAATGCCATTGTGTCTGAGCATTATCCGAGTGTGCCACAGCTAAACACTTTTCTCCCCATTAGAAGAATTGGCGGCTGACGGGGCAAGGCTTCGGGCCTACACTCCATATGGGCACAGCCGGGCAGCGCACACTATCTGTGCACGTGAACACGTCTGGAATGCAAAGATGAAAGGAGTGTCTGCTGGTGGAACTTGGAGAAAGGGGATGGGGGTGGTGGGGGTTTAAATAGGTCAAGAGGGATGAGGAAGAGGATTTTACAAAATCTGATTCTGCAGCTTTGCAAGCAGCTTTTCTGTGTCTTTTTAAGTTGCTTGATTTTAAATGCTTTGTCACTGAATAAATGAATGACTGTTTTGTTACATTTCAGGCAACGGAGTCCTTTCTGTTGAACGAAGAACCCTCCAGAGCTCCTGGGATGCCTGAGTGCTATGTAGTGTCAGATTCCTACAGGGTATGCATCCATTATTATTATTATTATTATTACCATTAACGTTATTTGTGCTATTGTTGTCATTATCACTTTTGCATTTGTGTGTGTGCTTGTGTGTGTATGTTTGTTTTTTTATTAATTAGTGGTTTAACGAGATTTCATGGCACGAGATCTCACAATATTAAAACCCCATGATATTTCTCTTCAAAATGAAGTCTGTCTCAAAGTGCCGTGTAATTGCTGTTGTACTTTAAACTATTATTATGAGCCCCAGTTATGAAGATGGGTGCATTAGTCTTGGAACACCGTATCTAAGTTTGGGCTCTTATTTTTAATTGAAAAAGGTAGCAGTTCATCAGTCGCTCTCTCATACCACCCTCTGGCTCGTATCACTCAGTTACGTTAGCATTGAAGAAGCCCTCACACCTTTAACTTGTTTATTTGGTAGAACTTTGGCTTACCAATTAAAAGAAAACTTCTTTATATAAAGAAAGATTGAGAATGTGAAAGACAAGTTACGGGTTTTTTGTAATTTCTGTTAAAAATTTCCACTATAGACTAAAATTTTTTTCTGCTAGCAGTTTCTGTTTTTTTTGTTTTTAAAACTCTCTGTTTGCTTCCTATTCCCAAATCCTGTTTTTTCCCGGGGGGAATGTTGGTTTAAGGGGTTTTTTTTTTTCTATCTGGTCTGGGATTTTATTATCTTTGGAAAAAATATTTAAAAACTTTACAACCCCGACTTTTAATAATTTTCCCCCCCGGAAAAGAGGTTTTATCAAACACCGGGTTTTTTGATTTAAATAACAAGGGAAAAAACGTCTTTTTCCCCTGCTTTTTTTTAGTTTTTAAAAGGGGCAATCCATAGAATCAGGCAAAAGGGATTTTAAACCAAATATTTTGGAAAATGTTTTTAATTTTGGAAAATGAAAAATTCTACACTGGGAAAACCGGGGTGTGGTTTTGGGAAACCTTTTTACTATTTGAAAAGCAAAAAAAAAAAAAAAAAAACTGTGATTCTTGATTTTCCACACCAATTTAGCTAAAATCTTTCTGTTTTTCCTTGGGGAACCTAATTGGGCCCCGTTCGGTCTCTCTTGTGAGCTTTGGGTTTTTTTTTTCCCTCTAACATTTAAAATTTTTTCAAGTCATTACTCCCGGGAAATCTGTCCTCCCCGGTTTTTAGGGGTTTTTTGGGTTTTTGCACTACAATCATAATGTCCCTTCACAGCTTCCCCCCCCCTCCCCCTCTTTCAAAAACCCCAAAATTTCGTTTATTATTTTCCCAAAACACGTTTCCCGGAGGAAAAAAAAACATAGGGCCCCTTTTCCAAATTTTTGGGCCCGGGCCTTCCCCTTTCCCCATTTTGGGGCAACTAAAACAATCCCGGGAAAGGTGGGAGGGGTTTTCCTTTTTTATGTGAAAAGAAAAATTAAAAGGTTTTAAAAACCAAAATAAAAATTTTTTTTTTTAAAAAAAAAGGGACAAGGAAATTTTTTGGGGGACCCCACGTTTGTCGGGAGACACTTTTCTTAGGGTTTAGCTCGGGGTTTTTGGGGTTTCCCCTTGGGGGGTTTACAAAAGGGCCAAATTCTCACAAAGATTATTTGGGTTTTCTGCGGGTGGGCATTGTTTGTAAAAGAAAGGCCCCCATTTTGCTTTTTAAAGAGATTTTAAACAAAAGGGGGGGGAGCGTTTTTAGGGATTCGGGAGGTCCAAGTTTTGGAAAAGGGCCCCGGAGGGGGTCAAACCCCCAACCCTCTTACCAGGAAAATTTTCCATTTCCAAAATCCAATGTGTGTTTTTTTTAAAAAAACGCAAAACCAAATCCCGGGGCTTTGGGTTCTGTCCCCCTACTCACTTGCCAGGGTTTTTTCAGTTTAGAAAAAGTTTTTTTTTTTAAAAAAAAGTCAACCCGGAAATAAAGATCAAAATGATAAAAATTTAAAACATTATATTCTTAAGGGGGCAGTCCAGGGTTTTTTTTTGTGAGGTTCTGGTTTTAAAAAAAAATATAAGGTAAGCAATTTTGGAAAATTTTCTTTTCCCGCGTAATAAACCTTTTGGGGGTCTTTATTTGGTATAGGATCCAATTTTTGGTTTTTTTTGGAGTCTAAAGCTAACAGCTTTGTCCCAAAAAGATCAAAACCCCCAAAACACAATTTTAAAAAGTCCCCTTTAAAAAAAATTTTTTAAAACCCGAACCATTGTAGTGGTATAATTTGGGTTTAAAATCTAAAATGATTACACTGGTCAAACCTGAACTGGACAATTCTTCATGGAACAGGGGATGGTTTAATCACAGAGGGTTTCTTTTCTTAGGATTAGGATCATCTTAGAATTAGAGAACCATTACAGAAGCAATAAATATACCAGTCAAACCAGGACTGGAAAATTCTAAAACACACAAAAAAATGGAAGTTAAAAATTATTGTTATAATCTCATCTTCTACTGATCCTGATATCACATTTTTATTATCTCATAAACACCTTTAATAACAACTTTAATAAATGCTTTTGGATGGACAACAGTCAGAATATATTGCTGCCACATAATTTGTAACTCTGATCTTATGAATTTGATGTAAATAAGTAACTAAAACTTTACTTCTACAGCACCTTTAAAAAAAATTCAGCAAACAAGCAATAAAAGGTGTAAAATGCAAACCTAACACAGAAGATAATTATGGTAAAGCAAATATGAAGAGATCCCTGAGTCCAGTATGTTTGAGACAGTTGCACTGTTTGGTGGTTACTAATCCTGTGTTGAACTACTTTATACTGTCACCAGATTTTGACAGCATCAAATATAAGCTCCAGTTTCAAGATTAACATTCTACGTATGTTTGCTCTGATAGAAATTACAAACTGCAAAAAAGAAGTATTCTCTTTACATTCCTCTACTTTTTTGTTAAAACGGGACTGTAAAGACTTGGGCCGTATGGGGAACTTCATTTGAAGGTTCTTTGCAGGGGATTCCCCCTCGGTTGAGAACCGCTGCTTTAAGCAAAGCCCTGCATGTGCACTGCATGTAAACAATGGGCTGCCGGAGCTCACCATGGATTTGTGTTCAGTCCAATTTATTTTGATACCATTAAATAAAATCCCATGAAGCCAGTTGCCTTCAGAGTCTTTCATCTCCGCATATACTCAGACCAACTTCCCTGCCCCTCCGGAGGAAAAGCAACCACACAGAATCATGCTTCCACTGCCATGCTTCACCACGAGGATTGGTCTGTGCAGAGTTAGCTGTGCTTATGCTAGGATTAAATTACACACAGGTGTGTGAACTAATAAGGTGACATCTGAAAGCAATAGTTTAGGGCAGAATGTTTCTAGGGGTATCAAAATTAAAAGGGGTGAAAACAAATGTCCCTGACATTTTTCAGATTTTTATTTGAAAAGAAAAAGACAAATCCTTTTCCTTGCAGGTAACAGTAATGTGCTACTTTGTGTTGGTCTATCACAAAGACATTGCACTTTGTGGTTTTAACGGGACAAAATGTGAAAATTTTAAGAGTTGTGAATGCCTTTAGAAGGCAGTGCTTGAAGAGGATGCTGCTCTGATCATTTTTTAATAAAAGCTTCAGATGTGACGCTCCCCTGCAGCAGCACCAAGCTGCTGGGCGAAGCCGTTACTGAGCTGGCTGCTCTGGAGCAGTGGTAAATATGTATATTCGAAGCGTGTGAAAAAGCAGAGCCACAGCGGACCCACCAACCAAAGCATATGGCTCTACCATGTGTTACTTAATGAGAGAGTTACTCACACAGACCACTAAATGTGTGGCTCATTTAAGGAGCCGCGGCAGAGGAGTGTTATTGCGTGTGTTGCATGCAAGTCGACTCCATAAAGAAGAGCAGGGCTGTGAAGACTCCACGTAACCTTTTGCACTCTGTGTGCTTCGGATGACAGCTGGGAAAGTTAACTGAAAAACAAAGAAATTCCCCTGAAAAGTTGCTGGGAGCTGTTACGAAGTCAGCGCACCTGCCTGAAAGGACACCAAAAAAAAAAAATCTGTGTGTGTTACTGTGTGCGTCCGTGGATGTGCTTTTTATATTACTAACATATCATATTCACAGAGAGGAATGAAGGCGTTATAACTTTTTTCAGTGAAGACAGGAGGTTAGGGTTTTTGTGGTAGTCGTACATTTGCTCCTGCCTCCTTCCCCGCCCGCGACTGTTTCTGGCTTGTGCCTCTGGCCTCGGGCAGTAATTGGTCACGCAGAGCCCAGATCTCTTTGTTTCGCCTGCAGAGGCTTGCGGTGGAAACGCACAAGCGGTAGGCCCTCGTAAAACTACGGGACTCCAATGTCAGACCCAAAAATTTCAGCTTCATTTGTTTTATTTTCTGTTCCTACCTTAGTTCCCAAATGCAACACAATGGAAACAGTTTCAGAAAAAATCTTATGTTATGAACTTTGTTTGAAATATCTGTGTTAGTCCCCTCACACGTCTCAGTTTAAAGGATTCTGATACAGCTTAGAGGCTGTAATTATGTGTCTGTCCCTGATGTGTGATAGTTTTCTTCTTCAGTGAATGCTGCAGCCACTGTTTGGCTTGGACTTTCCTTACTGGTTTCTGAGTTTCCAGACTGGGTCAAACAGGGTTCAGCAAACAAATACACCCAGCCTTGCAGCAGTGATGAGGAGATGCATTGATTCAGATGCCTGCAAATGAGTTTAAGTGCCTAATCCAATGTAAACTTGGGGCTTGAGAGGAGTCCTCTGAAGCTGAATATTTTAGAGGCTGAACACTTTAACCTGGCCATGACCACAACAGGCGTTAACAAAGTCATTTTGTCGGTCTAATTAGAAGCCTCAACACGTGCAGGAGGTTTGCACCAGTCTCATAAGGCAAGCTTTAAACTTTTCCCACCCACCCAGAGCCGGCCCCAGGCAGAAGCGCTATATGGCACACCTTAGGGCCCCTAGGCGAGCAGAGGTAACCCAGAACACTTGCTGTTTCACAGGGCTGGTTGAAAAATGTGCTAGTTGTAAACAGAAATGTTTTTTTTAAGTTTTGACCTGCCGATTCCAGCTTCCATTTGCATCTAAGTATATAGTTTAAATCTATGTAATAAAGAGTTTTCCCAATATTTGGGTTACCGATCGCCAGTCAGAACAAATCTGAGAAAAAAACCTACCAGCAGACGGTCGCTTAGAGTTAATTTGATTTGATCAGATGTTATAGTCAGTCAGTAGATATCAAAACGCAGACAAATGTAATAGAGTGTAATACAAAGTTTTAGATCATAACATACAGTTGGACTAAGGGGAATATGAGAATTTCTCTAGCAATTTATCGTCATTTTTCATAGCAATGTTTAACTCAAACTTAATATAAACTATATATGCAGTGGTTTAAGTAAATGGGGATGAAATGGCTTGTTTTCAAAACAAAATGAATGAAATGGCAGTGTGTACAAAATAGGGGTAAGAATCAGCGAAGAGGTGAACTGACCTGGAGCCCTGATGGATATGGACATTTTTAGTATCAGTATTAAATATGTCATTAGCTGTTATCCCTCCCACCACTTAGAGGAGTTCTTCATTTGCCTACAAACCCAGTGGAATTTCACAACTTCCTAATGCAAGTGAGGAAGCTATAGGTGATAACACGTTTACAAGACCCTGACTTCAATAAATGTGAACTATCCCTGTAAGTAACTGGAAGTCTGTGCGTGGGAGGGGTGGGGGTCACATCTAATTCAACCTAGGGCCATGTGCAACCTTGGGTCGGCAACTGGGCCACCTCAATGTTAACTAAAGACGAACAGAGCGACTCATTTACCCTGGGATCACAATTTGCATGAAGGCAACACGGAATGCACGGGTCAGGAAACGCAACTAAAGCGTGGCATAACTTTAAGAGATGGAGGGAAGCGCAGCTGCTGCTGTTAAAAGCAACGGTCGGCGGGTTGGATCCCCGCCGCGCAGATTATTAACAAACATTATTTTAATAATGCAGCTGGATTTACACTTGGTCTTTTATATTGTTATGCTGCAAAATCTCTGAGTACGCGTTTGGTAAACGCGAATAATCTTTGGGAAGAATTAAAAGGAGAGCGGTTAAAGTCCTGCTAAAAGGGGAGGGAGACAAAGTTTTTTCCCTGAAAAGTTTGTGCAAGCTTTCACTTTCTAGGCGGGGTTACTGTAAGCTGCAGCAGCAGCAGCATGGAGTGAGAGAAACAGGACGGCGAGCGACTGCCATGCAGCACTATATACCGAGCTTCCATCCAACTTAAATAAGCTCTCCAATCCTTTCCGCTAAAAATAACCATGTACTCTCCGTACTGCTTGACACAGGTAAACTGGCTTCTCTTATTTCATTGTTTGGGGACCCACTCTCTCCCTCAGTGTGTGTGTGTGTGTGCGTGTATTTAAATGTGCTGCCTCTGCCTGTTATTTTCCACACGTCTGTTAGTTTTGTCAGGGCTTGTTTCTGTTGTCTGACTCACTCCGAAACTTCGCCTCAGTTATCCGTCCCGGCTCGTCGCCCCTCCATGCCGCAGGAAACTTTGGTGCGCACCGCAGAGCTTTTTTTTAAAGAAGGAAATGGCGCTTCTTCCGAAGTGTGCTTTACATTAAAGAAACAACCCTAATATTAATAACTGAAGAAGACAAGTCTGAATAAGGAAGCAAATAAAGCAAAAGAACATGAAGAAATTGTGGACTGTTGAGTTAAAAATTTTCCAAGCGTCGAGGCGATCCTAGATTTTGGTCGGCGAGAGGAGTGTGAGCGCGGGGGAGCGAGGCGCACACTGCACGGTCCGGTCCGGCCCGGCCCACCGTACACCGTGCGCGGGCCTCTTTCTTCTGGGACTGGGATGTTGACCGTGAGAGTGAGGAACTGGAGTTTGTGTGTGTGTGTGTGTGTGTGCGCGTGTGTGCGTAATAATAAACGGTCCCTTGAGATACTGTTTTTTTTTTTTTATATCTGGTGCAGCGCTCAGTTTTCAGAGTGCTTGCACTTGAATGCAACACGTGCAAACTTGCAGTTAGACGTTAACTATATTAAGGCACGTTGACGTCACATTAGCATTTAGTGGAATCTTTATTTGGTATTTTTTTTATATGCATACAATTTTCATGCTAAACAGATTTATTTGAGATTTTAGCATCTTCATCTAATATTACCTGCTTTTCATATTTAGCCTTAAGCTTCAAATGGCCCTCATGTTCCACAGGTACTATTTTTTTATTCCCCAGTAATATTGTTTCAGAAATAAACAGTCAATTTTAGGATATATGGTCATTTTTTTGTGCGTCGTTTTGCTTTTTCTTAGCTATTTCCAATATTAACACACCTTCGAGTTGCAACAAATGCCAGATTATTCATTATTCACAGATAATAACACTGTTAAAGACTTTTTACTTGAGCCAAAGTGTCTGACTTTTCCGTAAAGGTTTTTTTTTATTTAGCAGGAATTATCAGAGTGAGACGGAGTGACTGTAGAACAATTCAAGTTCAGCTTTCAGTCTTAATCTCTTGTTCAATTCTCACTGATTTCCTGATTTTTGCTACACTAAAAAAAATAACTTTGGAGGGTACTACATATTAGCCAAAACAAATATTCTTTTTTATCAAGCATATTAGTCTCTAATGGTAACGTTAAACATTGGTTCTAACATTTTAATTCAAATTTGACTGAAGATTCTCGTTCGTAGTGGTGTTTCTATGAAGAATTGTAAGGCTGATATGTTCATGTTTAGGTTTTATTATGATTAAATGTATGAACTCAATAAAAGTGAAGACATGTCACTATACATCTGGGTGAGAACGTACCTGTGTTGGATCGAACATTTAAGTTTGTATCCGGCTTTATAGTTTAACAAGAGCATTAATGCCAAAGTCAAACTTGCTAACATTGTCAGCTTTTCAACCTTGAGGCAGTGTTTGCCAATGAACGGCACATTTTAGCTGTGGTTATCAGAGAAACAATTTACCTCCCACATTATTTAAGATTGTTACGAGATGTTAGTGTACTCTTATGTTTGTTTTCTAGCAAAAAAGTTACATGCTCTTAATAACTTATTTTATTAATGTAGTTGATTATAAAAAAAGAAAAACCTCACAAAAAAATTGTATTGAAATCGTTACATAGATTATTTCATAACATTTCTTATAGTTTGTTTTTGTTAGTGTAAATTCGAAACCTTAAACCTTCTCCTCAAGATTTTAAAGATATGCTTTTACTGTGGCCTTCTCGTGTTCTGCAGCTGCTGCAGGTCTTCTTCCAATAAAGCAGACTTGTTTATCCCCAGTTGGCTTCGTCTGACAGTGGAGTGCCAGGGGCCTCCGTTTGATGCTGTAATTCATCCTTGCCTTTTAGGGTGGCTTTATTAAAAAATGAGTTTTACTCCCGTGACTGTGGCTGCGATGACTCGGCTGAGAGGATGCTTCTCCTCGGTTCCTCTCATGCGGGCACAAATTACGTCTGGTTTTTATTCGAGAACATTTGGAGCGCAGCGATCATAATGTTCGTTCTCTTTCTGATTGTTTCCAATTTAGCTCTTCTCTTTGTTGAAGAAGTTGTTAAAAGGCCGCATAATGTGCTGACTTTAAGAGTCCAAAGGGGTGAAGCTTAGATGGCAGTGGAGAGAAAATAGAAGCTTCCATGGACCCTTCATGTTGGCTTTATAATGGATTATGATTTGCTCTGAGGTTGTTGACTTTAAAATATGGCTTTTGCTTAAGAATCTCTGTCTGTTCCAAATAGGCTTTTTAAACGAGATGACTTTATCTGATTTAAACTTGCCACAGCCTAACAAAAGCCTTTTAAAGCAACATAAATTCAACTTAATTAAAATTAATTGACCGCAGATTCACATAAGGAGTAATCTAGCACACGTGTTTTACAGAACCTTCAGAAATGTCACTGACTGGGCATGGTAGGGTTTTATATTTTGTCCCTTTAGAAAAAAAGGAAAGGGGTTTTTTTAAAATTTTTTAAATTTTTGTAATGTTTAAAAACAGAAAAAAAAACAAACACCCTATTGCAAACTCTTGTAGCCCATAGACCAACCTTCATTGTTTTAAAAAACCTATTAAAAATTTTTAAAATTCCGGGGTGGGGGGGTAAATATATATATATATATAAAATAACGTTAATATTAACGTTAATATAACAATTGACTGCTTTACTCAGTTTAACATAATCAATGTAAACACGGCGTAATTTAACAGTTACCACAAATATTGACACATTTATTAGTTGTCTACAGTGTGCAGCTTTATCTGTGTGTTTTTACATCTCTTCATTATTATCTGGTATATATGTATTTACATACTTACTTAGCAAGATCAGTGTTGTACAGCCAGGGGGAGTATTTCCCCTCTAACAGCCAAGCCAGGTTAAAACCCCCGAAGATGTGTCGATTTTTGCTGCGTGGAAGGGGCGGGGCCTGAAGCGCTTAGGGTATTTTCTATAGTTGGTTACGGAGTAGGAGAGTTATAGCTCTTACTCGCAGGAGAGTGAGTGTTGCTATCCTCACAACTCTGGGGGTGTTTAAAAAAAAAAGCGATTTTAGCCTTTGTTTTGCATGGGGTTTGTGGTCCACGGCGCCGACCTTTTTGTTTTTGGGTTCAAAAACCTTGGAAAAAGCGGGGGGTGGACACGCCGCTCCCCTGTAACGAAAGGCGAAACACTCCCCAGTGTCTGTAGCATAAATAGTTGAAAGATCAAACTTAAGCTTTTTAAAACGATTTAAACTGATTGAAGCATTAACAATTACAAAAAGACAGCTCTGGACAGCTCGTTATGAAGGCATGAGAAGTGTGTGTGTGTTATCTACAGTAATGCTCCGTTGTATGACATTGAAGTAGTCAAAAAACTGATAATTTACAATGATGATACATTTGAGTAAGTTTCATGGTATCATTAAGACTAACAATAATTTAAACCAACAATTTAAATATGAAATGATGCCTAAATAAATTGCAACACTGTTAGTATTGCTGCTCAAATAGTATCACACATTGCTAACATATTGTTGCTATAGCTACAATAATACAAATAAGAAATTACTTTGGGATTTGATAAACAGACACACAGAGTGATAGTGAGAAAATGTCCCCAGTGACTGTTTAAAAAATCAGAGATTTCATGTACTCATGAGAATGACTTTAACTGTGTTTAGAGCAGAGATATTCTGAAGTTTAGGGTTGGGATTCTAACTCAGTCCCAAGTCTTAAGATTAAATTAAAGGTTAGCTGAAATACCACAGAGCCAGCAGTGTGTTTTTATTTAAAAAAAACGTTTTTTTTAGTAGTAGGAGACATGAGACAAATTAGGAAATAAAAACCAACTAATTATGTTCTCAAGTAAATGTGCTTAATACAAAATATTATGCTATTTTCCTCGTTAAACTGAGATTCGAATGAACAGTAATTAGCTAGCTTATTAGCCAGGTTATCTACTTTGGGAACAAGGCTGCTGTGGGCTGTTCATTGCACCGGCAGACAGTAAAAGTCTCATAAGTCGTTGCTAATTTTAGCTGCAAAACAGCTAGTATCCAAGCCATGACTGTCTGTGTATTTTCCTGACAATGTTTTTGACCAGACAGCCTTAACTTTTACCTGTTATTTCCTGTGATTTTTTTATAAACGTGTGAACCATTTAAATCTCATGATCATGTTTTTACTTTTGTGTTAATGATCCGTATTTTTGTTTCTTAATGCACCAACCTTATACCCACCGCTCTTTTGTGTTGTCGCATTCCTTCATGTGGTCAACACTGATGTTGTCATCTGAGTCTGTTTTCACTGCTGCGACATTTTAACTTATTCCTTCCCTCTGCCCCCCTCCCCGCCGCACCTCTCTGCCTGCCTGGACGCTGACCCCTGCTCTCCTCGCCTCTTAACACCCTCTCAACACTAAAGTATTACCCCACTCACCTTCTAAACAATGCCTTAGTGGTAAGTCCTGTTGAGTCACTATTTATTCAACATCAGGTGTTTGTGTCTTTCATTTTCTTTTCATATATCCATCTTTTTGTACCTTTATTCCATCCTGAGATCATGTTGTCCTGCGGACCTGCTGCTGGAAATACGATTGTGTCCGTGTAGAATTTTTTTTCCTTCACATGCACAAAGCCAGTCTCTCTTTTTATTTATCAATGTATGTTTTATCTTAAGCAGAGAACATAGTGCAAAGCAGCCGTGCCCCAGCACAGACAGGCACAGAGAGAAACAAAAGCACTAAAAACTTAAAGCATTAAAACATTTCAAATATTGCCTCTAAATCTGCATGCCTTGTAACATTTACACCATATTATACTATGATTTGCAGCTCACTTTTCCTTTCTCTGTCTTTTATTGGTTAGGCTTCTTCTTGAACTGATCCTTTATGTCGTAAAGTTTCAAGGCCCCGTTTTCAGTCGTCTCCTCGCTTAAACTTTCCCCTTTCTTTGGCTGCTCCTGTCAGCTGGAAGCTTCGCTGCTTTTGTGCTTACCTCATGTGGCTATACGTTTCTATGAGAGAATGTTTTACATTTGGACGCCTTACCTCACCCCTTACAGTTTTCTCACTTTATTAGGGTGCAGTGCTTTGAAAGAAAACATCAAAGCTTTGTGTCGAGTGGGAAAGCACGGGATAGTTTGTTTTCTGCAGAAATCTGATTTTAATAATAGAATTAATGCACTGCAACTAACCCCCCCACTCCTCCAGGATCATTCTGTATATATATATATATTATATATATATATATATATTATATATGTGTTGTGTGTGTGTGTGTGTGTGTGTGTTGTGTGTGTGTGTGTGTGTGCGCGTGTGTGTTACAACCTCGGACAGGTAAGATTTGGATTCAGCCCCCTTTACTCTGATACCACAAAATAAAATCTAGTTAAGCCAGTTGCCTCAAAAGGTCACCTAATTAGTTTATAGACACCCCCTGTGTGTAATTAAAGCTCAGTATACATACAACCAATGCTACACATCAAGCTAAACACACAATCCCTAGTGTGAAACATGGTGGTGGCATCATCATGTTCTGGGGATGCTTTTTTAAGCAGGGTTTGGGATGTTGTCTTTGTTATTGCTTTGCAGTTTTTAACCAAATGCTCCGAATGTCTTATTGCTAATATCAAATTTCCCAGATAGGTATATTAAATCATCAAATCACTGCAGGTTCTGGTTCAGTTGGAATACCTGTCATGACTTGGCATGCAGTCATAGTTTAAGTTGCCAGACAGCTAAATGACATTAACTATTATAATATTTGAGCGGGAGAAACTGATGCAGTGGCCAGAAAACCTTTTGCCTTCTGGACCTTTCCAAGAAAACGAACTTATCGGACATTCTGTTGACATGCAGGTCTGATCTATTGTGCTTTCTTTTAGCTATGCTGAGTACATGCATGTAAATACAGACTAAGGAATATCCTTTTACCCTCTTCTGAGGGGACTGAGAGGTCAGGATGCCTCAAATCAACCTAAAACAAAAGCATAAAAAGAAAGGCTGCTAAACCCGCTAAGAGTTTTCTTAACTTGTCCCATTTAAAGCTACATTTTGTGCATTCGTGCCATCTGAACCCATAAGGAGACACTCCACTGCTTCAAATATGAACATTCTTTTTGTTTTTGCAGCTTTAAATTAGTAGCATGTTGTGAATTCTCTGCATTAAGGATGTGGCTGAAATGCTTATGAAGGTTTTTGTAATTAGTGTCTTTGTCAGTGATAAATCTGCTGTGTTTATTGTCAGCTGGTGACTGCAGGCCCCCATGTGTCAGCAGTAGGAAATTTACAGCTTTTTTAAATCTTTTTTTATTTAGCAAAGACATTGGGAGCTCTCGTCGGTGGCAGAAACAAAGATGGGATGAACTGGGTGCATGTTGGCAGCAGGCAATATAGATTTGAATTAAGTAGCATGTAGTTGTTTATCTGGAGCCGGATGCAGAGAGACAGAGAGGCAGAGCCCACTGTGTCCCATTCAATATCAGCACAGCTGTCCCAGCATCCGTGGAGAATGGATTCCTGCTGCCACTGCCATGGGAGGCTCCAGCCAAGAAGAATGGGAGGATATCCACCGTGTGCGCTTGTGGTTTAAAAGGAAGACGAGGAGCGAGAGGAGAGAAGGGGAGACGGATATGTTGGTGTGCCTTGTTTTTCTCTTTTTCCTTTACATGTGTGCACCGTGTCATCTTCGCCTGCTTCACTCTTCCATCGCTCATGTCACCTCTGGCATGGATTAATTTTTGGCACAACCGTGGCTGCGCCCGCGACCTCAATGCGGTTCTGTGGTTCCTCGATATGTTGTGCTGTTGCTATGGTTATCTTAAACACACACATATGGGTGCTAAATTACATAATTGAGATAGAATATACAGGGTAACACAAAATACTATGCCTTATGAAAGTGTTCACACTTGTTGAACTCTTCAACATTTTGTTATGTTACAACATCAAACTTCAATGTATTTTTGAGGATTTTGTGTGATATGCCAACACATACAAACCTATTTGTATTTATACCCCTTGGGTGAATACTTTGTAGAACCACCTTTTGTTGCAGTTGCAGCTGAAAGTCTTGACGGGTATGTTGTTAACCCAAGCTCAGTCAGTTTGAGTGGAGAGCATCTGTTACCAGTAAATCTCAGCTTCTTCTCCAGATTCTAAATTGGTTTTAGGTCTGGACTTTGACTGGGCCACTCTAACACATGAATGTAGTTTGATCTAAACATATGGTTTCCAAAGTTGTGGTTGAAACAAAAAAAATTCTACAAATGTTAAAAGATTAAACAAATAAGGGTTGTCAAAACCAGAGGTTGTGCTAGACATTTTTGTTGTCTGTCATTTTGACTGACAGGGACAAAAAATCCTGTCATAATCTATTTTTACCTGTCACTTTATTTTTTTTTAAAAACATTCAGTATCATTTATTTTCATTCATTTTAATTTCTGCGTGTTGGTGCATCATCGGACAAATCCATTTCTCATATTGGCTTTTTTACATGTCGCAGAACTTTTTTCCATCCTTCCTCCGCAGCCAGAAGACCTCCTGCTCCCACTGAACTCTGTACTTCTGCCTAACCTCCTTGCTGCCGCTTGCTCGCTCCGTAGTTGCAGTGGGCCGATTACTTGTTTGTTCTTTATCTTCCACTGCATCAGCCCCTCTTTTTTCACCTCTTTTATCAACACCATAAACGTAATTGGGCTTTTTGAAGAAACTTCAGACACTCAGCTGTTGTGACATTTTTCTGAGTGAAGCCAACGAGGTCATGCATCAATTGAGAAAACAGCTAACTAATATGCTAACTCGCCACCAAGTGGTCAAATGTGTGAATTGCAATCTGTCAAAATGACAGATGGCCCTCAGATTTTTCAGTCACCGCTTCAAAAAAAAAACAGTCAAAAACAGAAGATATTCGTATAACGCGACCCCTGGTCAAAACAATATTTTAATATAGTCAATACAAAAAATTATTCTTTTTTAAGATGCTCATTCAGATCCATATATGTTTTTAAAAAGTGAGTCGCCATTCCACTAAAGCTGGTGCACAGTTTTGCAAAGCAGCGCTGCAGAAACGCCTGAGAACTGAGCAATGATCACAGACAAACACATCAGTGAAGCCAGTGCTGGAAGTTCAAACACAGACGGCGAGCCTTTGCTGTGCTCTTCAGTCAAAATGACAAAAGCAAAAGCTACTATTTTACCCATGAGGCACAACAACAGGAAAAGCCAAAGGCTGCGGATGAAACCTTATGCAAGTTGTCTTACAGGGGGATCGTTACAAAGTTGATTAAAACTACAAACGTGCGTAGTATCCTACAGTCTGACACTGATGTTTATGAGCAATTAAAGAAAATCAGTAATGCTCCTATTTCTACAACAGCAAAGTTGAAATGCAAGACAGCATAAGCTAACGTTAGTCATTGAAATATTAGCAACTTACTGATAACCCTCTGTTCAGTGGTGAAGTAGTAAAACATTTAACAATAATCTTAAGGTTAATCTTAGTTTATATGTAGTGCACACTTCAATGCTGATGAACAGTGTTCATTTAATGAGGTAATAAATGTTATCTTAAAACAGTTTTTTGGTTTTAGTTTTTTCTTGAAATTTACAAAAGTCCATATTACCATGGCAACGTAATCCACCAATTCTGTTAGACCATCCAATAAAAATATGATACAAAAATTATATTGACGATAAATAAATTTGGATGTTGTTGAACCTTGTTTCCAAGAAGCTGTTTAGTAACTGGACTTCGCCATAGATATCAACACTTTCAGCAAGCAATATGTTTCCTAAGGTTTTGCTACATAGCTTAATCTATCTTTTGTTTTTTTCAAAAGAACCACTGATTTGCCTACTACTCATTGGTGCCTGATTATGTTCTAAAACTAAGAAGCAGATTTAGAAAAATACCAGACACAGTCTCGCCACCATCACCACTGTATCATTATCCACCAGGGCTATAAAGTTAAGTTATAAGTTTAACAGCGGATGAATAAACATTTTTGGGGTTAACCTGTAATATATCCACGGGGTAGCACATAGGTTTCGACCTCTGTCTCCATGGGTCAGAACATCAAAGCTCATTACGTTTTTTTTCTGTCAGTTACATGTAGGTTAAGTCCATTTAAAGACTTCACAGTTAGTTTCTATGAGTACAAAGAAGCAGCAGACACATTTCTACTACATTTGATCTGATTCATGGTGAGTGAGAGGGATGCAGCACAGTTCTAACACTTGAACAATGGAGAACCAGAAGCACAGGTTTGCTTTTAAAAATGGGGGAGCAGTTGGTCTATTTGCTCCATTGCTCAGGTGCCTACTGTTGGTTTTGCATTATTGAAGACAATAAAAACAAATGTTCTGACTGTTCTCAAGCTTATCAGAGCTGAGACCATATAAATCTGGAAGTTGTCTTTACTCATAGTTTTAAGGCAGCTTTTGATGGCAGTAAATGGAAACGTTAGCCGTGACAACGAGCCTCTTTCAGTTACTTTGTAGGATGTAAGCGGAGGTTTGTCAGATCCAAGGATTTAAACCATTCAACTGTAGCTTTTGCTGTATGTTTAGACTTCTTGTTCTGCTGGAAAGTGAACCCCTGTTTTCTAACAGTGTCTGTTCAATTGGCCTGTATTCAGTTAAATCCATCGTTTTGTCAACTCTGAACACCTTCCCTCTACCAGCCGAGCAAAAGCATCTGCATGATGCTACCACTACCTTCTTATAGCATGGGGGAGGTTTGTTTAGGTTGATGTACTGAGTTTGCACACAGGTGGATGACAATTGGCGGCAGTTTAGGGTTACCAGAGTGGCTTAATACCAATACACGTAATACTGTTTAGAATTTTACCTGTAGAATTTTCTGGGAACCACCTATCCTCTTCCTTTCCCTTTACTATCATGTGTTGTTTTGATCTGACAAAAAAAAAAAAAAAATCCTGATAAAACACATAGAACTTTGTAGTTGTGAAATGGGGGAGGAAGTAGGTAGTGTGTGTGTGTGTGTGTGTGTGTGTGTGTGTGTGTGTGTGTGTTGTGTGATGGGGGAGAAGGAGAAAACCACCATAGAAAAGTTGAATTTTACCAGAATGAACCACAGGCAAATAAACTGGTGAATATTTGAGAGCTTTGTCATTTTTTGGGTTTTAAGCACAGCATGTTCTGTCCCCAGTTTTTGAGTCATAAAAGCGAAAAAGATCATGTGGTTACTTTTAATTTTGCAAACAAGAATCTGAGAGGTTAGTTGTGGAAAAGGTTACTGGAGCACACACAAAGTACATGGGAAGAAGTGTGTATAGGGTGCGGCTGTCTGGATTTATTCAGACACAGTACATCATGAGACAATCACAAATTTTCATTCTCCTTGTTCATTCTCAGAGTCATCCTCAGTTTCACAATATCAAACCCTATAGCTAAGGTATCAGTTACGATTGATAAACTGTTAAAAGTAACGTTAACCTCCACTGGGCTTATTTAAGGACATAAAAATTCCTCAAGAATTGCAATGACTGCCCCTCCCCAGATGTTGCACCTGGCTCAGAGATTAGCTGTAATGTCACATGATTATGCCTATATGTTGTAAACTCTGAATTGTATTGGGAAAACAGAAACAGATGAGCAGGAAACCTAAGCAAGCTCAGGTTTTCAGTGCAGCAGCCTTTTTAAAAATTGGAATAAGGGGAAACGGCATAATCTTTACAGTCTTAGACGAATGTTATCTATTACTGTACAGTGCTTGGCAAATGTTTTTGGAACACAATTTTTCACAATTACACATCATTCTACAACTGCAGCATTCGATGTATTTTATTGGGATTTCATTGGATAGACTAATGCAAAGGAACACACAGTTGTGAGGTGAAAGGAAAATGGAACATGGTTTTCAGAAATTTGAAAAGTGAGGCGTGCATTAACGTTCAGCTCTTTTTACTTTGATACCCTTAAATTCAGTTTGTGAAGATACTGCTTCATTAAGCCCAAGGAACAGATCATACAGGTTTGAGATAAAGTTTAAAAGCAGGGTTAGGTTGTAAAATATCTATAAAACATGGTAGTGGCAGCATCATGCTATGGGGAGGCTTTTCTTCTGCTGTTTGCAAATTTCAGTTTTTCTGTTGGGATGTTTTGTGATAGACCAACACAAAGTACTGCATAACTGTGAACAGAAAAGTGTGTTTTGCTTTTTTTTTTTTTTTTTTTGGTTCTTTGTTTTTTTTTTATTTTGTTGCTCTAGTGGCCTTTATTTTGCAAGTTGAACATAAGGGAATGGGGTGGAGAGAGAGAGGGGAAGATGCAGTCCCGGTTTGAGTCCTGATGCCACTGTAGGTACCAGATCTGCTCGGGTGTTCAAATCTGCTCCGGGTCTCTATCAATAAATATTTTTGCTTTTATTTCACATATCTTTTGGCAACCTAAACCTCTTTACGCCATACCAATAAAGCCCTTTTGAATTTGAAGATGAATCTATTTTATTTAGTTAGTTTGTTTACAGTGTGTGTCTGGCACTATTATTTGTTAGACCAAATATCAATTATACCTTAATACGCCAAAAACCAAATATATTAGAACAAATATCAGCTCCAATATTTACATTTCTCTATTGATACAAATATTAATAAAATGCAGTGATCTTCCACCCTAAAGTCCAAACATTTAACATCAAACCCCACACTTCATTGCACACTAATTCTGCTCTCGGGACTTTTAGAAGTGGTGGTTAGGTGGTGGTTAGGCCTTCCGATAGGTAATGGGAGACTTCTTTTAAAAGTTGTCCATGTTTAGTACAAACGGCAATCCCTCCAAAGGTATGTCAGTAGGTTGTCTGGACCAACCACAATGTTTTACGTCATCGTGCCAACGTTCAGCCAATCAGATAGTGACGTCATCCGCAGGCGTAGGGCCCCGAGCAGATCTGACCACCCGAGCAGATCTGGTACCTACATGGTGATGGCTGCGTCGAGAACTATAGCCTTCATAGATGGGTCACATGTCTGCATATAGAGTAAGCTTATTATAAATACAACGAACTCTGCATATCAACCAGGAAACACCATTCCAGTTGTGAAATATGGTCGTGGAGCATCATGCTGTGGGATCCTTGTTGTCACCAGGGAGATGGAAGCTGATCAGGGCTGATGGGAGAATGGATGGAGCTAAATACAGGGCAATACTGGAAATAAACCTGCCTGAGGCAGTTAAAGACATGAGACTGGGGTGTAGGTTCACCATTCTGGAGGACTCTAAACATCCAGCCAGAGCAGGTCTAGACCAAAGCATCTTCATGTGTTAGAATGGCCCAGTCAAAGTCCAGACCTAAATCCAATTGGGAATATGTGGCAAGACTTAATAATAGATGTTGACGGAAGCTTGTTATTCAAAATGACAGAGCTTGATCTTTTTTACAAAGAGCAGCACAAAATTTTGTAGTCTCTGTGCAAAGCTGGTAGAGACATATCCTTCCAAAGCCTGCAACTGCTGTGAAAGGTGGTTCTACAAAGTATTGCATCATAGGGGGCTGAATATAAATATATGTCACAATGTTAAGATTTGAAAATTTGTGTCTCATGTACTTTCCTCTTGACTAATTTGTGTTTCTTTTTAAAGCATTTTATAGTGTATACCAAGTTGTGGTATATTCTAAAGTCCAGTTTAAGTGATTGTAGTAGCTTAAAATGTCAATGTTTTAAAGGATCTTGGGAAACAGAGTCACGATGCACAGTTCCAAGGGTTTGCTTTATCTTTTTTCATGTCTAGACTCACAGAGGACAGAGCGAGAAATGTTTCTGAGGGTACTTTGTTCCTGCAACGAGTGAATTTGAATGATTGCCAACATTAACAATTGTAGTGATCGTTGACAGTAATTCATTCTCTGCTACGTTGTTTTAACTAACAAGTATCATTACTGTACTGGACAAACAGCGATGAAGTTGAACTTTATTGTTAAAGTCACAGCTTCTGATTATGTCCCACCCAAAACCACCATATTCGTTTGCCACAGGTCCACAAAAACAGATAGAGAGTTGTTGTTGCGGATCATCAACTGCCCACTCAAGGTCACTTCAGTGTGGGCAATCTGGCCATGCCGTTTGGCCTGTTCTGCCTGTGTGTCTGACCCACATCTCCCTGCTAAATATATACAGTAGACCTCTCATTACAAAGCGTCCAGATTAATCTAGCTGAAATCTGAGCTTTGTTCAGCCAGCAGCTTGCCTTCATATATGTCCGCACACGAACAGTCACTCAGGAAAATAAAAGCCAAGACTGACAAATATAGACATATATACATAAATGGCACACATGCATTCGTTCTCATTGTGTAAAGAAGACAGGGGCTACATAGGCAGATATTATTTTCTCCTGAAACAATTTGTGTCCACACTTGCAGGAAGGTGTGCTTGAACTCAGTTTCACTGTGTATACAAGCTACGGTTTGTGTCCCTTCATGCATAACGCACCTGCACATGTTTAATCGCACAAGGCCCAGGTGTGCATTCTTTCAGAAAAACAAATCATACTCATTATGAGTGCCTTAGAGTCGAAAACAGTGTGTGTTCTGAATGCTATTTGTTCTGACAACTCTGTCAAATGAATGTGCAAGAATGTTGTTTTTCAGTCTTGATTAAAAAAAGATTTGAAATTCAGTTGATCTGTAAAGATGTTATCTTTTTCAGCCACCTTCATACCTGCCTTAGTTTTACTGCTTACTTTCTCACCAATCTTATTAGTATTCCGAATTAGAAAAAGGCGGACCCAAGATTCAGCCAGACACAGAACTGAAAGATTAAAAAGTTTATTCAGCCACAGGAAAACGTCACTCAGGTTAAACTCCACACAGCTTCCAGGAATCGCTGTTCTTGTCTTGGGTTAAACTTGAAACCCAGAGGGGAAACCTCAGTGGGTAGAAGGCAGGGATCTCCACAGCGCAGGTGAGAGAGACAGGTGACTTTTGGCTGAATAATCCAAGGGCTAGGCTGATTCAATAATCCAGGGACAGAAACAGGGTCAAAAATCGGAACAAGAGACGTCAGGCAAGGGGCAGGCAGAGGCATAAATCAGATGCAGGAAACAGGGTCAAAACCAAAATCCAAACAGTCCGACAAGGGGCAGGCAGAGGCAAAACTCCAAGAGGCAAGGCCAGGTCAAAACAACGATCAGTCAGGAAGGAACGCTGGATATCTACTCACACGATGGCTTTCAAAAATCTGGCACCGTCTGCTTGTCAGAGTCAGTATATACCAGGGAAGACACAGGTGCTTGGAATGCCACAGATTGCACTGCACTGCAGCAGTCACCAGGTTCATCTCATCTGCTGATTGCAGCCAGAGAGACAGGCTAGAGCAGACGTGCCAGAATCATAACAATTAGGGGTTTAACAAGACCTTGTAGCATGAGATCTTGTGATATTATATTTCTCATCAATGTGATGTGTCCATGTTCAAGACTTTTATATTCTCGTATTAAAAGAAGTAATTATTGAGTGGCCTTATTACATTGAAAGAGTTGACTAAGGCTATGTTCACACTGCACACAAAAGTAACCCAAATTTGATGTTTATGACTGTTATGATTTTTTTAGGACAAATCTGATTTTCCAAATCAGACTCAGTCCGCTTTCATATGCGGTCCTACATTTTATACGTATCTTATGTTTTTCAAAGCAACATCTTAATAGGCTGTCCCGTTTCATCCTACTCTTATGTCATTTTTTAAAGACATCAAAATATAGCCTCGAAAGAGGCAGAAAGCAGGAAATTTAATCTGAAACAAATCAAATCTTGTCTCAAGTCTATACTTAATGTTTATTATAAACTGTACGTGCATTTATCAAATGATCAATTGTGATCAGTAATCAAACAATGGTGGATTCGAATTAAGGCTTTAGAAAGCTAAAAGGAAAGGTTTCAGTAAAGGAAAATAATTAAAATGGAGTTTAAAAACCCCTAAATAAAGACATAGCACATTAGTTGTGTTTTTTAACAGATTTCAAAGAGAAAATACATAAAAGCAGCAAGTAATCCAGTCAGCTAGCAAAATGGTAAATAGTTTTCTATACTTTTAGATGAAAAAAACTAAACATTCATAACCCAAAATATCTCTTATTACTGTTTAATCATCATATTTAACCCTTTAAAAAGTTTTTTGCTAGTTAGCTAGTCTTCAACATCTCTATCTTTAGCTAGTCAATCTTTAGCGTCATGTTTAAGTCATTCCATTAACTTTCCACTTTATAGCTAACTGTTTCGACTTTGTTAAATGAAAATAATTTAAATCTGGTAAATTTTCTAATTGTATAAACACAACAGACTGTCTGCTTTATCTACAAGAGGTTTCATTCAGTTTCTGCGCTCAGATGTCTATCTCCATTGGTTGCTGTTGCTACAAAAGCAAACATTAGGATTTTAATGACCAAGTCTCTAAACTGAGACACATCTGGAATAACGTTCGGAGGCACGTCCAAATGCAGTTTGGATCTAATTTGCCAAATATTGGATTTCCAGTCGCAGTTCACTATCCAGACCTTGTCAAGTCCACCTGCATCCATTTTGGAAATGACTAAAAAACTAAATTTGGCTGAAGCTGTTAACAAGGCCTTAGTATTCAGGTGTTACTGCGCACTCAATATGCCGATTTTATTCAAATGTCTATTTTCTCAAATTAGTACAGCTACTCTGCATTCTTTCCATGTGCCTCTTGGCAACAGCAAACGTACCCCTGGATGATAATGACTATTATAGGAAGCCAGCAACACACACTCAGCTGGTAATCTATGGTTTTCATGTGTTCTATCCATCCATACTTTTTACCCCAAAAATGCGTTTCCATTTACCTTGTGAAGGCCAGGAAGGAAATTGTGATCATTTGTTCTCAAAAGACAAAGATCATCGTTTATGTGGAAGTGGTGATGGTGGACGGAAACTGAAAGACATCTTGTTGTGATGGCAGTCAGCGTTGTCATATCATTATACCTTTTTTAAGCCCTTTCTTTGGCCTAGTCTAAGTTATGGAGGGATAAAGAGGCATTGTTTGGCTCGTTGATTGAACCGCAAATAGCCCGAGGCTTTCTTTCATCATCTTGCCGCATTACCTCATACTGTAGAAACGACCAAATAATCAAGCCTGTGTATGTCAATTCAGTGACCATGCAGGAGTGTAATTTAACTTCAGCTATTTAGCAACTGCAGCTCTGCGCCCAGCGTTGATTGGGTCCATGATTTAGCATCAACATTTGAACTGCACTTTACTCTCTCTCTCTCTCTTCATGGGCATAGCTTAAAGGTTGTGTTGGGGCTTAATAGGCAGTTATTGGGTTAATGTTGGAGGGAAAATCTTTTCCTGTCTTGGGGGTGGGTGGAGGAACGTTGACACTTGGAGCCTCGTGAACCCGCAAGCCAAACAGGAATGAAAACAGTTGTGACCTGATTTCAAGAACCGGGAGAAAAGACAATGTAGAAGCGGGAAGAAGGATTTGAAGATACATACAATAAATTGCAGATAACTTTATTATCAGTTGATGAAGCTCTTTTTTTCTTTCTTACTTGAATTCTTTCTTGTTTTCTTGTCTTTCTGTGGTCTTAATTTGTAGCTTCCCTGGCTTTTTCACTTTTGTCTGTGTTTCTACTGTAGCCACCATGCCCAATAAAGAATAGCTGTCACCCTGGGGAATAAAGTGCTATAGCTTTTTTCTTCAGAGCAGGAAGTTGGCACAGGACCATGGGTGGAAAATCTATACTGGGTTGCATAATATAGCATATCTTTACCTCGCCTGAACTCTGAGGAGGCTTGGCAGCTGTGAGCAAGCAGTGCTGGAGGGCGGGCATTTGTGTGTTTTTTAACCCACTGTGTTTGCGTGGAAGTGTCTGTGTATGTGTTTGGTATGAGTGCAAGCTCTGTGCTTCTTGTAGCCTGTGTTTGCTGGAAGGTTGTACTTCAGCAGGCCCGGAGCTGTTTGAGACTGCCCTTGATAGTGGAGCAGAGTATAGTAGAGTCAAATAGACCCCTGACAAAAAGGGGAAAAAGCACAAGGATCAGAGCAGAGTTGAGGAGCAGAGATTGAGGCCAAGCAGAGTTTACGGTTAGACGCATGCACTTCTCTGGGGGGTTTCTTCTTGGCCTCTTAAACTCCTGGCTACTACTCAGGATTACAGATTCTGGAAATGTTTTAGTATTATGATATATATTAGGATTTTCAGACTTTATTCCTTAATCTATTTAAATCATGTGACCTGTTTGTCCTTTCTTCTTTTTGTCCTTTCTGTCTTTCTTGTGTCCTTCTTTTCTTCCTTCCCTTTCTTGTCCTTTCATCTTTTCTTCCTTTCTTTTTAGTATATTTCCTTCCTTACTTCATTGTATTCTTCTCTCCTTCCTCAAGTCTTTCCTTTTCTCATCCTTTCTAACTTGCCCTTACTTATTTCCCTTCTTGTGCCCTTCCTTCCATTTTGTCTGTTATGTGTCGTACCTGCTTTTGTGTCCTTCCATTTTTGTGTCCTCCCTCCCTCTTTGCTCTCCTTCCTTCCAAGTGTCCTACCTAGCTACCTAGCTTTCTTTCTTGAAATGTTTCTTCTTTGTGTCCCACCTCAATTCCCTCCTTCCTTATATCCTTCCTTGCTTTCTTGTGTTCTACCTCACTTCTTTCTTTTCTCCCTTTCCTCCCTGTCCTGTGGCCTTCCTTCCCTTCTTTCTTTCCGTTCCTTACCTTTAATTTCCTTTCCCTTGTTGTGCCCTAATGCTCTTCCTTGTGTCCTATCATCTTTCCTTCCTTGTGCCTTTCCTTCCTTCTTTACATATTTGTGTCCTACTTCTCTACCTTCCTTCCAAATTTAGTTTTTTCCAGCTTCCTTTCCTAAAGGCCACTCCTTATAGAAAGATCAGCCTCAAATTCATAATAAACTTAACTGTTTTATATTTTTAAATGGACATAAGGGGTTCAGAATTTTGGAAAAATGCATTTGAAGAAAAAAGAAATTTTTACTTGAAAATGAGAAGGAAGGGGTGATTACTCTGTGATACTTTAAAAGTTGTAAAATTTGACAGATATTCAGTGCAGGATGAGGCTTATAAACCACTGTCTCAATATAAAACTCAGACTGGCCAGAATTAACAATGCCCTTACCCGTCTTCAAGCAGTACTTCACATCATAAATAACCCTCAATGCTATATTGATTTTTTTCTATCAGGGCTTGAAATGGAGCCCTCTGTGGGAAGTAATCTTTCTGGAGCCAATGTAGAGAAACCCCCTGTTTGGTTAGTTTTTGTGTGTTCCGACTGGACAAAGCTCTGATGTGTCAGTGACCTGCATGCTGTTTTGTTTTAGTTTCACTCCATGTGCTACGTCCTAACAGTTGCGTGGTGGAATGTCAAGTAACCCACTTTAGTTCCACATATATACTCTCTGTATCTACAACAGTTTAAAACAACCCTTCATTTATTTAGGACAAATCCTGTTACACTATTAGTCAGAGCTTAAAGAAAATATCTTGCAACATCACTGTTAAATTAAATACCAGCAGTTCTTGGTGGCATTAGAAAGTTTTTCATTTTTAGTTCTGGAAATGTTTGTGTGGTTCTTCATGATGAAGATACTTGGCTAGGGTTATGAAAAAAATCATTGCTTAAAAGAAACACTTCTCTTTGAAATGCAGTTTTTATAATTACTTTTCAGTCAAAATTTTAATGATCATAAAAAGGTTGCAAACTATTTAAAGGGTTGGTATTCCCTACATTAACTACCCATTGGGTGGAAAAAAAAGAGAATGTCTGGCAAGCCTGTTTTGAGTTGTAGTTTGCTGCACAGTACTGTACACTTTTGCCCTTTTGTTTTTTGTAGAGTAACACTGAAGTAAAAGCTGATATTAGCTGGTAATTAGTCAGGCTATCTTCTTCAGTAGGTAGCCTGCAGTCATTGAAATTCACCATATTGGTGTGACGAGGGAAAAATATTTTCAGCCAGTTTATCAGCAGTGTGCAGTGGGTGGGGGTGGGTAAGTACGGTGGTACATTATGCAGCCAAAGAAAATGCTGGTCACTTCAGCACTTTCTTTGGCATCTTGATAATAGGAACAGCATAAGGGAACATCTTAGCAGTTTTGAAACCTTAAAGTTTTACCATCGGTGTACCATGACAACCATGCCTAGTGTTAAGATGCTTAAAGACAAAAACAATAACAAAAGAAACCATTACATTTTTCTCTTTTACTTCTGAAAGAGTGTAGAAAGTAAACACAGCAGAGAAAAAGAACAGAGAGAAAAAAAAAAGGAAAAATGGGACAAAAAGAAACTGTATTCTGCTAGCTGTAAATACAGTACACTTGGAATCATTCTCTCCTTTTATTTTTTATCCCAGCATGGTTTGTTTGATTTAGTCTGTATCAATCAGCAGTATGTGCATTTAAACCAACTTGAAGCATATTTGAGAAAGCCTCTATAGAGCTTTGGCTGTTTGTATTTCCATTTTCTTTCCTTGGAAGCAGACCGTGATTAAAACAGATGATATAGGCATATTATATTTCCTAGGGGATTGGAAGGAATGCAAATGCATCATAACCATGTTATACTAGTTAGAAACAGTGTGTGTTGCCAAGCCTCTGGATACAGGAGAGGGCATACACACTTACTCTAAAGAGATCCGAGTCTCCAAAAAGGGCCAGAAGCCCACAACTGCAACAACAGGAGAGGATATTTGACACCACTGGACTATATTTGACATTTTATTGGATATACAGCACTATGAGCTCCGCATTAAAATACAGATTTTTCTGTCAGTAAAAAACTTAACAGAGGAAGTCCCAAAAGAAGCACGTCTCTCTACATGTGCGTGGAGCGTCTTAGATAGTCCGTTTGGCATTTTTGCTGTGAGGGAAGCATGTTGCTGGTGGGACTTTGGCCCGCACAATCCCTTCTCTGTTAAAACAATGCACCAGTTGTCCTCCCTAACCTAATTACTCCCTCCAGGGGGAGAAAGGCAACAGCACCAAATCCCATAGTTAGAAGCTCTGATCTGGGCCCTGCTGTAAGAAAAGGCCTCATTCATTTCTTTCCTTCCATCCACAGCTTATGCACAGACACACAGATACAAGTCATCCCTCTGTTCAGTTTGGGTTTAGCCTGATAGAAGCTAATTGCAAGCTTATGGATGATATGTCTCTTGATTTGTTTTTCTTAGTGTTGAAACATTATACAGTTGGGCATGGCTCAGTTACCAGTATCAAGGTATACCAAGCAGAAAAAGGTTCCACCATGCTGTTCCTATGGTTAAGAGTCATTTTAACGAGATGCCATAGTCACCTTGATTTTTTCTTGCTGTATGGAGCACAGAGTAACACAGCACCAGTGTCTTCGCAACCTGCTGCGACACACTGGCCATAAGAAGGCTAATACAATTTTTCTTGCTTTCAAACAAGGACAAACTTGGCAGTCTGAAATATTTCAAGTTGCGAAAAAAACCAAGACAATCACTTTGTGGATTCTAAAGGTGAGCCGCACATCACTCTTGTTAAGGCAACACGTTTTTAAAACTGCCATTGACAATCTACGATTGCCATACCTGTTAAGCTGCAGAATCCAGGCCTGCAAAACAAGCAGATAGCTGACAAACTAAGCGGCTAATATCAGTTTCTGTAAGTCTCTTGAACAAAACCTCAAAAAATGTGTGTTTGTGTTGCATTGTTCTTCGAATAGACTAGCGAGTGTTAACATCACATTTCCCCACAGCCAACCTGTTTGACTTTGTCCATTTACCCATACTCTCTTAAGATTAGAGCAGCCATTGTTGAAGATAGGAAAGATTGGAGGTTTATGTTTGGAGATTGTTGTGGTGACGCACTGCCGGTTTTGGCTGTTGGGGCTTAGATGTTTGCTCATGTAGAAGTTCTATTTAGCACTCCAAAGGTCAAGATTCTTTTTACAACAAAGACCTGTTCAAGCAGACAAGTATCTCACCAATACTGACTACTACTTTGTGTAATGGTTTAGTGACATTAAGGTAATTTTGGAGGTCTTAGGAGCCCACCTGTCCTGGTAGTCTTGGAATCTCTTTCAGACCCTTGCCAGAATTCACCCAGCTTGTGCAGAAACTGCACATTTAAACTTTGACCGCAACAACACATTACCCTCTTTTATTTAAATTAGTCTTAGTTGGATTCTTTTGGTTATAACCCTCCAGTAGGCATGGATAGGTATAAGATGGTCACAGTATGAACAAGCATACCATGGGTTCACGATACCATGGTAACTATACAAAAATGAACAAAAGAAAAGAATAATTTGGATAAGGTGATATAATAATCTAACAAGTTGGTTCCTGTGGTTATCTATAACATTAATTAGTTATTTTTTTGTCATGCCTATTGAGCAGAATATTACACATTTTAGCAATTCTACCCTTATAGAGCAACTTAAGCACATCAAGCTGTTATGAAATGGTTAATACATTTTCTTTGATTTAGCCTGCTGTCAGTTGCTTTACAGACATGCCATTCGTAGTTTCCCAGCTGCTGTTTAGGGCAGCAGTACTTTACCTTTTTTGCAGCCTGAGGTATTTTCAGATTTAGTGTAGTAGCCATTTTTCAGACAGCTGACTGGCTTTCTATAGCAACACGTAGGGAAGGGGATACCTCAATGTTAATCTATTATCCATACATGCACAGAAAACTGCATTCACTGCAGTCTTTCTCTGGTATCCCGTTAGAAGGTTTTAACCTGTAGAAAAGGTATGACGGAAAACTTTAGTGTCTTTCAATCTGTAATGTTGGGCTGACAGAGCTGACTGATTAATACTTCTTGTTCGGCTGGCTAGCAACATTCAACTACAAAAGCACCGAAGAAGGATCTTGGTAGTTAATCTGAAGTTCTATTTTACAGTTTGGATAACTTTTGATCCTGTTTAATTCAAAATTAAACATCATCAAACCTGAACTGGATAGTTCTACTCTAAGCATCTGTTCTTTACGATTTTTATGGAACCAAACATTTTTATAAAAGTAAAGCAAAGAACAGACATATATTTTTGGAACCTATTGTATAATTCGTGACTGTTTTACAATTTCCCACGCATCCTCTCTTGTTTTTGTCTTTATTCTATATTTTTGCCAGGTGTTGTCCTTCTCTATCCGACCTCGTACAGACACTCAGAACAACACCATCAAAACTTCTTCTGGTTTGAGCTTTCAGGTTTGGTGTGCATGGCACTCGATGTCTTATGGCTCACTTTAAACGTAAAAGAATGAAAAATATATTGGCGGTAACAAGGGATGTGTGCACGGACATGCAGGCTGAGACAGTGGGGGTTGTCAGCTAGGAATGGTGGCAAAGCATTTGCATAAAGGGCAGGGCAGCATGCCCAATGGTGGAAAAGGTTGGCATCACTCCTTTCAGACTGGCAGATAGGGAGGACTGGAGAGAGAGAGGGAGACACAGGGAAAGTGGGGGTGTAGTCAATAGTGCATCCCTTGTTCAGAAAGAGGAGGTCCCTAGCTGTTGGCAGGAGAGCAGGCCAAATCTCTAGTTTGATTGTGTGCTAGATTGGCCCTTTATTTGTCTGATTGCAAAGCATTCAACACTGCTTTAGAAGTGGGCTTTACTTCTCTGTAGAATTTATTCAGGCGCGAGGGTTTTTTTTCTCCTTTTTGTGTCCCGTCTTGGCCTATTCCGTGATTGTCTCCACACATATGTCCCAGAGTTGGGACTGAATGCAATCATCGCATGAGGCAGTTTGGGAAAGTTTCTGACCTGTCGGATTTGTTTAAGCATGTAGCCCGTGCCCCACAAGCATACCGGTTACCGATGTTGTTGATTTGAACTTGAACATGTCATTTTGGAGATAAATACAGGGCCCCAGAGGCACCTAGCCGCTGCTCATCTGAACTCTGCGTGTACATTATGTCTCTCAGAGTCACCGTGCTGCTGTTTTCCTCACGCCGCCTGGAGTTCCTGCAGTGTGATAGTAGCAGGGACTGAAAGAGACAATTATTCATGTGGACATGTTGTTTCTGTGCTTCAGTCCATAAGTAATGCGCATAGAGTCTTGCTTTCCACATCGCTTGCTGCCTGCTGTCATTATGACCGGTGGGCGGGTGATGCAATCTAACTCACAGTACCCGTAAACCCCAATAACCCTTTTAGTCAGGGCTGTGAGGGCACTTACTGAGCAGAGAAATGTTCAATTACTGTCTGATTTTGTGAAGTTGTTTTTGTCTGACTCTTTAATCAAAGATATCTTTTCTTCTTTAACAGATCCGCAGTTAATGAAAGAAAACTTTGAAAAACCAATGTTCCTGGTAAGACCATGGGGGAAAATTATTTTAGATGGTCAGAGGACATCTTAAATATAGTTTTTTGTACTGTAATTATGGGCTACTAAAGAATGGCCAAAAACCATTCAAGCAAGGCAGAGAGGTTGAGATATTTTCCCGAGGATAGATCCGAAGAATGAAAAAAATGTTTTCTGTGGGCTTGTTATGAGACTGTCATAGGATGACATATAAAAATACCAAAGTTTCACAGTCTTTCATTCTGGGTTTTACATAAAATGTTGAATAAAATGTGTAACATGAGCAAATTGCTTCTATGTCAAGCAGGAACAACTGTTATTCCTACTGCTGCTTAAATAATATAGCATGTTAATTATTAAAGTAGTATTAATGTTATCTACAGCCTTTATTTAAATATTATTTAGTGACACTGTCTGCTCAGGTATAACCTTATGGTTGGCTCCAGCCATTAGCATTACTTTAATAGAAGTGATGGCACCTTTAGTTTCAACACCATGTTTTACTTAAAAATATGAAGATTTTTTTCACCCAGCCAAATTTGGCTTTCTGGTAAAGAATGGAGAATTATTGTAGCCTTCTTTCAGCCAGCTGACTGGCAGTGCGTAGCAACACACGGAGGAGTGGCGGGGCTGTGTTAGTCTCTACCCCATACAGGAAAATCCAATCACTCCAGCCCTTTCTCTGGTATTTCATAAAAAAGATTTTAAACTGTAGGAATAATGTCAGTTTTTTTGGCAGTTTTAAACATACTGGTAAACCTGGAACCATCTAATGCCTGTTATCAGTCATTATCTGCCAATGGACAAGTCTAATTCAACCATAAACACGATAAAATTAATCAATACCACCTGTTTTGCGATCTAAACAAAAAAAAGGTCCAAAGATTTTTACAGACTTTCTAAGCTGCATTTCCAGTAAAGGTAACAATTGATCTAAATCCATTTTTGATCCCAAGAACTATATTCCAACCAGTTGACTAAATTTTTTTTTTTAAGAATTTTTTCAGCACTAAAGGCTGTTATTTTTGATAGTAGGTAGACAGGAAGGAGGGGCAAAGAGAGAAGGGGTGACATTCGGCAAAGGTCGCCGGGTCCAGGACTCGAACCCGGGACGGCCACTTTGAGGACTATAGCCTCTATATGTGGTCGCGTGCTAAACCCCTACATGACCAGCGCTGCGCCCCAGTTGACTAAATTTTTAAATAAAATTCATCCACAACCAGAGCATAAAAAATATTTCTGTTTTCACCTTAAAAGTATAAAAAAGTAAAAAAAAAAAAAGATATTCAGCAGAAATGTATTTCAATAATAATATTTACTTTTATATTTTTTCTCCCTTTTTGAGGGCAGACTATATCTTCTTTCTTGGTTGTCCTTGACTGTGAGCAGTAACCCTGGTGTTGCAGCAGTTTCTAGTTTATGATAGTTCTGGGTTCATACTGGGTTCTTCTAAAACATTATAACCAGCCTATGTGTGTATTCCTTAGAAAATGTAGATTCTTACGATGACCCTGAGATGTCCAAAAGGCTGCCAGCATTTTAAAATCCAGCATGTGCGACAACAGATAGAGGTTCTGAAAGTTCAAAAACTTTGCTGTGATCTGGTTTCTGATTATATAACCTCCAGGTCTGCTGCAGATGGCTCCTTTTCATACCCAAAGAAATCGGGTATGAAACGTCCACAATTTGAAAAAGTACAAAATGCCGAAAAAACTAAATAAGCGTCACTCACAGAATTCTAGCTGTATATTGTAGCAGCCTGAAGAAACAGCAAACATGCTTCTGTTTCCTTTTAAGAAGTTCCTGCCACTTTTGTTCTTCCTCGTCCTTCATATTAAATATGTCACAGAATCTGTAAATATCTGACTTTGACTTTTCTTCCCTCAATAACAACTTCCATAGCGAGGAGCGTGGTATTTGGTTGAGCCTGAGAACACTTAGTGTGGTGTGTTCTTTTCCAAATAGCTCCTAAGACTTTCCCAGCTTGTGTAAATGCACATATTTTTTTCCTTCTTGATTTTCTCTCGAAGAAGATCAAGAAAGATCTTAATCAGTCTAACAAGTGCTGTCAAACAAATCCTTTCTGTGCAGCTGCAGTCAATCATGATCACAAACAAGAAGTTAAAAGACCTAAAACCTTCAGCATCACCCATTGAAAACTGTGTTAAATATAAAGTATGTGTATAATTAAAACCTGTATGTTTATCAACCCTGGGCGGATTAGCGGAAATCCCAAATAATTTCATCGTTGTGCACCTGGTTCTTGTGTTTATCAATCGTTAAAGTTGTATATTTTACAATCAGTCCAATCAGTTATTGGAATTACATTTACAATATTACAGCAGCTGTTTTCGCATACATTTGCATTTGGGCTTTGGGTAAATTATTTCCACAGATATGGTGTAATATTTCCAGGTTTTTTACTCAAACACAAGTGTTCTAATCAAGAAAAATCAAGAAAAAACTGCTGACCCAAATTACAGCAAAATCTACCTAAAAATATGATTCAGATTTAAACAGTTATCTCTTAAAACTAGTTTAAAAGTGGATTTTTCTGGGGTGATGTAAAAAATAAATAAGTTGTTTCAGCAGTGATTAAAAATTAAAAGGAAGACAGTGGAATGGTGTTTAGGTTGGAAAGCTGTTTTTCTTTAGGATCAAGTAGATCAGAATATAAGCCGACACCAGCCAGAGGCTTTGAGGTGCACTTGCCCTCGATCGTAAATCCCTGTGAACTTAAACGATGTGCGTGTACAGAAGGGAGGGTAGAGGCGCAGCTGCATTACTCACAGCAATGCTTTGAGTGTCACCAAGCTGTTATTTGCAGTCGGGTTTTAGCCTCAAACAGGCGACAGACACCGGCGTCTCGGGCTTGAAAACACACCCGTGTTGTTTCAGCTTACGCCTTTCTGCCGGCAGTGTGTGAAGTAGCTGACTCTGGCATTTCGCTCTCATCTGTTTGAAAAGAGGAGTAAAGCCCTACAGCTTTGCTGAGCAGCAAGTTAACGCATGAACCTGAAGATCCTTTTCATTCTGGGTCATGTTGAAATTCTGATTCCAAATGCAAAAAAGGGTTTTTTTTAACGAGAGGGTTAATCTGCTTTGAGCATGCTGATAAATCAGGGAATCTCTGTGATGTATGTCTAGCTGTTCACCGGATGGGATATCTTGCCTGATAAAACCCCACAGGTTCATCAAAAACAGGTAGCTGTTTTTTTTAATTTCTTTTTTTCTGAGGGAAAATTATGATTGCAGAATCAAAGAGATTGGACTAACGCTAAATGCTTTTCTTTGTTGTGGGCCAGGAGTGTTTACCGATTACAGGGCAGGTTTTTCAACCAGAGGCGAAAATGACCATCCACCAGCAGCCAAGTGCTGCTAGGGGCCGCCGGGGTTTGGTTTATCTCCACCACCAGCTTTGTTGAAAAATATTTAATGAAGCTGTTGAAAATGAGCTGATTTCTTTTCCTTGGACATGAACCTTAAGTCTTAAAGTGTGTCCCTGATAAAGTGTGTTACAAAAATATTCATAGCACATTACAACCTCAAAGTTCTATGGATGTGGAATTTATGTAATCTAGCACTTAACACATAGCAGTGCATAGTAAGTGGAAGGAAAATGCTCTATAGAAAACTGTATTCAGTCCCCTTTCCTCTGTTCCTCATAAACAGGGTTGTCAAAATAAATGCTATTTTCGATATAATCGATTCTGCCCATTACACATTTGCTTTAAAATCCATATAAACTGACCCATTCACATTTGTCCAAGTTGTTGCTCTTCCTCCAGCAGCAGCGTTGCAATAACAGAGACATTAAGCCCCTCCCCTCTCTGCAGCCTCACCTCACCAAACCAATGAGCTGCTGCTGGAAGTTTTAAACTCTGCTAGCATGGCAAGAGAAAAAACATATGCCACCGTCTTTAGCTGACAAGACAAAAGACGACAGCATTGTTTGGAAGTACTTTTTCTATGAGACAGATGGACAGGAAAAACCTAAATGCCGAGGAATGCCACATGTTAGCTACACGCTAACACTACGAGAGCAAGTTAAAAACACCACTAAAGCTCCTGTATCTGAAACAGTGAAGAAATAAACCTTTTGGATTACATAAGCTAACGTGATCTGTTTAGACATAAGGACATCCCAGTGACAGCGTTCTGTTGGACTGAGCTCCCCATTATGAAATGCGCTTCCACTCTGTTCCAGTGTGGTATGAATTAACGCAGGAAAAGTTTAATCAGCTGATGGTTAATTGGCTGCTAAATAGTGAATCAACGAAACAACCCCCCCTCCATCACTGCTTCTTTAGTTGTAAAAACATTGGGAGCTAATATGGCTAATAATAACACAGGTTAAATTGGAGCCAGACTGAAGCTGACAATTAGAGCAGAAAGAAGTAGGAACCTGCAGCCACCTACCCTGGTTGATCAATAAAGAAAAAAATATAGAAATCTTGCAGAAAGACAGAAATTGTACTTAGCTGCTGCTGAATACATTTGCTGAACCAGATCCTTGTTTACATTGTAAAAAATATTTTCTGTCTTCGCCAGATCAGTGTTTTGGAAACACAATTTATTTGACTTTAGAGTAATCCTTAATCATCCCTCATGTGTTTGTATGGGTATGGAAATGACATGGGAAATGGTAAATGGGAGCACACTAACAATAAGCAATTATAATAAAATTAAATAATTACCCTCTGAATCAAAGGTATGTACTTCCATAAAGGATACTAACACTTATACTAAGTGTAATATTGTCTAACGTTTTAGCAAACAGGGAGGTGACTCTACAATTATATATTTTTTTCTAAATAGGGGTTGAACTTTTCCTCCAACTTATTGGTTTTGCCCTAATTAAGGAAGTTAAAATAGTCATATTGTAAATAATCATATTTTTTCTCTTAACTAGAAAGAACTGTGCCGTTAAAACATGTTGCTGCACTATCTAAAATGGCATCGAGTTTAAAATTTTAGTGTTGACAACCCAAGTCCTAAATGAAATCCAGTGAAACCAGTTGCCTTCAGAAGTCACTGAATCAGCAAATGTAGTAATCTCAGAACAACTACAGCCAACTCTGTACATGAGCCTCAACACACCTTCTCCAATGTGAAATATGGTGGTGGCAGCATCATGCTTTAGGGAAGTTTTTCTTCAGCAGATATCGGGAAGTGGTCAGATTTGATGGGAAGATAGATGAAGCTAAGTCCAGGACAATCCAGCAGGGAAACTCGTTAAAGGCTGCAGATGGAGGTTGACCTTCCAGCAGGACACGACCCTAAACATAAAGCCAAAGCTACAATGGTTCAGATCAAATCATATTCATGTGGCTTAGTCACAGTTCAGACCTGAATTTGTTATCTTCAGTTGTATAATCTGATGTGTAAATAATCAGTATTCTGTTGTCCAATGAATGGACAGACCTTAAATATGTACAATGGAAATGAGGCAGGAATCCATAGTTTTTCTTTTGCCTGCTTATTTTCAAGCTAAGGTTTATTTAAATCTTGCATTATTTTGTTATTGTTATTTTCATTTTTGTTGTATATATTTACAACTAGTATTCTTTTCTTTCTTTCTTTTCTTTTGTTATGTTTTTCTTTCAATGTTTAAAATGCTCAAAATAAATGGATTCATTTACATCAGTGTGATCTGCCTACTTTGATGCTCCAGTCTTCATTTAAGGATTCCGTCTGGAGATATACGTTGTTGTAGAGCGAAGCTGCCCTGGCACATGTAGACAACCAGCCTCTCCATATGGTTCTCTTGAAATACTGCGACAGGACACGTGGAAAAAACAAAGGAGAAAGTAGTTTTTTTCCAAGTCCCCTTCCCCGGTGAGAATGACATCACCTGCTTCCCTTTGACAGCCTGTGTCCCCGATGATATATCAGCGTGTGGGTTAACTCCTCGCAGTATGCCCACCAATACTGCTGTCATCCAGCTGCATCCACAAGCCTCTGCATGTGGCATTCCACCTTAAGCACGATGTCCTATAATCTCTAGAACGAAACAGCCTGTACCCATCCACTTTTGTCTTACGTTGGTGTTGATTCACAGCCGTCCAGGACATGCTAATTCAAAGGGCTCAAACAGAAGGTGAATGGACTGTTCCTGTGTCTAGAAGCTTTTTTAATCTCTCACACAAAAGGCTTTTTAAGACCTGATCATAGATTGAGGGTTCAAGTCTCCAAATCCATTATTAGGAACAGTTGCAGTTCTCAATCTGTTTTCACAGGGCTGATCCGAAAAGAGAAGAACAGAAGTCACTTTAGTCTTTAGCCTCTTCAGTCAAAACAATATTCCAGAGCATTTTGGGAAATGTCTGGAATTGTTCCTGAGGTTGATATAGCTTTAGATAGTTTGTACTTACTTCTGAAATAAAAGTTAGAGCATAAAATGAGCTTGCCTGCTTCTGAAACATTAGCCAATCTATCTAAAAATATTTTATTCACATAACATTTCAAATCTCAAGCATCTTTAGTTGTGTTTTGTGTAGACATTTTTTGTTTTTAAAAACATCTCTTGAGGGCCTTCCGTTGGTTTGGAGGCCCTATGCAGCTGTTTAGTTTGTTTACACCTTGGGCTGGCTCTGTATGATAAGGACCTTCTATCGGACCTTCTATCCAGGCACTGTTTTTAAGAGGAAGATGTGCTCGAGCTTGTCCATTCTGCAAATTTGATTGTTTTAAGATGAGACAAGAGCTACAGCGGTTGGAGAAGGCCTGGACCAGACTGGAATGCACGGTGCGTGCCTCTTCCTCGGCCCACCCCGCGCAACCACCCACTCCGGGCACTTTAGCACGAAGTCACCACAAATTGCTTGCAGACTTTTCACACATACTAACTTGCCGGTTTATAAACTCGAATAAGTGCAACCAGCGCAGGACGCCCAGCTCCGTGGATCTTTTCTCGGTAGAGCAACAGATAGGGTGGGTCAGGGGGTGGGGGCATTCTTGGTCACTTTCTCCACTCCCTTATAATTGAAGATGTAATGCCTGTTTCAGATTATTAACAGGAGCAATACTAGTGGACGATCCCACAGCAGGCAAAATATCTTGTTCAGGGCAAAGCTAAAGCCATCAGGGATCCGTTTTTTGTCATATAAACTGTGAAATATGAAAGCCCTTCCATGAAGTTCAACACTACGTTTCAAACTCAAACCAAAAAGAAAACCACTTAAAGACCCTGAACCAGAATAATCCAGATGCAGCCTGGAAAAGTTCCCCCTCATTTGATCGTCTCAGCCTCCCTATCCGTGTCCTGGCTCTGTGTCAGCAGCCTGTGCCGGGGTGAGGGGCAGGCTGCGGGGGGGCGGTGTCAGGGACACTCAGCTGGGCAGGAGAGGACACAGGGGCTGTGCTAATGAAGGGCCCGGCAGCTGGGAGGCCCTCGGGTTATACAGACCAACACTCTAATTGGCCTGATGAGATGCGGCGCATTCATGGCGAGGTCAGGCGCCACAGGACGGAGATGGCTGCTGCCGGGTCAGATAGCAGCACAAAGTTTGGAATTGCTATGAGTTTGTTTTGTGGCTCTAAACAAATCATGGAGCTTTTATTATCGATTAGATGTGTTGAAATGATTAAGGTTGAAACAATATAATGGGTTTTTTGGAACAGACTAGATTAAAGTGAGTGATTTATCCTGGAAATCAAATGCATTTCTCTCTCCTTGAGAGTTTTCATTGTTTGGCTTGAGGATTTGGACTTCAGATCTCACTTATTTCTTATACAAGTTTCCCTGACTACCAACTATAAAGAGGCTATTTTGATTGATATGGTAGAGTGTTAGGTATGAGCCAGTTCAATAAAAGTGAGGCATGTGTTTGTAGCAGCTCCACTTTACTGATACCCCCAAATAAAATCCAACTGGCTTCAGAAGAACATCCGTTGAAAAAAAGGCGTCGTGAAGACCTAGGAGCATGCCAGACCCAGCAGGGCTGGTTACCGACATCAGGGTGTCTCAAGGGTATTAAAAGTTATAATATTTAAAACAGACATTTGGTTTTAAAACCATTTTAAAGAGATGCTAGATAAAGTGGCAGTAAGGCAGTGTCACCCCACAACCCCTCTTGTTGCTGCACACTGTCAGTCAGCTGGCTGAAAGAAGGATAATATACTTATCCCTTTCATAGAAGAGACACAAATTTGGCCGTTTGAAAGTATTTCCAGTCTTGATGTGAAAACTAAAGGAGTGCCAGCTTTCAGTCTTATTACGGTAATGCTGTTTTAAAGCTGCATTTGCAGAGCAGTATGTGTGTGCAAAACAGAAGAGAAAAAAGGTACACCAGTCTGTCAGTGAGGACTTTAAAATGACTACTTACTTGAGTAGCTGCTTATTTTGTATTTTTAGGTCTATGTAGGGAAATCAAAATACCAAAAAGTGTATGATAAAAGATATAACTGTAATATAACTGTAAAAAAGCATTATTTTAGTAAGAGAAATAATTTTTATTTTACGTTTTCAAATAAAAGGCTGCATGTGTTCATAATTTATTTATTTTGTTTTTCCATTTTAACTGAAACAGTTTTCTGCATATTCCATCCAAACACAAGCAAAGGAAACTGCATTTTACATGCATTACTCATTAATGTCAAAATGTAGTATTTTTATTATTATATTCCTCCAAATTAATAAAAATGCTGATATTAATTAATTAAATGGGGGGGCGACTAGCCCTCACATTGATTATCTAAACTGAGCTGGAAATGCATGATGAATTGCGTTTTTTTCGCAGTAAAGAGCCTTTTCTCTCCTCGCTGAAAGAGTTAATCTCAAGTTGGCAGCCAACTCCTGCAGCCTCGGTCGGACGTGCGGAGAATCGCAAAGGACTTAAAAATCATTTCTTTTGTCCTCTAATGGTTGGATCAATTTAGAAAAATATAAGTTGGGGAAGGAGGGTGGTGGGGGTAACATATTAAATAAAACTAGACGGTCTGGAGTTTCTGTTTTGATCTTTGATGCATCCATAACCCACAAGATATGGCGCTTTTCATATTAAAAGGTGTTGTTCTTTTTAGATAAAATAAATCCAGCCTAATAGAAGGGTTTTAAGTGCGGAGAAAATGCGCACAAAATTCCAGATGTTGCGCTGGAATGATCCCGGGTCATTCGTTCCCACTTCAGTCCCAACATTTTAACCGTCTGCTCGCTGTCTTACCTCTCCCCTCTGTATTAATTGATGTCAACTTTTAGACTTCTAACCGTGCTACTTGCAGGAATTCCTCTCCCATCCATGTGTTTCCTGGCAAAGTCCATTTTTTGTCTCTTTTTTTTCCCCCCGACCATCCACATTTAAAGTGCCCTCGGAGAAGAGAAAAGGATACGCCATGGCGCATTTGTAATTGTTTTGGCTGAGATATTTATTTATTTATTTTTTACTTATTAACAGGGGTCTGGGTAATCTCGTTTTTCCCTTAAAGAAGCAGCCAGGGAAAATGTTTGGAAAATAGTCAGCGGCTTTAATTGCAAGCATATCGGTCTATTAGGGAACGCCGCTTCGGGACCGTTTGTCTCTTTCTGGTGACCCTTAATGCATCCCAGGGCCTGGAGACAGTCGCTACTTTTGTCATTTTAAGAGCGAGTTGAAACAGAAACTATAAGGACAGATCTGATTCCTAACAAAGAACAAGCCCAGGTTATTAATTGTAAGGCCAAACGCGTTTTGGCTTTCATTTAAATTCTAGGTGAGGAGGAACAATTGAGCACACAGTCTGCGCTTTAACACGCAGCTCTGACGGGCCTGTTTGCGCCGCGCTGCGCAGCGGATAGCGCATGGTGCGGCAACCTGCACCAGATATTAGGCCTACCTGAGCTTTTTTCTACAAATATTCACTCATAAAATAAACTTTTAGAATTTAACCACATACATTTGCATGCATTTTATTTAGGTACGTTTCAGTTAATATTTCTCAGTAGCAATTATGTAAGTTTACAGAGAAATACATGTAATTTTTATATGTTAAACTACAGTTATTAAGATCATTTAGCTCATCTGGTTTATTAAAAATATACAGAAAAATAAGAATTGGGTTTGTGATTAAGACATAATAGAGGTGGCGAAAATAATGAAAGTCTTTTCTAACAAGTTAGCTTGTGAGTAAACCGTTTCCGTGACAACCACAGTAATGGTTAATTGGTAATCATTGAGTCAGGATTATGAAGTGCAGCTTTCAAGCAAGATGCTCAGACATAGAAACGTTCTCGTCCACAAGTCTTACGGCAGTTCTTCACTTTTACTCTGTTGGTATATTTCTTCTTGATGCAACCCATGTACTATAAAAAAGGAATTCAGGATAATGATAAATATTAGCCATTAAAAATACATCAGTTTTAATCATCCTCACTAGTTTGTAACAGTTTATTTTGGTAACAAATTCTCCTAAAAACATTTATAATATACTTTAACTGAAGGTGTTGGTTATCAACATCTTCATCAACATCGGTCAACCATAATGGTAAGGCTGATGTGTTTACATGTGTTGTATTATGAATGAATATATCGTCAGTAAATCTTTAGATGTGTCACAATACTTGGGGTTGACGAAGCTTCTTTAACCAGTTCAGTAACAGAGCTAATGCTAATCCCAATGCCAAACTTGTTAAGTATGCTGAGGCAGTCACTTGCACTGAACGACACATCTTAGATGAGGTTGTCATGGAGAAGGTTCACACACCTCCTTGTTAGAATACATTTTAAAGGTTTTTCAGTTCTAGGCAATGATCACATTTTTTTCTTTTTAACAGATGAGAAAGGTGATCCTAGTAAGTTAGATTTGAACTGATTTTGCTGAGTAATACCACTTTAAAAGCTGCTTTGCCGGTACATGTCAGGCCCGCACCTTTACTTGTTACATTTAGATCAGAGTCAAACACTAACTTTTACTCTCTGGCCTTCAACCCAGTATGTGATGTTGACTGTAAGTAAATGTTATTGCACTCTTTGTTCTAGTAATTCTGTTTTTTAACTTTTACATGTTATTTCTGTGTTTCTGTGACTAATACTCTCTGACCTGTGCTTTTTATGTTCAGCTTTACTCTACAGCACTTTAGTTAACTATGATGTCTTTAAAGTGCTTTATAAATAAATTGTGCTGTGTGATATTAGCCTATTTTACGTGCTTTTTAGTAGTTAAATGTAAACTAAACACTATTTCTTCTAAAAAAAAAAAGACTAAAATCTACCCATATGAAATGTTTGCAAATTAATACATCAAATTTGTTTAGGAGATCCTAACAGTTTAGTTAATTAGAGTATAACATTATCAGCAGTATTATAGCCCCCAAACTGCAGCTAATTGGAAGAATAAATCATCATTTTCAGTTTAATTTTAAGCAATGTTTAGGGTGGATTTGTTATCAAAGTAAAACCTTTGCTACTGTTAAAAATTAACTGTTGAATCTAATATTTGCAAACAAAAATGCTTGTTTAGAATTTAAATCATTTACTGGCTAATATTAAACAGCATACAATATAAAAATTGCTTTTTATAGTGTATATTTCTCCAGATTTGTCAGCCTAAGAGACCACAGTTATTTATAGGAAATAAACATGACTGTCTCCGGAGGCATACAGGCATAGAAAAATGACTTGAACCTCCTTGTAGTCAAATTCTGCTGACATCTGAATGGTGGTGTATTTGCATTTTGGCAGCAAAGGGGTGAACCCAGCGAGCTGTAATTCGTTGTGAAAAGCAGAGACACGGCAAATCACATTCGAGTGCCAGTTATCTTCTCCGCCGTGCAAGCCTAAGCTCCTGCAGGTGCAGTCGGGTGCAGATATGTAGGACTCTGAAGCACACACTTTTGTTGCGCTTATCTGTTCAGTGGATCAGACTTTGGCAGTGGTCAGAAAGGCTGAAGGTGTGTTCATGGCTCTTTAATGAAGCCTGTGATGTGTGTCAGTGAGACTGGGTGTTTGACACTTTTTGCTTTAAGGTTTCCTGCAGTTCAGGAAAAAAAGGAAGGATCCTCAATGTAAAATTCAGACTTATTGAAACTGAAATCTTTATCTTTTATTGTATTGCTTTTATTTTAGTGCTACATCTATAGCGGGAATTATTGCCATGTTTAAAAGTGCAAATAACCAAAAAACACTCATTCAGCTCTGACTTTTAGTTATTTAATGGTTGTTCCATGTTTCTTTCTCCACAAACAAATATAAATGAAAATTAACTTATAAAATAAACACATATTTCTAATTTGAATACGTTTAAATAAGGAAAAGCAATTAAAAAATGTTTTTTTGCATTGTGTCCAAAACCCTCTACCGTAAATGGGCAGTAATGTTACAGGTTGAAGCCTGTGCTTTGCTAATGCGATGTGAGGTGTGGAGGGTTTCAGACATTTTTTTCAGTATCTATAAAAACATTGCTTCTGTTGCTGGTTTTGTACCCAAATTTGTCAAATTGAAGTGAAATCGGTGAAACTGTTTCCTTTGTGTTCCCATGTCAACCAGCTGGAAGATATTCATTTTTTATGGCCAACTAATGAAACGCAGGAGGAAATAAAATCAACAGCTGATCTCTTTAGCCCATAAATGAACTTCCCATTGTTTTTTTTTGTTTTTTTTTTCTTCTGGAAGACCCTCTCTTCCAGGCACAAAATGTCACACTGAACAATAAAGATTTCTTATAAGAAATAATGCTCAATATAAAGGTTACATTTATTGTGGGTGTGGCTAATTTTAGCGATGGCCTTCTCTTGATGTTATATTTTACATGTACATACAAAATGTATAGAGTTTCCCCATTAACCGCCTATATATTGTTGATTTTAATCATATATATACTTAAAATGTATATTTGTTCCTAATACAGTGCAGTTAATATCTATATTGTTAGCTTCCAGCTTACTTCCCAGCTAACGGAATAGCTATTCAGTGCTAACCCAAGCTACCTAAGATATTACAGTAGCCAGGTGTGGAATCTGCATTAAAATCAGAACATTAGTTTCTGGAAGCTCTTATAGAAAAGAGCAAGAAAATTACAACTCAGACTGGTAGTTAAAAGCGCCAGAACAAAAAATATTCCACTTAAACCGAGAACAGTAATTCAATATGGACCCTGGAGTATTATTTTTCCTCCTAATTTATTTTACTGTAAATTAAATGACTGTAGATTTGAATACTCCCAGATTGGATAGTAAATCTACAGTAATGTGCTGTGGACCGTTCATGTTGTTGGGAACTACTAATATTATGGTGGTTTTACTGTGAAAACTATTCATTAATATATTGTACAAGCTCCAATGGTAAAGAATAGTTGTGAATTTAGTAGTTTTACTGGCGAAAACAACAAAACAATGTTTACAGTGTAGCATTTATGCATGACATTTAAGCTGAAATGTGTTGCTTATAATTAACGCTACCATTTTGTAAAACCTTCTTTCCTGGCATGGCTTTTGGTCAATAAAAAACCCAGATATATTTTTTTGGCAAGCTTTAAGATGGGATCAATAAGGCTTGAATAAAGTTATTACTTTTGCAAAAATAAAGAAATAAAAAGAATGCGAAAAGTGAATTGGAAGTTGTAACTTCAACTTGTTCTATTTTTATTGGAGCAGTTTCTCTGTGGAAGGCTTGATAATCGTTTTTATATATTACCATTACAAAGAAAATATCTACTTTTCAGAGGTGGTTCAATTCCTTCTGTGCCCAGGACAGCTTTAAAAAATCTCCTTTTGTTATACTTTGTTCTAATTGTTTATTATTTTCAGAAAATGTTGTATTACACACTTGTTCCATTTATTATGGCTGTGATCCCTGTTTGGGCCAGTTTTGACTAGTAAGAAATAAGACAGATCAAATCACAACAATTCTGAGTGACCTCCTGCTGGTGGATGTTATTTATTGGATTCATTCTGCCACATTTTTTTACAGTACAATGAGTAAAATGAAGAAAATATACTTTACGTTCTGGTTGTCAAAGCAGGTATAAAACATCCTTCTGAAGAATGGTTGTGAACTGAACTCCAAACAAGCAAAACTACAGAAGTACGAATGGTGAATGGGTGAAATGACCAGCAGCCATTTTAGTACATGGGTATGAAACAGAAGTAGGAGTTAATAAAGGGGAGGCATGGGTACGAATTGTTCAAGGGGTGATCTGGAGCCTAAAGAGAGTATTTGTTGAGTTGTGGTGTTTGAGGGTAGTTGGAAACCCCCCAAATCAAATTCTGTCAGGGGCCCCATTCAGCCTTGGACCAGCTCTGGCTGTCATGCACATGTGCCAGAGCAGGTGCAGCCTTCAAAGTGGCATCATCACAGCAACCCTTCCTTCTTAGAGGAGACAAATTTTAGGATCCATCGTTGATTGCTTTGCTGTTTTTAAACAGTCTACCTTTAATTCCTGTAACCATTTTGTGGATCCTCTCCATCCTTCGCCCCTGTTTGCACAGACAGAGGAGAGTTTAGCTTGTTCCCCCCACCCTCTTCTTTGTTTGTTGCACTGAACCTCATAGCAGCTGCCGGCTGTGGTGGTGGTGGGGTCTGGAGGGACTTTGGTGCTACGTCCTCTCTTTGCCATCCTCTGCCAAGGTGGCATAATGCAAGTGGGAGGGGGGAGGCGCGGTGAGGGGGGACATAGTAAAGATGGAGGAGGTGGAGATCGGTGCAGGAGAAGACTTTTAGGCTCCTTCTCCTGAACTTTGCCTCTGTGTCAGGGTTGGAACTTGAGGTTTTGGCTCTCCCACACCCCCACCTGCTCCCCCCTACCAATCTAACCTAACCTGGCCTCATCCTCCTCCCCCTCGCTACCATCTCTCTTTCTCTCTCTCTCATTCTCTCTCTCTCTCTCTGTCCTCCCCTCCCTCTCGGCTCTCGAAGCGAACGCATTGGCTGGGCTGCGGGCATCTCGTTGCCAAATAGGTGGGCCTTCTCGTCGCGCTGGCAGAGGCTCAAGCGATGGTTAGGGAGAGAACGCGGAGAGGACGAGAGACGCCAGCGAGACACAGAAAGAGAGAAAGAGGGAGAGGGAGAGAAAAGGAGAAAAAAGAAGAGGCAGCACTCGGCTTTGCCAGCGGTCCTATGCGCTCGTCCAACATTGATTCGGCTCTCGGTTTTTTTCCTCCTCGACTCTGCGCGCTGCTCTCCCCGGCCCCCCCATCTCCGCGTGTGTATGCGTGTGTGTGTGAGAGGGTGTGTGTGTGTGTGTGTGTGTGTGTGTGCGAGGAGGGCCAAGGGATCAGAACAGACACCGCTACCAATTAGGGTGCACTCTGCCAAGGATTTTTTTCAAGGTTTTTTATTTTTTGCAAAGCACAAAGGTGCATTTTTATTAATTTTCTAACAGTGCAAAACTGTTAGTATTTGATCTACATATTTTTTAATATTTCTAAATATTTGCCTCTAATGAACTTCTGAATATTATTTATTCTCCCCATTTTTTATTTCAATTGTTATTCTTTTAAACTTTTTTTGAGGCTAATTATTATTTTTTTTTTGTTTTTTGTTTACAGTCCCCTCCAAGTGTTTTTTTTTTTTATCTCCTAATTCTCCTCCTCTTGCCAAACCAGCCTTTGCTTTACATTGGGGAGCGCAAAAGAAAAAAAACTGGTGCAGGAGATTTTTTTTTCACTTTAAACGCTGTGCCAAATTTATGATGAGAGTGCAAAATGGTAACTACCAGGCCGTCTGTCTTCCTCTTGCAGTGTGGTTATCTGTGGTGATTTGTGTCTGCTTTCAGTTTGTTGTGGAAATGTGACTCTGGTTGGAGCTCCCCTTGGTTTTTTTTTTATTTTTTTCCCTCCCCTGCATGGTGTGTGTATAGCGCAGATAGGGAATGCAATGGCTGAGCTTGTAGCGGCGCATTTCAGCAGCGGGCTTGTGGCGGCAAAGCTTGGCGGCGGTGAGCGGCCGGTGTGTGGCAACCCTGGCACGGGAGCGCTGTGGCGAGATCTGGGCTTTGTTGCCCAGAGATATGTAGTGAAGGTATTAGAATACCTTGTGCCACCCTTCCTCCTCCCCCCCACCCCTCCAAACAGCAGAGAACCGGGAACGCAGCTTGGCTCAGTTTTTCTTCTGATTTTGAATTTCTGCATTTTTATTTCTACCTGTGAATATTTGCTGTTGTTTTGCTGAAACGAGCAAGATCATTTGTTGCATTTTTGTATTCTACTAATATTCAACTGTCTGTGTTTTTGCATGTGTGCATGCTTATATTTGTTGATATATATATATGTATAAAATATATATAATATATATATATATATATATATATATATATATATTAATATATATATATACACGTGTTTGTGATCGTGTGACAACAAATTAAAAACAAACATTTTAATGTTTCAGGTGTAATATTTTTCTTTTTTAAGGACATTTTAGGATGTACATAAATTTTTGAAATAAAATCCATTTTTTTATTATAGCTAGATTTTATTAAAATTACACCTTAGAGACATGTAAATAATTTTGGTAAATTCTAACCAAACCCAAAAATGTACTTAGTTTACTAAACTGCTTAAATTGTAACAAGACATTAAGAGGTTTGTCTTCTCATGTTAAAAAAAACTCCCGAGAAGAACACTTGGTTTGTAATTAAGGCATGTAACATTACTGATACAGAAAAAAAGTAATTTTTCCTTCATTCTGATAAGGAGATAGATTAACCTTCTCCCTGACAGCCACAGTTAAGATGTGTCGTTCATTGGCAATGACTGTTTAAGGATTAGGAAGCAAGCGCTAAAAAAAGGGATTTTGGAGAGTGTTCAATATTAGTAAATAAAGTAGTTAAAATTGTAATCAATTATAAATTGACGTTCATTAATGGTACGTTTTTGAAATCATTAGCTGCTTCACTTTGTTAACAAATCCTGCCTAAACAATTTAATAAGGATTTAACAGATTATGGTTCAGTAATCCATTAAATGTTCTCATTCATTAAGTGTGGTGTCCAGCGGTGAATGGTAAAGCTGATTGGTTTATATGAATTGTGTTTTGAAGGACTACATCGGCTGAGTAAAAGTTAAAAACTGTCAGAAGATTTGTAGTTGAGACAGTTTCTGCTTTGCAACGAGGATTTGTTTATATGCACTTTGAGCTCGTTTAGTTGCAGCGCTAATGCCAAAGTAAAACTATCTACTTAACTGGTTGTCCCCCATGTTAAAAAGAAGCAAAAATAAGAATTGGTTTGTGTTAAGGCAGAAATACCTACTCCTACAGTAGCAAACTTGTTACATTTATTGAAACATGGAGACATTTCTCTTACAGCCGCGGCTAGCATGCTGTTCATTAGCGACCACGGCCTCAGTGTTAGCTTGCATGCTTGACTTTAGCATGAGCGATGTTGCTAATCTTGTTCAATATGGATACAAACTTTAATTATTGCTCTAACAATAGAAACTTTCTTAAATTTTAAACAATATCAGTAGGTAGGATTTCTTACCTAAATTAAATAGGTATTGTTGTTGGAATTTAACTATTACTGAACAATACATTTACAAAATATGTGTGATTAAAATTTAAATAAAATGTAATACTGTATAAAAGCTCTTTTGCGTATAATTCCACATTAAAATAAAATGTCAAACTACTGTTTAACAGTTTCTTTTTTCTTTTAAATTAAATGTCCGTTCTACCTGCTTAACCCTTCATTCTTCTGTCCTCAGGATGAATTTCACCCCTTCATCGAGGCCCTCCTCCCCCATGTCCGTGCCTTCTCCTACACTTGGTTCAACCTGCAGGCCCGCAAGCGCAAGTACTTCAAGAAGCATGAGAAGAGAATGAGCAAGGACGAGGAGCGCGCCGTGAAGGATGAGCTGCTGGGTGAGAAGCCGGAGATCAAGCAGAAGTGGGCCTCGCGCCTGCTGGCCAAGCTCCGCAAGGACATCAGGCCAGAGTTCCGCGAGGACTTCGTGCTCACCATCACAGGAAAGAAGCCTCCCTGCTGCGTGCTGTCCAACCCCGACCAGAAGGGGAAGATCCGCCGCATTGACTGCCTCCGCCAGGCCGACAAGGTGTGGCGACTGGACCTGGTGATGGTCATCCTATTCAAGGGCAGCCCCCTGGAGAGCACGGACGGAGAGCGGCTGGTCAAGTCGCCCCAGTGCTCCAATCACGGCCTGTGCGTCCAGCCGCACCACATTGGGGTGACAGTAAAGGAGCTGGATCTCTACCTTGCCTACTTCGTCCATACACCAGGTATGTGTTACCTATGTATTGCAGAGTGAGTTTTTTTGGTTCATTTAGAGCACCCTACTTGGCACAGAGGTGAGCATAGGTTTTGGGATTTAGCCTCCCACTCTACAATGTGTGCCAAATGGTCCTGATGCCAAGACAAATGCTACATTTTAATATTTAAAGGGACAGTGTGCGTTTTACAGTTCCCCCACAGAAAAAAAGAGAAACAGCTTCTTTGCTGATAGATGTTTCTTTTTGCTTAGAAGATATTCTGACAGTTTGAAAGATCATACTTAAAATCTGTGTTTACTAACAGATATGTTTGCACTGGTACATTTGCAGAAGCATTTGTGTGCAAATTTATCTAAATCCAAACGTGCATGTTTTGCGACGCCGTCGGTAAACAAAAGCATCTGCAGGCGGGTTTATCCCTGATGTGCATGCGCTCGCGTTTGTCATGTGTCTGTAATCCCTGCGAATGGGTGGGAGATTGGTGTTTGTTTGTGTGTGTGTGGGGGTGGGGGTGGGGGGAGGTGGTGGTCTGGATAGTGCAGTGACAGCTGGCCCACTCCCAGGTAGTTTTGGAGGCAGCTAGGCTGCAGCCCCCCAGTTGCCTCAGCCTATCAACACTCTCCACATAGACACACACACACATTTGTGCACCCTTGCACCCCGGCGCTCTACCTTGTAACACCCGGATGTTCCGCTCACTATTTACTAGATTGTATGGATCAAAGAGTTCTCGTTGTTTACACATTTTATTTTTCCTGATGCATCTTGAAAGTTAATAATATATACAAACCAGCAGGGAATCATTTGGCAGGGAGGTATTCAATAATACAATTTAACAATTCATATTTATTTTTTTGAAATCTGTTTTTCAATTTCAAATTATTTGTTACACAGACTGTAATCTAAAATTACAAACCTAATCCAAAATGGCATCAAATGTATTTTATAAAATTTCAATTGGCAGCAGTAAAAACAATCCTACAGTAATTTACAGGACATTTTAATTATTAACATAATTATTATTTCTGAACAGCTTTGTTTTTGCAAAAATAGTCGGTCTGAAGCAGTTTTCTCTGAACAGATATTTAAAATTGATCTTTCTTTTAGCTTAGTATGTTAGCATCTATGGGAGTAGCTTCTCCACTGTCGTCATTGGTCCACTCTAGCATCGCTCCAGCTGCCCAGGAGAAGATCAGGTGTGAATCCTAAACATCGCTGCTTTGCTTTGCTTTTATAGTCGCAGGGTTTCGGTTCTTTTTTTTGGCAGGAAGGTGGGGAGCTCCCTGAGAGTTATAGAGCCCCCCAACCCCAGTCTCCTTTCAGGCAAGTGTGTAACTGTTTGAGTTTGTGGTGCCTTTGTAAAGCGTCTCTTCCTGTTCCACAATGCACTGTGGCGAAGCGCCGCTCAGATCAGTGCTGGGCACAGGCTGGTGCCTCCTTCGAGTAAAGCCTTTTTTCCCCCCCTCTGTTTTGTGCCAGTATCCACTGAGTCCAAAACACACCAGCTTTCTTTACTTTGTTGCTTCCTCAGCACATAAATAAAATATCTTGTAAATATCTTTTTCAGGTTTTAAACTTCGATCATTAAGTGTATTTGTTCAGGAGAGGGAGTGCTTCCTGCTCTGACCGTGCTTAGCCTTCCCACCCTTACAGCCAGAGCTGAACAGGTTTCCAGAAAGCAGGATATACATCAGAGTTTGCAAGCTCCCCGGCTTCATTCCCTAAGACACGTCGGGGTTAAACAGAGTTTAAAGAGGACGGGTAGACAGTGGCTTCACTCTGACCTTTCGGGTGGCAGTGTTACAGTTTTATTCTTAGCTCGCCATTCCAGGGTGTCTGACTGTGTTTGGCGGAAGCTGTCAGTTACCATGGCCCGATGATTGGCCCGTAGCTGCCTCACCTGCTGCTGTTCTCCTATCCTCACCCGTCCCCCCACTCTGCTGATGTCACTGTTGCCACCGATCAGAGGTCAGGATGTGACTTCCATATCAGGAGAGACCACCCCCTCACCTCCACAGTACGCATTCACAGCCCCTTCCAAGAAAGCTTGGGCTTGTGTGAGATTTATACGGTACGATAGCCTTGATTAAAAATACTACGGTATCACGGTTTTCACATAAATATTCATAACAAAAATGTATACCATGATCTAATTGCATTTATGTAAAACAGAAAAGCAGTCATTATTTCTACTGTTGCTAATAATGCACCTATGGAACATATTTATTGTTGACTAAACATCCTCTACATTCAAGTTTGCTTAATGGGCAGAATATTATCCTTTTTTGTTTTTGCTCTTCATAAAGTACCACAGGTATAACAAACTAATATTAGCCTGACATCATGTAGCAATGGGTCCCCCTTTGCTCACAGACCCTAGCTCAGTTTATGTTATTCAAAGCGCTTTGTATTTGTCCGTACTGATACAGCTGCACGGTTCCAGCATTAGTCATGTTTGGAGCGCTGTCCGCCTCATACGGCTTTCATTACATCGGGCTGTTGGGATGAAAAGCTGTTTCTGAGAGCGCAGCCTCAATGTTTGCTCTCGGCGCTGGAGACAGACAGACCGCAGAGGTGCCCTGGCCAGGTCTGAAAGCCAACCGGGTGCACTTTATTTCCACAATGCTGCAGTGCAGACGTTCATTTACCCATCAGGGTGTCTATGTGCATGGTGCCGACATTACAAATGACCAAGAGAATCTCTTTTAAAAGAGACAAACACAGGGAGGGACTTGGAAATGGACAGCGAGACTGATAGACTTAGCGCCTTCTCACGTCGCGCTAATCCATCAAACACATCTTATCTGCATTGCCCAATATCCTGAGCTTCAAATGGAGATACCATAATCAGGCCGGTGGTTACATAAAGAAGAAGAGACCAAAAAGAACAGAGAGGTTTTTTTTCACACCAAGCCTTAGATTGTTGTTTTCTTGTAGCAGATTGTAGCTGCAAAAGCAGAGGCTGGAGTCCCCGTACTCTCCGGAGAAGAAGAAAATAGCTCCACAGAAGGACCTAGAATAGAATTTTGAAAAAGATTTTTTTCTCGACTGATTGGGTTCTGCAGAGGGGTTTCTGTATCGCGTTCTCCTGTGTTCTGGCACCGGTCATTACATCTTTTCAGGCAGAGGAAGCCCCAAACAAGTGTGGATATAACGCTTTCCACTTAAACTTTCTGTCGCTTTGTTGTTCCATATTATGTGGGCAATAAAATTTGAGCTTCATCACAGGGTCCTCAAGTGATGGGACAGCGTCAGTTACACCACGGGGTTTTAGTATACGCACCGAGGCATGTAGAGGCCTCTGACAGCCACCACTTGGCCCTCTCTCAACATCCTCAGTTTCCTTCAGTCGCCAGTGTGTGTGTGTACTACATAAAGAGGAGTAGAAAAAAAGACATATGGGGTCTCATGTAGAATATACCGATGAGTTTTGTGTGAATCTGAAAGGACTCAAACAGTGCTCAGTCCATTCCTCCGACCTCCGCTGACCGTTCTTTCAGAACTTTCCATTGCTCTCTGGATCCAGCGGCTGAGCTCGAGCTTGGGATCAGGCCAGCCTGCTTCATATTCACTGTAATTATCCAGTTTAGTGAATAATGTTGGGAAAGAAACACAAAAGACTAAGCGAATGATTGAATTAGGTCGAATTTTCAAACAAAAGTCTTGGTTTAGGAAATTGAAAAATTCTTTGTAGCAGAAAGTGTTTCATGGTGGCAACAAGGAGCAGATTTATTTCCTAATTTCACTGTACAGTGATTTTTAATTATTTGTGCAATTAAGAGTAATAATTAATTTTTTCTCTCTTTAGCAGCTTAACTAATTTCACTTTAACTAATCTTAAAAGTACAGAAATGTATTTATTTCTCACGATGCAATATGAAACAAATGAAATAAATCTGAATAAAACTTTTTCTGCCCTCCTGAAATAGCAAGCTCGTTTTTCCTCCAATATTCTCCTTATCATATTATTTTTACTGCCTTAACAATGTTAAATCTCTCTGCAACGGCTCCTCTCCTTCCTCTGTACAGGCGCCAGGCCTGAAATCTGTCTGTCTGCTAAAAACATACGTGTCCCCCGTGCAGGAGGGGCGGCTTGGCTCTCCGAGCCGCCTGAGCCAAGCCGAGGGGCAGAGAGCAGCAGCAGGAGCAGAGAGGTGAGCCGACAAGCCGAAAAGAAGGAGAAGGAGAGGAAAGGAAGCAAGAAGAGCGGACATTTTTTATTTATTCTTTTTTTTTGGGTGATTTCCAGCAAGATCCCGAGCAGTTCATCTCGTGCCTTGTTCCCGCGGTCCGGCGGAGCGGAGCACAAGGAGGCTGCCCTGTAACTGGGGCAGCTCCTTTGGAAAACTGGAACAAGGCGATGCCGTTGGGTAGAAACCTGTATTTAAAACAGAGGATTAAACACTTCTAAAATCCTCTTAAAACACGGAACCGGAATAAAATCTCAGATGAATAAATATGTCTCTGGGCTTTAGTTATGTTCTCATTCACCGGTATTAGATGCCACTCATTTCTGTTCGTATGATGCTGAGCTCTGATATAAAGTAAAAAGAAAAGCGTAGAATGAAAATAATGCAAAATGCCATGCAGGAAACAAAGACAGAGGGAGGGCACACATTCAGGCTAGTGGGGCTGCTTGGCAGCATTTGGCACCCGGAGCTGCAGCTCTGTTTAGAAGGTGCCAGCTTTTCAAACCGACACACAACCCCTGCCAACTTCTCCTCTTCTGCTCCTTTTCTACCTCACTCATTTGAACATTTTCTACCCCCTACATTTTTGCCGAACGCTCCTTCCCCTGTATGTGTCCCCTCGTGCCCCTATAGGTGCCACAAACCCCCTTCAGCGTGTCTTTTATACAGAATATAAATATATGTTTTTTTTTTTTTTTTTTTTTGTGAGTTCGGAAAATATGGCCATCCTGTTACCAGACATGCTTCTTTTTTTCCTTCCTTCCAAAGTCTTTTCCTGTGAATTTTAGCAGAGCAAATATTGTTACTTGCTCTGATGGTGGATTCAGGTCCAAAAAACAAAATGGAGGATAAGGCACAGCTCTTCTCCAATCAGAGCAAGGAGCGGTTCCACATGTGGACAAGAAACATTCAATCCAACCAAGCGATTAGGATTCATTTCTCGTGTTTCCTCATTTTAACTTTGGCTAAATAGTTTCAGGAAACGGCTGAGTTGGTTAATTCAGGGAATGCGGAGTGGACAGAGACCCGGGGCTCCTTCAAGACGAGGACACAGGGCTGTGAGTGATGGGAGAACGCTTTAAACACTGGGTGTGGGGGCGGATGGAATTACCCAATAATGATCAGAAAATTAGAGCCATTATTAAGGGAGAGTAAACAGGCCTCTTTAAGTGTGAACGGCCTCTATTCAGCCAGGACCTGGAGCAGGGCTCTTTTCTTCTTTTCATGGATCCACCCATGGCCTCAAGAGCCCTCCTTTTTGTTCCCTGAAATAACAGAATGAATATATGGGCCTGCCAAGGTGGGGGTCCTGCTCCCTGTGATGAGCACAGTATGGAATATAGCTCCTGACTATACTTCACATGAGCATTACTTCCTATTTATTTCACTTACAAACAAGCTGGCTTTCTTTCGTTTTCCTTCACTGTACTTCGCCTAATTAGCTGTTTGATCTATTTACATAAGATGGCGTGGCTATGTTCAGACACGCTGGCAGCGTGTTTTAAAGTGTTTCTGCAAATGCACCTGGGCGTCCGTCTTTTTTTTTCTTTTTCAATTATCGTCACTTAAAGCGCAGCACTCCTTTTCTTTCCGTATCCGTAGAGTTGGCAATCGAGGGACGGCGGGTGCAAACTGGGTGCTAATGCGGCAGCGGTTTTCGTGCTCGTTGGTGCAAACGTTCTAATTAGCGGTAAACTGATAAATAAATAAAGTTGTCTCTGAGCAACGGAACGACAAATGCGGAGCTCAAATGGGAGGTGGGGGTACAAAGAAATAAAGAGGGATTTACGCTCCGCAAGCTGGTCGAGAGAATAAAGGAGGCTGTTTTCCTCTTTCTTCCTTTCTTTTCCCCCTCACATCCCATCCAAGCACTGACCTCCTTTTGCATTAATACTTCTACACAATAGCAATTTTACAGGTTTTTTTTTGTTTGTTTTTCTTGTATGCAAGTCCAGAATTTCGCTATTTGTTTGGCATTCTTTCCTAACATGCCTTCACTTATGGCCACTTCTTAGTAGGTTTGCAGTTATCCCATCCTCTCTCTATGTTCAGATGATGGATTGAACAAAGCTCTGTGAGATGCTCAAATCTTGGAATACAGTTTTAGAACCTTATCCTGGTTTAAACTTCTCCACAACTTTCACCCTGACCTGTCTGCCATGTTCCATGGTCTTCATGATGCTGTTTGTTCTTCAAAAAACCTCTGAGGCCTTCAAAGAACAGCTGGATTTAAATTTGATGGTGGAGTGTTGATCTGTCACATACAATCCAAACAAAAGACAAGACTTTTTTGTGGTAGAGTGACAAAATGCAAAAAAATTCTGTGGATTTCAAGTTTTTTTAAGGGACCATATCTGAACATTGCTTTTTCTAATCATCCACCTTTTTCATTCGAATCCTTCTTCATGGTGCTTCCCTTGAGGACAATATTTATGACAGGTTAGTGTCCACGTCTGGGAAAAAACTTACCAAATCACCTTACTCTCCTGATTTTCCTCTAGACAAGCCAGCCCTATTTCACAGGGTTCACTTTGGATGGTAACCTTCTCATTATACTCTTCGGCTGTCTCTGCTAAACTCCTCTTGTCTATAATTTCAGTCTCATTTGAATTTTCTTTGACAGCTTCAAAGCATACATTTCCTATAAAGTTAGGAAAAATGCTTTTTTTTTAGCCCCTTTCTGATGAGCAATAAACACGGAGGGGTCATTTTTTAAACAACAGGGTTCCGATTTTTTTTATTTATCAGAATAAACAAAGGTCCAGCGAACAGTTTTAACATTTGGACCAAGTTCAGTGTAAAAATACATTAAAGATCTGTATATGCACATTCAGAAGGACATCTGAACAGCGTTTCCTTGGCCACATTGCATTTTTTCCCTCCCCTCAGTGCACCTTTCCTAGGTTTCATCCAAGGAGTGTCAGCGACTGGCCTGCTTGGCACAGTTAGTGGCCTCGCAGTGCTGGGCTGTTTCCGTGGCCACTGTGTGGGCAACCGGAGCACGGAGCTCTGCCAGAGGAATCCACTCAGATCACTTTCACTGTATAGAGGGCATCCCCCGCATGCATGCAAATGGGTAACGCTCTGCCTATACAGTCGAGTTAGAGGGAGGCAGCGGGAGGGGGAGAGGGCTGTAAAAACAACAATCATCACGGGCAATAAAGATGCTTTTTCCTTCGAGAAAAGGAAGGATATACATTTTTTTTCTGAACAACTTAAACACTTATCATTGGATGTGGACCAAGTGAGACATATAAAAATGTCAGCATAATTTTAGAGCCTAAATGTTATTCACACATTTGGTTGTACTCAGCGTGGCCCAGCAGGCTTTTTATTCCTCTAAGAAGCAATAAGTGCCTTCTAACATGGCCGCTCAGATATAGCTTCCCTGCAGTAAGAACCAAATACAAGCAGGGAACAGAAAACTTTTAACCTACAGGCTGTGCTGACATTGGCTTAACCTCCTTGTTTGGATGTCACCTTGTATATGTCGAAATAACATCTACAATTTTAAACTTTTGTTTATTCAGGTTCATAAAAGTATTAGTATGCAATTAAGTACTGAAGTCGTAACATTTCTTGGGTCGATGTCGTTTTCAACTTAACGTTGCGTTTTGTTACTCGTAAACTTAAAGTGGTTTACTCTTGGAGAGAGCACTTGGATGTTCTCAGAATGCATAAATCAGGATTTTACCCCAATTTGGGAAATATTTCCTGTTTAATGTGTGGTAATAAAATTTTACAAGAAAATATACATGCCTGTACTCTGCCTGAGGGTCATTTACAGCCAAGTAAAAATGGCGACTTTTACAGTGACTTGTCATTGTGGTCAGTTACTCCCTACTGCTATATATATGTATACATATATATACACTACCTGTGAAAAGAACTCCTTTCTCATTTAATGGTTTTCTTTATATTTATGACTATTTACATTTTACATAGATTCTCATTGAAGGCATCAAAACAGTGAATGAACACATGGAATTATGTAGCAAACAAAAAATTGTAAAAGAACTTTAAATATGTTTTATATTTTAGATTCCTTAAAGTAGCGCCTTTTGCTGTGATGACTGAAATATTAGTCTTGGGCCGTCTCTCAGTGAACCTCTGGGAAGTTTTTTCAAGACTGATGGAAAACTATTTCAGGTTTCAGCTCCTCGTGAAGCTAAGGGAGAGAATGCCAAGAGAGCAAAGCAGTAATCAAAGCAAAGGGTGGCTATTTTAAAGAATCTAAAAGAAAAAAATATTATTTCACCCATTTTGTCTACTACATAATTCCATGTGTGTTCATTCACAGTGCTGTTACCTTTGGTGAGTAAAAATGTATTGTGTAAAATAAGTGTACTGTGACAACATCGTAGGTTACAGTTTTATTGTTGAAAAGCGGAGCTTTTATTTTTGTGACAGGAACCTCACTCCCACACTGAGGGAGACCTCAGTCAACATCGCTGAAGTGGGCAGAGTTACCGCTCCTCGCCTGGCCTTGTGTTTCACTGCACAGTGGAAACTTTCACAAAAAACCAGGGCAAAACGAAAGTTCCTGGAGAAAAAGTTCTGAGTCTTAACAGGATAATGACCCTAAACATACAGTGATTGGAGTTGTTATGCAGAGCTACAATTGAATAATTTATTAGTGGGTAGATTAAAGCATATTGGAGTGTAGATTATTGCCCAGTCAAAGTCCAGAGCAATATCAAATTGAAAATCTGTTGCAAGGCTTAAAGACTGCTGTTCACAAATGACCCCAATCAATCTGTCTGAGCTTGAGCTAGTTTGCAATGAAGAATGAGCAAACCTTTATGAAAAAGTAGCAAGGCGTATGAATACTATAGTTTTCTATTGTTCTCACTGTATTTTTACAGTATTAACACCATTATTGGTGAGCACATTTTAGTGTAGCCTGATTTTCACATTTAAAAGATTAAGCTCAGATCCCCAGGGCCTCTATAGCCCGTAGAGGTGAAGTGTGTGAAGAACCCTTTCAGGTGTTTGCATATGCTCTCAAACAGAGTGTGTGCAGATCCTCATGTGTGCAAGTAAAAACAGGGTGAGTGACAACAAACAGGAACATAAGAGAGCCCTCTCCGGACTCGCCAAGCACCTGAGCCCCTCCCTACACCTGATGCCTGTGCTACTTGGATGAACATGTGAAAAGCGAAAGGGAGAAGAGAAAGGATCCGCAGGGTTGCATACACAACAATATGACCCAGCTGGAAGCTGGGTTTGAGGCGGGTTGGGAGGGATTGGAAACAAACCAGACCCAACTGGATCCATGTTCGCTGGTCTTTGACTGGGTCCAATCTGTCACCGCAGAGCTGGAAAGTTTTACAGCCACACGATCTCCTGAAAATTCATCCAGAGGGAGGCAATCTGCAAATGACTCCAAGGTGCAGAGTATTAAAAATTCTGCTTATTATTCAGGATTTGAAAGTCTCTTATATCATGGGGCTGATCTGCTCTGTTATTGTCCCCTTTGTGCAGTTACATTTGATTGGTGTATTATTAGGCTGAGACCACCCGGCTTCTGCGCCCCCACATGAGTTTCCATTCTTCTGCTGCTTGGCTATAGCATCGGGCACTCCTCCAGCAACTCAAACATACAGCAGAGCACGCAGACAGAGCGAATGTAAAGGCACAGTCGCTGGAGCATGCTGGGCTTTCAGCAGAACGGTAATAGAAAAACTGATTCCGTTTATTTTCAAGAGCTGATGATCTAGAGATGACCATTAAAAGCGGAGGGCAAACAATTTAAGAGCAGTAAATCTGAAAAGTGGAGAGGAGTGGGTGGATGTGGAGGGATCTTGCTTCCCAGTCTTCTGACAACAGTGAATAAGAGCAATCTGGCCTTCATTCTGTGGTTAGATTTCTATCTGCGGTTTTGGCCCTGAGAGCATCTCTGCTCCATTTTTCCCTCTCTGTCTGTTCTTTTATTGTTGTTCCTGCTCTTTTCATTTGGGCTTGCATTTCCCTCTGGCCAGGCCGTAAAACAGACCTTAACAAGATACGGCTCACACCGAATGAATTCTGTTCACACCACTGAGGCAAGCAATCAAACAAGTATGATTGGTGTAAGGTCTGTACAAGTTTTGCTCTGTCACATAAACTGAAATATTAGATTTTTTGGCAAAGACACAAAGGACACATCCTCAAAAGCTTCACAGTTTAAGGAGAATATGTTTCAATCATTAAACTAAGAATGTCTCCCATAGAGACTTCGGGCAAACTTCTTTCCTCATAGGCTTAGGACAGAATTGCCTTTGCTGCCATGAGTGTTTACTTTCCATATTTAACCCTGGAGGAGCTGCAAAGATTCACAGCTCAGGTGGAAGAGTGTACTGACACAATAACTGATAGTTGTCTGGCCTCTGTGAAAAAGTGTCTACAAGGGGCTATTATTGAAAGAAAGCCAGAAGATGTTCCATTTGCAGTTTGTTGTAGGGGACACAGCATGTGGAAGAAGGTGCTCTGGGCACTTAGCTTTTTGGCCTACACTAACCATTTTCCACAGTGTTATTGTAGCGGTGAAATGACATTGCATATCAACTGAAACACACCATCACACAGTGAAACATGGTGGGGAAGGCATCATGCTGTGGAGATGTTTTTCTTCAGCTGCGACAAGGAAGCTGGTCATACATTTGACCAGTTTAAAGTGTGGGGTTGTAACATGACTAAATCTTTAAAAGTTCAAAGGGTATGAATACTTTTGCAAGGCATTATATCCTTGGGGGAGATAAATCCGAAATTACCCTGGTAATCCACGAAGTGAAAATGAAAATCTGGACAAATTACAAAAAAGGCCAAAATAACGTTAAAAAAAGATCAGTATTACTACACATTTTGAACTGAGATCCTTGAAAAATATTTCTGTTATCTCATATGTGGTCAACAACATTAAAAGTAAATGACTAATATCTGAGAAACTGTATTGCTTTGTCTAAATCAAAAAAGTTTTGGCTAGGTGTGGTCTGTCTTGGATGACTGAATCCCTCGCAATGTGTTTGGGTGCCTTCACGCACCCACTGGTACCAAAATTGGGCTACTGTGAGCGATTTCAGATCCCAAAATCAGTACAGAGGTTTTACATTTTCTTTAGAATCTTGCATTAACTTTACTCCGGGATTTCCAAAAGACTGGCAACATTTCCAAATCTAGCATGATATATAACAAAGAGAGGTTGAAAGCTCGAAAGCCCCTTCACCACTTCGATGAAACATGCCCAAGGTATGAATGGTATGAACTGATATCCTGTGGGACAGCTACTTTTCTGACCCAAAAAAGTTGTGCACAAAATGACCAAAGTTCCAAAAATACAAACTGAAGTCTGGCTCTCTGTTGCATCAGCCTGGAAGTGGAAATAATTCCACAGAAATTAAGTTTCCCTTTACATAAATTGTTACAACTTTTGTACTCCCTCTAACTTCCTTTTTTAAAAAATATCACTGATACTGAAAACAAAAAAGAAAACAAAAGTTTTATTCTAGTAGTAACAACATCTACACCGAAGAGTGTTTTTGTTTGTGCAAACGGTTAGCATGGTGTATTCATTTATCAGAAAAAGACCAGATTTTTTAATTTTCTGACCAGTTAACACTGTTCGCACTATAAATCAGCCAATTCTGGTTGCTCTACCTCACATGCTGGGCAACTGAATGATACATCCACCCATATTCATTTAAACCCTAAAGGGTCGGAACATAGGCAGACTAGTAAATCAAGCGCTTTCCTTTTTGGCTTGGCTCTTCTTCACATGGGTCCAATCAGTCCATCTGTACCTTGCTCTATCCTTCCATCATTCATGAACAAAATACCAAGATACCTGAACTCCTTCACTTGAGGCAGAGACTGACACCCAACCAAAAGGGAGCAGTCTTCCTTTTTCTAGTGGAGAACAATGGCCTCATACCTCGAGGAACTGACACATCTCTCATCCAAGTAACTTCACATTCAGCTGTGAAACACAACAGAACCACATCATCTGCGAAAAAAAAGATGAGTCCCTGAAGTTCCAAAACCAGACCCCCTTCTCTTCACGACTACACCTTGAGATGCCATCTATGATCACCACAAAAAAGATCGGTGATAAGAGGCAGAGGAACAGTTATGATTTTGTGGCAAAAATATGGACACAATTCTTGCTTCAGGGATTCAAGGACAGATAGCCCTTAAAAGCCACTCCTGTTGCACTCAACACAAAATACCAGGAGACACGCTTTCATACACTTTCCCCAGATCCACAAAATACATGTTGAGTGGACAACCATACTCCAATGACTCATCAATTCTGCAAGAGTAATATCTGGTCCACTGCTCTTCCTAAATCCGAGGTCTGGCAGTCGTTCGAAGCCTCATTTGCAACACCCCAGAGTAAACGTTCCCAGGAGGGCTGAGAACTTGGATCCCTCGATAAATGACCACCTTGGACCACCACTTCTGCCTGTTAAATAATTTGAATAGACTGTTTGTAGGCTTCTACTAGTAATGACTAAGCAATTGAAATAGTTAAAAGCATTGTTCAACCCTACAGGGAAAATAAATGGTGGTGTTGATTGAGATGCATTTGAGTTTGTGTATAAAAAAAGCTTAAGCACCACTGCTGTACATCATTATCTTCTTGTCAAATAGTTTACTATAGCTGTTAAATGATGTTGATTGAGGTTGTCCTTTTGGGGCTCTAACAGCATGCTGACGTATTTATTTTTGCCGTGCCGTGCCGACACCCTCATCTCCCGAGAGACACATTTAAAACGTTACCCAAGACAAAACTGTGGTTCCCACAGCTTCCAGTCTCTAACCCATCTCTATTTCATCGGTCTTTAGATGTGTGATGAGGAAATTCCAACATATTCTGTATCCTAATTAAAACCAAACAGAGCCAAATTATACACATTCTTCCCCATTACTGATTCAGCTTAGTTTTTTTCTCTCTTTCCATCTACGTGTGCTCTCAGTGGACTTCCCTGGGTAGAACTCCGAACTAAAATAGCTCCAAGCACAGAACTCATTTTGTGGTCACCTTTTTTTTTCTTTCTTTCTCAAAGGTGTTTGTGAAAAACAACAAAACTTTCTCTCCTAGGTTCCTGTCTTAACATGGTTTCACTCTCTTGGTTCAGGTTTGCTCTGGCAAACACTCCTTACACTTTAAAACGCACACAGGGGTTAAATGTGCAGTGGATATAGAAGGTCTACCCACCCTTCTTAAAATGTTGTTAAAAACAACACATTAAATGTGACATATGTCCTGTATTTTTTAACTGAAAAACATTCAAACCTTTTATGGGCAAAATAATTTTAAAATAAAAAGCTGCAACAACCTGGTTGTTCACTCAAATATGCACAACCTTACTTTACAATAAGAAAGGTTTTTAAACATATCCTAATGCAGTACCACAGCCTACTACCTGAGTAGTAATAGAATACAGAATTAACACCCTTTTTCCAAAATGTCAACAAAAATAGAAAAATCATAGTCCTCACTAACAAACAAGCTAATGGCAGAATTGCACTTGAGATTACATTAACGTTCACAGGTGCTCCTAACTAAGCACTCATCGAGTGTGCTGTCATTAGGAAGTGATTTTTGGACCCTGCTCATGTATTCCACTCATGAGTCAAGTGGAATTCCAGAGCAATGAAAAGCATTTCTAAAGAGTCTTTCACTGTAGCCATATTGCTTTCATTTAGCCTTCTTTTTGCTAACATGTTAGCATTATTAAGAAATATTTAGAGGGTTAACCTATCACTAACTTTATGGGGAAAACATTACAAAGAAAATAGAGATGGTGCCTATGTTAATACCAGCTGTTAAAAAAGCTAAAATTACAGTGAAGTTAGTAACAGCTCTTAAATGCATCTTTAGTTTGGCAATAATTAAGCTAAATGCCAGCAGCTAAATGACAGCTAGCACCCTTTCAAAGTAGAGCTCTTACTAGCCTGAAAACATCTGTCTAAACTGATATTTGTGTGTTAAATATTAACCACCACATATTTTTTGTGGTAAATAATTCAGGAAATGTGGGGTTGTCATATTTACACAAAAAAGGCTAGGGTGGGCATTTATCGTATTTTTATAGTTATCATCAAGAATTTCTTATCATATTTGGACTCATTATGAGAGCAATACATTTCAATTGAAGTTCTTGACAACCCCACAAACTCTGTGTTGTGGGATTTTTTACTATTTCTCCTCTGTTTGTACCACTGGTGCATCAGTAAATTTGAAAACATTATTAAATGCAGTTACTGTGTGGATTTTTATTTTAGGTACAGAATATTCACTGCAGCTTCTTAGAGGGCGATAATTTGCTGGTTGAAACCCTATCTGCTCAGAAGAGAAGAAGAAGAGAAGCTGTAAAAAGAAAGAATAGTGATTTCTCAGCAGAATATTAGTGTGTTTTTTGTATCCTTGTTGTCCCTAAAAAGATAAATGATTCTAATGACTCTCTTTTTTTATCTGCTGAGTGTTTAGTGCCACCATTTGACTGGGAGTCTTATTGCTGCTGTTGGTATACACTCACGAAAATCTGGGCTGCATGCTGACGTCCGTGGTGAGTCCTAGCGGACTCTAGTGGGTGGGAACAGACAGCAAAATTTACAACTGACACTCTAATCTTGCAGCCTCAAACACGGCATCCTCTTAGTATTTAGCGTTATCTATCTTTTATTAACTGTCAGAAATTTTTGTGTCCCTGCCAAAGGAAAGCAACCCAACAGCATGACGCTGCCACCATGTTTCACAGTGGGTTATGTGCAGTGTTAGATTTCCATGCAGGTTCAGAAAGGCATGGCTTCTGAGAACTGCAAACAGGACTTTTTCTGGGTTTCTTCCAACATTGGCAAACTGAAACAAAATGTTTGGTATTACAGCAAATGTTTGTCAAGTTGTCTCCAGTAATAAAAATAAAACACAAGCTAATGTTATTAGACCAAAAATATAGAGGTGGAGGGTATTAGGGAAACAAAATGTGTTTTTTGGCAGTAAAACAATGTCTATATTACATCTTTATATGCAGCTGTACACAACCAGTAGGTCAAAGAAAACCATGAGCCACAGTGTGACAAACACTGCTAATAGTAAATATATCAATTTGTAACTGCTCAATGTAAAAAAAAAAAAGCCCCTCACTCATTGGCTGAACTGCTAATAGTTCTTCCATATTTCAGGATGTACTATTCAGTGAAGTAATTATGTCACAGTTATACACATGCTTTGTGGGATATATGATGTACCAAACAAGTGTTCATGCTGTGATCGCTATTACTTGGTTAACCAAGGAAAGGACACACACACATACGCACACATACACCCTGGGGCACACATGCACTGTGCACAGCCTGTCATCAGAGACGCCTTGATGTGGTCACTGGGTGGCACTGAGGCCTCCTATTATTGTTGTTTTATGACAACTTTCACTGTCCTCCATCGGCTTTCCCTCCTTCCACTCGTCTCATTTAGTCCAACCTTCCTGCCTCTGTCCCTCCTTTTTCCATCTCCCAGCTCGCCCCAACCCACATCTATTTCCCTGGCTGTTGCAATGGGATGCCTGTTTGTTTTAAGAGTGTAAACCAGTGGCGATTGCTCTAAGACTGCAAGGGAAGCTCAGCTTCCCCTAAAATGTCAAAAAATAAGTGATCAAATATATACTGTTATGTGTACATGTCATTGACTAAATATGCACTACAACGCGCTCAACTTTTGTTCAGAATCAGCTTCTTATCACTGGTAACATCGCGGCTTTCCTCTCACTCATTCCCGCAGCTTCACAGTGCTTTAAACAGTGAGTTCAATAGCGAAGCAAAAATGCTGGGCTTTGTCCCGCCCATTGGACGCTCAGCGTCTCTGGGGGTCTATGGGCAGTGGGCTGGCCTCAGCTGGCCCAGACGCTCAGCTTCTGCATGATGATTGGATGATCTGTCTGAGGCTGAATCCCTTTTTGATTGACAGCAAAATGAGCAAATCAGCGATCTTGAAATTGAGCTTCCCCTCCTTGAAAGACCAGCATCCGCCACTGGTGTAAACCTTTCCGGCACTCCTCCACTGGGGGCAAAGGGCGGTGATTGGAATATTTTATTTCGAGGCGGCGGGACAGCAGACACTTTGGCCCCCTTATTGCAAAGTCTTGAATTTCTCTGTTTTAAATTGGAAGATGGATGCGAAACAAGGCAGGTTTTATTGATTGTGGCTGAAAGTTATTTTTGCTGGTTCTTTTAATAATCGTGTCGATAACTGCTGTCAGTTAGGCTTTGTATATGTTCCACACATATTCAAAAAGATTAGCTTATCTGGGGGTTAATTTGACATTTTCTTACGTTTGCTTTTTAATATTTGTACACCGTTTTCTCCATCTGCCACATTCCTGTTTTAGTTTGTTAATTGAGGATCTTTTGATTTGTTTAATGTAGGTTGCACAGTAATATATTTATTCTACTGACTCGGGTTGAATAAATTAAAGTGACTAAATATCCAGCATTTCTTGTCAGGCAGGAGGCTCCATTATGGATAGAGACATCTCTGTTAGAGAGCGGTCCAATCATTTACATTTGAGAATGTTTGGGAAATCAACTTTATGTTTATATGATAAACTGATTTGAGGTGACAGGGTCTCATAATTCTGCAGAAATATTAAGAGTTTCCACACTGACATGAAGATTTTGTGTATATAGGTATCCACTCTGCCACACATGCACACGGAACAAACACACACAGTCACACACTCAGTGTCTTGCCTCTCTGCACCTTAATTAATGAAGTCTTTAGGGGTTTAGGCCCTGCAGCGGTGTGGGGTAAATGAGTGAAGCGAGTCACCTCGGGACAGCAGCAAGTAAATCCTGTTTAGATCAGCCCCAAGGTGGCACTTGTTCCTTAATTTGGCTCCAAACACACTCTCTCCTCCCTCATGTCACCTTAATCACCTCAGCTGTAATCTCTGTGTGCACTTGGTCCCTGCTTTTAGGAGTTTTTGTTTTTTACTTGCTACATCCTGTCTTTATCTCATCACACATGTAGCTCAATAGTATATGCACTTTTCTAAGTACTGCCACAGATTCTCAATTGGATTTAGACTAGACCATTCTAACTTTTGAATATGCTTGAATATAAATCATTCCATTGTGTTTAGGGTTGTATATTTAGCCACAGATTCAGAGCTTTTTTGGTGAACAAACAACAACATATCACTGGGGATAGGGTGTTCAGGATGAGATGCTGTGTTTTCCTCAGCACGTGCTGTTTTGCATGTTGGCCAAAAACTTCAGTTTTGTTCTCATCCGACCACTTGTTTGCTGTGTCCCTTACATGGCTCATGGTCCTCAACAGGACTTCTTATTACATTTTTCAACAATGGCTTACTTTGTCACTCCTCCATAAAGACCGGATATGTGGAGAGCATGACTAGTGGTTACCCATTCAGCAACTTAGCAGAGCTGTGGACTGCAGCTCCTCCAGAGTTGACATGGACCTCTTGGCTGATTTGAGATGATGAATTGAGCACAGTGAAATGTTCAAAGCTTGGGATATTGTTTTATAACCTTGTGCTGCTTTAACCTTTCTATCTGACATATCTGCTGTTTTACCTAGTTTTCATGATGCGTTTGGTTTTCTTGTGTTTTTAACAAACCTCTGAGGCCTTCATAGAAAACCCATATTAACACTGAGATTAAATTATACACACCCAGCTATTTTCTAATGAAGGCCTCACTATATGTTTTTGTGCAAATCAGATTAAAGGGCCTAAATTCAAGTACACACCACAGTTTTCAGATTTTTGTGTAAACATGTAAATACCATGCATCCTTTTTATTCTATGTTGGCATTTAACAGAAGATGCATTTATATGTTGATTTCCTTATAATATGACAAAATGGGAAAAAGTTAAGGTGGTGTGAATACACAGTGGTAGCTGAAATAAATCAACCACTTTATTTACGGGCGTGGGTAAAACGAAATAAAGTCTTTCCCCCTCAGTGACCAAACAGTTATCACGGGTTTGTGATTAGTACAGTTAATTTTGTTAGTGCTTCTAATTTCATTTTCACTGGTAACCCATGACTAGCCTTACTAACAATGTATTATAGCAAAATATACAGAGGTAATAGAGCGCACGCTGAAACCCTGCTGGCTTGGACCTGTTGCTCCCTTTAAAGCGTCTCCATATTCTCAACTAAACTTGTAGGCATGGACTAAAAGTAACTGTGGGTCATATCGGCTGGATTCATTCTCACTTCTGAAATAGTTGATCATTACTAACAAACAAGCTGGTAAAAATGTCTTCTACTTGAGACTACAGCAGACTCTTCCAAAGAGGCAGATGTCGGTGATCAGAACATTTACAGGAATATTCGCTGCATATGTCCGTGCGGCTGTGGGAGCTGGTGTTTTTCCCAGTACTTCTCATTACAAGTGTATTTATTACGGTGCTAAGAACCAATAGGACTCCGGCATTCCTTCCTGATCCATCTGTGCTCCTGGTATGCGTATAACTTACAGTAGCGTGGAGGGTCTCCTGAGGTCAGAAAGCTGAAAATCACAAAGACATGTGGAATGCTGAAAGTTGGCCAATGCAAACAGGCAGGCTGGCTTTCCATCTATACAGAGCTCAATAACCACCAAACTAGCCTACTGCTTTCTTTTTACAAGGCTGGAATGCAACAAAAAGCTGCAGTATCAGAAGTTTGACCATAAAACAAAAATATCAAGATATCTTTGTTCATTTACTCTCATCTCTTTACTAAAAGTACAACAGAAAAACAAAGTTAGCACATAGATGTAGGATTCTAGGCAGGTAATTCAAATAATCTGACTGACATACTAACATGAAGGGTAGACATCACCAGGGCTCTTTGATGAAAAGTTGCTAAAATATTGAACTTCCATCAATTGCTTTAGGTTGGAAAAACTTTTGAGTTAGTTTAAAAACAAATCAACAAATGTACATTTGATAAGTTATAATGGTAGTTACTGTAAGCTGGAATAAGAACACTGACTAACAAATACCTCTTATCCTATCTCCTGGCACCAAGTTAGAAATGATCTGATTACTTGGTACACATGCAGACCAGTGATAGGTATGTAAATGATCTGATTCACTCCATCCAGCACAGTGGTAAATGGTAAATAGCCTGCACTTGCATAGCGCCTTATCAAGTCCAAGGACACCAAAGCGCTTTACATTCAATCAGTCATCCACCTATTCATACATACACTCACACAATAACAGTTGGGAGCTACAATGTAGCCACAGCTGCCCTGGGACAGACTGACAGAACCGAGGTAGCCATACAACCAGCACCATCGGGCCCTCTGACCACCATTAGTAGACAAGGCGATCCAAGGGTCTTGCCCAAGGACACAACAATTGAGACCACAGTCGCCACCGCCGCCCCACTGTAAAGAGAATAACCAACATCCTGGCCTAGCTTCATACAAACCCACAATGCTTCATCTATATCTTATGACCTTCATGCTTAGGATATTTGTCCCAAAGTTTACTCAACCTTGTTTAAAGTTACTACCATATTAGCTTCGCATTATATGGGTATTTACGAACTGGTTGCTGAACTCATCTAAAAACAAACCTATAACAACTGAAGGAAGTATAAGATTTCTGCTATTTACCATCAAAGACCACATAATGGTAGCAAGTACCTTAAATTCTGTGTTTCCTCTAGTGTTTTTTTTTGCTCCCACTTTGACAATCAACAACTTTGAGTAACTTTCATATTCTACTCATAGTTTACTGTGAGAAAATGAAATTATATAGCTCTTGTAATAAATATCTACCCCCCTGGATGTCACACTGAGTTATCAGAACCAAAATTAGGGGAAATAGAGTTAATAGAGTTTTTGGATTATAATGCACAACTGAATTTAATTATGCACAGAATGTTGGCATTTTTATGACCATTTATCTCCATAAACTCCACATGGTCTCCATAAAAGTACATGGTTATATAAGATATTGTGATGTATCTTAAAATAATAAAAATCCAAGAGTCAAACGTGTCTCTCGAACAGCTAACCAGTTGCTCTTAGCATGTGACTTTGTCCTGTGGAATTTTATCAATATTATGAGCCACAGAAGGAATGTGTAGCCTTTGAATTTGACACCTTGACATTTTTGTTTTGAAGTAAAACAGGAAGTAGGCCTAGTTCTTGAGTTCACCTATTTACAGAGGCAACAAGTGAGTATGAATGATTTGCAAGCACTGTGAGAGTACTGCAACTGGCAAAACCATTTGCACTAAAGTTAGCATCTGCTTCAGAGTGTCCAGTCAAAGATATCTTGAATTTCATCAGGTTAAGTTTAAAATCTAAAATACTTAGGCTGATGAAACCTAAACTGTATAAAACTACACTTAAGGTACACCTTAAATAAATCAGATGTACATTTTTGGAAGGAACGGGTGGGGATACAACCGTCTCATTCTTAATTTTGGGGGTTTAGGTTACAGATTGCAATATTTTCTTTTTTTAAATAAAACAATAGAATTTTGCAAGAAAATCTGGCTTAAGGAGGAACTGACTTGGTTTACTTTTCCCCTTATGAACTTCACCTTCAGCGCAGTCTCTCTAGGAGGCTCAGTTTCTCTCCCAGGCGCGCATTCATAACAATAGAGGGCATTCTGGTCCAACTGTGCTCAAAATAAAGGGAGCAGTTAGAGTTTCACTTCCAGAGTCAGAGAAAGTGAGCAAAGGAGGGAGAGACAGTTGGAGGGAGAAAACAAACTCGTGGGGCTTGTTGAATTATGGGTAAAGACAGCTGAGGCTAACCAGGTTTGGTTTCCTCAGTGCGGTGGGGGGCTTATTGGAAAACAGAAAGTCTATGACTCAGCCCTGCTCTCAAGGAGACTCAGCCAGTCGACTTTCTCTCTCTCTCACCTCAGAAATTCAACAAAAACACGTGCCATTGAATATGAAGGAGAACACCTTCAAAAACATAAAACCCAAGGGTTCAATATGGTCATGAAAATGTTCCATGTATTCTTCGCTTTTAATGCCAAAAAGGGGAGGTGGTTGGGGCGGAGAGGAGGGAAAGGAGGGATCTGTCTTCACATTTGCTATCAATTTAGGGCATTGAAAATAAGCGCCAGGTTTCACTGGAGCTGAGCAGAACACCAGGAATGTTTTTCTATATAAAACTAGAGGGGTGAGGGGGTGGAAAGAGAGAGAGAAAAAAATCTCAGTATGTTTAGTAAGTTGGGTTCAAAAAGTTCGACGAAGCAGAAAAACAAAAATACCCAGAGAGCTGTGTGGCTGGTCGACAACAGCACCTTGGCACCAGATGTAAAACGGCTGTTTTTTTGACATCTCATGGGCCAAAAGTGAAGCAGACTGTGAGTCATGGTGACCGCATGACCTTTTTCAGAGGGACAGACAGACAGTTTGACAACCGGTTCCTGAGCTGGAAGTGTGTTTCGATTGTAATCATGGGTGGTTTAGGATCTGACATTTCTACAGTGGAAAAAAGCCTTAACATGTGCATCTGCAGACATCTGCAGAGGAACTGCAGTCACCTGCATGTAGTTGTCAGGGGTTTTCATAACATGCTCTGCATACTTGACGCTCTACTTGGGTGTGTGTAACGGTGTAAGTGGGCTTGGTGGAGATTGGAGACTCCCACAGCGGGCTGACTAGGCACAACGGATGAAAAAGGGTGGGGGTTATCTTTTGAGAAAATAATCAATAGCTCTAAATTTGAGCAGCAACTTGGCCCTTTTACTCTCTGGGACACAGATTTAACAGATGTAGGCAAATGTGCTACTTCAAAAAAAAAGTTTAAAATATTTCATTTATTCTTTCCTATAATGTCAAATTGCAAAAGTTTAAAATTAGTCTCTTACACTTTTTAGAATGTTTTATTGTATGTTATTTTATTACAGAACATACACAGTACAGGGGTTGGACAATGAAACTGAAACACCTGGTTTTAGACCACAATAATTTATTAGTATGGTGTAGGGCCCTCCTTTTGCGGCAATACAGCATCAATTTCGTTTTGGATGACATATACAAGTCCTGCACAGTGGTCAGAGGGTTTTAACCATTCTTCTTGCAGGATAGGGGCCAGGTCACTACGTGATACTGGTGGAGGAAAACGTTTCCTGACTCGCTCCTCCAAAAACCCCAAAGGGCTAAATTATATTTAGATCTGGTGACTGTGCAGGCCGGGGAGATGTTCAACTCATTTTCTTTTCATCAAATCAATCTTTCACCAGTCTTGCTGTGTGTTTTGGTGCATTGTCATCCTGATACACGGCCCCGCCTTCAGGATACAATGTTTGAACCCTTTGGGATGCACATGGTCCTCAAGAATGGTTCGGTAGTCCTTGGCAGTGATGCGCCCATCTAGCACAAGTATGGGGCCAAGGGGGAATCCCATGATATGGAGCCCAAACCCTCACTGATCCACCCCCATGCTTCACTCTGGGCAGGCAACAGTCTGGTGGTACGTTTTTTTTGGGTTCTCCACACCGTAACTCTCCGGATGTAGGGGAAAACAGTAAAGGTGGTCTCAGGAAAACAATACAGTTTTCACATTGTCCACAGCCAAGATTTGCGCTCCTTGCACCATTGAAACCGAGTTTTGGCATTGACATGAGTGACCAAAGGTTTGGCTATAGCAGCCCGGCCGTGTATATTGACCCTGAGGGGCTCCGACGGACAGTTCTGGTGGAAACAGGGGAGTTAAGGTGCACATTTAAATTCTGCCGTGATTTTGGGCAGCTGTGGTTTTATGTTTTTGGATACAATCCGGGTTAGCACCCGAACATCCCTTTTGACAGCTTCTTTTACGTCCCCAGTTTACCTGTTGGATGTGGTTCGTCCTCTTTGGGGGTATGCTGACATTACCCTGGTAAGGTGGGGTCTTGATCATCAAAAAAAATTTCTGTCTTTGGCACAGATGCGCCCGAAAACGTGCACCAACAATTTTTCCTCTTTTGAACTCTGGTATGTCACCCATAATGTTGAGTGCATTTCAGTATTTTGAGCAAAACTGTGCTCTTACCCCCGCAATTGAACCTTCACACTCTGCTCTTACTGGTGCAATGTGCAATCAATGAAGACTGGCTACCAGGCTGGTCCAATTTAACCATGAAACCTCCCACATAAAATGACAGGTGTTTCAGTTTCATTGTCCAACCCCTGTAGTTTACAACAGTTAAAGGACTTTCTTTTTTTTTACCAGTAAAGATCTAAAAAGTGTGTCGTAAATATGCACTCAGTCCGTTTTTCTCTGATGCCCTTAAATAAAATCCAGAGCAACCAGTTAAATTCATAGCCTGCCTGTATGTTATTTAATCTGCATCATGAAGACCGCCAAGAGGACTATGGTAACTCTGGAGGAGCTGCAATGATCCACAGCTCAGGTGGGACAATCTTAAAACAGGACAACTGGTAGAAATCTGGCCTGAAGAAGAAGGCCATTAAAAAAAAACATAAGAAGTCCCATTTGCACTTTGCCACAAAAGACTCATAGCTGTAATGGCAATGAAAGTGGGTTCTACAAAATACTAACTCAGGGGGCTAGATACAAGTACATTCCATACAGATTTTTATTTTATTTATCAAATTCTTATGTGATCTTCCTTCCACTATGGACTATTTTGTGTTGGTCTGTCAAATAAAATCCCAATAAATAATATAAAAGTTTGTAGCTGTAACATGACAAATGTCAAACGTTCTAAGATAGAACTAAAAGTTTCTGATACACCAAGGACATCGCAGCAGTCCTTCACTGCAGACTGGATTAGCTATTTGAGCCAAGTGGCTAACAATGCTCCTTTACACTGGTCTTCTCGTCCACAACGCAACGTTCCTTTGTCGATAGAAAGTTGGGGTTCCAAACTAGTAGGGAGTGAAGGAGACAGAAAACCAGAGAGCTAAAAGGGGTGGGGGGGGTGAGAGACAGACCAGATGTGTCTTTTGTTTAGATTTGAACTAAGCGGAAAGGAAGGGTGTAGGAGTCAGGAGGCGAGCTTTTCAGGGAGGAGAAAGAGTCGGAGTGAGGGAGCTTCTCTTTTTTTATTTGGGTAGGACTGTGCTGAAACTAGAGCTTTTAAAGCAGAGCACCTTTGGGTGGGCGAAGAGGGGGCAGCCCAATACAGTATGTGATTACCTACCAGCAATACCACATTCATTATACTAATTGCTACAATAGTCCCAGTGGTTGGGGGCAGAAAAAGGGGCTGACGGCGAGAGGGGGCTGCATTGTTAACATTTGTTAGGCTCATTGACTCGAGAATTCATGGTGTCTGTCATTATAGGTTGCTGGGACATTCTCCAGGGCCCGCACTTACCGAGAAACTGATAATCTGGAGGTCGAGCTGAAGACCTGCTTCCACTAAATCTCATTGGGCCTACATTTAGGCTCCCCCATAGACACGTTTTAACATCACATAACCATAGAGGGAGAGATTGAAATGATTGAAAGACAAGGCCTTTCCTGCATCCTGCTGCACAAAACAGGCCAGTTTCCAGCAGCTCATGTCAATATTTCTCTTGGTGGATGTGTACGCAGAGAGCTCCGAGCAGATGACTGATATGACAGAACATGTGCGATGATGACACAAAGACTCACACCGCTCAATCTGCTGAGTGTCGAGAGCCCGCATCAACCCAGCTGGAGGAAGGAGGGTGGAGGGTGGTGGCGAGGGTGGGGTGGTACCTACCAGTTGTGATTACCAATATGGCCGACAGTTTTTTGTTTAGCATTTGCAGCACATCACTGAATACTTATGTGTGCTGTCGCACGAAATTAAGAACTGAGTGATGAAACTCCTTTCTTCTTAGATTGTTTGTCTCTGCTTGTTTATACCCCTCAGCTGGACGGTCATAACTTTATCAAACTAAAGAAGCTGAGATCCTCCTTTCTTGTCTATATCAGTGAAGTTGTGCATGTATTTTTAGCCTTTGCCTGGATAATCAGTTTAACTTCAGTGTCAGAACCAAAGAAACTCACAGAGACAATCACAGTCCTAAAAACGATATTTTACAGTTTGAATTTCTAATCCATCAAAAGAACCTGCGTATATGGTCACAATGTGCCAAGTGGAATTTAACTGTCCGCCAAAATCTTGACCACATCTAGACATAATCACTGTTGACATTTGATATCCTGGTGTCGAGATAAAATCCCATTAGGATCAGTCTGGACTTTAGTGCCTTGTGGAATTATTAACATTTTGTAACATTACAACTTCAAACTTCAAGGATTTCATTGAGATTTAATGTGATAGACCATTACAAAGTGGTTCATTATTGTAGTGGAAATGAAAATATACATAATTTTCAAAATATTTTAAAAGTATCTGAAAGTACAGCGTGCATTCATAGTCAAATACTCTGGTCAATACTTTGTAGAACCACCATTTGCTACATTTACAGCTGCTAAATTTGGTTCACCCGTTTTTGTTAAAAAGCTCAACCTCAGTCAGATTGGGTGCAAAGCAATGTTCTGGCCTTGCAACAGATTCTTAACTAGATTTGGGTCTAGACTTTGACTGGGCCACTCTAACACATGATTGTGTGTTGTGGGTGAAGTTTTCTGACATGCACACTGCGTTTTTCATGTAGGCTAAAAAACGTAAATAAAATGACATTGAAGTTTGTGGTTTCGACATATATAAGGCTCTTTAATAAGATTGACCACAAAGCTCAGTATTTAAATCATGCCTATTCCTCACATGGTAAAATAGTATGATGGAAACACTTTACCCTGAAGGTTGGTACATTTTTGTACCTTTTCGCTGTCCTATCCAAAGAACAATTCCCAACGTTTGGAGAAAACATTCTATCTTTATGTTCTTGTAGAAAAATGTCCCTATTGGGAATTCCCATTCACACACGTACCTAAGGGTCATATGGAACATTTGTTTTCAACCATTGGAGTATAATCAGAAGAGGCTACAGCTAAGTTTTAAACCGGGAATGTTTTTTGTCATCTGTCAAGCAGATCCTGGACAGTCCCATTGAGTCCGTTTAATCTTTTTCCCTATCAGCGGTTCTCAAAGTTCAGACTCTAATCCAGATCCGGAACGAACAGCGAGGCAATTGGATTTAGATTTTGAACATGAAGATTGAAAACCCTTGCTCTACACCTTGACACCGTTAAATGCATAATGTACTCTTAGTTCTTGTAAACATGTAAACAAAAGTGATTAGGTGAGGAGCCATTTTTGCAACTTAATCCTCGTCTGGTTTGTAAGACATAAATTCATGCAGGTGAAAGCACAAGATTACAAACATACCCGTACTTACTGCTTTCTACAAAGGTTAAATTATGTTTTACTAAGTATTCTTTAGTGTTGTCTGTTGTTGCTAGTGTAATGCTTCTTAAACTACAACATGATTTATCAGACATTGTCAATCTGAAATAAAATGCAATACAGGAGCTATATTAAAGAATACCGGTAGGTAGTCCTTCCCATTTTCCCATCTTTGTTGAAGTTACAACTCTTGGGATGAGCAGAGACCCAGGAAGAATGAGTCTAGCCAGGATGGCTGCTCCCTGCTATTCTAGCCAAAGTAAATGAGCAATTCCCACCCACTCTCTTGAAATCTAACTCTCTTGAAGTCCTTTGTTTTTGCCGGGTTAATACGCACTGCTCTTGCTTTACCTCTGTTTTTATGTTTGCACAAGTTAGTATATCTGATGACAGATTCTTGCCAAGGTTCAGAAATAGATGACCTATGGAAACCCCTCTACCCAACAGAGGAACCCCCCCCCCACCCCCCCCCCCCACCCCCCAATGGAGGCCTGCATG